>CM040124.1:84308279-85508279 GCA_022559845.1 Amorphophallus konjac
TCATGAAAGGAGACCTGGTAATGGTCAAAAGAAAAGAAGTGATGGCCTCCAACCCCAAAGGGAAGCTGGTCGAAAACTGGGTCGGGCCGTATATCGTCCGCCGAGTATATGAAGGGGGTGCCTACGTCCTAGCAGACCACAAAGGGGTTATCCATTTCTCTCCCCTCAACGAAAAGCATATTAAGCTGTATCATGCACCCTAGCCAGCATTCCCCGAGTGATCGGTCGGAATACCTTTCCCTTGGTTTAGTGGCACTCCGCCCTAACCGAGCTACCTTTCCCTTGGTTTAGCAGCATTCCACCCTAATCAAGCTACCCTCTCCTCGGTCAATGGCATTCCACCCTAAGCAAGCTACCTCTCCTTGATTAGCGGCATTCCGCCCTAATCGAGCTACTTTCTCCTCGTTTAGTGGCACTCTGCCCTAACCGAGCTACCTTTTTCTTGGTTTAGTGGCACTCCGCCCTAAACGAGCTACCTTCTCCTTGGTTTAGTGGCACTCCGCCCTAACCGAGCTACCGTTTTCTTGGTTTAGTGGCACTCCGCCCTAACCGAGCTACCTTCTCCTTGGTTTAGTGGCGCTCCGCCCTAACCGAGCTACCTTCTCCTTGGTTTAGTGGCACTCCGCCCTAACCGAGCTACATTTCCCTTGGTTTAGTGGCACTCCGCCCTAACCGAGCTACCTTCTCCCTTGGTTTAATGGCATTCCGCCCTAACCGAGCTACCCTTCCCTTGGTTTAGTGGCACTCCACCCTAACCGAGCAACCTTTCCCTTGGTGTAATGGCATTCCGCCCTAACCGAGCTATCATTCCCTTGGTTTAGTGGCACTCCGCCCTAACCAAGCTACATTTCCCTTGGTTTAGTGGCACTCCGCCCTAACCGAGCTACCTTTTTCTTGGTTTAGTGGCACTCCGCCCTAACCGAGCTACCTTTTTCTTGGTTTAGTGGCACTCCGCCCTAACCGAGCTACCTTTTCCTTGGTTTAGTGGCACTCCGCCCTAACCGAGCTACATTTTCCTTGGTTTAGTGGCACTCCGCCCTAACCGAGCTACCTTTTTCTTGGTTAATGGCATCCCGCCTTAACCGAACTACCCTTTCCTCGGTCTAGCGGCACTCCGCCCTGACCAAGCTCCCGAAAGAATACAGCACGCTGTTGCCATTACCCGACCTTACGCCTGAATCGGCGAGAGATCACTCTTTTGCGTTAGCATTCAGCCCTTGCTAACGAATGAACTGTTCTGCCTGGCGCAAGGTCTGATGCTCCGGCTGACAGCCATCTACTGTCAACCACGGGTCGAATGTCGCACTTCGACCTGCCACCCTATACATATCAAAAAAAGAAAGAAAAGAAAATGGGGTTAAAAATAGGATACCCGCCAGACTTGCTCCCATATCGGGACAAGTGCAAAAATGGCTATAACCCAGCTGTGGCGAAAATCCGGAAGGGCGTCACAGGCAAAATTGGGTATCCCGCCACGTGAAAACCCGAAAGGGCGCGTGGGAAAAAGCAAGAGGGGGCTGCTTCGGTGAAAACCTGAAAGGGCGCTTGAGTCAGTAAAGTGGTAATTTCCAAATGCCTCTCCTATTCTCCACCCAATAAAACTCCGAAAGGACAATCATCAAAGTCCCACCGGGGAATCCATTAACGAACCCTTTTTCGACCCTCGTCATCATCGGCGAGATCGGTCAATCTCTACCCTTAACTCGGACCTTACGTCTCTGTTGACAATCCCGTCCTTGTTCCAGCAGTAGCCCATGACGATGAATAAACCCACATTGCGATCCTCGCCATCGTTAGCGAGATCATTTGATCTTTACCCCTAACTCGGATCCTACATCCTTGTTAATAGACCATACCCCTTTGCTTCGACATCTAACCAGTGTCGACGAATCGAAACAGGGTTCCGCCCTTGTCATCATTGACAAGGCCAGTCAATATTTTCGCGGCTCAGTTTTTTCGCATCCCGTGCCAAAAAAAAAGAAAGAAAAGAAAATGGGGTTAAAAATAAAGATACCCCGCCAGACTTGCTCCTATGATCAGGACAAGTGCAAAAATGGCTATAACCCAGCTGGGGCAAAAACCCGAAAGGGCGTCGCGGGCAAAATCGGGTACCCCGCCGTGTGAATACCCGAAAGGGCGCGCGGGCAAAAGTAAGAGGGGGTTGGCTTCGGCGAAAACCCGAAAGGGCGCTTAGGTCAGTTAATGTGAATAAAAATGAATGATGAATAATGATGAACCATCCTCCGTCCAGAAGGCCATTTACAAGGTCGAGGCGGAGTCTTCATCCGATATCCCACTTACATATATCTATCCTTACCTGGTTTTTGTCATCATCGGCAAGACCGTCTACCCCTTTTTCGACCCTTGTCACCATCGGCAAGATCGGTCGCTACCCCCTTCCGGTTCTTATCATCATCGGCAATACCGTCTACCCCTTTTCGACCCTTGTCACCATCGGCAAGATCGGTCGCTACCCCTTCCGGCTTTTGTCATCATCGGCAAGAACGTCTACCCCTTTTCGACCCTTGTCACCATCGGCAAGATCGGTCGCTACCCTTTCCGATTTTTGTCATCATCGGCAAGACCGTCTACCCCTTTTCGACCCTTGTCACCATCGGCAAGATCGGTCACTACCCCTTCCGGTTCTTGTCATCATCGGTAATACCGTCTACCCTTTCGACCCTTGTCATCATCGGTAAGATCGATCGCTACCCTTACCCGATTTTTGTCACCATCGGCAAGACCGTCTACCTTTTCGACCCTTGTCACCATCGGCAACATCGGTCGCTACCCTTACCCGGTTCTTGTCATCATCGGCAATACCGTCTACCCTTTTCGACCCTTGTCACCATCGGCAAGATCGGTCGCTACCCTTTCCGGTTTTTGTCATCATCGGCAAGACCGTCTACCCCTTTTCGACCCTTGTCACCATCGGCAAGATCGGTGGCTACCCCTTCCGGTTCTTGTCATCATCGGCAATACCGTCTACCCTTTTCGACCCTTGTCATCATCGGCAAGATCGATCGCTACCCTTACCCGGTTTTTGTCATCATCGGCAATATCGTCTAACCTTTTCGACCCTTGTCACCATCGGCAAGATCAGTCGCTACCCTTACCCGGTTCTTGTCACCATCGGCAAGACCGTCTACCTTTTCGACCCTTGTCACCATCGGCAAGATCGGTCGCTACCCTTACTCGGCTTTTGTCACCATCGTCAAGACCGTCTACCTTTTCGACCCTTGTCACCATCAGCAAGATCGGTCGCTACCCTTACCCAGTTTTTGTCACCATCGGTAAGACCGTCTACCTTTTCGACCCCTGTCATCATCGGCAAGATCGGTCGCTACCCTTACCCAGTGTTTGTCACCATCGGCAAGACCGTCTACCTTTTCGACCCTTGTCATCACCGGCAAGATCGGTCGCTACCCTTACCCGGTTCTTGTCATCATTGGCAAGACCGTCTACCCTTTCGACCCTTGTCACCATCAGCAAGATCGATCGCTACCCCTTCCGATTTTTGTCATCATTAGCAAAACCGTCTACCCTTTCGACCCTTGTCACCATCGGCAAGATCGGTCGCTACCCTACTCGGTTTTTGTCACCATCGGCAAGACTGTCTACGTTTTCGACCCTTGTCACCATCGGCAAGATCGGTCGCTACCCTATCTGGTTTTTGTCACCATCGGCAAGACCGTCTACCTTTTCGACCCTTGTCAGCATCGACAAGCCCGGTCGACTACCCTCTAACCTGTGCCTCCCGCCCCCATTGATCAACAAAGCATAATTGCGTCTACAGTTGAGCCACGTCAATGGTTACCACACGCCTCTCATCACCAGCGGCAAGGTTCGCTAGGTGCATCTGCCTATGCTACCTATGTCCCACATTGGCAAAGGCCCTATTCCGGGAATGGCTACGTCGCGGTGGAGCGAACACCTCACCCCTTCCCTGAAGGCGTGAGCGCTCTCCTACGCCATCGGCAAGTATCCCCAGGTTCAGGTGATCAGCCAGAAGAAAGAAAAGAAGGAAAGAAAAGAAGTCGTGATCGAGGTGACAAACAGAGATATCTTCATTAATATGACTTGTCGGAATACATTTACGCCCGGAACATCCCCCGGGGGGTACGTAAGCTCCAAAAAAAAGAGAGGGAAGTGGAGCCCGATCAAGGAAGAAGGAAGAAAAAACAAGATGAAATCACGGCAAAGGACGCCGGAAAATATCTGCCAACTCCAAGAGACCCAGTGAGGAGTGTCGGGTCAATTCTTGCAACCGTGCCTCAGTAGCTGTCAGCTGCGATAACTTCTCGTCCAAAGAGGCAAGTTGTCCTTCAGCCAGATCAGCTTCCTCTCTTGACTGGGCTTCGAGGCGCTCGCCTTCCTGCAGTTCGGCTTCGACCTCGGCAAGTTCAACGCGCAACTCTGCCTCCCATGCCGTGAGGAGCAGCCGGCGTTCTGAGATGTTGCCAGCAGCATTTCTAAGCTGTTCCATGGTCACCCTCAAAGAAGAAGCAGCAGTGTGACAATCTGCCCTCTCCAGCTTCACAGCCGTCAGCTGATCAGAAACCTCTCAGCTCAGGAACTCCCGCCTGTTGGCGTGCTTTAATAGCATTACAACCCGCGGAGTCCAATCATCCATGGGGCAGCCGAATGCTAATAACGACCGGGAGAGGTGGTCCACCAAGCTCCTCAGCTGCACATAGGTCAGGTCCAGAGAAGCTGACATAGCCCGGTGGAGATTGTCCAAAGACTGCCATACCATGTCATCAGAGAATCGTAGGCCTAGTGGCGAAGTCTCGGGGAGCTGAAAATCCACCCTGCTATCTATGTCGGCCCAGATGTCATCGGCCACCCCGAGGGACGTCGATGGTAGGGTCTGTATGGCGCCGACTCCTGGCCCAACAGTTGCGGTTACGGCTGCCAAGGGGCCCTCCATGACGGCAATTTCCTTTCCTGCCCTTTAGGGCAAAGTCATGACGGCCATCTCAGCGGCTGGGGGTGCTTGCTCCTCCCGGGCAGTCTCACGGATCGTTAACAGAGGGGAGTTGTCCATAACCGATAAGGCTTCGACTTCTTCCGCAATAATTTCTCCCGCTTCTACTTCCGGGAGAGCACTTGGCCTCAGTAGTGGCTCTTCGCCGGCAACCAGGGCTTGAGTCCCCGCAACCTCGATCAGGACGCCAACCTCAACAGTCGCACCGGGCTCCCTTGAGGTCGCTGCAGCAGCATAGGTCCGTGGAAGCCGCAGGGCAATGGGCTGCACAACTGGTGGGAAGGCCGACTGACCCATATCCACGTCTGGAAGGGGTATGCAGATCATTATAGCTGGCGGTACCACCTCAGCCTGCATTCCATATATGTACATCAGCCAGCTGGCTTGAAAATTAAAAGAAGTGCTGCAAGCGAGAATCAGAATACTTCCTACCTCAACCGGCACTACATTTAGGCCTCCAAAAGTGCCTCTGAAGATTCTGGCCCTTCCCCTATAGTCGGGTACGATGGCTCGTACTCGGCTCCCAATAGCCTCGGAGGGCTGAACGTCGGCAGATCGCTCTCGTAAGCTGAAGAAGCCCCGGCGTCCTCAGCCTCGGTGTCGACCATGGGGAATCCCTCGTCATCGCCAGAGCCGCCACCATAATCAACTTGTTCAGAGGAGGAGGATTCTTATGCTTGTTCTAGGACCTCCGGCACCTGAGCAGGAACCATGCCGCTGAGAGGAGGCCCTCTATCCAGAACCTCCTCGGTGATCGCCATCTCGAGAACATCCATCAGTGGAATATCCAGAGGCCGGTCCCCCGGAAGCCCTTGCTCTCCGATGGCAACCCCTGCCGTAGCACTGACCGCGGGGAGTAGTATGGGCCGAACACCGACTGGAATGGAAAGATAATAAACAGTCAAGACCCGACTGAAAAAACAACATGCCGTTAAGCTCTATAGGCATGCTGCAAATTACCTTCCATGTCTCGATGGGGTGTCGGTGAAGGCAAGTCACCCTCAGCCGAGGCTGAGGGGGCTTCCTCCTCTCTCTCCCCAAAAGCGGCTCCGGTTGCCGCCTCCAACCCAACAGCGGCGGAGGTAGTGCCAGCAGCCACTAAAAGGAAGGATGATCAGCCAGGGCGGCGGAAATAAACAAACAAGCCATGCAAGAATAAGAAGTCACCTTCGCCCTCGGGCCCTTGCGTCCAGGCGGCCTCAAATTCTGAGAATGACGGAACCCGAGAAAGGGGAACCGTGGACTCCTCTTCAGCAGCCTTCCTCCGACGTGCCTGAGTAGCACGGGACTCTGCCCTCTTGGATTTATTGGCCCTACTGATGGCCTCCCTGACCTGGGACCTGGTCCGCTTCCGCGAATCCCCAGGGGGTAATGGTGTCGTGGTCGGAGCTGGCTCTGGAATATTAAAATATGAAGGCTTCTGTGCCTTAGATATCAACTCCCTACAGTGTCGGGTCGCCTCCATAGAAAGGCGAGCTGCAAAAAACACATAAGTGAGAAGATGCACACTGAATATAGAAGAAGCAGCTTCAGGGCTGAAGAAGAAGTCACGCATTACCTGGCAGCTCGGTGTATCGGGGACTAAGCGGCCAGTAAAGCAGTGCTGGCGCCTTGTCCCGAGAAGCCGCCTCGCGGATGAGCCAGCACGCATCACCAATTGTTTCACTTTTCTCTGTCAGTTGAGCCAAATCCTCATGGCCACGGGATGACAAGTGATGATATATGCTCAAGTGGTCGAATCCCCAGCCGTCGACATACTTGAAAGATATGAGGAGCTGATGGTCCCAGATGGCTTCTAGTGGACCGGAAATTGAAAGCCCATGGGAATGAAGCAGGGCGAATATCCAGGGGGTGTTGGAATATAAGTCAGCCCGCCTGTCTTCCCTCCCGATGAAGGTCCGATAGGGATGAAAATGGTCGATTTCTAGGCGCCAGCTCACCACACTAGGAAGAGGTTCTTCCACCGGAAGGGGGATTTTCTGAAGAGCAATCCGGTCACTGCTAACCTGGCACAGCCCCCAGAGAGTCTTGATATAATCATCCCTATGGATCTCTGGCATCTTCGGGTCGGCTCGGGACGACTTGCCCTTCGTAGCTTTCCTGGCTTCTACATATGCCATCACCTCGGTGTTGGACCAGGATTTCAGCCTCTTCAAGTAGGATGGATCAACATCCAAAATAGGCTCCCGCTCTGAATCTAGGAAACGACGCTCGGCGCTATGCCAGCAGTCTTTCCGGAAGTTCTGATAGAAGCCCGTTCGTGCATTCCACCACTTGATGAAGTCTGGAGTCACTCGGGGCAGACGGGCCGGGGTTGGCACCCTGAGTGACACATCCTCCTGACGATGGAAGTAGTCCCACCATCCACAGGCTTCATCCGTAGTCGTCTGACCAGCCCGATGTCTATTCGGCAGATTGAATCGGGCTGAAGAAGAAGGAATTTGCTGTTCGTACCCAAAATTCCGGCCAAAACGAAAGGGATAATACGGCTCCAGCAACAGTAAGCCGCTCTTCCTGAAGACAAGAACACTGGGACGAATAGACAACGCCCACTCAACCAGTTCCGACTCCAAGATGGGCCTTGTGCTTTTCGACCCAGTCAGCTGATGAATAAATTCCTCTGTCTCAAATAATCGGCATTGCCGCATCCTGTTGAGAAGAGGGCTAGAGCTGGTAGCCAAGCTCCAAAAGTGCAGAACGCCAGGGGAATCTGTTGGAACTGTAGTCAACTTCCCCTGAATGGCGAAAAGCTGATCCACCAGTGAAGACGGTTCGGCACTGGCAAATTCGATCATTCGCAGCAAAGGACGATCTGACTGCATTGACCGGGGAGCTGCTTCAGGAAATAGGGTGCAGACCCAGGCATTAAAAAAGTGGATGGGACCAACTGTCCATGAATTTCTGGGAATGTGCGACTTGTGCAAATCCCCCAACATTTTATATATGAGGCACAGAGCCACAGGGAATAGGGACAGCTTCGTCCCCCAAGCCATTAAGCAGGCAGGGTAAATAGCCTCCGATCTGATTACTGTCTCGTCCCCTTGTGGGAGGGCAAACGAACAAAGCCAATAAGTCAGATACGCAGCACAATGTGTAACTGCGTCAACTCCTGTGGGATTCGGGCCGACCTGCCACCCTCTCCCTGAGGCAGCGGGATATGTCGCTTGGCGTCGAGCCCTTTTCTTCCGCGCCACCGCCGTCGGAACCACCGTGGGGAAGTGCTCGTACTGCTGCTCCCCATCGAAGAAATACTGGAGCCACGTGCCTATCCGCACGCGCCTCTTTTCGCCCAGCTTCCGCGCCTCTCGCGAGTCAAGCGTCAGGCGCAGCAGGGTGCGATATGCCTTCATCAGATAACGGTAGGCGAAGCCCGTGAAATATCTACCTTCCCCATCCGTCTGGTCCTTCAGCCAGTCTGGAAAACAAACCTCTTCATACAGCTCCCCGTCTATGGGCAGGCCGCTCAGCTGGGAAAGACTCCAGAGGTCCAGGGAAGTCTCGCCCTCTGCAGTGTAAAAAGTGTTGTATTCTGGACAGAAGACTTCGATCATCCCGCAGCACAGACCTCGGGAGATCGGGTACCTGTACCGTGAAGCATATACACTCTGGTATACACCCCCATGCACTAGGATGGGGGCGTACTGCCGCAACACAAAGTCTGTGAATTCAACTTCCCCTGGTCTGAAGGCATGAGCGTCGGTGGCTTTGAGCTCTCCAAACCACCCCACTGAAATCTGATGTTTGAACCGGACCACCAAGCAGTCTAAAAGAAAAGACTCGTCTCGGTATCCCCAATGAAGCGGGGCGAGGAATAAACCGTATACGGGCTTCTCCCTGTCAACACGTCAGGCAGTTTCATTCCAGCGAGCTGGGGTATACTGCGGTGCTCTCGTTAGCATCCCAGCCTCGGGGGATAACTCCTGCACCCCGAGCACGGCTCCCCACTTTCTGGGCTCCCCCGGGATATATATAGGCATGCCCCGAGTGACTGACTCGGCCAAACTGTCTCTCTCCGCCAGTAGGGCTCCCTCGGCTCAACGGACGAGAATTAAATCGCGTTTCCCTCCAAGGTTGAAGCGCTCAAGGAACGCCATCAGATGCTTGTCCTTGGGATGGTCGAGTCTGACGCCATCCCTTCGATCATACTGGAAGTGGTTGCAGTCAAGAATCAATAAGCGGCCGGTGTCGACGGTGTCGGTCTCTGAGTCCGAAGACTCAGCAACCGCAGCTATCTGTCGAGGCCCCCGATCAAGGGAATGCACATTCCCCCAGGTCACAGCAACCTGGGATGCGGAAGAAGATGATTCAGATGCCATATTATCTACAAAAAACAACGCCCAGAGGCGAACAAGCAAAGTCAGAAATCAGTTGACCGCAGCAATATTTCTGACAAAATTCCGGCAGCATCTCCCCAGCTCGGGTATTTGCCGAAAGAAAAGCGGGAGCTGTCCACAGAGGGAGCAGCCCCTAAAAGTAGCCATAAGCATTAAGCTAAGGCCGAATGGGACACCCGAGGGGTTTGGCTCCGAGGACAAGTCCTACGAGGAGCCTCCCGGGGCCCGAAGAGCGGGTTCGAAACCCAAAAGCGCATCACCGACTCAACTCACCGGCTCACTCAAACCCGGAACCCACTCGACGCCGCGGAAGGGGAGAAAGGGAGGAGAGAGAAGAAACTTTCACAAATGAACAGCTGTGAAGAAAAAAATGAAGAAGAAGCCAATATATAGGGGGCTCCACCCCTATTAAAACGGCGCGCCCCGGGGCACGCCGTTTTAAGACATTTGCGCGCCGTAAAGATGGCGCCGTTTTAACCACAGAAGCTCAGGACCGCGCCGGATTTAGCCGCGCCGTTTTAACCAATGAAGCAATGGCCGCGCCGTTTTAAGTGATGCCGTCAAGCTTCCTGCCTCGCCGGATTAATGTCCGAAGCCGGAATTAAGTGCCGTTCGAGCTTCTGTTAACCAAACGAAGCTCATCCTTAGGCCTTGCCGCATTCCTACCTCACTTGCACCGCCTACGTCTGGGGGGCATTTGTTGGCACTCAAAATATGATCCTTCGGCAACCAAGCCGCAAAGATGAATGATACGGCCCACTGAAGCACAGAAGCCGATGAAGACCACCTTATCAAAGACCCTTCAAGCTGACGGGGCCCCAAGTCGCCTTGAAATAAGCACCGGGGATTTCACCTCAGGAGAGTCGAAATGAACCCACAACCAACCGGCAGCGCGATCAAGCCTGCCCAATGATTCGGCATCGACCTCGTCATGCCGCTACCCCACATCCGTCACCCGACCAAGGACGACGGTCTACCCCATGGCTCTCCTAAGAAGGGAAAACGTCCTCGGCCGTCCACAACAAGGGGCCGAGGGCTCTGTCAGCAGAGGGTCCCGATTACCCGACATGGGTTCGGCTCCTCGTCATAATGGGCCCTTTAGTGGCCAATTGATCACCGTTCAAGGCGGAATTATCCAGGATGCAACACCATCCTGTAAAGAAGCTTCGAGCACGAATCCGTCTCAACCAAGAGCACAAATCGCAGTGCCGAAGGCCGTACCACCAGGACATCCGTGCGCTCGGACCAGACACATGCGGAAGTCTGATCAAGGCCGTTCGTCGTGTCGAGAGCTTCCTCGACTCCACGTCAAGGTTTTTCAAGGACCAGGGCGAGAGGAATAGTCAACGGGAGCTTCCGGAATCATCTCCGGACCCACCGGACCGGCACGCCGAGTAAACAAGTTAAAACGGCGCCGTCAAACCGGCGCGCCAATTACAATAGGGGATGCGTTCCCCGGCGCCGTCAAACCGGCGCGCCAATTACAATGGGGGAGGCGTTCCCCGGCGCCGTCAAACCGGCGCGCAAAAACGATCGGGACGTGTTCCCGGCGCCACCAAATCCGGCGTGCCCCCTTCCCGGGGCGCCGAATTAACAAAAGTGCTATATATATAGCCTGCCTTATCCATCCCCAAAGAGGGGGGCAGATCGGAGAGAAAAAAGGAAGGGGAGAAGAAAGAAAAGAAAAGATGATAGCCAATCGGAGGGGGTTCTGTTCGTCCGAGAGAGGTGCTTGGGGAAGAAGTAGGGTTTTCCAGGAGGGCCCTCGCCGCTGTCTTCCTCGTCTGCTACTCGGAATATCTCCAGAGCCGGAGAAGAGAAGCTAGGGATCCGATATTCCGTTCGGAAGAAAGAGTTTAGGTGGGTCTCCGTGTTTCTTCCGATCAACCTCTCTGTTCTTCTTTTGGGTTTCTTCCTCTGGCACAATGTAAGTGAAGGAGGGGAGGGGCGATGATATGAACCTGGCCTCCCCTTCTCTCACCATTTTCCTTTGCCCTTTTCACTTTGGCTGTAATCGTCTCTTCATTAATGTAAACGGCGGCCGATCGACAACGACGGCGCCGGAATCGATATGCTCTGTATATATACCTATTTTTTTTTACGAGATGAATGAAATGCCGTTTGCGGCTAATGTCTTCTATCTCATGAATGCCTTCCACAATCCCCCTTCGAATATATGCTCAATGATTTCCCAATGTTTCTATTTCCCATGCAATGGGTTTTCTCCGACGCTGGATAGGCCCTCGGGCCATATGAAACCTTCTTCCCCCTCCCCGGGGTTTTTCCTCTTCTGATTCTAACACGACTGTGGGGCCGTGCATTGCATAGGCCACGGGTTCCATGATTGGAGACGCACTTATGTGCGTATCTCCGTCTATCTCTGTCGAGGGAACTTATCCCTCGCCTCCTCCTGTGCCTCTCTTCATAGGTCAGGGGGAGGGGGGAAGGGAGGATTGCCTCTATCGTCCCTCTCTATTCTCGCCGGCTCGCCTGAATGCGACATATGAACATCCCTTCCCCGGCACCTCTATGCCAATCGCACAGCATCGATCTATTTAGCTTCTGGACTTTGTCGTTCTCGCCTTATTCTTTCGTTTCGTGCGCATCTCAACGGGAGTATGCTCTATAGCATCACTCCGGCATCCGGGGAGGGGGGATATTCCCCAAATCTTCTACAGCAGTCACTTGGCCGACAGAGGGCTCGTCCATTGATGACGAATGTCCCTGCAAACCATTGGGTGCACAGCAACGGGGCTAAGCCCTACAGTTCAAAATCCAAGGTCCTTAATGGACTTTGTGGTGGCCGTGGGTTGTGTTCCCCTCGTAAGCTAGCCCTCGGGGATTCCTTCCTTATACCGGTCGTCCCGATTTGAGTGTTGTGGTGATTTGGGACACGTGCCCCTCGCAGGCTAGCCCTCGGGGTCTTCGCTCCCGCACCGAGTCGCCTCATTCACTCACGGTCGCCCACGGAGTTGGTGCCCCTAGTAGGTTTGACCTCGGGGTTTTTCCTCTCCGTTCGGGTTTTTGCCGGCTGCCGTTGTGCCACCCGGCTCTTAGGGGTTGCTCCACTACGTGAGTACTCCCCGCGTCTCCCCGATAAATCCTCCGGGATGGGGAGATGCTGCCGAAATTTTGGCTCGAAACGAGTACAACTCGGAATGGTCGCCGCGCTCGAGTACGAACCTCGCGCGGGCCCGTGACTCGGCTCCCGGATGCCCCGGGGTCGATCCTGTGAAATAATAGCTCAAATAAATCCTCAAAGTTTTTTTCAAAGTATTTCAATAAACCCATGAAAAAATGAACAAATTCCCGATTATAAGTTGAACTGGCGCCATTCGTTTACGGCGCGGCCTAAGCGGCGCGCTCTAAAACGGCGCGCTTTCCCCGGCGTGCTCCCCCCGGCGCGCTCCCCCCGACGCGCTCCTCCCCGACGCGCTCCCCCCGGTGCGCTCCTCCCGGCGCGCCTCTCCCCGGCGTGCCCCAATCAAGGCCGCGCCGTTTTAAGCCCCTCTTTATCTACCCACGGTTTCGACGCCATTTTAAGTCCTACACCTACGCTTTCAGGCGCTGTTTCTAATCGCTGTACTCTTTGATCCCTGGCTCGCCCCGAGCGACCCCCGCCTTCCCGAGGGTGAAGTCAACCAACCCTAATTAGGAATAATTTGAATAAGGAGAGGGCCTTTCGAGTCGAAACCTTCTTGCTATCATGTTTTCACCACTATGTCCATCTTCGCTCTACCCTTATCATCATGCTTGTGCCATCCTTCCCCTCGTTGGCGGGGCTTAATAAATATGTGACCGAATCATATTCATCTTCATAATTCTGTCATCTTACTTATCATCATCATCATGCATTCATGTCGCATTAAGGCATGCTCAAGCGGATGCGCCCTTGGTATATCAAATAACATCGCCAGAAGGTCAGGTTACGCCTGATTGGAGGCCTTGTTACGCGTGAAGGTGGCCTTCGAGCCTAAGTCCTCCGCCATGTACCAGGGTCCACCCCAATAAATCGTTTGTAGTCAATCATAGCATCTTGCATGATCACTCGCACGCTCTGTATCCTTTATTCTGGCTTTGACAGCTCGCTATCTCGGCAATTAATCAAAGGTGTTCCCTCCTCGCGGGGGATGTAATTAACGCCATAGCCTTTATGGTATGGCGGACTGATGGTCCCGACCGAACCTCACATTCGCCCAACACGGGTCAGAATGAGCGCACAATAAGATCGTCACTCATGTGACCGGCACGCCCGCGTCGTCAATCAGTCAGTTAATTTCCGGTTAGTTAATTGGTTGATCGATACGCCAAACAAGACGCGTATATACGTACATACACACATGTATACGCTAAATAAGAAAAAAAAAGACAAGACGGTTGGATGAAAAAAAACCCGTCGCAAACACTAGGTCACCAGAAAACCTAGGAACTTCCCAAATTTAACTCCAAAGGCGCACTTGGTAGGATTAAGCTTCATGTTGTACCTCTGGAAGGTGTTGAAAGTTTCGGCCAGGTCGACGAAAAGATTTTCAGCCTTTGGTGATTTGACAAGCATATCATCAATGTAGGCCTCGACGTTCCACCCGATCTGGTCTTCGAAGATCTGGTTGACCAACCATGATAAGTTGCTCTGGCATTCTTTAACCCAAATGGCATTCGGGTGTAGCAGTATATGCCGAAGTTAGTAATAAAGGTGGTCTTCTCAGTCTCTTTGGGGTTCATCCGGATCTGGTGATACCCGGAATAAGCATCGAGAAAACTAAGAAGTTTGTTACCTGAGGTTGAATCGACCAGTTGGTCGATGCTCGGTAACGAATAGCAGTCCGTCGAAGTGGCTCTATTAAGGTCAGTGAAGTCAATGCACATCTGCCACTTGCCTGAAGCTTTCGGCACCAAGAAGAAATTAGCGAGCCAAGTCAGGTACAGGACCGGGCAGAATAGCCCAATTTTTTTTTCTTATTAATTTGCTCTTTAATGATCGCTTATTTTTCGGGGGCGTGCTTTCTTTTTCACTGTTGAACTGGTTTCACCGTCGGGTCAAGATTGAGGTGGTGCATCACTGTCTCCGTGGGGATCCCGGGGAGATACTTATCTGACCATGCAAAGACATGAACATACTTTGAAATAAATTTCTTGTATTGAGCTTGTACTCTAGGCAACAAATCCGCCCCGATCTTCACTTCGAGGGTCGGGTCGTCTTTGAGGAAAACCGATAGTAGTTCCCCTCCGGGCTTGCCTGCCGTCGCCTTACCCTCGATCGCCCTGAGCCCCTTACCCTTGTCCTCTGGCCCTATGGCTTCCACCGAGATTACATAGCACCTTCTAGCCGTTGCTTGGTTACCTCAGACTTCCCCGGTGCCGAATTTATAGGGAAACTTTATTTTTTGTTGGTAAGTGGAGGGCACTGCCTTTATCCGACCGAGGGTACCTCGACACAAGATGGCATTATAGGCCGATATTTCCTTAACCACCATGAAGTTTGCCATGAAAGTTACGGCTTTGAGCAAGATACCATGGGTAACGGGCAGGCTTAGGGCTCTCTCGGGATAAGTTGCCTGGACATTGAACCCACAGAGGGGGGCACGGATCAGACGTAATCTCGATAGATTTTCAAACATCTTCAGTAAACACTCATACAAAAGAACGTCGGGGGCGTTGCCATTATCCACTAAGATCGTATCTACGTTACAATGATTTATAGTGGCCGAGATTATAAGGGCGTCATCGTGCGGGGTGTGTTGGGGTGCAAGGCACGGATTCAGAGGGGGGGTGAATGAATCCCCGTTCAAAACTATTGTGAAATTAAAATCTCAGAAGGCTTAATCAAATTAAGCACTCTCCAGTTGACAAGTAAAAGCACATGCAGAATGACTAGCTCACACTAAACCGTAATTCTGTCAGACATAGTATCAAATACTAATCGAGGACACAGATTGATGTATCATTGAACACTCTACCAAACCTTCAAGCACCATATATAATGCTATCACAACGGATGAAAACAGCGCTAAATTGACTCACTCGGTAAAGCATATAGTGCTCAAGGAAATAGTCAACAAGTCCTGTGAAGGAGGTAGAAGATAGGGAACAATCACACGAATTAAAACCACTGCTCACAGGATTTTTAGGTGGTTCGATCTGAGACCCCAAATCTACATCCACCCCTCACTCCAAACCGGAGTGAGGCTTCCCTACCAAAGTAGATGCAGACTCGGTCTGCTACAAATGCTGCCAAACAGCTTGAGACTGAGGGAAACAAATCCCTCGACCTGATCTTGTAACCCACAAGATCAGCACCCACTGCTATTGCAGTGACTGGAGAGTCCAACTCTCCCTTCTCTTGCAACCGCAGAAGGAACTATGAGCAACACCCAGTTGCCCACAACCGGAGGACCAATCCTCCCTTCCGCCAAACCGGAGGGGAACCGGAGATAAATCTCTCTTCTTCTACTACCGTAGAAGGGACATGAGCAGCAACCCACTACTCACCAAAACCCAGAGGACTAGATCCTCTCTTCCTCTGAATCCACAGAGGGAAACCGTGAGTGACACCCAGTCACTCACAACCGGAGAGTCCAATTCTCCCTTCTCCTGAACGCATAGGAGGAAACTTGATCCCAAACCAAGGAATCAGAAAAACTCTAGGAAATTGAAAGTGACAAGCAAAAAACAAAAGAGGAAACAAAAACAATTGTAGCTCCAACTGGTGCAGGAATGTTCAGGATTTGATCATGGAACAGATCTATATATCTTCAATATTGCTACCGATTACTCTTACTTGAGCTCGCTCTACTTCTCTCTATCCTCTTCTCAGCTCTTCACTCTGTTCCTTTTCTTTTCTTTTCTTTTGTCTTCCTTTCGTTCTTGGTGGCTCTATTCTTCGGTTGGTGGCCAACTCCTTCTCTTCTGAGACGATGCCATCTATTTATCTCTCGCACAGGGTATCGGAATTTGCAGACAGTGAATCATATAAATCCACATGGCGTTGAGAATATTCCTTAATCATTGGTCTCTCAGAGACCCTGCCACGTAGACATGACGTTTCACGCCAATCTGGGATCATGTGCCCATTATTAGGTAACCTGGGATTACGTGTGTAACACCCTCAAATATAGTTAAGTTGTACTCTATATCACCGAGGCGTCTTTTGAAGTATCGGCTCAGTTCTTGAAAAGAACTTCGAAGTTAAGCGTGCTTAATGGGGAGCAGTACTGGGATGTGTGACCTGCCCGGGAAGTCCCCCATTCTGGAGCCGATCACTATTTGAAATGGACAAAACCGTGAGGCCAGTCGGCCAAAGGGGACAATACCTCGCCTATATCACCTATATCGCCTATATAAGAGGGGTAGATTGTAACACCCTCAAATATAGTTAACTTGTACTCTATATCACCGAGGCGCCTTTTGAAGTATCGGCTCAGTTCTTGAAAAGAACTCCGAAGTTAAGCGTGCTTAATGGGGAGCAGTACTAGGATGGGTGACCTGCCCGGGAAGTCCCCAATTCTAGAGCAGATCACTATTAGAAAGGGACAAAACTGTGAGGCTAGTCGGCCAAAGCGGATAATACCTCGACGGTATAGAGTACGGGGCATGACAGCGTGCCAATACTTGGTTTGAGGTCACGTGCCTTGAGTATCCACGTTGCCCTTTGATTATTTTTGCTGTCATTATGATGCTTGCTGAAATACCAACCTCAGTGGCTTAATGGCTTTTGCTCATTCAACTTGTATCTCTGCTGCTGCTGCCTAAATGGTTACTCAGGCATTTCATGAATCACTTGGTTAATAACATTAAATGCATGTGGACGTCAAAAAATGATGGTGACGATCATACGGCATTCGCGTCTACGTGCGAGTCGAAGACGGGAAGGCCGAACAAACCTATACCTCGCCCAGTCAGAACGAGAACTCGCCCGGTGGCCCGCTACCCATCAAGGGAGCCCCTTCGAGCGGAAGATACCACCATAATTCTCCAACCGGCCATGCCGAGAGTAGAATCAAAGAAAATTCGGGAACTCGGGCATAGCCCGACATGCACCGAAAGTCATGCAAAGTCTGGACCGAGCCCCAGAAGCTACGAACGGAACATTGCGGAGGCCATGCATCGCAACTAAAACATTCCAGGAATGCCAACGTTCATATAAATGGCCGCGCTTCCGAGAAGAATCACTTTGAGGCTTAAAACGGTGCCGTAGAGCATCAATCCGGCGCGCCCCTTGCATGGCCTTAATACGGCATGCCCATTTCACTTGCATTGGTCTAATACGGCACCCCTTTGCAAAGATTTAATCTGCCACGCCCCCTGCCGCGCCGTTTTAACCAAAGTACCCGTCATGCCCATTTTAAAACCTTCTCCTCCAAATGCTAAAATGGCGTGGCCATTTTGAAGGCCAAAAACTTGATACGGCACGTCGAATGCAAATATGTTTAACCTCATCCTATCCCGTCTGCCGACCAATGCTCTGTTCGGCATAAATGCGACGCATAGAGAACATTCAATGCCCATGGCTCTACTTCTACCTCCGTTCGACAGCACAGAAGCGGCAACGGCGAAGCAACCCCCGGCAGACATGCGAACATCCCGTCCTCGGACGAACGGCAGCGTATGTTGCGACCCACCTTCATCCAGCGCAACATGTCAACTCCAAACTTCGTTGCAGATGAGGTGGGAGTGGCAGGACCCCCCCCCCCCCCCCCCCCCGATGCCATTCTATAAAAGGGGGGGGGCATCACTATGAAAAAAGGAGAGGCTGGCTCCCTCTCTCGGCTGGGCAGTGTGCAACGGGAGAAGAAAGGGAAAGAGAGGTGAGATCTTCTGAGAGGAAGAGTCCACCGAAGTGTAAAGAAGCTACTTCCTCGCGTCGGAGAGGTGAGATGAAGTGAAGAGAGGGGGTGGTTCCGAGGGGGAGAAGCATGTTCTCTCTCTCCCTCCTCCGTCTAATGCTTCTCTCTCTCTCCGTCAAATGTATTCTCCTTTTTTTTGTAATGCTTTCATTTCCATCTTCTCTGTATCAAGACTCCTTCCCCAGTTTGTGTGGATGAATAAAGGAAAACTTTTTTTGGCAAGCTCAGTCTCCGTCGCTTCGATCCTTACTTCCCATTCTCACTCTCCAATCATCTAGGGGTCTTAAAGGTCAGCCGCTCCATGGCATGACCCTCAAGGTAACCCACTCGACAGATGAATACTTCTTGCCCTACTGTGGCACACATTTGTCCCGCTTCAAAAATCATCGCCGGTGAGTCGTGGTCGCTCTCGTAGGCTGGCCCTCGAGCGTTCCACACTCACACTTGGGCTAACGGACCACCGTGAGGCCGTTCCGCATTTTTGAGAGTTTACCCGGGAGTAATCCGTGTGGTGGCTTTCGCTTCTCTCTGGCAAGTCCCGGTCCAGGGGAGGTGCTGCCCGATTTTCGCCAGGGGTAAGAACGCACAACAACAAGTGAACGAGTTGAACTAATGAAGAACAAACTGAGGCCTCTGTGAGTAAACTGCCTGAATAAAACACTTAGACATTCACGTTGTTTCATCTTAATAAATGATTAAAACGGTTAAAACTCTTAAAACCTCCTCATTACCAGCTTGATCTATCAACGTAGCGAGCAAATCAACCCTTGAATCAACCTACGGGTGAAAGAAAAAGAAAACACAATAAACAGAGCTTTAAAATAACCCCATATAGCTATTCCGGCGTGAGTTAAAATGGCGCGGCCACTGTTCCACCGCGCCGTTTTAACCCTCCTCACAAAAGCCCCCATCTCCTTCTTTGAATCCTAAAACAGCGCGCCCTCCCTTGCTCACTCCATATCCGGCGCGCTCCGTTGCCATCCCTAATCCGGCGCCCTCTTTAGATCCTAAAATGGCACTCCCATTTTCATTCCAAACCACACACACGGCGCGCCCCTCTCCCCTTGCATGTCCTTAAACGGCGCGCTCCTACTCCCCCTTCACTCTTAACCGGCACCCTCCTTCAACACCCTCAACCGGCACGCCCCCTGGGCTTTCCTTATCCGGCGCCCCCCGGGGCTTCTCTTCACCGGCGCGCCCCCTTGGGTTTCTCTTCACTGGCGCGCCCCTTTGTCATGTTAAACCGATGCGCCCCTCTCCTCTATTACTCTTAAACTGGCGTGCCTAAAAGAGAAAGAATTGATTAACCAAAAGAAAACACCTGAAGTTAATGGAAAACTAATCAAAAATTTCCCCTCCTATAATCAAAATTTTCTTCCGGGGGCGCTACCCCCGGATCCCCCCGCAAGGGGCGCTACCCCCTCGAACCCCGTGACCTGACCGCGCAGGTCGATCCGCGTGCGAGGGTGCACGTTGACGAGTTTGGGCTTCACACTTTACGATTCATTTCCCTGGACTGTGCGTGAAGAGAAAAGCAATGACGCCCCATGGCACCGGACGTGGACCGCGGGAACCCCATTATGGCCATAGTCTGAAACCATCTCGGGCCAATAGTTCATCAAACTTGACCCGTCTCTACCGGGATCCAATCCCGCGTTCTCATTAAACTTGCCATGCCCATGGCAAACATCTACGCGATTTTGTCACCGTCTTTTATGCTACAAACACGGACTTCTGTCCGGAGATGAAGCGGTCCATGAGTGACCGACATGTATGCATCTGTGAACATTTACGCCCAAATGCGGGTTTGTTTAAACGAGATCCGAGACCTTCGCTCTCGCTTTGTTACCATGAATTTCAAGCCGTAGGGCCCTTATTCCCAGCAATCAATCAAGGGTATTCCCCCGTATGGGGGATGTAAATAACACCGTGGCCTTCACGGCACGGCGGGTTCTGGTCCCGACACGAACCACACAATTGTCTGATTCGTCAGATCGATCGCACCATGGGCTTCATCAAAGTCTGAATAAATCGTCACTTTGTGACTGGCATGCCCTCGCACTAAATAAACGAATTGACCCCCATCAACAAACGAACCGATTCTTTTTAAATTTTAGTGCATCCACAATGCAAGCTTCGTCAACTTCACATTAGTCAGACATTCAAATCAGAACCATATAAAATGATGCATATGCATTAAGGTGATGAATGAGAATAGGAACTAATGAAGATGCCAACCTTAATGATGCACAGACTTTAACAACTCTAGATAATGCATGTGCAGACCTGGCAAGACTACATGTGTTGAGACTCACATGTGCTCAGACCTAGATAGCACCACATGCATAGACCTACCAATGTCATTTGTAAACTAGCACAGACCTACCAATGTCATTTGCAAACTAGCACAGACCTTACAATGACTATCATGATAATATGCACAGACTTTGAACATCAAGGCAAAAATTGCACCAACCTTGGAGACTCATGTGCACAGACTTTGCGTGAAAGAGGTAAATATGCAGCGACCCTTGTATGCCAAATTAGAAAAGATGCACAGACCTTAGGTAGTATAAAACAAAGGATGCACCGACCTTCTATATGCACGATAAGAAATATTCACTGACCACGTATGTAGACTAACAAGGTATGCACTGACCTTATATGCAAAGCAGCACCGACCTGACTATTCAGTCAATGGTGACTAGCACCGACTATGTATGAAAGATACATGTCACTAGCACCGACTATGTATGCAAGATGTATGACACTAGCACCGACCCTTTATGCAAGTAGCACTGACCTTAGTATGCACAAGGTGCAATTAGCATCGACTATGTATGCAAGATATATGACACTAGCACCGACCCTTTATGCAACTAGCACCGACCTTAGTATGCACAAGGTGCAACTAGCATCGACTATGTATGCAAGATACATGACACTAGCACTGACCCTTTATGCAACTAGCACCGACCGTAGCATGCATAAGGTGCAACTAGCATCGACTATGTATGAAGCAAGATGACTAGCGTCTACTTTGTATGCAATATGCTCAATACTAGTATTGACCTTAGTATGTATGAAATGTAACTAGCATCGACCTTAGCTATGTAAGAACACAACTAGCACCGACCCTAGGTATGCATGAACTACAACTAGCATCGACCTTAGCTGTGTGAAAACACCGCTAGCACCGACCTTTAAGCAAAGATGACAAAGCTGCACTGACCTTGATATGTAATGGACTGAGATGTGCATTGTCCTTACCTTTTTAGATCTGATTCACATTTTCACCAGATCAGTGGCATTTGACCTCGTTGACCTACGTTGACTTTTTCATTCACCTTCATAACTTGTTCTGACTGTACATCATACATTCTCATATATTCATTATGTCATCTGACAGAGTTAATGACTAACATATTCACATATATAATGAGACATAATATTAACATCATCAAAATCACAGAGACACAACAATCTCTCCCTTTTTGATGACGGCAATATTATAAGTCATTGCAATAAATTCATGACATGTTCATGAAGATACAGTAAAGGATGATGCATAACATCAACTTCTCAACTTCTGTCATGACAAATGACTCACAAATTCTCCCCCTTTGACAACATAAAAAAGGCAAGAGTATTTAGCATTAAGCATGAAGTAAATTCCCCCATGAATGTAAAGGCAGACAAATATGAATTATGACATGGCATTCAACATCTGACAGAACTATGACAAACATATGCTTCTCCCCCTTTGGAACAAAAGGATGCAGACATGAATACCTGATGTGACACAACCTAGGACTTAAACAAACAAGCACAATCGCAATCAAACGGACCGATGTCGGCGACCGCTCACCCGATGCTCACCAAGACCCGGGGTAACTTGGCAATGCCAACTGGAGGAAGTGGGGTTGGATCCTTGCTGGTAGAGGGCCAGCAAGACCAATGTTTGATTCCCAATGGATGTGGATGCCCAATTCAAGGGGGCCGACAAAGTGCCAAAGGCACCGGTGATTCTCTTCCCACGGTGATCACTCAAGACAACGGGGCTTGAGGATCGAGCTCTCACTCGCATAACCAGCGGAACTAGAACGAATATTAAAAGACAAGCACTAAATGGAGTGAAGGATTGAGCACTTACTCGACCGGTTTGAAGAAACCGGTCTCGGTCGGAGACGAGGGCGAGCGGGGAGGCGAGTGGATCCCCACACGCCGCGTCGGGGTAGCTTGACCTGCCCAAACAAGTTACACCACTACACCTCTCGCAGGAGGGGGATCTTGGGGTGGGGGTTAATGAGATTACAAATAATACTACCTCCACAGAGGGAGGGGCCTTCAGCCGGCCAAGCGGGGCGGGGAAATTAGACTAAAGAGGGATGACTAAGTAACGGCACCGAATCTGCTTGCTGTCTGCGAATAGTAATAGATAGTCGGTGTTGCTGCTGTAGAACCCGCTCAAGAATTTTGCTGGTGGCGAGACTGGTGGGAAAATCTTCGCAGCTGAGAAGGGAATGCCTCAGAATTTTTTTTAATTTCTTATGGAGTCGCTGCTGTCCAGGATGGAGGTTTGAACAGAGCCTCAGATTCTCGGACCGGCAGCTGCAGACTTCTAATAGCAGATTACAGAGAATACCCCTGCAGCTCCCGACCTCGGAATCAAGCGCCGTCGGAGTCGTTGGAATTGTGGACGAGTCCTCTTCGCATTAAAACTAACGGGGAATCCAACGGATGTCGGAGAAGACTAGGGGATGCAGAACAATGGCGACTCGTCGGTGCAGACTGTGCGTAGCAGATTTGTGTAGCTGAGGGAGAAAAATGAGAACTCTGGATCACGAATGCCGAATGAAGTTCTGTTTCTTGATTCTGGAAGCAGACTGGGCGATGAAGAATTTTGAAGAAGAACTCATGGGCTGATTCCTCCAGGGTTCGTCGTGGCAGAGCTTCTCATCTGGCTCATGTTCTCAGTCGAGGTAGAACTACGCAGTTGTGGGAGAATGGACCTCTTGGATGGCTCGGAGATCGGAAGAAGATGAAACCACTTCTGTTGCGAAGGAGACTGGTAGACGCTTCCGAAGATGGCTCTTGGGTCTTCAAACTCGTCCGGAGGAAGTCGTGGTGGCCGCTGCAAGTCGCCAGTTCATCTGTAACCTCTTCACAGTAAACTGCAACTTTGAAGTAGCTTCCAATGACCAAGAAAGAAGAAGGGGAAGGGGGTAGATGAGTGTGGGAGTGACCCCTGGTTGTAAAGGGGTCTTGGAGGGGATGTTCTATGGTGTGGGAGGTGGAGAATAAGGTCTGGAAGAAGGTCCAACAGATGGTGGTAGTGGGGGCTGCGAATTTGGGAAGGTGGGTGAGAGGGAAAGGGTATTTGAAAATGGGTTTAAGGGTGGGGTTAATTTGTTTGTTTTGGGAATGGGGGGGGGGGGGGGTTGTGTTGGGGAAGGGAATGGGTGCTTGGGGTAGTGGGAAGGGTGCTTGGGAAAGTGGGAGGGGTAGTTGGGAGTTGGATGGTGAGGAGAGGATTGGTGGAGGGGGTCTTGGGAAGGGATGGAGTATTGATGAGGGTTGTGGGGAATGGGAAGAGGCTTAAATGGGGTAGGTGGGGAGTGGAGGTGGTTGGGAAGGGAGGAGAGAGAAGAAAATTCGAATTTGGGTGTTGAGGAGAGAGAAAGTGGAGTGAAAAATAGAGATTAAGAGAGGGAAGGGTGGGGAATCTCTCCCCTAGGGTTTCTCACCCAAAAAATAGAATCTCTCCACTAGATAAGAAGTGTAAACTCTCAAAATGGAAACTTTTTTATTCATGGATTCATTAAGTTGAAATGGGGGGGAATGGGGTCCTATATATAGGAAACCCACATTTCTACAAAAGTCCCTGACAATTGACTCAATGACAAATAACCGAGGGGGTAGGGGAGAGCCCTTGGGCCAAGCCCAATGAATTGGGCCCAATAGCTAACTAGACAACTTAATGACACTCAAACTTAGGGAAATGAACACAAGACCTAGGAACATGACTCAAATAAAAGGGAAAATACATCAAATGACTCAAATAAAAATTACATAGGACTCAAAATTAAATGACTAGACCATGCCGGATGCAACCGGGGCGAGGAGACGAGCTGTGAACGTGGGCATGGGAGGTGATGTCCCCATCATACTCCCGGGGTGCGGAGAACTCGACTCCGTCGAGTAAGTGTCCTTCCCTCCTTGGAGGGTGTAGAAGTGGTACTGCCCTCAAGTCTTCCGAACGAGACCGATCCATCCACCTGCCGAGATAGCGCTCGTATACCTTGCTCCTGGTGGTAGTGACATGTTCATCCAATATTTGTTCAATGCGCTCACGCTGGGCTCTCTTGGCTGGTGGACTCTCCTCACGGGTGGGTGCTCTCTCAACGGAGGGAATAGGCTCAATATCCTCACTAGGTACCACCGTGGGTCCCTTGTATGGCACTAGGTCGGCGACACTGAATGTGGGACTTACCCCATATTCCTCGGGGAGATCTAACTCAAAGGCATTTGCACCAATGCGCCTCAGGACCTGGAAGGGACCAGCCCCACGTGGCCTCAATTTGGAGATGGCTCTCGGGGAGAGCCTCTCCGTCCTTACCATCACAAAGTCACCCTCATGAAATTCTTGGTGACGTCGATGAGAGTCGGCTCGCCTTTTATAAGTCACATTCTTCTTGCTAATGTGCTTGCGGATCTCTTTATGCAATGTTGTGAATGCAGACATTCTAGGGGTGATGGGTGGACCTAGGCAACCAAAAGTAGACCTATCGTGTAATGATGCAGTGTAGACTTTGGTTAGCCTAGGTGGGCCGGGGCACCCGTAGGTGGCCCTATCATGCAAATTGGTGATAAATATTGGGGGACCCGGACATCCGTAGATGCCTTTGACATGCTTAAGACTCATGATGAATGAAGGTGGACCATGACATCCGAATATGGACCACTCATACTTTCTACTTGACATGTTGGTGATATGAATAAATGGACCCAACATAGTGTTCATGCCAAGGGGTATGGTAAGCCTAGACACATGCATGCTTTTCCCAAAGGTGACTTCCATGTGTATAAGTGTGGGACAACCTTTGAACTCCCATTGGAAATGATCGAATGGATCTAAGAAGGTGGTCATCATGGGGTGGGGCACAACCTTATTACCTAGGGATATGTCGCCCAAGGTCATGGTTCCCAAGGTGTAACCCGAGTCTAGGAAGGGGTGGGTTTGATCCATCACGGTGGGTTGGAGTAGGGGAAGGTGGGTGGTGGATAAAATGGTTGGGCCACATGGGTATCCGTACTCCCATTGGAATGGGTCAAAGGGATCATGGTAAGGGCTACCTAGAGAGAGGAACTCTATGTCCCCAAGGTCCTTACAAGGTGGTGAGTCATCCTCCTCCCAAGTAGTTAGTCCAAGGTCTCTAGTGGGTTGACCGTTCAAGGTACTTGGGATCTCAAGGGGTGGGGAGTAGACCGGGATGGGTTCTTCCTCTAAGGGGAGAAATAGGAGGATCTCACTAGTACAATGCCCACTTGTGCAAAGGGAGGTGATGGAACCGATGGATGGGTGGACAAAGTTGACGGTGCTAGGCTCCAATGGTCCCATGGCTAGTAGGCTGGTTAAGTGGGCTTGCCAATGTAGGCAATCCACAAGGTCTCCCAAGTCTTCCACAGAGTAGAAGTTTTGATAAGTGACATGGGGAGGTCGGGTGGGAACAATTTGGGATTTATATCCCAATGGTGGTGAGCTAGGGAGGGTGGGACATTGCTTAAGCCATTGGAGTATGGACTCATCTATGGTGAGGGTGCCATGTGTGACGGTGCATGGCCTTTGAGGATCCGGACCATAAGGGGTGGGGGAAAATTGAGGCTCTTCTTCTTTATTGGTGGGAGCTTGGGCTTCCTCTATGGTGATAGGAGGGTCCATATGGGCATAAATCTTCCTAAGTTCATTTCTCATCTCAACCCAAGAGTCGATTGGCTCTTGCCTTCCAACTTCCCTTAAGCCTACAATGTTTTGCCATTCATTCCTAGCTTGGCGCCATAGCAAACTTTTGGCATAGTTGACTTGCATAGACCCTGACAGGGTGAACCTCCCAAAGTGGTGATCTATGGAGCTTTCCCATTCTAGATATAAACTAGGGTGGGATCCATCAAACACAAAGGCATCTATTGGGTCCAAGCGAGATGAGTAGGCTAAGTAGGAAGTGGCCATGATGATCGAGTGATAAATGCAATGGCCCTAGGACAAGACTTAGTAGAGACAAGTCTAGAACTTGCTCTGATACCAATTGATGTGACACAACCTAGGACTTAAACAAACAAGCACAATCGCAATCAAACGGACCGATGTCGGCGACCGCTCACCCGATGCTCACCAAGACCCGGGGTAACTTGGCAATGCCAACTGGAGGAAGTGGGGTAGGACCCTTGCTGGTAGAGGGCCAGCAAGACCAATGTTTGATTCCCAATGGATGTGGATGCCCAATTCAAGGGGGCCGACAAAGTGCCAAAGGCACCGGTGATTCTCTTCCCACGGTGATCACTCAAGACAACGGGGCTTGAGGATCGAGCTCTCACTCGCATAACCAGCGGAACTAGAACGAATATTGAAAGACAAGCACTAAATGGAGTGAATGATTGAGCACTTACTCGACCGGTTTGAAGAAATCGGTCCCGGTCAGAGACGAGGGCGAGCGGGGAGGCGAGTGGATCCCCACACGCCGCGTCGGGGTAGCTTGACCTGCCCAAACAAGTTACACCACTACACCTCTCGCAGGAGGGGGATCTTGGGGTGGGGGTTAATGAGATTATAAACAATACTACCTCCACGCACGGAGGGGCCTTCAGCCGGCCAAGCGGGGCGGGGAAATTAGACTAAAGAGGGATGACTAAGTAACGGCACCGAATCTGCTTGCTGTCTGCGAACAGGGACAGATAGTCGGTGTTGCTGCTGTAGAACCCGCTTAGGAATTTTGCTGGTGGCGAGACCGGTGGGAAAATCTTCGTAGCTGAGAAGGGAATTCCTCAGAATTTCTTTAATTTCTTATGGAGTCGCTGCTGGCCAGGATGGAGGTTTGAACAGAGCCTCAGATTCTCGGACCGGCAGCTGCAGACTTCTAACAGCAGATTGCAGAGAATGCCCCGGCAGTTCCCGACCTCGGAATCAAGCGCCGTCAGAGTCGTTGGAATCATGGACGAGTCCTCTTCGCAGTAAAACTGACGGGGAATCCAACCGATGTCAGAGAAGACTAGGGGATGCAGAATGATGGCGACTGGTCGGTGCAGACTGTGGGTAGCAGATCTGTGTAGCTGAGGGAGAAAAATGAGAACTCTGGATCACGAATGCCGAATGAAGTTCTGTTTCTTGATTCTGGAAGTAGATGGGGCGATGATGAATTTTGAAGAAGAACTCGTGGGCTGATTCCTCCGGGGTTCGTTGTGACAGAGCTTCCCATCTGGCTCAGGTTCTCAGCCGAGGCAAAACTGCGCAGTTGTGGGAGAATGGACCTCCTGGACGGTTCGGAGATCAGAAGAAGATGAAACCACTTCTGTTGCGAAGGAGACTGGTAGACGCTTCCGACGATGGCTCTTGGGTCTTCAAACTCGTCCGGAGGAAGTCGTGGTGGCCGCTGCAAGTCGTTGGTTCATCTGTAACCTCTTGATAGCAAACTGTAACTTCGAAGTAGCTTCCAATGGCCAAGAAAGAAGAAGGGGAAGGGGGTAGATGAGTGTGGGAGTGACCCCTGGTTGTAAGGGGGTCTTGGAGGGGATGTTCTAAGGTGTGGGAGGTGGAGAATAAGGTATGGAAGAGGGTCCAACAGATGGTGGTAGAGGGGGCTACGAATTTGGGAAGGTGGGTGAGAGGGAAAGGGTATTTGAAAATGGGTTTAAGGGTGGGGTTAATTTGTTTGTCTTGGGAATGGGGGGGGTGTTGGGGAAGGGAATGGGTGCTTGGGGTAGTGGGAAGGGTGCTTGGGAAAGTGGGAGGGGTAGTTGGGAGTTGGATGGTGAGGAGAGGATTGGTGGAGGGGGTCTTGGGAAGGGATGGAGTATTGATGAGGGTTGTGGGGAATGGGAAGAGGCTTAAATGGGGTAGGTGGGGAGTGGAGGTGGTTGGGAAGGGAGGAGAGAGAAGAAAATTTGAATTTGGGTGTTGAGGAGAGAGAAAGTGGAGTGAAAAAGAGAGATTAAGAGAGGGAAGGGTGGGGAATCTCTCCCCTAGGGTTTCTCACCCAAAAAATAGAATCTCTCCAGTAGATAAGAAGTGTAAACTCTCAAAATGGCAAGTTTTTCATTCATGGATTCATTAAGTTGAAATGGGGGGGAATGGGGTCCTATATATAGGAAACCCACATTTCTACAAAAGTCCCTGACAATTGACTCAATGACAAATAACCGAGGGGGTAGGGGAGAGCCCTTGGGCCAAGCCCAATGAATTGGGCCCAATAGCTAACTAGACAACCTAATGACACTCAAACTTAGGGAAATGAACACAAGACCTAGGAACATGACTCAAATAAAAGGGAAAATACATCAAATGACTCAAATAAAAATTACATAGGACTCAAAATTAATTGACTAGACCATGCCGGATGCAACCGGGGCGAGGAGACAAGCTGTGAACGTGGGCATGGGAGGTGATGTCCCCATCAATACCCCTTTGAATAGATAATCTTCACTTTGACAAAGCAGAAATAGTGAAATGAAATAAGATCAGGAAACCACAGGGACAAGCAAATTGAAGCAACATTTACATATTCAGAGTGGGCAATCAGACAGTTATTGAATTGGAAGTTGGTTATGAGAGATTCAGATCATGACAAGTTATATGAAGAACAATGAGGTGAAACTGAGCAATGAATGATCAATGACAGTGAGCAAGAATGGAGCACAGTAATATGACTGGATTTCCAATGAATAGATAAGGCAAAAGGATTTTTAATAAGATACCAATTTCACAAATCCAAGTTAGAATGTTTCAGAGTCTTCCATTATGGAGGCTTATGAATGAGTCTTTATTGAACATCATGGTTTAAATATGATGTATACCGAGTTTGTCAATAAAGATCACAACACATATCTGAAATCAAATTTTAATAAAAGTGAACCAAGCTTTCATGTTAACATTTAGTTTGATCTCCTTACATCTTAAGCATTCAATTTCAATGGCTCTTTCGTAGTCGCAGAAGACAAATATTGACATTAAACATACATGAAAGCATTAGATTGTGTCCAAGATTTCAGTAACATTTCAGATTTTTCTTTCTATGCAGTAGAAAAAAAATTCTTTTATAGCAATATCTTTCAAGATCAATCAAGTTTGGTACACACCTTGTAATTAGAGGATACACGTTTTTTAGACGCAAGTATCTCTGAACACTTAGTATGACTAACTGTCATGATTCATATTGAACAGAGTCAACTAGGGCACTTCATGACATAGGTTAACTCCATTTCTTTGATGAGGGTCCTAGTTTCTCAGTGCAACCTAATCATTGCTCTACCTTAATATTTCACTGATTTTTCATCAAATTTTCAGCAGAGATTACTATGGCACTTCATGACATGGGTTGACTTCATTTCTTTGATGAAGAACCCAGTTTCTCAGTGACCAAGGTCATTACTCTGACCATATATTATCTTACAGACAGATCTCAGAAAAATCAAATGTTTAAGAACAATATTCACATCAAGCATTTTAACCAAGGTAAGCCATGATAAGAAAACTTCTAGATTTCAGAAGATCTTACAAGATATAACATGAATCAACTGGTTAAAGTTTATTAAAAGAGTTGATTCAGATATTTCTAGAATGTTCATATTCAAACTCAAGAAATGCATGAGACTCAAACCAGCTGAAAATTTTCAGATATTCATAATCCCATAAAATAGAAGATTCCTCTTAAGTTTGCTTTCAGATTTATGAACATAATATGCAGATTGAAATCTTCTAAAATTTCAAGTCAGGGAAGTTTAAAACCAACTTATTTTCAACAGAAGCAGCAGGAAGAACATGCATAAAATGGGTGAGGTACTAGGAGTTCATGCATGTAACCAAGGTGACAGAGTTCTTTCAAAGATATGAGCATCAAGGATATTCATCAAGTGTGAGAACAACTTGAAAACTTTAAGCTGAGACCATGACAGGTGTGTTAAAGATTCAACAAATAATTAATATGACTATCTCATCAAGATATCAGCAGAATATCAAGTGGAGCTCCCCCTCAGCAAATACAAGATTCACACAAAAAAAATTCAGATTCATGAGAATTATGAGCCTATGTGAGTTTTAGAACTGATGAAGGCAGATGAGACCAGCTGACAGTGTAGTTTACTGAAAGAGCAGAAATAATAGAATGAGCAAGATGATGGTTATTCAGTGAAAAATTTGGTCGACTGACATAAGCAAGTATGTTTCAACCGAACTGGACAGAAATGGGATAAAAGTAAAGGACAGATGTGCAGCCATGCAATTTTAAAGACATGATTTATGCTCCCCCTAAAATGCATGCATGAGCTGTCAAGCGGTAAATATCAGGCTGAAAGGATAACATTCCTGAATGCAAACAATTTTCAGGGCTTATCATTCATTTGAGCAACCCTATGCATAGAGAAAAATTCAAGAATGCATGAGCTCCACTAATATATGTGCATTCATGTCAGGCACTCTTTTTGAATTTTTAGTATGATGGCATGAAAATCATGCAGAGGATTAATCTGACCAAGTATGCATGAATCACAAAAATTATCTTGACAGACTCCCCCTGAGCTTATGCACTATGTGACTGAATTGTATGTGCAATGTATGCAATGAGATCTATGCAGAGAGTTTTATGAAATATGCTTATGAAAGTCTAGACTGCTCTATGTGCAATATGACCCATGGTACTCGGCAAAGGACTTGGTCTAAAGATCACCTCACACATAGTAAGAATCTCCAGACAAATTACATTTTCCCTTTAGTAACTTATCATTTGATATACCATGATGATCGTGCATGACAATGAAGTGAAAATGTAGTCCTATATGCAACAGTTGATTGTGTGAGATATGCAATATAATACAGACTGATTTCAATCATCATCCATATGTATTTCAGATTTTCAGAGAATGATATGTAATGCAATTCATTCCAAAAAAAAATTCAGCTTATGCATTTGAAGACTTATGAAGGGTAATGCAGAAAGTCAAATTCCGATGTAAGCAAGTATGCATGAAACAAATAAAACATGATTTGTATCCAAAAAAAAATATTTGAAAGCTCAAGTATCCAAACCAGTGAAAATGCCGCAAATGGGGTTTTTACAATACTTGAGTGCCTTGGTTTATTGAACCCCCTTTTTATTCTCCATCCCCACGGCACTCCAGCAAAATAGTTTTTCATTTTGCATGTTTAGGTACCCAAGTCTCCTTGGGTCCTAGAGGGTTAGTAGCATCTCTGAAGGATGCTCTCCACAGTCTTTGGGCTTTTGAATCATCAAATATCATCAAAGAACAGTTATTCATAGAATGCCCATCTTGCCCACAATAATGACAAAAAATAATAGATTTCATGTTGTTCTTATATGTGTTACTTATATGTGTTAGCATGCACATGAAGTTGGTGCGAGTAAAGATGATTGTCTCTGATATTAACATGGAAATTTATCTTTTCATTTCCAACTAACCAACAGTCAGCACCTCTGTGGCCTGGCTTTCCACAGTTAAAACATGTATAATATTTTCCATTTAAAACAGAATTACGTCCACCAACCACTTTCTCTTTAGCATGAAGTCCAACAAATACGGGATGTACATTTCTTCCCTGGGCATGCCAACAGTGCTCAACTGTATGGCTGGACTTACCACATGCATTACAATAAAGTCTCCTTGGAGCAGTTCTAGGAACAATGTTCCTCCTAAAAACCTTACACTCATTCTCTTTCACAAACCAACAGTCATGCATTTCATGACCAGATCTACCACAGTGGAAACATTTGAGTTGCCTCTTCTGGGCAAACTGATTCTTGAATAAACTTTTAGTAATATGCACATGTGTATTTCCTGATTTTTTTATTTTCTTCATCCCATTATTAAAATTCAATTCATCAGATTTCAGGATATAACAGTTGTGCATCACATGACCAATTTTTTCACAATAATGACATGAAGTTTTCTTTACATGAATGTGTGGGGGTGCATGTGACTTGTGTGCAGCATTCTTTGTGCCGGTAGGAGTGTTTTTATTCTTTTTCTGTGGATTTTCATTCTTTTTCATTGTTTGAATTTGTTCTACAGTTTTGGGACTGATAATGGATTTTTGGTTTTTCTGAGCACTGAATTGGAAGATATGTGCACTGGATGTGCTAGTCGGCTCAGAACTACACACAAATGAAGTGTGAAGCTTACTGTCAAAGCCCTTTTTATTAGCTGGGTTAAAACCCAGACCCTCACGTTGGAAATTGATTTTGCTGCCAGGGAGCTTATCCAAATTATCCTTTCCACTCACAAATTTTTGAAGAGATGTGTTTAAGTCAGAAATTTCAGATTCAAGTTTTGAGACGTGGAGCTCATATCTAGCTATCTTCTCTTCATAGCAAGTGGCATTTTCATTCAACATTTGGTTAATTGTTTTTAGACTCTCAATTTCTTGTTCTGCATTCACCAACTTGTTAGAACTATCCATGCTCTGGCACTTACCTTTTTCAAATGTGATTAGTCTCTCAGACATAGTTGAGTTTAGGTGTTTCAGCTTGTTAATTTCCTCTTTCAGTTGACAGTTTTGCTCCTGGAGTTCATCATCAAACACCCAATCATCTAAGGAAGACTGACATTCATAAAACATTTCTTGTTATTTTTCAGATTGAAGTTTGTCGAGATTTTTCTGAAGCTCTAAATTTATTACTCTATCAGCCTCTAGTTTTTTAGAAATCAATCTATTTTCACTTTCAAGATTCATTGATTTATGTTTAGATTCCTTAGACTGTTTTTTGAGTTTTTCATTATCAGATTTCAAATATTCCAATTCTGAAGTAATAGCATCAAAATCTGTTAATTGTCTTCTGAATATCTCATTTTCTGTTTTCAGAATTTCATTGTCCTCACCAATAGAGTTAGCATTCTCAAGGTTGTTTAACTTCGTTTTCAAGGTTTTATTCTTCTTTCTTCGTTTTTCAAAAGATTCTAGCAAGTTAGCATATGCATCTTCCCAGTCCTCTAAAGTAAAGCTAGCGAAAGGCTTGTTTACCTCTTCTTCATCCTCGCTTTCATTGCTCCCTTTAGCCATCATGTATTTTTGGTTTTCCTTTTCACGGCAGGCAGTCTTCAGTTTGTTCAGGATGTCCTTAGCTGACCTGCAATCATGAAAACATGAGTGGAAAGCCTTGTTAGTGGTTGCTTTCATTAAGCCCAAGGCTTTCTGATTTTCACCACACTTCGATCTATGACTGTCGGTCCATTTGGACCTTTTCTTTGGTAATCTGTGTGGACCGTGTGAAATTAACTTCCACAGATCATGATCAACAGAGATAACATAGCTGCATAGACTGCTAAACCATGAATTAAAATTAGAGCCATTGAAAACCGGTGGATGAGCCATGAAAGCAAATCTGACTAATGAATCAAAAAAAAAATGCACCAAGAAATAGCAGGATCCTCTACAGATCGTTGGATCTGATGAGGTAGTAACCCGCTCTAATACCACTTGTTGGGGTGCACGGCACGGATTTAGAGGTGGGGTGAATGAATCCCCGTTCAAAACTATTGCGGAATTAAAATCTTAGAAGGCTTAATCAAATTAAGCACTCTCCAGTTGACAAGTAAAAGCACATGTAGAATTACTAGGTCACACTAAACCGTAATTATGTCAGACATAGTATCAAATACTAATCGAGGACACAGAATGATGTATCGTTGAACACTCTACCAAACCTTCAAGCACCATATAGGATGCTATCACAACGGATGAAAATAGCGCTAAATTGACTCACTCGGAAAAGCATATAGCGCTCAAGGAAACAGTCAACAAGACTTGTAAAAAAGGTAGAAGATAAGGAATAATCAAACGAATTAAAATCACTGCTCATAGGATTTTTAGGTGGTTCGATCTGAGACCCCAAATCTACATCCACCCCTCACTCCAAACTGGAGTGAGGCTTCCCTACCAAAGTAGACGTAGACTCAGTCTACTACAAACGCTGCCAAACAGCTTGAGACTGAGAGAAACAAATCCCTCGACCTGATCTTGCAACCCACAAGATCAGCACCCACTGCTACCACAGTGACCGGAGAGTCCAACTCTCCCTTCTCTTGCAACCGCAGAAGGAACCGTGAGCAACACCCAGTTGCCCACAACCGGAGGACCAATCCTCCCTTCCTCGAAATCGGAGGGGAGCCAGAGATAAATGTCCCTTCTTCTGCTACTGCAGAAGGGACATGAGCAGCAACCCACTACGTACCAAAACCCAGAGGACTAGATCCTCTCTTCCTATGAATCCACAGAGGGAAACAGTGAGTGACACCCAGTCACTCACAATCGGAGGGTCTAATTCTCCCTTCTCCTGAACACACAGGAAGAAACTTGATCCCAAACCAAGGAATCGAAAAAATTGATGCGGGACGAATTAGGGACCCGGCGCCAATTGATGCGAATCTTGGACTATACGTGACGACGCGACCAACGACATGCGACAAATTGAGCTACCTCAGCTCGACACTAAGAGTTCCTATAGGATATGCGTCGTAAATAGAAATGTGAGCTCACTCATCGTCCCAAAGCGAGGGAAACATGGATCCGTGCGGTTGAGAAACCAGCAGAGTCAAGGGTGGTCAACTCACTTCCGTGCTCGAAACGAGTCACGGGACAGGTTCACGCTCTTTCTCACAGCGGTGAACATGAACTCACGAGCTAGAATTCTAATTAACGCTCAGAGGTAGGTTTGTGTTCCCCGATCTTCGGTTCATGACTTCTTAGTCTGGGAACTACATGCGGGAGGTCTAGCCAGCCACTTTGGTTAGAACAAGATGATCGAGGCTGTCGAGCATAGCTTCAATTGGCCGAGCTTGAATAGAGATGTTCCTCACATTGTGGCCCAGTGCCGTACATGTGTTACGGCCAAAATGAAGAAGTAAAGCTCGGGCCTCTACACACCTCTTCTCGTGCCTGATGCCCCGTGGCATGATGTTAGTATGGATTTTGTATTGGGATTGCCACGAATCTATAGGAAGCATGATTCGATCTATGTGGTAGTCAATTGGTTCTCGAAGATGGCCCTTTTCATTCCATGCTCTAAGACTTCGAATGCTTCGAGGGTAGCCCGTCTCTTCATTGCTCACGTGGTGTGTATGTTTGGGTTGCCTCGTACCATAGTGTCTGATCGTGATGTTAGGTTCACCAGTTATTTTTGGAAGACACTGTGGCATATGTTAGGTACTCACCTCAAGTTTTTCACTGCATATCATCCCCAGACAAATGGTCAGACCGAGGTGGTCAATAGGAGTCTGGGAGATCTTTTGAGGTGTCTTGTTAGGAACTGTGTAAGGGATTGGGATCTCATGTTACCACCTGCTAAGTTTGCATATAACGATTCAGTCAACAGGTCTACTGGTATGAGTCCTTTTGAGATTGTCACAGGTCGTAGGCCTAGGAAACTAGTGGATCTTGTTTTCATGCCCATTCATGCTCGAGTGTCAGAGTCTGCCGAGTCATTTGCTAGGCATGTTAGGAGTCTGCATGATGACATCCGTTGTCACATTGAGGCCAGCAATGCACGGTACAAAGAGTTAGCCGATGCCCACCGACACCACCGTGAGTTCCAAGAGGGTGATTATGTCATGATCAGGGTCAGATCTGAATGGTTTCCCTCTGGAACTGTAAAGAAATTGCAAGCTTGCGAAGCCGGTCCATTTTGAGTTTTGAAACACGTCAGATCCAATGCATATGTTGTGGACCTGCCCGAGGAATATGATATAAGCTCTACTTTCAATGTGTCGGATCTAGTTGCTTATAGAGACCCAGCGGTGATCCCCAGTGAGCCTTTTGAGCCGTGTCCCCCTCTTGAGAGTGACCCCACACCTGAGTGCCCACCTCCAGCCTCATTTCCACGTCAGCGAGAGCATATAGATCATATACTGGATGAGTAGGTGACTGTTACCAAGAGTGGATCCTACTCGCGCTACCTAGTGCGATGGGGAGGGCGACCCGCCACCGAGAATATGTGGATCACACGGGCAGGGTTGTAAAGGATAGATCTGGACCTATTGGAGCGCTACCAGAGTGATGCAGACCCTTACTTAACAAGGTCGAGTTTCTCCCACCCGGGGAGAATTGGTGCGACACCAGAGCGAGCCAGATGCATGAAACGGTGAATCGACTGTACCGTACGCACAGCACCACCGGAGCTACATCGACTTCCCTTTGGCGTGGAGAGAGCCTAGCGTCTCTGTCTTGAGTCCTACTATTTTTATTATTTATTGGGATTTTATTTGTGTGTAATGTGTGTTTATTTGTATTTATTTGGGTTGAAGAGAGTGTAATTCGGATAACTACGGGTGGTGGGGCCCACGTACTACTCGGTCCTCCAAATTGGGCGGGGTGGGTCCCGCTGTGACGAGGAATGCTGGGGGGATGATCCCTAGGAGAGGGATGCCCTGGTTCACCTTGTGGAAGGTGAGGCGGCTCCGATCGGCACGTGTGGAAGTTGCTGCCCACGGATCTGAGTTGTTGTTTCAGTCCTGTGCGATCTGGCGACAGAAATTGCTGCGACCAGCTCCGATCTCAAAACGTCACGAAACTGGCGCCGTTGGAAAGCTAGCTCGAAGTACTTCAACCCTTTGTTGTTACAGGATTTTTTTGGGGGCCGTAATTTCCATGGTGAAATTTTAAATAGGACTGCTTTCAGTCTCAGATCTGGCAGGATAGATTTGGATCTGCCTGAGAATGGGCATTGCCGCGGCTCAAACTTCAGATTTGGGAGGTGGGCCCTTTATGAAAGCTATAAAGGGGGAAGTAATGAAGACATGGATAATTGTTTTGTAATTTATGGTGGAGGGTTGATATGAGAAATGGATTTTATAGCACAGGTGGGTCGGATCTGGACTGCACAGGACAGAACATATTTGGGAAAAGATAGTGATTTTTAGAAAATATAAACGAGATCCAAAATTCTCAAAACAATTCGTGGAAGGGGGCTTAAGTGGACAGAATCCCCAATTAAAATTTCAAATCATTCAGACATGGGAAATGTGGTCGAACTATGGCAGATCACAGTTGCTGTGACACAAGACAGAACGGTGGCAGATCTGGAAGGCTGTGGGAGACTAAATGGGAAAATAGGAAAACGAAGTGAAGAAAATCCAAAAAAATTTCTGGGACGTGGGATGGACCTTGGGAACTCACCCTAGAAATTTCATAGCCAAAAGATCACGGAGTTGAGAGCTAAAAAGCCAGAGGTGGCTTGCTATCTTATGTTGGACAGAACTCCGTCAACGGCAGTGGCGGTGCAAAAGCGACTCGATGACGTCGGCGGCGACGATCTTCACGAACTGATACAAGAGGCGTCACACCTCAGAATACAGCCTTCATAGCTGCTGGGGGAGGGAGAAGAGAGAGAGAGGGGGCGGCCCTTGCTCCTTGGACAAAATTCTAATATTTCTTGCATTAATTCTATGGAAAATGAGAAAATACAACCTTTTATATGAAATGGCCACCCTTGGTAAAAGACTTTGACTACCCTTAGATCTAGGGTGGGTGAGGGGCACCTTGGGAAAGCCAAAAATATATATTTCCCATGTGGTCAAACAAAATAAATAAATCTAGCCTAATAATGCCAAAAGAGGGGGCGCCCCCCTTAAAGAAGTAAAAAAATAATTTGTCTTCTTTGGTCCATTGGTCCAATGTCCTAGGTGGACAAGGGGCCAGCCCCTATGGGTCCCAGAAGTTAGGTGGCCCAATGGTGAAGGGGGTGATGGGGCCCGCGGGACCTAGGTGGCCCATTTTGCAAGAAAACCCATTTATTTATCCTAATTACACTCTATTCAACCCAAATAAATACAAATAAACACACATTACACACAAATAAAACCTCAATAAATACTAAAAATACTAGGACTCAAGACGGAGACGACAGGCTATCTCCAAGCCAAAGGGAAGCCGATGTAGCTCTGGTGGTGCTGCGCGTACGGTACCGATGGTTCGCCGGTTCATGCTTCTCGCTCGCTCTAGTGTCCGCACCAAAAAACTCTAGGAAATGGAAAGTGACGAACGAAAAACAAAAGAGGAAACAAAAACAACTGTAGCTCAAACTGGAGCAGGACTGTTCATGATTTGATCCTGGAACAAATCTACAGATCTTTAATATTGCTACCGATTACTCTGACTTGATCTCGCTCTTCTTCTCTCTATCTTCTTCTCAGCTCTTCACTCTGTTCCTTCTCTTTTCTTTCATTCTGTCTTCCTTTTGTTCTTGGGGGCTCTCTTCTTCGGTTGGTGGCCAACTCCTTCTCTTCTGAGACGGCGCCATCTATTTATCTCCAGCACAGGGTATCGGATTTTACAGACAGCGAATCATACAAATCCACATGGCGTTGAGAATATTCCTTAATCATTGGTCTCTTAGAGACCCTACATAGACATGACTTTTCGCGCCAATCTGGGATCACGTGCCCATCATTAGGTAACCTAGGATTACGTGCCAATACTTTGTTCGAGGTCACGTGCCTTGAGTATCCACGTTGGCCTTTGATTATTGTTGTTGTCATTATGATGCTTGCTGAAATGCCAACCTCAGTGGCTTAATGGCTTTTGCTCCTTCAACTTGTATCTCTACTGCTGTTGCCTAAATGTTTACTCAGGCATTTCATCAATCACTTTGTTAACGACATCAAATGCAAGCTTGGTCAACTTCACATTAGTCAGACATTCAAACCAAAACCATATTAAATGATGCATATGCATTAAGGTGATGAATGGGAACAAGAACTAATGATGATACCAGCCTTAATGATGCACAGACTTTAACAACTCTAGATAATGCATGTGCAGACCAGGGAAGACTACATGTGTTGAGACTCACATGTGCTCAGACCTAGATAGCACCGCATGCATAGACCTACCAATGTCATTTGCAAACTAGCACAGACCTACCAATGTCATTTGCATACTAGCACAGACCTTCCAATGACTATCACAATAATATGCACAGACTTTGAACATCAAGGCAAAATTTGCGTCGACCATGGAGACTCATGTGCACAGACTTTGCGTGAAAGAGGAAAATATGCACCGACCCTTGCATGCCAAATTAGAAAAGATGCATTGACCTTAGGTAGTATAAAACAAAGGATGCACCAACCTTCTATATGCACGATAAGAAATATGCACTGACGTCGTATGTAGACTAACAAGGTATGCACCGACCTTATATGCAGACCAGCACCGACCTGACTATTCAGTCAATGGTGACTAGCACTGACTCTGTATGCAAGATACATGTCATTAGCACCGACTATGGATGCAATATATATGACACTAGCACCGACCCTTTATGCAAGTAGCACCGACCTTAGTATGCACAAGGTGAAACTAGCATCGACTATGTATGCAAGATATATGACACTAGCACCGACCCTTTATGCAACTAGCACCGACCTTAGTATGCACAAGGTGCAACTAGCATCGACTATGTATGCAAGATACATGACACTAGCACCGACCCTTTATGCAACTAGCACCGACCTTAGTATGCACAAGGTGCAACTAGCATCGACTATGTTTGAAGCAAGATGACTAGCGTCTACTTTGCATGCAATATGCTTAGTACTAGCATCGACCTTAGTATGTATGAAATGCAACTAGCGTCAACCTTAGCTATGTAAGAACACAACTAGCACCGACCCTAGCTATGCATGAACTACAACTAGCATCGACCTTAGCCGTGTGAAAACACAGCTAGCACCGACCTTTAAGCAAAGATGACAAAGCTGCACTGACCTTGATATGTAATGGACTGAGATGTGCATTGTCCTTACCTTTTAAGATCTGACTCACATTTTGACAAGATCAGTGGCGTTTGACCTCGTTGACCAGCGTTGACTTTTTGATTCACCTTCAGAACTTGTTCTAATTGTACATCATACATTCTCATATATTCATTATGTCATCTGACAGAATTAATGGCTAACATATTCACATATATAATGAGACATAATATTAACATCATCAAAATCATAGAGACACAATAGGGTGACCACCCCTTCCAGGTCTCAGTCGAAGAAGACCAAGGCCTGTTGATCATTTGTCGGAGGCGGAGCCCTAGGGGGCTCTGAGGCTTGAATGGCTCGCTCGGCATGACACTTCCTTCCTCGGCTACTGTCTCCACCTGAGGCTGATCCCCCTGAGATGACATTGATGTGGATCTCCTGGGGGCAGCTGTCGGTGTCTTCTGGGGGGATCCTGCAGTCCTATCGTTGCTCGGCTACGTACTAGGAGAGGTGGCCTTGGTGGTCGAGACTCTCGATCTTGTCCTTGAGCTGTTGACAATCACCAGTATGATGGACGTGATCATTATGGAGCTGATAGTGCTTCCGACGGCTACGACGTCTTGGGTCGGCTTTCATCGGCTTGGCTCGGTGGAGTAGGCCTGAGTCTTTGATTTCTTGGTACATTTCACAGACATGAGTGGATAAGGGAGTGTAGTGCTCAAATTTGTGCGGGGACTCCCTCCAGTCACCTTCTTTGTTCATCCTCTTCCCTTGCCCAGATGCTTGCACGGATGGCCACTTTTTCTCTCCTTCTCGTCCTGAGCCTGCGGGGTCTTGGCAGGCATTGAGAACTTCCTCGCACTCTGCGTGACGTAGAGCCAAAGTTTCCAGGTTGGTGAGGGAGGAGGGAGGGTGGAGCACCAGTTCCCCCTAGAGGATTTCATTGTGAGTTCCCCCCGTCAACGCGGTAATGGCAGAGGCCACGTCTAGGCAAGGGATGCGCAGGGCCTCTGGCTTGAAGCGATTGACGTAGGCCCGCAGCTTTTCCCCTTGGGCCTGTTTGAGTGCCAACAACCCCACGATCGACCTCGGGGGCCCGCTACCGGTGAAGCTTTCTTTAAATAAATGCCCAAACTATTGGAAGTTAGTGATACTTGTGGGGGCGAGTTCTCGGAACTAGGCATGAGCACCTTGAACTAGAGTGGTCACGAACGCTTGGCATTTGATGGCATCGGATGCCTCGTGCAGAGTCATCAGGGCATTGAAGCTGTCATAGTGGTCGGCCGGGTCGCCCTGGCCGTCAAAGGATTTGAAGGTCGGTAGGGAGATCCTTGGTGAGATCTCTACCTCCAAAATGTCAACGGAGAATGGGGATTGCTCCTCAACCTCCTTTGTGGAGCTTTGTTGTAGGGCGCGAAGAGCGCGCTCCTGCTTGGCGAAACGTCGCTCAAAATCTCGCAGTCAGAGGGAGAGCTCTGGCTGGTGTTGGGACGGTGCTGGGGGGTCTAGGCCTTCGCTCGGCTTTTTCCCCGCTGCTCCACGTCGGGGGCTTCCATTCCCATATGTTGGCGAGATGGCCCCGATTTTCTTCCCCGCAGATTAGAGGAAGCCTCTTGTTCTGGGCGCCAGAGTTGTGAAGGTCCGCCTGGCCCGCTCCGGATAATACATCCTCCTTGGAGGATAAAACGGCCTCCGACTGTCAGCCGGGAGGCTTCTACGCGGGGGGGACTCGCCCGGGAACGCTGGGACTGCTCCTCCCTGGCTACCTGGGTCAACATTAAGTTGACGAGGATATCTAGTTTAGCGTTGAGGGATCGAAGAGTGTCTGGGTCCCCGAAAATGGGTTGTCTCCCCGCGGTCGGTGGAGGTAGGACGTTGGCCTGGTTGTTGGAAAGGGGGCCAGTTGAAGAGTGCGACGGAGCTAGTTCCCTATCCACTGTCGCTATTGCCTTCTCTTTTTCACCGATGTTTCTCCTACTACCACTCCTCCACAGCATATTGGTTTTTTGCTCTTTCCCACAGATGGCGCCAGATGAAGAGGCGTGATCTCGTGCTGAAGCTAGAGCCATCTGATCTTCCTCGAACACTGAATATGGCCACGCAAAATTAGAAATCTACAAGGTGGGAAACGGATCTGTTGGCCCATGGGAATAACCCTGGGGAAAATCCTCTGATGCTTAAGTCAGCAACGTAGTAGAGCACTATGTGGAGGAGAAGAAGGAGACAAGGGGTGGGCACGAGATCGCTCTCCACCAATAAGGGTGGTCGAGAGTGCTCAGAATCACTTACCTCTTCTGGAGAACTTCCTTTGGTTTTTATAGTGGTTCATTCTCTGTTAGGGACAGGGAGAAGGAGCGTCTAGGGGGCATTACCACTTAAATACGGGCTCTTCCTCGTTCGAGGGTGCTCACCCTTCCTCCATCTTGACCCCCGAGATTCCGTTGGTCGGTTATGTTCGGCCGCCATTTGGGCTTTTCCTCGAGCAACCGTTACTCAGACTTTCGGGCCCGAAGGCCGCCTGGGTTGTGTTGGTCCGAGTGAATCGGGCTTCTTAGCAGTGGGCCCAATAATGGGGCTGTCACTTGTTGGGCACTGCGGGTCCAGTTGGGCCACATTGGGCCACACATCTTTTTGGGCCGCTAATTTACCCCTCTCCAAGTAAATAGCATTCTTAAATACATACGCACATCATATTAAAAACTTTTACGTTACTTTCCCGTAAATATGCATTTTAAAATATGTAGAGATAGGAAAATGGTTTCTAGACCCCGTACCACACATTAAAGATTTGTTTGTTGGAGAAGATCGACTAGTTACCCATGAAAGCTCGTAAATATTAGAAAGATGATGTCAGAATGAGACATGGGTGATATTCAGGGGACAACCCTCCGATGCTTAAGTCAGGATCACACTTGGAAGAACACTATTAGGAGAAGAAGAGAGAGTGAGAGCGTGGGAAAAGAGTGGGCAAGCCTGTGTATGGAAACAGGGACTCTTGAAGTGCCCACCGCATCTGGCGAGTGCTCGATGAGTACTCGTGGGGCTTGGAGTGTGCTCGGAGAGCCTTCAGAGTGCTCAGAGTGATAGGCACAGGTCTTGTATCTCTTTGTGCATCTCTCTTTGTATATGTCTCTAAGTGTCTGTGTGTCTCTGTATCGTTGTGCCTCCTCTTGGGCGTCTGATCAGGAGCCTATTTATATAGGTCATCCTAGCGGTGAGGGTCCGTTCCTCAATGGGGATAGGTCGTGGAGGAACACCCCCTTGATCATGAGGAGATTTGCCCATTGTGCACCAGCCTATTCGGGAAGGGACGTCTAGTGGCGAGAATCTCAGCATTGTGGGTGTGACCACGCCCCTACCGGGGAAGGGTCTATAATAGCAGAGGCAACATTCGGTTGCTGGCGGGTTTTCCAATGCTCGAGATGCTCACGTCAATCCTTCCTATGGGCTGGTGAATCCTTCGTGGGCCTCAGTTGGGCCGCCCGGCTTAGGATGTAGGTCATTGGGCGGCCTGCCTCGGGCCTGACTAGGTTGGGCCTCCATGGGCCTAGCGTTGATGGGCCACACTGGGCTTGGCGGGTTTTACCCTCCTCACTAGCCCCCCCACTCTTGGACACTTAGTATGCTTGGGGTCCGAGAGGAACTCCCAACAAGCCAATCGGGGGAGGTTTCTAGGAGGACCTCCTCGGCTGTCACCATCATGATAGCATGGCCATTTTTTGCCTGGAGAAATGGGCGCGAACGGTTGCTTGAGTTTCCTGCTGCCAACCTCGACGGTAATGGTTGCTTTTCTACCCGTGTGACCCTCGAGGTGGCCACTTTGCCTTTGGGGTTTATAAATAAGGGCCGAAGGGTTTCTGGAGAGGCTTCACCTATCTCCTTCATCTCCGACATAGGTATCCGCTGCTTCCCTAGCGTCTATTCTTTTCCTTGGTGAGGACTCTTCTTTCTCTTTTTCCTTCTGCACTGCCCCGTAGGAGGATCAATCTTTCTGGTTCTAAACCTTCCATAGAGGAAGAGGACAGTCGCGTCAGTGTCCTTAGTACTTCAGGTGTCGGTCCTAGCCATCCATGTTCTCTCCCTCTGGTATCTTATGGGGTAGTCCACGGCCTCTGGGAGGCCTTTCAAATCATGGTCGATTACGACACCATCTTCCCTACTACCGAGGAGTATCTGGCGTGCTATCACCCCGGTGGCATTAGCGTCCCCATAGAGTCCTTCTAGGTAGGGTTCCATCTTCCTCTTCATCCCTTATTGTTGTCCTTCCTCCTTTTCTATGGTAGGTGTCCGGGTGACCTCTCCCCCAATTCTTGGTGCATTCTTTGCCCCTTTTGTATATATTTGTAACTGGGTGGCAGTTACACCTACCATTCACCTTTTCCATCAGTTTTATAGCCTTCAGTGTTGTCCCGGCGCTGAACATCTGTCTTTTTACCTCTAGGCTAGGAATAATAGGTTCACCATATTTGTCTCCTCTGTTGTCTCTAAGATCAAGCGTTGGGCTGAGTGTTTTGTCATCCTGATGAAGGTAGGGGGTTTTGGCCGAGCTAGTGACTGGGGCTTTTTTCAGATTCCCCGACTTCGTATGGGTGACAATTTGTCAACCCCGACCAGCAAGGAGGCCAAGGCAGTAAAGGCCATTCTTCGCCACCCCCTTCACAACGCCGAGACGAGGTTGATCCCCACTATTTTTTAGGAATTAGGATTGAGCCCCCCATTGCCTCATGGTATGGCCCTTGTTATTTCCCCAGTTCCTCTGTCTTTGAGTTCAAACTCTTCTCATCATGTTGCAGGGGCTCTGGCGCCACCAGAGTTATAGTTTGAGACGGTGAAGTTGCCATTGTTCCTTTCATGGTTATGTGCGACATTGAGCCTAGGGCTAATCAGGTGACAGTCGCGGCCCCTCAGCTAGCAGTCACCTTCGAGCTGGGGCATCTGCCATATCACCCCTTGTCGGCAGCTGCTCAGGCGAAGGGCTTGCATCCCCCTGTATCGTCATCCCGTACGGCCACTGTTTCTGTGCCCAGTGCTGGCTCGGGAACTCATGCGGCTAGTCTGAGAGCTCTAGTAGTCTGAGGGGCTCATCGGATGCGCCTGTTGAGGTCTCGCCGATGTCCAGGGAAAAGCGTCGGCTAGTCGATCTCAGAGCCACGGTGGTGATGGATCACCAGCGCCGCCTCGAGAAGAAGAAGAAAAAAATTGCTAACCGAGCGACCGCTGAGCCACCGCATGCTTGGATGCCCCCTCCTTCACATTTTAAAACTCCTCTGGCCACTAGAACAGACACTATGGAGACAACTACCGGTGTTGTCGTCGCTTGCCCGCTCGCTACTGATGGGGGTTAGACCATCAGTTCTTGTCGAGGGACTAGTCGAAAGGGGCGAAACGTCGTGCCCTACCACTGATCCCTACTCTCCCCAGTCGAGGATCTCACCTTCTAAATGAAGGCCTACGCACTGATGGAAAAGTCTTTGAGGCCAAGGGAGTGCTCGGCGACCCTTTCCACAGGGATCGATAGGGAGCTATTCGACCTATTGGCCAGGAACTTATGCTCGATGGCTCGGGCCCTCGGCTTATGGGGAGTCCATTTCCGAGAGGCCACGCGACAACTGGCTGATAGCTGTATCGAGCGGTCGGCATTGAAGCCTCAGCTCTAGAAGATGATCGCCGAACATGCCAGTCTCCAGGGGCTCCTGGAGTCCCAAGGGCGCATGCTAATGGAGGCCGAGCGTGACTGCGATGCCTTTCGGGTTCAGGTCCAGGCGTCCGAGTACTTTTGGCAGTAGATGAAGGGGCGAGTAGAGGTGGCAGAAGAACGTGTGGTAGGGGTGGAGGCTGCGGCTAGCTTGGCGACAAAAGAGGCAGAGGCAGCAGCGGCCAAGATTGTGGAACTCTAGGTGGTGGTCACCGCAGCCAGGGCAGAGGTGGTGGTGGCTGGCGAGGAAGTTGTCGAACATTTTTTACAGTCATCAGAATACGAAGCTGAGCTAAATACCGCCGCTATTGAGGTCTATAGTTTGACGAGGGATGCCGGCTTGAAGGAGGGCTGGGCGATAGCTCTTTAGGCTGCTGCCAATGCCACGGGGGTCCTGGTGCTGGTCATGCAGCCACCTTCCATGCCGCTCGAGCCCGAGGGTGACCAGGGTGAGGAGAAGCAGGGTGAGGAAGAGTAGGGCGCGAGGGCCGAGCATCCGATCGATCTAGAGCTGATCATCTTGCCCAATGATCCTCCACCACCAAAGATAGTGCCTAGGGATGCACCCAGAGCCCAAGACAATGTTCCCGCTATAGGCACCGGGAAAGTGGCGAACAGGGCTGGGCTCGCGATGCTTGGCTCCCCTCTGGAATGTTAACTTCCCTTGGCTGCTACTGGTACCCTACAGTGTGCAACTTATGAGGTCAAAACACAATAAAGTGATCACCGGGGAATTTTACCTGATTCCCACAGGGTGGATGATCGTGCGAAGGTGCCTCAGGGAGGGAGTTTGTGGGGTCCCAACTTCTTCATTCTTGGCCGGCCAAGGACGGAGAGCCCTGCATAGTCCAAAGTGTTGAAAGTCCTGCAAATAGTAGCAAACTCAAGAAAATGAAAGAATACACCAGTTAGGACTGCAAAATGTAGTAAATGTTCTGAACAATCTGTGAAAATGAAGGATTTTGGTGGTGACGTTACCTGAAGGGGTGGTCGGGAAGGGGGGATGGCCGAGTCTTTTGACCACCCGCCTTCTCTTTTTTTCAATTTTAAAACCTCTATAGTAGGGGCTCTAAGGAAATTTCCTAATATGAAATGATCGAGATAGATGCAACATGGGTATACTGATGCGAGCAGATGCTTGTCGTTAAAAACACCGCGCATACAATTTTAAAATTCCGCACTCAAACACAATAAATTATGATTTAAAGCGTAGTGGTGAATACGAGTCGATCCTACAAGGAGGTTAGAACTTTTAAGGTTGAAAACCTTATGTTCCTTGAAACGAGAGATTGTTGAATGAGTTTTAATGTTGAAATTAAAATTCCACAAAGTAAATCTAGCTAAAGAAATGTGGAGGGTTCAGGAAACAAAATATATAGAGAGAGAGGAAGAAGAACAAGAAAGAAAGAAATTATTGTGGACACCTAAAAATTCGCCAGCAAGAACTCCAAGTCACCCCAAGCCGAACAAGGGTGATGAAGGAGGAAAAGAAGAAGTACGTCAATGTACACATATCGACGCATGTGAGAACGAAAGACAATAAAAGAAACAACAAAAGAGAGAAAGAAAGAAGGAGGGAAGGGCCTGAACCAGCGCAAGAAGGCCCTTGCCCTTGAATCGGCACAAGGCTCCCCAAAGGAGATTGAACCGGCGCCAAGGGTCCCATGCCCACTTGAATCGATGCGTAAAAGCCCCTGTGAGGGCATGAACCGGCGCCAAGGGGCCCATGCCCACTGAGTCGCCCCCCCCCCCTCACCCACATGAACTGGGGCGGCCCCGTCCTCCTTGAATCGACGTGAGGAAAGTCCCATCATGGACTCTGTTATCCCTCCGGAATAGCAACAAGAGGAAAATGGAGAAGAAGAAGCTCCGCCTGCCGGCCTCCAGTGAGACATTTAATGCTAGCCAGTGAGCCGTCATAGAAACCCCTTGTTAAAGAAGATTTCTCGCATTAACCCATTGATAAAGTCAGATGCTCACCGGTAGACCAGTGGGAAGAGTCATCCGTTCGCCTCAGACACCCATAAATGGCAACCTTTGAGAATTACGGCAAAGCGGCGACAAGCGTCACGTCACACCGGCTGACCTCGACCAATCCCTTGGAGGCATCTCCCCTACCCTCGGCACCCCCTACATGCAGGCCACTCGATGGTTCCAATCGAGGTGAAGAGAGAAGAAGAAGAAGAGAGGGGTGGGGAGTTCGAATCTCTCCCACCTTCACTCCCTATAAGAAGGCCCCAAGGTCCGTCGAAGAAGAGGTTGGCAAGCAAGGGAAGAAACGATCGGAAGCGGAGAGCCTATAAGAAGAGAAGAAGAGAAAAGAGGTGAGGTTGGGGGGAGAGGAGCCCATGCCCCATTCTCCCCCCTTGCTGTAGTTCCCTTTCCTTTTTCCTAGGTCATTTTCTTTTTCTTTGTCTCGTCCCTCCCAGCTCATGTAATCCATGTGCCTATTCTGGCACCTTTTAACATGGAATGAAATGAAATCTTTGGAGTAGTCATGTGGATGTGTATATTTCATGGTTGTTTGCATAAACTCCATTTCTTCTTTTTTTATCTTAGCCCTGTGCCTCCCATGTAGAGGTTTTGAATGTATTATGCATCCCCCACTGACAATATCCCTTTCTTCTCTTAGTTTTTTGATCACTCGGGCCCTTTAAGAGGTTACTTTTTCATAGTATGGCTTCCGGGGAACCCCATGCAAGGAGTGAATAGCAACGGCCGTATGGCGGGTAACATGATAAGCCCACGTCCTGATTTTTGGATATCACTGCCCCTGGGTCATTGGGGCCCCTCGCAGGCTATCCCTCGGGATTTCAATGCCCAACCTAGGTCTTGGGGTAGCAATTCTCACCTCACCCATAATTTTTTGAGGCCGTCTCGGATCCCTCTGTGGGCGGGCCTCTCTTTTACACCCCCGTAAACCCCGGGTCCGGGGGAGATGTTGCCGGATTCACGAAAGGAATTTGAACTGATGATTGAGCAAAGAAATAACGTTAAATGGAACAAAACGATACTAAAAAAAGGGGGGAAAGCCACAAAATGAAGAATTAACAAAAGTGGGCAGATAAAATTTTTATTAAACTAGGGGCCCGACTGCATATATGCACTTGCATGTGCATCCCTAATTAACTCTCATGAGCTGAGAACGAGCCTCTCTGCACTTTTAAACTCAAATGCATGATAAGAGTCCCTTTCTCATGTCCATTAAGGTATAGCATCATACCTTGCATGAACCAAAACAAAAACAAAAACAAAACATCTCTACTAAACCCTGATTGACTCAAAACAGAATACCTCCTACTTATGGACCCCCTCTCCTTTCACACATATAAGGAGGTAATGACACACTTTCTGTATAAACCTACGCATGAACATATACAAAAATCTCTGCAAACCTTTCCTAGCCATTGCCTACGTCGACCCCAAGGACTCTTGCATTGACCCCTTTCTCTTCTTGTTGTTGGTTGCGTCGACCCAAGGGACTCCTACGTCGACCCCATGCACATCACCTCCATGCAAGGTCCCTACTGCTCCTTCATGAATAGACGTTATAGAAAATGAAAAAAGCTTCATGAGCTCATCATAATCAAAAAAAGAGCCAACCATTTCACAACCCCACACATGCATAATAGACCCCTACAATCCATTTATCTAAATGAACAAAAAACCTTATCCAAAAGCCGAAAGAATGAAAACCCAGCCCCTGCTCTAGGTGGGGTCGACCCGCCTTCTTTCGGGCTCTGGCAGGCGCTCAATGGGCACCTCTGCGTCGACGTAGAAGGTGCCCTACGCCGACGCAGCTCCTGCCCCACGCTTGTGAGGCGTAGCGCAACGTCGACCCCTCACGTGGGCCGCGTCGACTTCTCCAGCCAGGCAGTGAACCAGCACTCGCACCTCGCCCTTCTCGCGCCGACTCACCACCCTCGTCTCTCTCATGCGACGGTTCACCACCCCCTCCCGCTTACTCACTCTTGTTGAGTTCTGATTTTGATGATTGTTGTGATTTTTAAGTTATGGTTTTGATGATAACTAAACTTAATGTGTGAAAGTGATGATAACTAAACTTGTGGTTGATTGCTCATGCCCTTTTTATATATGTTTGGTTGAGATGGCAAATGGCAACGGTTACATGGTCTTGATCCTTGGTTTGCATATGTTGGTTTTACAAGAGGTAAGAGGTTTCATAACCTCTTTAATATGAATAAGCATGGTATTAACCCTGACTATCTTACTTGCAGGATTAAACTCATGGCAGTCACCTGGTGAACCAAACGTGTGGATAAGCACCCTGCTCCTCTACAATCCAAAACAGGTGGTATATGTCATGTACTGTCAAGAACCATTGGTAAGGCTCTTACCCTGTTATACACTCCTTGTTATTGAGTGTTCCATGAGGTTATTTCATGAATAATTTACTTGGGATGATTGAGTTTTATCTCTTGATTCTTAGCCCGGAACATGATCCTTACAGCAGAACATGTGTGTTTCAAAGTGTTCATATGCACCTAGTTCATGAGGTTTCAAGTCCTTGCAAAACTCGCCATCGTGCGCCCTCGCACGCGGTCAGGTCGCGGGGGTCAAGGGGGTAGCGCCCCTTGCGGGGGTTTCTGGGGGCGGAGCCCCCGGAATAAAAATTTGATTATAGGGAAGAGTGAGCATTGAACTTGTTTAAGACAATCTCTTGTAATGACAAGTGCTCATTTGCTTTGAATCTTCCATATGCATAAGCTAAGTTAAACCAAACTCAAAATGCATGAAATTGATATGGACATGAATCTCTTGACTTATGGATATGTTTCTTTGAGCTAACACTTCATTTTTACAGGTATAGGTCTATCTGGTCGACCAACACACCTTGGCCGGTCGACCAGAATTGCCAGAACCTAAAAAATCCAATTTTTGCAGGTTTCAGTCGACCGCCACTATAGGGCCGGTCGACCGGTTTTGCCAGAGAAAAAAATTGGTTCGACTATAAAATTCTGGTAGACCTACCCAATGCTTCCGGTCGACCGCCAGCCCCGAGGCCCCCTTTTGTTGACTTTTATTTCAAGCTCGAGGAGAGGTCTTTCTTCCCATTTGTTTAATCCCAATGACCCCAATTACACCATGATTTGTGGATCTGGTCTGGGGCTTGTCTATGGACCATTCAAGGGCTATAAAACATATCATTTGGAGTCATAAACCCTAACAATCCAAGAGGGCTTCAAGTGAGATCAAGAGGAGGCTATCCAAGTGAAGAAGAAGAAGGGTACTGTAGCCGTGAACAGTACTCCGTGCAGTGAGTGTTCTTCATCCATTCTCAACCCATTGAAGGCATATCTGAAGCCAACCTCCTCCAAGGAAGAGAAGAGCCAAGCAAGCAAGTAAGAATTCCAAGAAGAGTGCCTAAGGGAGAAAGAAGAGAAGCCAATCAAGCAAGAAAGGAGAAAAGCCAAGCAAGCACGAATTGAAGCTCCGATCAAGTGAAGATACGTTCAAGATCCGTAACATGCATTCAAGGGGAACCCAAAACAGGAGTTTTCTAAACTATTCCTCATTGTATTTATGTTTTAGGTGTTGTAATTGTGTTCATCATAAACTGCAAACTCGTGTATGTGTAGATCATTTTGAAACCGTGGAAGTGTGTGATCGTGAAAATTCCTTTCGTGTGTGCGTGGATCTTCTTAGATCTACGTGTGTGTGTGAGTGGATCTATTTAGATTTGGTCATTTTAGTGTGTGGATTGCTGCACTTGTGACAGCGGGTGTTTGTGTTGGTGATCCGCTTGTTGGATTGTGTTGGAGACCTCATCTCCGTGTGCGTGTGTGTGTTGGGGCGCGTCCCCATGTGTGTGTGCAGGCGTCGTCCTACGTATGTGGTTGGAGCATCATCTCCGTTTGGGGATTTATCCTCGAGTGAAGCCTCACCGGGTTTGGTGAGGGGTGGACGTGGGATTGCCGTCGTTGCATCCGAATCACCTTAAAAACTGCTGTGCATCGTGTTTTGAATTGTGTGGTTTGATCCTTTTCTTCTACCTCCATTCTACGTGAGTGTTAGTGTAATTGCGATTCCGGGTTTATCTAGGTATATCTTGCATAATCTCTATCTCATTATATAAAATTTGATAAATCTAATTTGTGTACAAATAGTTTTGAATCTCTTAACTAGCATTCTATCACATATTTCAAAAAGGCCAAAAGTTTTCGTAAAATTTGTAAACACCCAATTCACCCCCCTCTTGGGTGTCATTGATCGCGGGACTTCAACTCTCCCCATCTCCCATTCGCGGGATCATCACCCCCAGTCCCTCCATCACCCTCTCATCAGCGCTGATCCACCTCTCTCATTCCCCTCTCTCACCTCTGTGCCGATACATCATCCCCCTTCCTTGTTTCCTAAAACAAAAGAACGCAAAAGACAAAAATCAAAAGGGGAATAAAACAGAAAAAAGAAAACAAAAAAGGAAATAAAGCAAAATAGCAATAAAAGGGTGCAAATAACTTAACAATAACTATAAAAAATAAATAAATAAAACAACTCAACTTTCCAAGGGGATAAATAATCAAACAAATAATAATAATAATAATCAAACAAAAGAAATATCAAACACAAAAAAGAAAAGAGAATAAATAGCGAAACAAAAGGAAAACATGATGAATATTCATTCCGGAACCCCCGCTTTCCCAGACCCAGTGACAGGAATATCAATGTCACCTCGGCAAGTCGTGTCTGGACCTCAGAAATCATCCCGACATAACCATGATTCGACATTGCCTTGGGCAGATAGCTAATTAAACCTAACCTGTTTCCACTGGGATCTAATCCCGCGTTATTTTTAAACTTGTCGTACCCTTGGCAGACATTTGTGTGGTTTTGTCACCGTCGTCGTCATGCTTCTAATGCGGACTTTCGTCCGAACATGAAATGATCCATAAGCGACCAACATATTTTGAACATTTATACCCCACCGAGGGGCATTTTAATGCAATTCGTGAATTTCATTATCTCATTTCGTTAATACTAATCTCAGGCCGTAGGGCACCTTTTCTTGATGATTAATCAAGGGTTTTTCCCTTTCCGAGGGGATGTAATTAACGTCGTGACCTTTACGGCACGACGGGTTTTTTGTCCCAACACGAAACTCACAATCGTCTGATCAGTCAGACGGCGCGCACCAGTGGCTTCTTCGAAGCCCGAAGAAATCGTCACTTTGTGACTGGCACGCCCACGCATTAAATAAATATATATATATATAACAAATTAATAAACAAACAAATAAATGAATCTCACAAAGTGCGTCTACAAGACTGGCACGCCCGGTGGGACCAAACTTCCCTTCATCTCCTCACTGGGATTAGGGGCCCTACGGCCTCCTCTTGAAATTCTAACGGTTCTTCTTGCAATTGGAGGTCATACTTCGACAATTGCAATGGCCGTCAGCTTCGGATCGTTAGCCGTCGCAAGCCATGCAAACCATGGCTACCTCGCTGTGCCGATCAAGTTCGAAAACTTTCCTCCGGTGGTGGGCTTCCCCAACTTCTTGGGGGTGGCCTTCGTCCATCTGCTGGAGACCGAGGGGCCCAAGCCTGTCGAAGCCCACATCCCCGCCGCGGGGACTTCTACCAAACTTGCTACCATCGGGTCGCCGGCAACTGCTGCGTGATGCGGAACGGACCAGCGAATCTGGGACTCTAGCTCGCGGACGTCTCTAAGCGAGGGAAACACGGGATCAAGCGCGGTTGAGGAACCGGCGATGAGTCAAGTGTACTCGGCTCTTCCGTGTGTACTCGGATCGAGTCACGGGACGGGTCACTCACTCACTCGCAGCGGTGATAAAATATAACGAGCTAGTAACCTATCACATGCTACGGCATTCAAAAGTATACGAGTAAAGTAAGTGCCTACGAGGAGGGTGGTGAGTGTACCTCCACGCTCCGGGCGTGGGGAAGATGACCCCGACCAAGTACGATAACTCCCGGTAAAAATATTATAATAATTATAGAAATGAATTTACTGCCCACTCCACGTAGGGAGGTAAAGGGCTACAAAGGGTCCCGGGAGGACCGATTTTGGGTTGACGGACAGCAATTTGGGCCGGAGACGGGCTGCTGGTCTAACTCGGTGCCGACTCGGTACTGTTCCAACTCGGTACAGCACGGCAACTTAGCAACTGGGATGGCGGCTTCCGGTTGACTCCTTGCTGTGGCGGCTTGCGGGGATGCTTCTGATGGGTTGTCGATCGACCTCCGGGAGCGGCGGTCATTGTGGGTGAGCTGGCATATTTTCCGAGGAATTAAATCTCAGACTGAGTTGTGTTGGTTGGGCTCGGATCTACTCTGCGCGCCTTCACGAAAAGAATTTCTGCGGCTAGATCCGATGTCTGATTGACGCAAAAGTGATACCGATGGATAGAGGACTCAAAGGGCTAAAATAAATAAATTTTATAGATCCATCAATTAAATGGATTGAAAATTTAAATTATTGTTCCACAGATGTTTTTGCTGGCTAGGACTGACAGACACATATGACAGACTGAGTTTTCCCAAAAAGGAATTTTGACCGAAGGGAAAAACAAGGATCTATACCCATACAAATTATGGTGAAAAGGAGGGTACGTAAGGGACACTTGAGAATTTTTGGGTATTTTCTGAAGAGGGTTAAGATGGTAGGAAAAATACCACAACAGGACACTATCCCGCAGATCTGCAAACTGGCAGATTACTGTGGGGAAGAACAAAAATATTGGGAAAATACCAAAAGGTGGCAGAATGACACAAAAATTAAACTAGAGATTAGGGGTGATAGGGAGAGAAAACTCTCAAAGTTTGGGCTCGATCAGACAACAGAATAAAAAGATAAAATTACGGCTTTGAGGTTCTATCCTGATTTGGATAGAACTCCGTCGGGTGGCGGTGGCGGTGCGTTGGCGGTGCGTTGGCGGCGGCGGTGGCGGTGCTGAGCTTAACACTCAGGAAGGAGGTAGAAGAGATGTTTCACACATCAGAAGAAGGAGCCTTCAGCTCTGCAAGGGGGAGAGAGGAGAGAGGAGGAGAGCGCCCTAGGGCATTCCTTGGCAATTTCACAAAATTCTCTTCATTAATTCCATCAAAATGAGAAATACAAGATATTTATATGAAATATAAAATGACCTAAACTATCCTTAGATCTAGGTTAGGGGAGGGGTATATAAGGGATAACACATTAATCCCCCATGTGGTCAAAAAAACTAAAATAAAATACAATTAGTGGAAGGGGGCACCCCCTTGACTTTAAGGAGAGAATATGGACTTTTTATCCCATTTGTCCCCTTGAATGGTCCAGTCTTCTAGAAGCCCACCTTGGACATTTGACCAGCCCCACATGGGCCCTAGAGCCTAGGTGGACCAATGGGGAAGAAGGTGGCGGCCCCTTGCTGGACCTATTGGACTTTTACAAATAAACCCAAACATCCTTAAGAAATAACAAATTGGCTTACAAAGCCTTACAATTGCAAACTCATTTTCTGAAGGATATAAAAGCAAACAAAAGGATACAAATGCAAACTAAAAAAAGTTAGTGCCCGGTGTTGATTACCATCACTGCGGACCGCGCGTCGGTCAAGATCGTGGGCTGTCTCGTCCACCATGTCCGTTTCGACACGGGCTCCACTAGCAAGAAGACGGCGTCTCGCCGAAGGAGGAGCCAAAGCAATGCTACTACTACTATCAGGGGCTGGGTCTCCAATACTAACAAATCTGTTCTGATCGGAGGTGTCAGAGTTTACCTTAATGGCCGTAGCGCCGAAGTGATCCCTGAGCGGATCGTGCTAAATGTCCCTGTGCGCAACTCTTTTTAGGCGCTAGGGAGAATAGAGAAGAAGAATGTTGGAGCGGCCCGTCGGCCGAAGAATGAACCCGCCCCGAGGCCATTCAAAACCAAGCATGTCTAGGTACCCAAATCAACTCGAGTCCTAGCACCAGCTTAGCCGGGACCTGTCAAGGTTGATATGCCCAGGAAGAAAGAAAAGTAAAGAGGGAAGAAGAATGAGATGACAGGAGGAGGGTCTCGCAAATCAACTATTCAGGCCTGCACTCGACAGATGGATGATCATTTGCATCTCAAGAACTATGGCAAGACTGCCAGGATGGGTCAGCCCTCCTACGGGCCCTCGGTACAAGCAATGGTACCCCCACCTGCGGTTTACCATGATTATGAACAAGAAGACATCACCCAGGCCATGCACGGATATCTCCGTGGCCTCGGGACCACCTCCCTCGGGAGGCAGCGACTAGTACAAGCCATCACCGCTGCTGAAGAGGGTCGAGGATATGCAACTGACCCAGATGAAATAGAAGATGCAGAATCGGGGTGCTATGGGCCTCCCCGACATGAAGAAGATGCACCAAGAGTCCCGGTGTTTGAAAGATTGTCCTTCCCCAGTCAGCCAACCAGGCGGGTGAAGAGGAGAAATAGAAACATGCAAGTATATACTTGTCATATGTTGGATTTTGTGTCTTCCCTAAGTGTTTTGATGATGAGCAACACTATGTTAATTGTTGTTGATATTTTTGATCAGATATCTTGCACTTGAGTTATCCATGGTTTTATATGAAAAAGCTGCTAAGAGGTAACACTTCGTGTGTTCGTACAAGTTCGGTCTTCGTGCTGTTTTCCTTAAACCTCATGTCATTCTTACTTCGCGTTTTCACCTCGTGTCGAGTTAGCCATGTTGTCGTCTGATTGAGTGTTGTCTTTCACCTCGTGCAGTCTTTGATTACTGTGTTGTTTCCATGTCATCCTTAGCTCATGTCATCCGTTTGTATTCCTGTCTTCGAGTCTATTTTCGCTGAGTCTCTAAGTCAGTCTAAGTTCAAGTGTTCGTTTCACTTCGTGTTGTTTTCTCTTCTCATGTCTTCGTGTCGTGTTCCTGAAGCTGCTCTAAAAGTTCTGATGAACTTCGAGTAGTTTTCCTGTAGACCTCGTGTCGTTCCTACTTAGTAACCACACTTCGTGACGGTTACTGTTGTCCATGTTTTCGTGTTGAGTTTACGTCTTCGTGTTAATCTGTCTTCGTGTCGGTTTCTACTTTTCGTCCTTGAGTTGTGGTCACCCCGTGTTGTTTTCATCTCATGCTGTTCTTACTATACTTCGTGTCATTTTCTGTGTAGTGTGTGTTTTTGTCACCACTATACTTCGTGTCGTTGTGCTTCACTTCGTGTCAACTACACTTCGTGTTGTTTTTCACTCCGTGTCAAACTTCACCTCGTGTTGTTTTCACTTCGTGTCAAACTTCACCTCGTGTTGTTTCAACTTCGTGTCAAACTTCACCTCGTGTTGTTTTCACTTCGTGTCAACTTCGTCTTCGTGTTGTTTTCACTTCGAGTCGTCTCTTTATATTCTGTCTTCGTGTTGGTCTCTCGCTTTAGACTTCGTGTCATTTTCGCCTTGACCACACATCGTGTTGCCTTCCGTAGACCTCGTGTCTTGAATATCTGCAACCACTTCGTGTCGGTTTCTGTCGTTAGCCCGTGTTGTCCTCGTGTTGTTTTTGCATTCGTGACCTCGTGTCTCTTTTGGCTTATAACCTCACCTCGTGTCATTTCCTTCTGTGTGTCTGACCTGTTACAGAGTATCTCGTGTCGTTCTTGTGTCATTTCGAGTAATAGTCACGTCGTGTTGTTACTATATACCTCATGCAGTTTTGATTTTTTGTGGCCATGCAGCGTATTAATGGATTTAATCTCATTACAGGTCCGAGGAAGAACATTCCACACTCCTGGGCTGCACGTGATCCGAGACAAGAGGAACCAATCTGATAAAGGCACGTGGCAGGAAGATTCTGGATCGAGCGTGGGAGGCACACGCGTTCTGTGCCCTATCCACCTGCTGTTACTGCTATAAATAGAATCCTTCATCCTCAGATGAAGGTGATCGAAGAAGAGAGGCATAGAAGAAAAAAAATAGGAAAATAGAGAGCCCTTCGATCCAGGAAAAGAAAAGAAAGAAGAAAGAATAGCAGAGAGAAAAAGAGAGAGAGCAGAAGAGTGATCAGAAGAGTTGTTCTGACTTGCGGATCAAATCCGAAGTCTATTTCTCTGTATTGAGCTACATTGTTTCCATTTTCTGGCATTTGATTTCCTTCGTTCGTATTTTTCGTTTATTGTTCTTACCTTTCTTCAACTGTTCTTGTTTGTGTTTCCGATCCTCTGGACTGAGGTCGGGGTCCTCCTGTGAGATCAGGAGAAGGGAGAGTCAATCTCCAGTCTGCAAGCAGCAGGTGGGCTGCTTGTAGGTTCCCTCCGGGTTGGGAGGAAGAGGGGTCTTCGACCTCTGGTTCACTAGTAGCAGGGCTGCTACTAGTGGGGTTCCCTCTTGGTAAAGAGGAAGAGAGACGAGAGTCTCTGGGTTCTAGTGACTGCTGGTCGCTAGAGGTTCCCTCCGGGTAGGAGGAAGAGGAGAGGTTGTTCTCCTGGGAAGCTGTGTATCAGCAGTTGTTTGGCAAGCTGTGTTGCCCAGCCATTAGTGAAGCCACACTCGGTTTGAGTGTGGGGTGGATGTAGGTCTGAAGGACCGAACCACCTTAAAATCCTTTGAGTCCTTGTGTGATCGATTGTGGTAATATTGTGGTATGCCTTCTATTTGCTTGAGCTATTAACTGCATTGCATCATTTTCGATAGTCGGAGCTCGAGGTTATTTGTGTTTAGCAATATACTCTGCAGTATTTTTTAATTCTACGAAAAATAGTGATCTATTCATCCCCTCCCCTTCTAGATCACTTCATATTGTACTTATCAGTTGGTATCAGAGCAGGTTTTTCCCAGAATGTGGTCCAACGGCCAGGGAAACGGATCCACTGGTCCTCGCAGTTTCATAGCTGATGGGCAGTCTATCACCCGTCCCCCCTTCTTTGATGGTAATAATTACTTCTTCTGGAAGAACAGGATGGAAGTCTTTATCAGGGCCCAAAGCCACAAGCTATGGAAAGTGATTACAGATGGTCCATACACCCTTCCACCGAATGAAGATATGTGGACAGAAGATCAGGTCAAACTCTCCGCACTGAATTGGACAGCTCTTAACATCATACAGTGCGCCGTCCACCCGGAAGAGTATTCGAGGATCTCAGCGTGCAAGACTGCAAAGAACATGTGGGATGATTTGCAGTTAATTCATGAGGGCACATCTCAGGTGAAGGCTACCAAGATCAACATACTTACAACTCAATATGAGTTATTTAAGATGAAGCCAGAGGAGCCGATCACAGAAATGTATGCCAGATTATCTGTGATCATCAACAGTCTGAAGGGCCTTGGAAAGGATATTCAACAAGAAGACATAGTCAGGAAGATCCTTAGGTCTCTAACTCCCGTCTGGGAAACCAAGGTGACTGTAATAGAGGAATCAAGAAATTTATCCATCATGACAGTAACCCAGCTGATTGGATCCCTCATGACCCATGAAATGAATTTCAAACATGGAAACGATGGGCATGACAGAAAGGGAAAGAATGTTGCTCTGAAGGTCTCACGACATGCTAAGAAGAACAACAGCAGCAGCAGCAGCAGTGATGATAGCAGCGAAGGCTCAGATGGATTCTCAGACCTGGACAAGGACGAGCGAGCTATGCTCACCAGGCAATTCAGAAAGTTCCTGAGAACTAAAGGAAAATTCTACAGGAGGAAGAAATTTAATGCTGCAATGAAGTCTCCTGAGCGAGGATTTGAGAAGAACCGGTCTACTAAGAAGATCACTTGCTATCATTGTCAGAAACCCGGTCACATGAAAAGTGAATGTCCAGAGCTACAAGCTAAGGCTCCAGGACACCAGAAGAAGATGGTGCACAAGAAGAAGAAGGCCATGCTGTGCACATGGAGCGATGAGGAGGAGGACCCAGAAGCCACTTCGTCCAGTGAAAATGAAGAAAAGACATGCCTCATGGCCGACCATGAGAAAGAGGTAACAAACTTATTTGAGAATTTTACCTTGGATGATTGGGAGGACGCCTATGGCGACCTGTTAAGTAAATATAATTGTTTAAACAAGGAGCACAGAATGCTTAGACGTAAGTTTCATTCTTTGTCTGAAGAACACTCTTCTATTGTCACTGATAGCATGAAAACCAAGGAGATGGCCATTGAGCTAGACCAGGTTAAAGGTGAGATTGAGAGGTTGAGAATGGAAAGAGAGGAGAGTCTAGCTAGAATGGATGAGCTGAAGTGTAAAGCTGAAGAGTGTAAAGGAGAGATTAGACTGATGGCTGAAAAACATGAGGCAGTTAGAAAAATTAATCAGGAACTCCAGGACCAATGCAATGAATTTCAGAAGGAGATTGAGGACAAAGAAAAAGTGCTTGAGAAGTTTACAGAGGTGAGAAACAACCTGAATGTCCTTCTGGGGTCGAGGGTAAACTTCAATAGGGAGGGATTAGGATACAATCCTACTAGTAAAAAACCCTTTGAATTTAAGACTACCACGTTCTGCCCCGCCAAAGGCAAAGAGAAACTGGAAACACCATCCAGTTCCAAATCTGTCTCTACAATGAAGTTTTCGACCGGCAAATTCATTCAATCCACTGGTCAGCAACCTAAGTCGGGAAATCCTGAAACAGGAACTGCTCATGTGCAACAGGTGGGGAACAAAGGTTCTCACAGAACCAGTCCTATTGATGTCACAAAAAGGGTGAAAAGTTTTGTTAAGAAAGCTCATCATGCTAATTATCAAGTAGAGCATGGCAACGTTCACCAGGTTCAGCACAAATTTTATTGGAGTAAAAATGCTTACATGAATTATGCTCAACACACACGCGTATCCTCTAAGAGGCCAACCAACAATGTCTTTGTTCAGAAACAGCATAGTTCAAATAGGAATAAGCTTATTCAACACCCACCAAGAAACGACAAAAGGGAAGAATCAACCCACATAAAACCACTGAAGAGAACTATAAAACAAATGTGGATTCCCAAGTGCTTTTTGCATAATCTGAAAACTGGTTCTGGACCCAATTTGAATTGGGTCCCACATTACTCTGTCTGAATTTTTGCAGGTCAGCCTGGCAGCTGAGCATAACAAGTGGTATCTTGACAGCGGCTGTAGCAGGCACATGACAGGAGACCGGTCCAAATTCAGCAAACTAAAAATGAAGTCTGGGGGCTTGGTCAAATTCGGAGGAAATAACAGAGGAAGAATAATTGGAATTGGTACGATTGGTAAGTCCTCCACTAACTCCATTGAAGATGTGTATCTTGTAGAAGGACTTCAGCACAACTTGGTAAGTATAAGTCAACTTTGTGACAAAGGACACAAGGTACTCTTTGACCACAACTCGTGCACTGTTTTTGAGCTGAATTCTGATAACATCATGTTCAAAGGTCATAGAGTAAATAATGTGTACATCGTTGATCTAGATGATAATTCTGAAACAAACTTGTGTCTGTCTGCTAATTCTGAACAGGTTGCTTTTGACTGGCATAGGCGTCTAGGCCACGCTAGTGTGTCTACTTTGAATAAACTATCTAATTATAACCTAGTCAGAGGTTTGCCCAAAATAAAATTCTAGTTAGGGTACAAGCTCTGTGATGCTTGTGCTCAAGGTAAACAGACTCGTGCAGTTTTTAAGTTGAGAACTGAAGGTCTCTCATCTAAACCACTACAGCACTTGCACATGGATCTCTTTGGTCCTACTCGAATACAAAGCCTATCAGGTAAGAGATATGGTCTAGTCATAGTTGATGACTTCACTAGATTTTCTTGGTTGTTCTGTTTAGCAAATAAAAATGATGCTTTTGTTCACTTTGAAGAACTTTTTAATAAAATCAAACTGCAAGGTGAACATAATATCATTACAATTCAGTCTGACCATGGAGGAGAGTTTGAAAACTCTTCATTCTCTGAATTTTGCTCAAGAGAGGGAGTGACTCACAGATTTTCTTCTCCCAGGACACCGGAGCAGAATGGAATTGTTGAGAGAAGAAACAGGTCAATAATTGAAATGGCTAGGACTATGCTGATTGAGAGTGGACTTCCAAGGAGATTTTGGGCAGAAGCTGCAAATACAGCATGCTACATTTTGAATCGAGCCTTGGTAAGACCTACTCATAAGAAAACTCCTTATGAACTCCTCAAGGGTAAGCTGCCAAACATTTCTTACTTTAAAATCCTTGGTTCCAAATGTTTCATCCACAATAATGGTAAGAATGGTTTGGATAAGTTTGAAGCAAGAAGCTCTCCTGGAATTTTTCTCGGATATTCAGAAACCTCTAGGGCTTACAGAGTCTTCAATAAAGATGAGCAAACTGTTGAAGAAACACCTCATGTAGTGTTTGATGAGAATGTTCTATCTGACAAAAAGATAAATGATGACAGGGAGTCACCTGATGAGGGAGATTTCTTGGAGAAAATTGAAGAAGAAGAGATGCAGTAAACTGCTCAACCAGAAAACTTACAACAAGAAGGAGCAACTGAGGTAGGTGAACCCTCAGGTGAGGTAATATTTCACAAAGATCATCCTAGTGAAAATGTCATTGGTAATTTGCATGATCCCACTAGGACAAGGTCTCATTTTAGAACTGTCCAAGAACAGGACTTAGCTGCTTTGACATCTCAGGTAGAACCCAAGACTGTGGAAGAGGCTTTAAAGCATGATTCTTGGGTATCCTCCATGGGTGAGGAATTAAATCAATTTGAGAAAAATAATGTATGGAAACTAGTTCCTAGACCTGAAAACACTCATGTCATTGGCACTAAATGGGTTTTCAAAAATAAGATTGATGAAAATGGAGCTATCTCTAGAAACAAAGCAAGACTTGTAGCTCAAGGCTACAGTCAGGAATTTGGTGTGGATTTTGATGAATCCTATGCACCAGTAGCTAGGATGGAAGCTATAAGAATTCTGTTTGCATTTGCATGCTCTAGAAACATTCGGCTACAACAAATGGATGTCAAAAGCGCATTCTTAAATGGGTTATTGAAGGAAGAAGTATATGTTGAACAACCTCCTGGGTTTAATTTCTCTGTTCAGCCTAACATGGTTTTTAGGTTGAATAAAGCCCTCTATGGATTGAAGCAGGCTCCCCGAGCCTGGTATGAGAGACTTTCTGAGTTCCTTGTGAGCAAGGGCTACACTCGAGGTAAGGTTGACCAAACCCTATTCACCAAAAGTCTCGGAAAGGAGTTAATTATGGTCCAGGTATATGTTGATGATATCATTTTCGGATCTAACAATTCAAAATTATGTAAAGATTTTTCTGAGTCTATGTCCCAAGAATTTGAAATGAGTCTAGTTGGCGAACTAAAATATTTTCTTGGACTGCAGGTCAAACAAATGGAGGATGGTTGTTTCATAAATCAAACCAAGTATACTCTGGAGATGCTGAAAAGGTTTGGAATGACCAACCTCAAGACAATCTCAACACCCATGGGTACCAGCTCCTCACTGGATTCAGACGAAAAAGGTAAAGAGGTGGATGCTAAACTATATAGAGGTATGATCGGTTCACTCCTCTACTTAACTTCATCCAGGCCCGACATTCAATTTAGTGTAGGGATGTGTGCCAGATACCAGGCTAGGCCTACTGAATTGCATCTGGCAGCTGTAAAGAGAATCTTTAGATACTTATCTACCACCCATGATCTAGGTCTCTGGTATCCTGCATCATGCAAGTTAGATCTCATTGCATACACTGATGCAGATTATGCAGGATGTAAATTGGACAGGAAGAGTACTAGTGGTCACTGTGAATATCTAGGAGGATGCTTAGTCTCTTGGGGATCCAAGAAGTAACACTCTGTGGCTCTTTCTACTGCTGAAGCTGAATATGTAGCAGCGGGGAGCTGTGGCACACGGGTTATATGGATAAAACACCAGCTTCTGGACTACTCGGTTGAGCTAGGTTGTACTCCTATCTTTTGTGACAATACTAGTGCAATAAATATTGCAAAGAATCCTGTACTTCATTCCCGAACTAAACACATTGAAATCAGGCATCATTTTATTCGAGATGAAGTAGCTAAGAGGACTTTTGAGTTGATCCATGTTGGCACTAACTCACAAATTGCAGATATCTTTACTAAGCCACTGGATACTGAAAAATTTAGCACTTTGCACAGAGAACTAGGTATTTACAGAATTTCATGATTGAAAAATTGATTTCTGAATACCATGTCATGTGTTATTATGCTTATCATATTCATCGTCTGTTGCTGAAGAAATAACTTCATTATGAGTGTTTGGTGACTCACTCCGTTTTGATTGAATAGTCTGTTCAAACTTCATGGTGTTCTCTTTGAAGTGTTTTGAGGGTTGTCTTGGTTAAGTCTGTGTTGGGGTCAAGGTCTCAGGGGGAGCTAGATTTATAATAGGTGCTTTGGTCTTTGGCCTAATTTGAACATACTCCGAACGACATCTTGCTGACATCAAAAGAGAATCAGGTTGATTAGGTGTATAAAAGAAAGTGTTGGATGCTTTATCCTTTAAGACTGTTCATCTAATTTCTTGTTGGAATTTCAGCTGTTAGTCCCACTGAGATCAAAATCTGAATTCAAAGATTATCTTCCTACACGATAACTGTCTTCTGATCTAGCCAGTACAGCATACCTACTTAGTCAATGATGAGTCCGAAATGAGGTATTTTGTGCTTTAGTCTGAATCACCTTGGATCTGGTGTATTGTTCTCAAACGGACTCAAGCTTAATTAACAAGGTTTTAAGAGCTGGTTAATAAAAACAAAAATTTCATAAAATTGTTATCAACCTTGTTAACTGTTCATTGAGAAACTGGGATTTTCATCAATGAAGAGAAAAAACATCCCATGTCATGAGATGGCAGTACTTATCTGGTTTCTTATTAACTGTCTTGATCATACAGAGCTATGGTACATATCTGGTTAGTAACTGGGGTGTCTGGCCTCTGATAAAGGTGTCACCTTAATGTCAACACCAGTTAGAATACTATCTCTGTCCTCTTATCAGAAGGGGTAATGTGGTCCTGCCACCGAGTAACTGGGGTTTCATGCCTCTAAACAAGGTGTCTCCCTAATGTCAAAGGTGTACTTGACAGACTTACCTTTGATCTTGACCATCTTTAAAGATCCTGCTCACTTGAAGTATAGCTCTTGATTTGTTTGTTCTCAATACCACAGGTCTTTGTCTTCTGACTGTCTTACTTTATACTCTCTCAGTAAAGACTTACTTTGATCAAACTGGTATCTTGTAACTCACTTGCTTAGAATCTGGTTCTGTGTATGGAGCGAATCCTTATTCACAGTTTTTGCACAGTCTGACTAACTGATCTTCAAAAATCCTCACAAAAAATTAATGGCTTTCTTAATTGACTAAACATCTCAATAATCTCCATTTATCTGCCTTACTCTGTCCTATTTTCTCTCTATAGTCAGCAATTTTCCTTTCTCTGTATCTTCAGATTTGCCCCTAGTTTTGATGATGTCAAAGGGGGAGAGAATTGTGTGGTTTCGGTTTCAGAGTTTTTGCATGCCATAGTGTTGAGGGGGAGTTAGTTATCAAGTCTGAGGTAAACTGTTGCTGTGTTCAGGGGGAGTGTTCTGGTGTCATCAGAGGAAGCAAGGAAGCAAGTCTGCTTTAATTTGTCTGCATTAAATATCCTGAAATGATCTCTTTTGAACTTATCTCTTATACTTAATATAGTGTTGCCATCATCAAAAAGGGGGAGATTGTTGGATTTTGTGTCTTCCCTAAGTGTTTTGATGATGAGCAACACTATGTTAATTGTTGTTGATATTTTTGATCAGATATCTTGCACTTGAGTTATCCATGGTTTTATATGAAAAAGCTGCTAAGAGGTAACACTTCGTGTGTTCGTACAAGTTCGGTCTTCGTGCTGTTTTCCCTAAACCTCATGTCATTCTTACTTCGCGTTTTCACCTCGTGTTGAGTTAGCCATGTTGTCGTCTGATTGAGTGTTGTCTTTGACCTCGTGCAGTCTTTGATTACTATGTTGTTTCCATGTCATCCTTAGCTCATGTCATCCGTTTGTATTCCTGTCTTCGAGTCTATTTTCGCTGAGTCTCTAAGTCAGTCTAAGTTCAAGTGTTCGTTTCACTTCGTGTTGTTTTCTCTTCTCATGTCTTCGTGTCGTGTTCCTGAAGCTGCTCTAAAAGTTCTGATGAACTTCGAGTAGTTTTCCTGTAGACCTCGTGTCGTTCCTACTTAGTAACCACACTTCGTGACGGTTACTGTTGTCCATGTTTTCGTGTTGAGTTTACGTCTTCGTGTTAATCTGTCTTCGTGTCGGTTTCTACTTTTCGTCCTTGAGTTGTGGTCACCCCGTGTTGTTTTCATCTCGTGCGGTTCTTACTATACTTCGTGTCATTTTCTGTGTAGTGTGTGTTTTTGTCACCACTATACTTCGTGTCGTTGTGCTTCACTTCGTGTCAACTTCACTTCGTGTTGTTTTTCACTCCGTGTCAAACTTCACCTCGTGTTGTTTTCACTTCGTGTCAAACTTCACCTCGTGTTGTTTTCACTTCGTGTCAACTTCATCTTCGTGTTGTTTTCACTTCGAGTCGTCTCTTTATATTCTGTCTTCGTGTTGGTCTCTCGCTTTAGACTTCGTGTCGTTTTCTCCTTGACCACACATCGTGTTGCCTTCCGTAGACCTCGTGTCTTGAATATCTGCAACCACTTCGTGTCGGTTTCTATCGTTAGCCCATGTTGTCCTCGTGTTGTTTTTGCATTCGTGACCTCGTGTCTCTTTTGGCTTATAACCTCACCTCGTGTCATTTCCTTCTGTGTGTCTGACCTGTTACAGAGTATCTCGTGTCGTTCTTGTGTCATTTCGAGTAATAGTCACGTCGTGTTGTTACTATATACCTCATGCAGTTTTGATTTTTTGTGGCCATGCAGCGTATTAATGGATTTAATCTCATTACATGTCCGAGGAAGAACATTCCACACTCCTGGGCTGCACGTGATCCGAGACCAGAGGAACCAATCTGATAAAGGCACGTGGCAGGAAGATTCTGGATCGAGCGTGGGAGGCACACGCGTTCTGTGCCCTATCCACCTGCTGTTACTGCTATAAATAGAATCCTTCGTCCTCAGATGAAGGTGATCGAAGAAGAGAGGCATAGAAGAAAAAAAAATAGGAAAATAGAGAGCCCTTCGATCCAGGAAAAGAAAAGAAAGAAGAAAGAATAGCAGAGAGAAAAAGAGAGAGAGCAGAAGAGTGATCAGAAGAGTTGTTCTGACTTGCGGATCAAATCCGAAGTCTATTTCTCTGTATTGAGCTACATTGTTTCCATTTTCTGGCATTTGATTTCCTTCGTTCGTATTTTTCGTTTATTGTTCTTACCTTTCTTCAACTGTTCTTGTTTGTGTTTCCGATCCTCTGGACTGAGGTCGGGGTCCTCCTGTGAGATCAGGAGAAGGGAGAGTCAATCTCCAGTCTGCAAGCAGCAGGTGGGCTGCTTGTAGGTTCCCTCCGGGTTGGGAGGAAGAGGGGTCTTCGACCTCTGGTTCACTAGTAGCAGGGCTGCTACTAGTGGGGTTCCCTCTTGGTAAAGAGGAAGAGAGACGAGAGTCTCTGGGTTCTAGTGACTGCTGGTCGCTAGAGGTTCCCTCCGGGTAGGAGGAAGAGGAGAGGTTGTTCTCCTGGGAAGCTGTGTATCAGCAGTTGTTTGGCAAGCTGTGTTTCCCAGCCATTAGTGAAGCCACACTCGGTTTGAGTGTGGGGTGGATGTAGGTCTGAAGGACCGAACCACCTTAAAATCCTCTGAGTCCTTGTGTGATCGATTGTGGTAATATTGTGGTATGCCTTCTATTTGCTTGAGCTATTAACTGCATTGCATCATTTTCGATAGTCGGAGCTCGAGGTTATTTGCGTTTAGCAATATACTCTGCAGTATTTTTTAATTCTACGAAAAACAGTGATCTATTCATCCCCTCCCCTTCTAGATCATTTCATATTGTACTTATCATCATATGGCTGGAACGGCCAGCTTTTATGGGGCTTTGCCTACGGAGCCCGAAGATGTCGCTAAGATTGCCGAGGGGTCGGGCCCTCTCATAAGAAGAAGGAAAGTAGCAAATGAGGCATTACAAGCCCTCGTCGGATCAACAAATCTGGAAGAGACAGTGGCAGCCTTAACTGCCAATGTAATTACAACTGAGGATGATAGTGGGGTGCCATCCACATCATCTGAAAAAACACCGGATGAGGATCGGGGAAGCCTCCCCAGCCCTACGATCAATGAGCTGTCCTTGCTAATGTTGCTGCAAAGATATAAGTAGGAAATTGAAGCATTAAAGAAGCAACTGAGCGAGAGGGATACTCACACCTCCCCGCCCGAACAAGTCGAAACCCCCCCTGGGGCATCAGGGGGCAGCAGCCAGGAGTTTGAAGTCTCACCGCAGGTAATCACCTCGCAGCCAGTGCCCAACTATGCTAGGGGCATCCCTCTCCCACAACAACAACTGGCGGCTGTGCCACAACCCTCAATCTTCCAATTTCAAGGGGCCCTTGCTACGCCCTACGCGGCCGTGTTAACAATGCCGCATATGCAACAAGCTCACTTTTACCTCAGTTCGGTTGATCCAGCAGTGATGAACAAGCTCATGGTCGAGCAAATGATAGAGATGAAGCTGGCAGAAAGGGGCGATGGTGACTCTACTTCCCATGATGTATATAGGGTCCCACACCCACCTCATCATGCTGCAAAGAGGCTGCCCCTGGCATCACTAAGCCTCCGAAGTTTGAAAAGTTCAACGGGCAAGGATCTCCACGTGAGCACATTGCTTACTACACTAATGTGATGGGCGACTTGGCTACTGATGAGTTGTACATACTGAAGTTCTTCGGGTCCACACTAACGGGGCTTGCATTCGAGTGGTACTTAAGCGTGCAGCCCATGGTGAGGACACCAGAGCTAGAGTTCGGCTCGACTCAACGAGCCGCCGATACCGGACACATAGCACGACTCAGTCGACACCGACATCTTTGTGGCTGGAGGATAGTGTGGAGTCTCCACTGGAGCCTTGATATTTTAGTACGTATTTGGTATGTATTTTGTATGTATTTGGGTTGTATTTGGTGTGTATTTATATTTTAGGTTTAATATTGGGTCAATGGGAGAATATTGACCAAATATTTGTATTTTGGATTTATTATGGTCCAAGGGAATATAATATGGTCCAAGGGGGATAAAATAACTAAGCCTCTTTTATTGACATGGAGCGTGGGGCGCCGCCCTCTTTTGTCCCCTTGTGGGAATTGTTTATTCCCTTTTTATCTCCCTTCCCCATTATGCCCCCTTGACCAAGGGTATCTTAGGTCATTATCCTAGGTCTAGGGTTTGGTATAAAACTTCTCTTGTTTCATTTTTGATGGAATTAATGAAGAAATATTCAAGGAAAAAGGCCAAGGGCGCCCCCCCCTCTCTCTTGTTCTTCATCTTCTTCCTCCATGCTGCATCGGATCTAGGGCTGAAACCCTAATATTTATGAGTGATCTTCCTCAATCTCCTTCTCTTCCTCTGTCTGCTGCAATCGACCACCGCCGCCGCCGTCCGTGCCGCCGTCGAGCCACCACAACCCTGCTTCCACCCTACTGTCCTGAATTTCAGGATTCCTGGATAGAAGCTCAGTAAAAAGGTTGGTACAAAAGATCTGACCATCAGATCATCTTCATCTTTTGAGGGCCTCTTCCCTTCGTACTCCTCCACCTCCAATTCAATTTTTGTGTCGATCCGCCACCGTTAACCCTTCCTCCTAGTCACTTATTTCCCCTCTCATAGTTTGCCCCTATGCAGATCTGCGAGATATTCACCTGGGAATCTATTTTTCCCACCCCCCAAACCTTATCATAAAATTACAAACATTTGTGTGCGTGATCACCACTGTCCCTCCTCTTACCCGAAAAAATTCCAAGTCCTAGATCCACCATTTCACATTCGGTGAAACCCCAAACTCAGGCAAGACTCGATCTATCCTACGAGATCTATTTTTTGAGCCAGAACTAACCACGATGTTGTAGAGGTTTTCATTTCCAATATAACTGTTGGATGGACCTGAATTAGAAGTATGTCAAATCCCTCTAAGTGCTCTTCGCAACAGCGCTAATTTCGCTCCGATCCGACACCGGATCTGGTCGAGGCGGCCGTTTTTGTGGAAGCGCGCAATCCTACTCCTAACCAGGCCAACAAGGAAGGTGATAGTATAAATCCCTTGGAAAATACGCCAGAGTAGAATCTGTGATCGCCACTCCCGTGGGTCGACCAGGGACCCTCCACCGTCGTCTCGGTATGCTGCCGCCTTCAGAAGATCCGCGGAGGTCGACGTCCCTTTGGACGTCCTTGTTCGCTGTCCTACCGGCCAACAGATTTCCCAACCGGAGCCGTTGCCCGCAACCGCCCCTGAACTCCGCCGCCTTGCTGCCCGCCAACCCAGGATTGGTGCTCCTAGTGTGGTTGTATAGCCCTTTACCTCCCTGTGTGGAGTGTGTGATAAAATCATTGCTGTAATTAAAATTCTACCACTGTACTGGGAGTTACGGATCTTGGCCGAGACGTCTGCCCCACGCCCTGAGCGTGGAGGTACACTCGCCTCCCAGTTTGTCGTATTTGTTTGTTCCATATACGCTCTTAAGCCGCTGCATTTTAGTTATTTTAATTCCTAGCTAGTTATTTGTAATCACTGCTGTGACAAACGAGTGCGAGACCCGTCCCGTGACTCATTTCGAGCATGAGAGTGAGCTGACCACCCGAGACTCAATGCCGATTTCTCAACCGTGTAGATCGACACGTTTCTCTCATTGGGGATGATCGTGAGCGAGTACTTCTTGTTTGGGGCACGTTCGCCTCGTCATGAACCACGTTAGGTGCCGAGCCACTCGTATTGTCGCTGGTCGTGTCGTCTTTGGGTCGTGTCGTCACCTAGAGTCCCAGGTTCGCAACAAGTTTGAGTCGAGTCTCATGTCGTCCCGCATCTGCCCAAGTCTATTATTGATTGGCCCGACATGCAAATAAAATTCAAAGAGAGGTTCCACATCGCCGAAAGGGAGGTGACAGTGGCCGAACTATATGCAACTAGGCAGAGGAACGATGAGTCCGCCCCGGAATACATCAAACGCTGGAGGAACCTCGGTATGAGGTGCAGGCGTCTGCCTCATCAGGAGGATGCCATCCAAATATGTGATAACGCAAAAGTTCGTCGTTTAAAACACGCATATTAATCTTAAAAATTCCAACTCGCACTAGATAAAAGTAAGACATAATAAGGTGGTGATAAGGGTCGATTCCACAGGCAAGAAGAGATTTTTAGAGTTAAAAACTTTGAAGTCCTTTGAAAAATACTTGTGATTTGGCTTTGCTTAAAGAAAATAGTGAAATGATGAACAAACCAAACACTTAATTGAAAACACCTATGACTATACGTCTATGCTATAGAAAATAATTGCATGAAGTGGAAAGAAGAGATAGAAGAAAGAGGGAGAGAGAGCAGAAGAGCAAGAACTAGGTCAAAAGAATAACTCTTTTTATTAACTTAAAAGAAAGAGTACATGAAATGTGAAACAAGATTACACTAATGACGCAACAAGATTACAATTAAGTGAAATAACACAAAAGTAATAAGAACAAGAAAAGTACGGAGTTTGGAGATGGTAGCAGCAATGGTGATGACGGTGTCGTCCTCTCTTGGCCTTGGATCACGAACCACCTTGCGAGAGATGTCGTCTACACCGGGAGGAAGTCACCTTCGTCGTTGAAGCTGCCTTTGGAGGGTGAATAACTAAGGGGGAGAAATTGATGACCTAAGGTTGGAAAAGAAATGCCAAAAGAAGAACTCCCTTTCTCCTCCTTGTCATGGGCTATTTATAGGGAAAGTTGGGTAGATGGAGGGTGGAGATTGTATCAAAAAGAGATGGATGGCTGGGATTCAAGTGGAATATGATGCATGGGGAAGAGAAAAAGTAGGTGGGCACCCCCTTTCTTGGACTTTGGGCACCCCCTTTCCCAAGGCTCATCATGTCTCTCATTTATTTCAAACTTTGAATTTAATTTTTCCTCCAACCAAAATATGTGTTTCTTTTCCTCAATTTTAAACTTTTAAAATTTCTTTTCCCTGCAACCAAAATATATGCTTTTGACTTGGTCAAAGTGGTGATGACAGTTTTGTCCCCATCTTCTTTTGCAATTACCTTCGGTGTCCTACACACATATAATTACGATTTAGTCCATAAAAATTACCATAATGTGCACATGAATCACAATTGCTCATAATTATGCAATGGAGAATTAATGTTCATGACTCTCAACTCCATTTTATTAAATAAAATCATCAAATTAATTAATTTTCATGAAAGGTCCAATCTACATGCGAAGTTGAGATTTACGATAGATCATGCATAATTACCTAATTATATGCACATAAAATGGTGTACATGTAATGAATTATCATAGAAAATGGACGCTTATCACACCCCCCAACTTACTCATTGCTAGTCCTTAGCAATGCAAATAAATTAAAATTTAGGACTAACAAGAGTTTGTAAAATTCATGCTCTTATATCCAGCTCTCCCTTCAAAGAATCAACCAAAGATTAGGAATCCGGAATCAATAATGCAGACTAACCTTAGTTTGGAAATTTAGGTACATGATCAAGAATTCAAAGTAAAGTTCAATAACACTTGTGCATGTGTAATACTAAATCCACAGCTTAGACCATTGCATCCCTCATTTGCTATTCCAAACAAATGTCATTCAACCCTGCACCTCCTAACCAGAGCATTAAGCATACTAGCTTTTTTGTCTGCCTTATTTCTTTGTCCCTTTGGGATCTTTTATTTCACACATGATGCTGCACTATTCCTTCACTGTTTTACGCAAACCTCAACACGTCTTAAGTGAAGTAGGCCCGGTTACTAAGATCAGGGTTCCCTTTTCCGTTTGACGCGAACCTCAACATGTCTTAGGTGAAGTAGGCCCGGTTACTAAGAATTGGGGCATTTTTCATGGTGTTCTTTTCTTCTTTTTTTTTCTCTTTTTTTAATAGATAATTTGGCAGAAAACTTTGTAAAAAGATCTCTTTTCTTAAGAAGTACAAAATATCAGACAATATGCCAAAACTAGTAGAGGGCTTGTCTTGCTTGTTTTATTAGCGTGTGACGTGAATTTTTTTCTAAAGTGCACATGAACTTTAAAAAGATTCTTATATCAATTTTCCATGGCTAGATTAGATAAAATTTTCATCATCCTTATCCTGTCATTTCTATTCCAGAATTACTTTCCATAGAAGCATGACTCATGAAACTCACAATAGATTTTATTTTGTTGGTTTTCCATTTTTTTTCATGTTTGAGGTTGTATATGAATGCAACATGTGCAACATGATTTTTGTCCCCCAATTTAAATGGCATTGTCCTCAATGGCATGAACAATATGAAATAATACAATAATATAGACATGAAATTTATGAAGGAATAGGACAACCTGACGGAATTGAACTTCGACGGGCATCTTTGCTTGAATGAAAGGGGATTTTTGGCTTTTGAAGGCTAGGCATAGATGTAAGCATTCTTCGCTCTCCCCCCAACTTATCCTTTATTCACACCTGTAAAATAAAAATAAAACCACACTAAAAACTTAGGTTGCTTCCCAAGAAGTCATTTATTAGCACACGAAAAATCACAAAAACTGTGGGTTGCCTCCCAAGAAGCGCTAAGTTTAACGTCTTCAACTAGACGCATGAAAGCTCACTAACCAACGTGTGACATTCAGAATAAGCCACCAAGTGATCTTGTCCTCCGTCAAATTCTAACCCTCATACCATTGGAGGACAAGAGTAAGCATGTACGGACTGGGGCTAGAAATAGGCAGGACTCCCACATTATTGATTTTAATTTTAACCATGTGTGTGAGCCAATTGTCATCTTTAGGGATCAAGAAATAATCAATGGCTAATAATCTGTCAAGAGGGGTTGAACCTTTGCCCAACATCAACCCATTGTTCCCCTTGTCCTACATCTTCCGGCATGACTAACCCTTTTATGATGACTTCCTCCATTGTAACTTGATCAGACACTGGTGGTTGATGAATAAGATTGGTATTATTAGTCACGTTCCTCTCAGTAACAGCCTCATGAGCAGTAAGGGTAGTAATCAATTGGTTTTCCTGATGGGAAGTTAAATCAAAGGTGAATGTCATTGGCACGTCCCCCTCAGGTCCTAGAATGTCACAGTGGAGAGGTTGTACTGTCGGGGGAATCAAATTGGAAGGAAGAGTGAGGCCAGGATCTAACTCATCCAAAGATTCAAACTTCATTGGATAGGACTCAAAGGTCAGATCAAATGTGAAATTTTCTAACAAGGACCCTTTATCACACTCATGACTCAAATGAACATTATCAATCAAACTTTCCAATAATGAGGTGGGAAGATCAAATGTAAATATTTCCAGCTCGGCCCTTTCATCATAGGTCAAATCAAATGTAAATTTATCTAAGACGGACCCATCATCACACTCATCACTCAACTGGAGATTATGAATCAAATTTTCAAGAAATGAGGTCGGTAGATGAAATGTAATTTTTTCCAACAAGGCCCCATCATCATGTTCTTCCAGGGAAGGAGGATATTCAGAATTTGTTGTCATTAAATCACCAATACTGTTGATTACAAAGCAATCCTCCTCGTCATGTATATCCTCAATTGAGTTGTGTGGGCCACTATTCTTCACAGTGATATTCTCAATCTCAAAACATTCATAGGAGGGGGTGACGATATCAATATGATCATTTTTATCCTTCAATCCGCCCCCTACTTTCTTCCCGTCCTCCATCATGGTATTACGAGTGCACTCCTCCTCACTCTCAATAGTTATATCTTGAGCCAAAATGGCAGGCATTAGATCATCATCATCATCATTCACGTATGGAGGGGGTTGGTTGAATGTTGAAGGAGGGCCATGGTAAGTAGACTGAGGGTACATGACTTGAGGTTCAAAGTAGTGGCCCGATGAATCACCCCTAATATCGATATTGCTTTGAATGTTTGGGTGAGATGAGTTGGGCTGAAGTTGATTGCACATGGGCTGCTCGTGAGTTTCTTGGGGTGAAGGTGTAGACAAATGTGCTTGAATTGGTTGGTCCGTCCAAGGTAAATTTAGGTGAGTACCCCAGCCAAGATTAGAATCTTCTGAAAGGGTTTCATACTTGGGCTGAGAGAACCCTAAGGCATTTTGGACTTGAGCTTGGATGACTAGTGAGAGTTGGGCTATAGTAGAACAGTGACTCACATGGTGAGTGAGACTGGCACAGAAATCACAGGCTTCCTTGTGAGTTTGGATTAGATTTTCGGCATGCCTGGAAAGTCCTACAGATTGTTTATGAGATGAGATTGAGGCATGATTCATTGAATTTTCACTCAAAATTTCAAACAGATCATACGCCTCATCTTCATTCTTGTTCATGAACGCCCCTCCGCAGCATGTATCCACCATTTGTCTATCAAGATCAGATAATCCCTCATAAAATGTAAACATAATTTGCCATTAGGGTAACCCATGATGTGGACATTGACGTAACACATCCTTTAACCTTTCCCAAGATTCATAAATTTGCTCGTCTGAAAACTGAGTAAATCCCGAAATCGCCCTTCTCATAATGTTGGTTCGGACTATAGGGTAAAAATATTTTAAAAATTCTAATTACATATCCTCCCAAGTCTTAACAGTTTTTCCAAAATTTCTTAACCAACATTTTACTTTATCTTTCAATGAGAATGAAAATAAGATCAACTTAAGGGCATCATCACTAAAATTTTAGATTTTAACCAGTGAGCGAATTTCTTGAAAATCATCTAGATGCTCATAAAGATTTTCATTAGGTTTCCCATAAAAAGACGGGAGCATATGGATGATACCGGGGCTAATCTCATAATGATCCACCAGAATGTCAGGTAGTTTAATACAAGTGGAGGGTTTATAAGTAGAAGGAATAAAGTGTTCCTTCATGGGCTTGGGTTTCCCCCTAAGATAGATGGCCATTAAAAAAAAGAAAAGTCAGATCCCTGAAAGATTTGTTCAATTTTTTTAAAAAAATCTTTTTGTTCAATTTTGTTCAATTTTGTTCATTTTTTTTTCAATTTTTTCCCTTTATTAATATCTTTTTTGTTTTATTCTCTTTTTTTATTAAGATTATAAAATCATAATTTTTTTGAAACTAACACTGACTCAGACGAAGAGAGAGAAGATGCGGATTTTTTATTTTTTTATTTTTTACATACACAAATAAGTTGACACACAAATTACCTAATGACCTAGATGTGACCTAAACCTACAAATGGGATTTCACAATATGACTAAAGTATAACTTAAGTTCACCCTCAATATTTCCACCGGCCAGGTAAGGGGTGGGGTAGTGGGAGGCTCCCCCTACTTTCATAGGGACCTAATTACTAAACCACTAGTCCGCTTAAGACGTTTGCCATCCGACCGTCTTGCCTTAGGCACCGGTTTCCACAAGAGGGTAAACCCAAATCGTACTAAAATCATAGTGTGATCCTAGGGCCAATGTCTACTAAATTTTATTTAAAGCTTAGGTCATGCAAAGATGCAAGGAAAATGTAGTTTGTGGGCTAAGGAATGGTGATGAAATCCCCACCTTATATTATTTAGGGGTGTTGCCCTTAGAATATTTTGAAATGAAATACACACCATAATTTCAAACAAGGGGTTATTATGCAATATGCATGCTAGAATAGGATAAGTAGAACGTACCTTGCCCCTTGCAATCTCTAAAATGTAATGCAGAAATTAAATAACAAGAAAAAATCATATGCTAAATGATGCATGGCTTAGAACATGGGTGGTGTGGTTTCTACTCTTGAATGAAGTCTTTTATTAAAGTTCAAGTGATTTTTTTTTTAATTTTTTTTTATTGAACCTATCTAACCACAAGATATGTAAAATGAAAAAATGAAACTAGAATGAAAGAAGAAAAGTTTGGATACTTACTTGAAAAGCGATCCCTCATTTTTTTTTGAAATGAATGACAAAATCAAAAGATGAAAGAAAGAAAGGTAAACTTACCTCTAATTTTTTTTTGAAATTTTTTAACCTGTAAAAAAAAGAAAAGAGAGCTTTATTAGTACACTATATACATAAGGAAAACAAAGTTCTTAAATTAAAAATCATCATTCTTCCCCGGCAACGGTGCCAAAAATTGATGACGCGAAAGTTCGTCGTTTAAAACACGCGTATTAATCTTAAAAATTCCAACTCGCACTAGATGAAAGTAAGACATAATAAGGTGGCAAGAAGGGTCGATTCCACAGGGAAGAAGTGATTTTTAGAGTTAAAAACCTTGAAGTCCTTTGAAAAACACTTGTGATTTGGCTTTGCTTAAAGAAAATAGTGAAATGATGAACAAACCAAACACTTATTTGAAAACACCTATGACTATGCGTCTATGCTATAGAAAATAATTGCATGAAGTGGAAAGAAGAGATAGAAGAAAGAGGTAGAGAGAGAAGAAGAGCAAGAACTAGGTCAAAAGAATAATCCCTTTTATTAACTTAAAAGAAAGAGTACATGAAATGCGAAACAAGATTACACTAATGACGCAACAAGATTACAATGAAGTGAAATAACACAGAAGCAATAAGAACAAGAAAAGTCTGGAGTTTAGAGTTTGGAGATGGTAGCAGCAATAGTGATGACGGTGCCATCCTCTCTTGGCCTTGGATCACGAACCACCTTGCGGGAGATGTCATCTACACCGGGAGGAAGTCACCTTCGTCGTTGAAGCTGTCTTTGGAGGGTGAATAACTAAGGGGGAGAAATCGGTGACCTAAGGTTGGGAAAGAAAATGCCAAAAGAAGAACTCCCTTTCTCCTCCTTGTCATGGGCTATTTACGGGGAAAGTTGGGTAGATGGAGGGTGGAGATTGTATCAAAAGGAGATGGATGGCTGGGATTCAAGTGGAATATGATACATGGGGAAGAGAAAAAGTAGGTGGGCACCCCCTTTCTTGGACTTTGGGCACCCCCTTTCCCAAGGCTCATCATGTCTCTCCTTTATTTCAAACTTTGAATTCAATTTTCTCTCCAACCAAAATATGTGTTTCTTTTCCTCAATTTCAAACTTTTGAAATTTCTTTTCCCTCGAACCAAAATATATGCTTTTGACTTGGTCAAAGTGGTGATGACAGTTTTGCCCCCATCTTCTTTTGCAATTACATTCGGTGCCCTACACACATATAATTACGATTTAGTCCATAAAAATTTCCATAATGTGCACATGAATCGCAATTGCTCATAATTATGCAATGGAGAATTAATGTTCATGACTCTCAACTCCATTTTATTAAATAAAATCATCAAATTAATTAATTTGCATGAAAGGTCCAATCTACATGCGAAGTTGAGATTAACGATAGATCATGCATAATTGCCTAATTATATGCACATAAAATAGTGTACATTTAATGAATTATCATAGAAAATGGACGCTTATCAATATGTAAGTAAATTTTCAAAAGAGAGGTGCTGGAAAGAATGATAGGCACCGAAATCAAGTCGTTCGATCAACTGAACAACGTTAGGGTGGAAATCGAGGCATTCCTCTCGATGTACTCTTCTACTCCCGTCACTTCAGGCCAGAAGGCCAGGCCAGCTGATAAGCGACCGACGTCTCAAGAAGTGCACACAGTCGACTTCAAGGCCTTTGAGTAGTAGAAAGAAAAAGACAAAGGGATAGCTAAGCCTTCCCCGACCAAGCCCGCCGATCGGCGAGAAGGTCCCTCCCTACGGGATAAAATGAAGAAGCTATATTCGTTCCACCGAGATAAGACTCGGGTCTTGTTTGAATGGGCTACAAGATACAACAAGATCATGATGAGAATGGCAATGCGTATCTAGCGGGCGGGGTGAATAGATTATCCCCTTTAAAAATGACTAGCTTAATGAAACTCGCGCCAAGCTCGGTTTTGATAAATGCAAAGTAGAAGAATGTATAACGAGCCTAGTTCATGCTATCAAACAAACACACTCATAAGCACTTTAGGCGCACCCACAGCGAAACAAAATGCCAAGACTGGTACGAGGCAGAGGACAAGCCCAAGGACTTCCTCATGCAAGGTGAAACACCTTTTCATATACCTAGTCCAGATTCAGAGCGAGGTAGAAGATATGGAAATCAAACACACTACACAAAGATTTTTTAGAGGGTTCGATTGCTTCTTGCTATCTACGTCCACCCGTCACCTTATCAGGATGAGGCTTCCTCGCATAAGGAAGCACGAAACAAGTCTATTACACTAGCTGATCACACAGCTTGACTTCGGAGGAACAGCCTTTTCCCTTCCTCTAACAACCCAGAGGGAAAACCGTGTTCAACACCCTATTGAACACACCCCTAACTCTACCCAGTAGAATTAGAACCACTGCACTACGGCAGCACACGAGGAACTCCCTCGCACCCTGGTCTACAAACTAGAATGTGACGAGCTAAAATTTGATCAGACCTCCGAACAATACTACAATGTACCATACAAAAGTACAAAATGAAATGAACCGAAGAACAAAGGGAAAAGAAAAAACCAACAATCTGAAACATAATTCAAAGTCGAAAGAAAACACTGTAGCTCTAAATATGATTCAAGAGCTTTCTCTGAATGCTTCTTCTCTTGAGCTAGACCTCGAACCACCTTCTTCTTCTTTCTCTCTCTGTTTTTCTCTTTCTTTGGAAATTGCTCTTCAAAAGGGTAGCTTCTCTCTAAGTTCTCACAGATGCTCTCACTTTAGGCTCTCCTTCTTCTTCATTCTCTCGTTACAGCGTTTTCCCTCTTCTTTTTTTTGTCTTTTTTGAAAAGGAACGCTGATACTTATATAACTGGTGAATTTGAAATTTTAGAGCTGAGATTATCTTCTCGGCAAAATTTCATTTGTCCATGTGTAGTGGAGAATGTTCTGATTGTTCAGCTTCGATCAAAGTACTTCCAGGTGTCTTGGATCACGTGCAAATGATGGGTATCGATTTCACATGAATCCCTTGAGTTTTCTATGTGCAGAACCATTTTTCACCCTTGGCAATGTATTTTACACCATTAACGGCTATTTGTCAGCTGTATTAGCTATTTGTCACCCTTACCGTTGAGAGTCGTTGCCTTAAATCCGTTTGCGTAGCCTTGAGCCGTCGCCTTAGCGATTTGTCACCACTACCAGTTCTTTTTCAGCCTTGCGACCTATTTGTCACCCGTATCGGATATTTTTCACCCTTGAAGCCCATTTGTCACCCTTAAGTGTTCATTTGTCACCCTTGTTTGCTTATATGTCTTGAGCTTGCCTGGAGTTGAAGTTTGGCTTGAGTGGAGTCGACTCTACTTTCATCTAGAGTCGACTCTTCTTCTAGTTTTTCTTCTTATTAACGCTTTTTCTCCTGTCCAAGCTATTTGTCACCTCTATGAAGCTATTTGTCACCACTATTCTTCATTTGTCACCCATAGAGGCTATTTGTCACCCTTATGTGCTTCAACTGGTAGGTGGCTCTGGTTGAGCTCGAGTCGACTCTATTGGCTTCTGGAGTCGACTCTAAACAACATCTTTAGCTGAATCGATAGAAGACTTGTAAACTGGAGTCGGCTCTAACCTTGACTCTTCTTCTTGAAGTCTTCTTCTTCTATCAAACCCGTCAAATGTGAACAACCTAAAACTTAATCTGTTAAACAATTGCAGTCTGAAAATCATTGTAAACGGTGGGGAACATTGATGTGACACCACCTTGGGGGTGATAGCCACTAGGCCAATGCTCCTAAGACCTATGACTCGCAAGCAATCCAACGTACCCAGTGATATCACTTAAGTGGACTCACCCGCGTAACGCACACATGTGCCCGTGGGCAACCCGGTGATGATGGAGAGGGTCTGGGGTGGGACCTTGATGCTCCGTGGGATTTGGCTAGCTTGAGGCTGAACCCCTAAGGGCCTGGGATGCCCAATTTCACGGGCAGCCAGCACGCCAAGGGCGTGGGATGTAAGGGGTTGCGCTCGCCTCGCTCCGCGATGGTCACTCGATGTATGGAAAGTTTGAACGGACACTCCCTCACTGTCGATAGAGCTAAAAAGCAATACTAATTAAGCAAGGAATACCAGTAAAGAGAGGTGACCAAAAGCTCACCTGATCGGCGTGAATACACCGATCCCGGTAGGAGACGAGGGCGAGCGGGGAGGTGTGGGCTACCTGCACGCCGCGCCGATGACGCTTCAGCCGCTGACCTGCTAGTACAAGCACTACGCCCTTGCAGAGGGGTTGGACTAAGGGTGGAGAAGTATATTACAACCAAAATGTACATCCATGCAGGGAGGGGCGGTCAGCCGGCCAGGCGGGGTGGGGGAAAAACTAAGCTAGAAGCCTCAAGGACGACGGACGTCGATTCTGCCATCTCCCTGGAACAGCTGGATAGGTAGTCACTATCGGTGCTGCGACGGGCTCTGCCGAACTTCTTTGTTGATGAAACCAGCGCCAAAATCTCTTGGGTGGGCGCAAGAGGACGTCAGAATTTTTGAGGAATTTTCTGACGACAATGACGGTCAGGGCAGGGTCGGGACCAGGACGGCTTCACACTGGAACAGACAGTCCCGGGGTCACTACAGATGAAGAAGAAATCCGTCACGAACGTTCCTGAGCTCTAAAGAAGATGAGACTAGAGCCATTGCATTTGTGGTCAAGTCCTCTTCGAACGGAGACCCACGGGGGTGCCGGCGAATGTCGGAGCAGATGGCAAGACCACAAACAGTAGATGGGTGTCAGATCAGTCTCTAAGGGAACTAATCCAGCACACCCTAGGGAGAAATTTTGGAACTTATAGTTCTGGGATCCAAACGGGGCCCTGCTTCTTGGTGATGGGAGAGGGCTTGTAGGGGAAGGCTTCAGATAAGCACCGATCCAAGATCTTCAGGGTGCTGGTCGTGGCAGCCTCTGCAAGCCACAGTTGGGTGTCTGTCTGGGAGGATCTACGCAGTCCGGCGGTGAAGACTCCTCCGGGAAGCCACGAAATCAGAAGTTAGCGAGACCACCTCTGTTGCTAAGTAGACTGGACGATGCTTCCACCGGTACCTCTTGTACTCCCAGGGGTGCCAGGATGCAGATGTGGCATCCTCTGCAACTGGGCGCTCCTCTACTGCCTGTGAACTGAGGCAGGGTCTGCAACTTGCCGATGGGAAACGGGGTAGGAGGGGGGAGAAATGGGGGTGGATGAGTGTGGGGCGAACCCTGGCTGTGAGGGGGTCTGGGAGGGGGTGATCCAAGGTGAGGGAGTGGCAGAATGGGGGCTGGAGGGAGGTCTAGCAGGTGGAGGGAGGGGAAGCTACGAATTTGGTGTTGGGAGGGAGATGGGGAAGGAGTATTTGAAAATGGGTTTAAGGGTGGGATTAATTTCTGGTCTTGGGGATGGGACGAGGTGTGTGGGGAAGGAAAAAGGGGCTTGGGGAGTGGGGAATTCTCCCTTGGGAGATGAGAGAGGTGCTTGTGGAAGGGGAGTGGGTGGTTGGTGGTTGGAGGGTGAAGTTGGGATAGGTGGAGGCTACCTTGGGGTTGGGAAGGAGTGAAGATGGGTTGTAGGGAGTTGGGAAGGCTCATGAATGAGGGGGAGGGGAGTTAGAAAGTAGGTGGGGGGGAGGAGAGAGAATGGGGGTTCCCCCCTTTGAGAGAGAGAGAGAAATATCAAGAGAGAGAGAAGAAAACTCCACAAAGGTATTATCTATTATATTGATCATCAAATGTTACAAATGAGAGAGGGGAGGGGCTATTTATAGACTCCAGACTTTTCATATGACCATACTGACCTTGGACAATTGACACAATGACCAGACAGACCAGGGAGGGGCTCCCCTGGGCCTAGCCCATTGAATTGGGCTCAATAGCAAACCTAATCAACCATATGATACAGAACTTAGGTAAATGACTCACTAAACTAGGTATCAGACTCAAATAAAGGGAAAACTACACAGTTTATGACTCAAATAAAATATAAAAATTACATGACTTGACTCAGAAAAATATGACAAACACAATGACGCATGCCGACGAACAATCCGAGCCTTAAAAATGTGAAGGGGCAAGGGATGCCCCCATCATACCCCCGGGGTGGGGAAAACTCGACCCCGTCGAGTATGGGTCCACCAGGGAAGTAGTACACCAAATGCAGCTCCAGGCAAGTCACGCTCTCCAAACTCAACTCTGCGTCCCTAGTCGGGGGACGGCTCTTTAGCCTCTCAAGGTAGCTCGGGCACACCCTCTTGCCGACGATGGTACCCTGCTTGCCTAGTATTACCTCCGTGTGCTGACGTCGGGCTCTCAAGCTGATTGGTGGAGGCTCTCCCAAGGTGTCACTCTCAAAGGTAGGTAGAGGCTCGAGGCACTCACTAGGATCCACCTCGGTGCCCATATAGGGTGCCGAGTCTACCACGTGGGAAGTGGGGTGAATCTCAAAACCCATCGATAAGTCCAACCCGTAAGTCGGGTTGCCAAAGCCACTCAGAACTCGGAAAGGTTCAAGTCCTCGTGCCCTCGATCTGCAGGTAACCCTAGGGTAGAGCCACTCCAATGTCACCATCACCAGTTGCCTACTTGGAATCCCAAGTGGCACTTACGAGCTATTGCCTGCTCTTTATGATCCTCACCGCTCGTTGCTAGATGCTTGCGTGAATGCGTATGCCATGCACTATGATGCGGTGTGGGTGTGAAAAGTATGGTGTGCAAAGGTGGACCAGGGCAGCCAAATGTAGAACGATCATTCTTTGATGCCTTGAAGACTTTGACGGACTTAGGAGGGCCGGGGCATCCATAGGTGAACCTATCATGTATGGGTGTGATGAGTGCTGGAGGACCCGGACATCCATGAATGCTCCTAACATGCTTAAGACTCATAATGAATGAAGGTGGACCATTACATCCGAATATGGACCACTCATGCTTCCTACTTGACATGTGGGTGATATGAATGAATGGACCCCACTTATGAACCATGCCAAGTGGTGCAGTACACCAAGGTTCATGCATTCCTATCCCAAAGATGACTTTCATGGGCATGGGTGTGGGGTGGCCCTTGAGCTTCCACTTGAAAGGGTCGAAGGGATCATGGAACATTGTCATTATGGGAAGAGGCACTTCCTTGTTCCCAAGGTGTAGATCTTCCTTGGTCATGGCTACCCTTGTGTCGCCGAGGACTTGGGAGAGGTGGGCGTGGTCAAACATGGTGGGTGAGGGTAGGGAATAGTGGGTGGTGAGTAAGGCGGGTGGGTCACATGGGCATCTAGGCTCCCATAGGAAGGGGTCGAAGAGATCATGGAATGGGTTTACTAGAGAGAGATACTCTAAGTCCTCAAGGTCCTCAAAAGATGATGCATCCTCCTCCATCGGGATAATTGGGCCGATGATGTGGGTGGGATGGTCGACCATGAATGAAGGGCTTGACGTTCTACCCGAGATAGTCAACTCCAATTTACGGATAGCATCGAGCTCATCGGGTGTAGGGAGGAATAGAAGGAGGTCGCTAGTGTAGCAACCCACAGTGTAAACCGCATTGATAGACCCGTCACATAGGTGTTGGAGGTCAAGGCTCCTAGGTCGGTCGACCACTGTGGTCAGCATGGTAGTCAACTCCATTTGCCATGTTAAGCCCTTAAGAAGATCCTCTAAAGTCTCCACTTGGTAGGATGATTGGATGGTGGTGCGATAGGAGAAGGGCACTATGGGGAGGTTTTGCTCCATAGGAGGGCAAACATGGGCCGTGATCTCTCTAATTGGGCTTTCCCTTAGCCAATTAACAAGGGGTTCCTCTAAGATGAGCTCGGCCCCATCTAGAGATGGTGGTGGAGGGTGGAGACCACCGATTGAGGCTTCTCCCTCAACTTGGACATGGGTGATCATCATGGTAGGGATAGGGTCTGGAGGGGCATTTGTCCCCACGTGGCCGAGTGTGTGGGCCACCTTTTCAAATGCCAATGGCGTAGGAGGATCTATCATGGGTGGTTTGATGACAGCCAGTGCAGAGCGCACCTGGGGTGGTGAGTGAGGTCGGACTTAGGTTGGGGTTGGGAGTGGAAGTAGTGGAGGCCTAGGTTGTGGTAAGATTGGGGTTGGAAGTGGAAGTTGGGTTGGGTAAGGAGATTTGGGTTGATTGGTTTTGGAAGGTGTGTCTCTTATGGGGGGCGATGGAGGGGTAGTGGTGGGGCCCAAGGGGGCTTGTGGGGTATGGGTTTGGTGAGGAATTTTGGGTTTGGGGGTGGTGGCTGTTATGGGCCTCGGTGGAATGGTGGACACGGAGTCCACTTGAGCTTGTGGAGCTATGGTTGTGGTGAGGACTTGGAGGTAAGGTGTAGATATAGTGGCCGGGGTAGGAGAGGTGGGAGGCGGTGGGGATTGGGTGATTGGGGTCTTGGGTTGGCCGGGTGGGGATGGAGGAGTTGAAGTGCTCCTTGGGCTATGGTGACCCGGGTAGGAGGGGGAAACATATCTAGCCCTAAGTTGATCCTTCATATCCCCCCATGTGGTGAGGAGAGCTTCCCTTCTAATTATCCTTAAGCCTTCAATTTTCAACCAATGGGTTTGAGCCCTTTTGGTTTGTTGCATTTTGGCAAATCGAACCTTCCTATCCTCGGACATGGGATTCCACTCGAAGTAATGGTCCATTGAAGCCTCCCAATATAAATAGTCATTAGGATGAGTTCCATCAAAGGTGGGAGGTGTGGGAGATGTCCTTCTATCGTCTGCCCTTGGGGCGGGCCTATTGTCTCCTAGTTGGTCGAGTCGACCCGATAGGCTATCAAGCCGCTCATTGGCATAGGTCAAGGCTCCCATTAGGTAGTCGACATGGCCGTGGAGGCCACGTTTGTTGGTGGTGGGTTTCCCTTGGGGGTTTGGACTCATGGAGAGGGCCGACGGGTATGGTCGGTATGAGGCGGCCATGCTAGTGGACAAGAGCGATGAACCAGGAGAATCTAAATACATATGCGTGCCCTAGGACCAACTTGTAGAGACAAGTTGAGAACTTACTCTGATACCACTTGATGTGACACCACCTTGGGGGTGATAGCCACTAGGCCAATGCTCATTGGACCTATGACTCGCAAGCAATCCAACGTACCCGGTGATATCACTTAAGCGGACTCACCCGCGTAACGCACACATGTGCCCGTGGGCAACCCGGTGATGATGGAGAGAGTCAGGGGTAGGCCCTTGATGCTTTGGGGGATTTGGCTAGCTTGAGGCTTAACCCCTAAGGGCCCGAGATGCCCAATTTCACGGGCGGCCAGCACGTCAAGGGCGTGGGATGTAAGCGGTTGCTCTAGCCTCGCTCCGCGGTGGTCACTCGATGTATGGAAAGTTGGAACGGGCACTCCCTCATCGTCGACAGAGCTAAAAAGTAATACTAATTAAGTAAGGAATGGCAGCAAGGAGAGGTGACCAGAAGCTCACCTAATCGGTGTGAATACACTGATCCCGACCGGAAACGAGGGTGAGCGGGGAGACGTGGGCTACCCGCACGCCGCGTCGATGACGCTTCAGCCGCTGACCTACTAGTACAAGCACTAGGCCCTCGCAGAAGGGTTGGACTAAGGGTGGGGAACTATATTACAACCAAATTGTACCTCCATGTAGGGAGGGGTGGTCAGCCGGCCAGGCGGGGTGGTGGAAAAACTAAGCTAGAAGCCTAAAGGATGACGGATGTTGATTCTGCCAGCTCTCTGGAACAACTAGATAGGCAGTCACTATCGGTGCTGCCACGGGCTCTCCTGAACTTCTTTATTGACGAAACTAGAGCCAAAATCTCCTGGGTTGGCCCAGGAGGACGTTAGAATTTTGGGGGAATTTCCTGATGACGATGACGGTCGTGGCAGGGTCGGGACCAGGATGGCTTCCCTCTAGAACAGACAGTCCCTCAGTCACTGCTACTGGAGGGGAAAGCCGTCACGAATGCTCCCGAGCTCCAAAGAGGATGAGACAGAAGCTGTTGCATTCGTGGTAGAGTCCTCTTCGAACGGAGACCCACGGGGGTGCCGGCAGACGTCTGAGCAGACGATGGGACCACAAACAGTAGCTGGGTGTCAGATCAATCTCTGAGGGAACTGATCCAGCGCACCCTTGGGAGAAAATTTGGAACTTACAGTTCTAGGATCCAAACGGCGCCCTGCTTCTTGGTGATGGGAGAGGGCTTGTAGGGAAAGTATTCAGCTAAGAATCGCTCCAAGATCTTCAGGGTGCTGGTCGTGGCAGCCTCTGCAAGCCACGGTTGGGTGTTTTTCAGGGAGGATCTACGCAGTCCGGCGGTGAAGACTCCTCCGGGTAGCCAGAAAATCATAAGTTAGCGAGACCACCTCTATTGCGAAGCAGACTAGACGATGCTTCAACTGGTACCTCTTGTACTCCCAGGGTTGCCAGGATGTGGATGTGGCAGCCTCTGCAACTGGGCGCTCCTCTGCTACCTGTGAACTGAGGCAGGGTCTGCAACTTGCCGATGGGAAATGGAGGAGGAGGGGGGCGAAATGGGGGTGGATGAGTGTGGGGTGAACTCTGGCTGTGAGGGGTCTAGGAAGGGGTTATCCAAGGTGAGGGAGTGACAGAATGGGGGCTGGAGAGAGGTCTAGCAGGTGGAGGGAGGGGAAGCTGCAAATTTTGTGTTGGGAGGGAGATAGGGAAGGAGTATTTGAAAATGGGTTTAAGGGTGGGATTAATTTCTGGTCTTCGGGATGGGAAGAGGTGTGTGGGGAATGGAAAAGGGGCTTGGGGAGTGGGCAATTCTCCCTTGGGAGATGAGAGAGGTGCTTCGGGAAGGGGAGTGGGTGGTTGGTGGTTCGAGGGTGGAGTGGGGATAGGTGGAGGCTACCTTGGGGTTGGGAAGGAGTGAAGAGGGGTTGTGGGGAGTTGGGAAGGCTCTTGAATGAGGGGAGGGGAGTTAGAAAGTAGGTAGGAGGGGGAGGAGAGAGAATGGGGGTGCTCCCCTTTGAGAGAGAGAGAGAGAAGAAAACTCCACAAAGGAATTCTCTATTATATTGATCATCAAATGTTACAAATGAGAGAGGGGAGGGGGCTATTTATAGACTCCAGACTTTTCATATGACCATACTGACCTTTGACAATTGGGACAATGACCAGACAGACCAGGGAGGGGCGCCCCTAGGCCTAGCCCATTGAATTGGGCCCAATAGCAAACCTAATCAACCATATGACAGAGAACTTAGGTAAATGACTCACTAACCTAGGTACTAGACTCAAATAAAGAGAAAATTACATAGTTTATGACTCAAATAAAATATAAAAATTACATGACTAGACTCAGAAAAATATGATAAACACAATGACGCATGTCGACGAACAATCCGAGCCTTGAAAATGTGGAGGGGCAAGGGATGTCGCCATCAAACATGAAGAACGAAATATGCAGAGTTGCATTTATGCGATTTCAAACTTTGATCTAAATGACTCCATGCTTGTGTGACATCATCAAAAGAAACTATACCCAACAGATCACTCTCCCAGAACCAAAGAGACCAGGTGATCTCAGAAGAAAAGACGACCCTCACTTCTGCCCGTATCATCAAATGCTCGGGCATGCTATCTAGGAATGCTATGTTTTCAAAGACACTATTGAGTCTTTAATCAAGAAAGGGGAGCTGCAAATAGGGGAGCTCAAAGTCGATCCCCTGCGCCTGCATGAAATGCCCACTCTGGGGGTAACAATCAACATGATATTCCTATATTAGAAACTACCCGAAGAAGTGGCGGAGGCCTGCACTCAACACACCTATGAGGCCTTGTGGACGTTAAAAAAATGTCGATGATGAGCATACGGCACCCGTGTCTACGCGTTCAAGCGCAAGTCGTAGCCGGGAGGGCCGAACAAACCCATACCTCGCCCAATCATGATGATAGCTCATTTGGTGGTCCACCATCCGTTATGAACGCCCCCGGAAAGAAGATACGGCCACAACTCTACGACCGGCCGTGCCGAGAGCTGAATCAAAGAAAAGCCTGGAACTCTGGCACAGTTTCGGCATATGCCGGAAGTCACGCAAAGTTTTGGATTGAGCCCCAGAATCTACGAATGGAACATTACGGAGGCCGTGCATCGCAACTAAAACATTCTGGGAGTGCCAACATTCATATAAACGGTCGCGACTTTGAAACGAATCCGTTCGGTGCTTAAAACGGCGCGGAAGGGCCTTAAAACGGCGTGCCCCCTTGCTTTTACGACACCCCCCTTTTGAATGCACTAAAACGATGCCCCCTTGCTTTTCTTAACATGGCGTTCTCCATTGCCATGTCCCCCCTTGCAAGGCTTTAATCCGGCGCGCCCCTGGCCGCGCCGTTTTAACCGAAGGGCCCATCATGCCATTTTAAAAAGCCCTTTCCTTTAAATGCTTAACTCGGCGTGATCATGTTGAAGATCAATATGGTTATTCCGCTGCGGTAACTATTCCCCCGCGCCGGATTAAGTGATGCAAACAAGCCATTCTCTGAAGCATTTCTCTGACGCGCAAACAAGCCATCCCATCTACACTCTGATGCTCTGTTCTGCACCATACGCTACGCAGAGAACATTTAATGTTTGAAGCCGTGCCTTCACCCCTGTTCGACAGCAAAGCGGCAATGATGGCAGCAGCAGTAGATCCTCCCAGAAAATCTGTGAACATCCCATCCTCGGACGAACGACAAGGTACGGCGCCAATTACCGGATGCCAACATAGAAGCCAACCCTGTTTGTCTGGCAGACGAACGCAGTGGCGGGAGATTTTTTCCGTTTGAGAAAGGAAAGGCACCCCCCCTATATATATGCTCTGCCTGCTCCCTGAACAAACCCTCCCCCCCTGGCTGGCCCGTCGCTGAGAGGGCCTGGAAGAGGAGCAAAAGAAAGAAAGCTCAGTGAGGGAGGAAGCCCAGTGAAGAGAGAAGGCCACCTGAAGAGAAGAAGAGTCTCGTCCTCACACCTGTGAGTGAAAGAGTGAAAGAGTGAGAGTGAGTGAGGGGGAGGGGGGGAAGAGGCCCGTGCTCTCTCTCTTCCTCCCCTGTCAATGTATTCTCCCTCTTTTCCCTTACAATGTTCCCCTTTTTTTTTCCATCGAGGATGAATGAGAAGAATGGGTTCTCTAAGCATGCGCAGTCTTCCACTGTTGTGATCTCTTCCCCTTCCTCTTGACTTTCTTATCATCCAGGGACTTCGGAGGTCTGCCTCTCCGTGGCATGACCTTCGGGGAACCCGTTCATGGGATGAAGAGCTACAGCCTTCCATGACGAACATCAAGATCATCGCCCGTGAGTCATGGTCGCTCTCGTAGGCTGGCCCTTGAGTGTTCCACACTCACACTTGGGCTAACGGACCGCCGTGAGGCCGTTCCGCATTTTGAGAGTTTACCCGAGAGTAATCCGTGTGGTGGCTTTCGCTTCTCTCTGGCAAGTCCCAGTCCGGGGGAGGTGCTTCCGGATTTTCGCTAGGGCCAAGAACACCAAGAACAAACGAACAAGACACCCTTTGAAGAAACACACAGTGCACCCTCTGTGAATTAACCCCCTAAAATCTTACACAACAAACTCCTCTGAACAAATCACTTAAACCCCACCTCATTTTTTTTTAACTCAAGCAATGCCTGAAGGTGGTGGTAGGAGAGCGCTCACCCCCCCAGAGAGGGAATGAGTTAGTCGCTCCACCACCGACCACAAACAGGCAATTTTATTCATAATAAGAGGAGGGGAACAGTAGAAGAAAGGGAGTACACAAGCTTAGGGCCTAATAGTGGGACACCCTATTTTATCAAGACGATAGGGGCCCTTTACAGAAGACGGAAGGTCAGCCCAAGCATCACACAAAAAGGGGGAGATAGAAAGATAACAACCAAGACTAGCAAGAGAATCAGCAACCTGGTTTGCCTCTCTAAAGATGTGGGCAAAAGAGGCCTGGAGCGCCTGAGAAAGGGCAGCAATCTCATGAAGCAGATAAGTCAATCTTCAAGGGCGAGACCATTCTCCCTTTACAATCTTCACAAGGACAAGGGAGTCCGATTCAACAGAAACGGTGTATATGCCTTTGGACCGGCAAAAGAATAATCTATCACGAATGGCCAGGGCCTCAGCTTCAATGCTAGATGACACCTCGTGGTAAGCTGCAGCAAATGCAAAAAGAATTTCACCATCGGAGCTACTTAATCTACCAAATGGATGAACAAACGGATCATAAAACCCACCTACGGGTGAAAGAAAAGAAAAGAAACACACAGTCAAAGCAATAAACCCTCGGGAGAGTTTAATACGGCGTGGTGACTATTCCCCCACGCCGGTTTAACACCACTCTTAAAACCCCATCTCCCTCTTTGGACTTTAAATCGGCGCGTACCTCCAACATCCTAATCTGGCGTGGCCTTAACCGGCGCGCCCTTTTTGCCATTTGCCCACATGTTCACCCCACTAATCGGACGTGGTTCCTGTAGCTGCTAAAACGACGCGCCCCCTTGCCATCCTATTCCAGCGCGCCCCTGCTTACTTCCCAAATACGGCGCGCCTATATCCGGCGCGCCTGCCCCCTTTTTGCATTACCTAAATTGGCGCCCCCACTGTAGCATCCTCACACCGACGCGCCTCATAAAAAAAAAGAACAAAAAAAACACAATTAACTAAATGAAAGAAAAGCTTAAAACTTATAGATAAATTAAAAAAAAAAGACACAAACAAATGAATGAAGTAAAAGACTATGAGCTACTCTCACGAGAACAAACACTATCACCCTTTCTATAATCAAATTTTTGTTCCGGGGGCGCTGCCCCCTTGACCCCTGCGACCTGGCCGGGCAGGTTGAACCCCGCGACCTGAGCGTGCAGGTCGATCCACGTGCAAGGGCGCACGATGGCGAGTTAGGGCTTTATACTTAATAAACCTCTCTCTCGGACTGGGTGCAAACAGAAAATCAATTATGCCTTGTGGTATCGGGCGTGGGTCTCGGAACTCCCGATATGGCCATAGTCTGAACACCGGGCCAATAGTTTGCTAACTCGACGCGCTTCTCTCGGGATCCAATCCCGCAACCCTACATCATAGTTGCCGTACCTACGGCAGATATCCGTATGGCTTTATCGTCGTCTTCGATGCTTCAAATGTAGACTCTCGTCCGAACAATGAATGGTCCGTTAGTGACCGACATATATACCGGGATCTAGTCCCGCACTTGCATTAAACTTGCCGCACTCACGGCATATATTTGTACGGTTTGTCACAGTCTCTTATGCTACAAACATGGACCTTTGTCCGAACATAAAGTGGTCCATGAGTGACCGACAAAATCTGAATGGAATGAGAAGGCTCTCGTCATCCCCGGACCCTTTGCATGGGAATATCAATAAGGCCTCCGTGGGCCATGCTTAGACCTCGGGTCCACCCTGATCATGGTCATTACCTGACCCATATCCTCGGCCTATAGCCCGCTCCCTTTGAACGCATACTGGTTCAGGGATCTGATCCCGGGACATCCTCCCATTGCACCTTGGCACCGGAAATACTGACGATGCCAACGTGAGCCGGGCTTCGACCGCGGGGGGCCCACCGCAGCATGGTCGCAGCTTGATCTTACACCGAGCCGACAAACTTATCAGTTTCCGACCGCTCTAACCGGGGTTTAACTGAACGTTTCCCGTCCCTTTCAACAATAAATTCGCCGTATCCCGACGTACATATGTTCCGGTCTTCCCGCGACGATTATGCTATTCTCAAACCGGACATTCGTCCGAACATTAAATGGTCAACCCATGACCGACATGAGCTCAGATGCTTTCTTCACACCCTCGTGCGAGGACTTCAGCGTTTCTTAATAAGTTTTTTGTGCAATTACTTTCCTGGCCATGAGGCCCCTTTTCCTGGCGATTAATCAAGGGTGTTCCCCTCTCCGAGGGGATGTAAATGACGCCGTGACCTTTATGGCGCGGCGGGTTCCGGTCCCGACACGAACCACACAATCGTCTGATTAATCAGATCGAGCGCACAATAAATCATCACTTTGTGACTGGCATGCCCACGCACTTAATAAACGATTAAACCCACCGAATAAACCGACTTAAAGAAACAAACAAATGAGCGATTCGAAAAGTGCGTCCACAAGTCTGGCACACCCGGTGGGACTGGAACCACCCTTCATCTCTCGTCGGGATTCGGGGCCTCATGGCCTCCTAATAAACGATGTTTTTCTACTTTGATGAATTACAGGTGCTGTCTTTGTTAGCCCTATGAGGAGAAAAGTCGGACTAGGCGCAATTGTCTTTGTGGCCTCGAGGATGCCACTCTGAGGCATATGCAGCTTCCAGGAATCATGAAGTCCGCTAAAAGAAGAAAGAAAAGAAGAAGAAAAGAAAAAACAAAAGAAGAGAAAGAATTGGCGAGAGAGGGTTGTACGGCCATATCCGTCAAGGCCCGTGCGGAATAATGATTACCACTGTGGGATTGATGCAGTGGAGCGAACCACTCATCCCCTCCCTGAGGGGGTGAGCACTCTCCTGCGCACCCACCTGGTCTATTATACAAAAAAGGGAAGAGAAGAAAAGAAAGGGACAATGAGAAAAGTTAGCCAGCATTATCGACCAAGAGAACAAGAAGAAGGCCGGCATCCCGCCCGGCTCTAGGAGGGTCCAAGCCCGTGGTGCAATGCCCCGTCCTGTTCCTCCTCCTTGCTGCCCCTATCCGGCATAAGACGGCCCCTCGAGTGACTACTCGAAGATCCAACAAACCGCAACTCTAGCTTGACGAACTTCTCCCCGCTGTAGGGAATGCTTTATAGCAATGAGGCCGAGCACGGTCACGAATCTAGAAGAGAGCATTCATCCACCATAGGGGTGTAAGAAACAAAAGAGTACACCTCGACTCAGGGGGCATTTGAAGAAGAAACATACACCCTGCTTGGGGGCATAGAAGCCGTAAAGAATGCACCCCAGCTTACAGGGATCTGAAGAAGAAATGTACACCCCACCTTGGGGGCATCAAAAGCAGCAATACACTCCGCCCGGGGTGCACAAGAAGCAAACATCCCCTAGTGTGTCGGGGTAGAAAAAGAAGAATCCACCCCACTCTGGGGCATAAGAAGCAAAAGATACACCCCGCTTAGGGGGCACATGAAGAGAATACACCCCGACTCGGGGGCATGTGAGAATAATCTACGCCGACTTGGGGGGCATAAGAAGAAACAGAGTTGCAGCCCGGCCCGGGGGCACATGAAGAGAATACACCCCAACTCGGGGGCACATAAAGCAAAAGTTACACCCCGGCCTTGGGGCATTTGAAGAAGATACTACACCCGCTCCGGGGATATATGAAAAGACACACACCCCGCCTTGAGGGGTAGAAGAAGCAGAATACACTCCGCTCGGGGTGCACATGAAGCAAACCATACCTCGACTCGGGGGATAGACGAGACAAAGAATACACCCCGATTTAGGGGTATTTGAGGGAGAAATATACCTCGATATGTGGGCATATGAAACAAAAATATACCCCAGCTTAGGGGAACACAGAGAGAAATATACCCCCCTGGGGCAGAAGAAGCAGAAGAATCTACTCCGCATTAGGGGCATTTGAAGAATAACTACACCCCGCCATAGGGGCATGAGAAGCAAGGAATGTACTCCGCCATGGGGATCATAAGAAGCATAAGTTACACCCCGTCTGGGGGCATAAAAGCCATAAAAGATACACCCTGTCCAGCGGCACATGACGAGAATCCACCCCGACTTGGGGGCACATAAGGTAAAAGTTACATCCCGGCTTCGGGGGCACGTGAAAAGAATCTACCCCGGCTAGCTCAGGGGTATCCGCGGAAGAAATATACCCCGATATGGGGGCACATGAAGCATGCATCCACCCTGCCATGGGGGCATAAGAAGCAAAGACCATACCCCGCCATGGGGAATACGAAACAAGAATTCACCCCGGCCCGGGGGCACACAAAGAAAGAAGCACACCCCTACTTAGGGGCATTTGAAGAAGAAACATACCCCGTCATGGGGGCGTATGGAAAAAGGAATACACCCCGCCTTGGGGGCATAAGAAATGAAGAATACACTCCCGCTCTAGGGGCATTTGAAGAAGAAACATACGCCCCGCCTGGGAGTATAGAAGCCATAAAAGAATACACCCCGGCTTAGGGGTATTTGAGGAAGAAATATACCCCGATATGGGGGCATGGAAGCCATGAACAATTCACCCCGGCTTAGGGGTATTCAAAAAAAATCTACCCTGGTTTAGGGGCATTTGAGGCACAAACTACACCCCGCCACTGGGGCATGAGAAGCAAAGACTATACCCTGCCTGGGGACACACAAAAAATGAAGCACACCCCGACTTAGGGGCATCTAAAGAAGAAACATACCCCGCCATGGGGGCATCAGAAGCAAAAACTCTACCCCGCCATGGGGGCATATGAAGCACACGAATTAACCCCCGCTTGGGGGCACCAGAAGCAAAGACACTACCCTGCTCCGGGGCACCAGAGGCAAGGACTACACCCCGTCGTGGGGGCATAAGAAGCAAAAGACTCTACCCCGCCCGGGGGCATAGAAGCTATAAAAGAATACACCCCGGCCTAGGGGCACCTGAAGAAGCAACACACCCCGCCTGGGGGCATAGAAGCCATAAAGAATACACCGCCCGGGGGTATGGAAGCCATAAAGAATACACCCCGCCTAGGGGCACAAAAGCTATAAAGAATACACCCTAGCCTAGGGGCACGTGAAGGGAAATATACCCCGCCACGGGGGCATAGAAGCCAAAAGAATACACCCCTGCCTGGGGGCACAAAAGCAAATATGCCTACCTCCCCACCCTAGGGCAGATGAAGAAAAGCTACACTCCAACCTAGGGGCACGTTAAGAGAAATACACCCCAGTCCGGGGGCATCAATGGGAAAGGAAGAGCAGAACAAAAAGAACAGTCAAGAGGCAGACGTGGTCTTTGAACCCGCATCTTCATGATAAAAAGAAATGTTGAAAAGAAAAGAACAGTCATGAGGCAGACATGGTCGTCGAACCCGCCTCTTCACATAAAAGGAGAAGAGAAGAAAAGAAAGAAAAGTCAGGTGGCAGACGTGATCTTTGCACTCGCCTTTCCACATAAAAGAAGAAGAGAAGAAAAGAAAGTGAGCCTTTAGGCAGACATGGTTTTTCACCTTCTACCTCCAGCCATCCAACAAATGGACTTCTCATGGGGTCAGTGCCATGACCTTTCGTCTAAATCGACGAAACCTTCCGTCGACGGGGCATTAAACTGACTAAACCCTTCGCCGATGGGGCGTTAAACCGACTAAACCTTCCACCGACGGGGCGTTAAACCGACAAAACCTTCCGTCGACGGGGCGTTAAACCGACAAAACCTTCCACCGACGGGGCGTTAAACTGACAAAACCTTCACCGACGGGGCGTTAAACCGACTAAACCTTTCACCAATGGGGCGTTAAACCGACTAAACCTTCTGCCGATGGGCCGTTAAACCGAATAAACCTTTCACCAACGGGCGTTAAACTGACTAAATCTTCCACCGACGGGGCGTTAAACCGACAAAACCTTCCACCGACGGGGTGTTAAACCGACAAAACCTTCCGCCAACGGGGCGTTAAACTGACTAAACCTTTCGCCGACGGGGCGTTAAACTGACAAAACCTTCCACCGATGGGGCGTTAAACCAACAAAACCTTCCACTTTGGTTCGGGTCCTTTCCCGACCAGAGAATTAAAGAATCAATCTTTCACTTTGGTTCGGATCCTCCCCCGGCCAGAGAATCAAAAAAATAATCCTTTCACTTTGGTTCGGGTTCTTCCCAGGCCAGAGAATCAAGAATCGACCTTCCACTTTGGCTCGGGTCCTTTCCCGACCAGAGAATCAAGAATCAACCTTCCACTTTGGCTCGGATCCTTCCCCGGCCAGAGAATCAAGAATCAACCTTCCACTTTGGCTCGGATGCTTTCCCGGCCAGAGAATCAAAGAACAGACGTTCCACTTTGGCTTGGATCCTTTCCCGGCCAGAGAATCAAAGAATCAACCTTTCACTCTGGTCCGGATCCTTCCCCGGCCAGAGAATTAAAGAATCAACCTTTCAATCTGGTTCAGACCCTTCCCCGGCTAGAGAAAAAAAAGAATCAACCTTTCACTCTGTTTCGGATCCTGCCCCGGCCAGAGAACAAAAAAAGAGACCTTTATCTTCAGCTCTTGCAGCCTGTTTCCCAATTTTGGCTCCTGTAGCCTGCTTCTCAACATCGGCTCTCAGAGCCCGCTTTCCCAATTTTGGCTCTTGCAGCCCACTTCCCAATTTTGGCCCTTGTAGCCTGCTTCCCAACTTTAGCACTCGGAGCCCGCTTTTTCAATTTTGGCCTTTGTAGCCCGCTTCCCTGTGGCTCTTGTAACCTGCTTCCCAATTTTGACTCTTGCAGCCCACTTTCCCAACTTCGGCTCTTGTATCCTACTTCCCAACTTCTGCTCTCGTAGCCCGTTTCCCAATGTCTTTGACTCTTGTAGCCCGCTTCCCGACTTTGGCTCTTTGCAGCCTACTTCTCAGCTTCGGCTCTCGCAACCCGCTTCCCGACATCGGCTCTCGCGGCCCGCTTCCCAATTTTGGCTCTTGTAGCCTGCTTCCCGACATCGGTTCTCACGGCCCGCTTCCCAATTTTGGCTCTTGTAGCTTGCTTCCCAACGTTGGCTCTTGCATCATGCTTCCCTTTGGCCTTCGTGGCCTGCTTCCAAATTTTGGCTCTCGATGCATGCTCCTCCAACCTTCGGCTCTCGTAGCCAGCTTCCTAATTTCGGCTCGTGTGGCCCGCTTCCCAATTTCAACTCTCGTAGCCCACTTCCCCAATTCCGGCTCCTGCGGCTCGCTCCCCTAATACCTTTTACTACCACTACGCTTTTACGTAACAACAATATGCTCCTATGCAAAAAAAGAGAGAAGAAAAAAAAGAGAGAAAAGAGAAAGTAAAACAAAAATGCTCGGCTGCCCTGCTTGCATGTTTGCTTATAATATAGAATAATACACCTCCTAGGAATTTTTAGGACCATGTTTCCTTGCTAAATAATGTCGCCCCGATTCCGGATGCACAGGCGTCACGACATACGCTCGAAGGGAACCCAATTATGGCGGGTGCACATGTCAAGGGGAAGAGTCATGGCTAAACTGCTAAGCCCAACTCACAAAATAAACCTGAGGCAACACTCCCACACTTCACATTTAATATGTTCAATGGTCTTCAACCATAGGGATTGCCCGACTTTCTTCTTAGCACTCTACGGATGCTTGAATTTCTGCACTCGCGTGAAAGGTAATCGTGAGGAAAAAGCTGCCTACCCCCACTTAAAAAAAGAGACCAATATATATATATATATATATATATATATATATATATATAAGAGAAGAGAGGAACGTGAATCCGAGTAGTCGGGAATCTCCACTAAAACAAATGAGGAGACTCGCGCGAAATGGTGATGCAAATTTCAATAAGGATGAAGCCTAATAGCCGGTAATCCCCATTGAGACACATGAGGAAACTAGCATCAAACGGTGGAATCCGCAATAAAATTATGACAAGGACGAATCCTAGTAGTCGGGAATCCCCACTAAAATAAATGAGGAGACTAACGCCGAACGGTGAAATCCGCTACCAAAATAAACAGATGGGGGTTGTGCGAAGCAACCAAAATCGAAAGCCCAAAACCCATGTGTAGGCGCTAAAGTGATCCTCGAGTGTTGCTTAAAAAACCTGCATATCCCTATGTTTGGGGCCTTTGCTCACATGTTTGCTCTTCCACGCCACAGAGAATTGTCTCAGGTGAAATGCGTGAATTGAAGCTATGCATGCAAGACATGTGATATCCTCTTGACGGGTGCACCACCCCTTAGCTGTGCCTTTTGGCCCGCACCGTGTCTGTGAATTATGGGCGATGTCCCTATCCCATCCCCTATAGAGGGAGCTGCCTTATTTGTACTTATGTTATGCCTACTAACGAATGTATGCATGCTTGAATAAAAAAATAAAAAAAAATAATAATAAATAAACTCAATTTCGGCTATCGCAGTCTACTTTTCCAGTTCTGGCTCGTACAACCCAATCTTGGCCCTCACGGCCTACTTCCTGCCCTTACGGCTTGCTAATCTCCCAACTTCGGCTTTTTGCAGCCTGCTTCCTAATTACGGCATCCAGGCTGAAAGCTTCCGACTATTAGCATCCGAGCCAACAGCTCTTCACTATCGGCATCCACGCCGACAGCTACCCAAAGTTGTTAAAAAAAATGGAGAAAGAAAAAAGAAGAAGAAGAGAAGAAGAAAAGAAGGGAAAGAAAAGAAGAAGAGAAAGAGAAAAAAAGAGAAGAAGAGAAGAAGAAAAAGATAAGTAGAAAAAGGAAAAAAAAAGAAAAGAAAAGAAAGAAAAAAGAAGAGAAAAAATCATCATCGAAGTCTCGAGGGATGTCGACTCGTCAAGTCCCGCCGAAGATCAAAATATTTTAAGTCCCACCGACGCATAAGACAAGTGGCCCGGACCTTTCGTCTGGTTCGATGAACAAAAAGACCCTTGCTTTGGCACTTATCTCGTGTCGATGAATAAACCACGTCGGTCTCTGACTCTCTGTCGGCGACGATGAACAAACCTGTGGCCCAGACCTTCCGTCTGGTGCCATGAACAAAAAGACCCTTTCTTTGACACTAATCCTGTGTCAATGAATAAACCATGTTGGTCTCCAACTCCCTGTCGGCATCAATGATCAAACAAGTGGCCCAGACCTTCCGTCTGAAGCCATGAGCAAAAGACCCTTGCTTTGGCACTAACCTCGTGCCAATAAATAAACCACCCCAGCATTGCAATCTCCACTCCCACCAATGAATTGAACTTTAGCTCGGACCTTCCGTTCAAGTCGATGAACAAAAAGAATTCCTTTTCTTCGGTTCAGACATTCCATCCATGTCGATGAACAAAAGACTCTCGATCCACGTGCGCACATGGTGGAGTTTCCCTTATCCCTTCCCTGAAGGAGTGAGCGCTCTCCCGCGAATTAGCACCGGACCAGTATTTCACTAGCCCGAAAAAGCATATAGCTTCTCAAAGAACTCTACACTCACGCGCCCCGTGCACTCATCCCTCGCTTGCGCCACCCGCGAGACGGGGGCATTTGTGGAGGTTGAAAAAATGTCGATGATGAGCATACGACACCCGTGTCTACGCGTTCAAGCGCAAGTCGAAGCCGGGAGGGTCGAAAAAACCCATACCTCACCCAATCAGGACGAGAGCTCATTTGGTGGTCCGCCATCCGTTAAGAACGCCCCCGGGCAGAAGATACGGCCACAACTCTACGACCGGCCGTGCTGAGAGCTGAATCAAAGAAAAGCCGGGAACTCCGGCACAGTCTCAGCATATGCCAGAAGTCACGCAAAGTCCTGGACTGAGCCCCAGAAGCTGCCAACGGAACATTACAGAGGCCGTGCATCGCAACTAAAACATTCCGGGAGTGCCAACATTCATATAAACGGTCACAACTTCGAAACGAATCTGTTCGGTGCTTAAAACGGCGCGGAAGGGCCTTAAAATGGCGCGCCCCCTTGCTTTTACGGCGCCCCCCGTTTGAATGCACTAAAATGATGCCCCCTTGCTTTTCTTAACACAGCGCGCTCCATTTCCATGACCCCCCTTGCAAGGCTTTAATCCGGCACGCCCCCAGCCGCGCCGTTTTAACCGAAGGGCCCGTCATGCCATTTTTAAAAGCTCTTTCCTTCAAATGCTTAACTCGGCGTGATCATGTTGAAGATCAATATGGTTATTCCGGCGCGGTAACTATTCCCCCATGCCGGATTAAGTAATGGAAACAAGCCATTCTCTGAAGCGTTTCTCCGGCGCGTAAACAAGCCATCCCATCTACACTCCGATGCTCTGTTCTGCACCATACGCTATGCAGAGAACATTTAATGTTTGAAGCCGTGCCTTCACCCCCGTTTGACAGTAAAGCGGCAGCGATGGTAGCAGCAGCAGATCCTCCCGAAAAATCCGTGAACATCCCATCCTCGAACGAACGATAAGGTACAGCGCCAATTACCGGATGCCAACATAGAAGTCAACCATGTTCGTCTGGCAGACAAACGCAGTGGCGGGAGCTTTCTTCCGTTTGAGAAAGGAAAGGCACCCCCCCTATATATATGCTCTGCCTGCACCCTGAATAACCCCCCCCCCCCCCCCCCCGTCGCTGAGAGGGCCTGGAATAGGAGCAAAAGAAAGAAAGCTCAGTGAGGGAGGAAGCCCAGTGAAGAGAGAAGGCCACCCGAAGAGAAGAAGAGTCTCGTCCTCGCACATGTGAGTGAAAGAGTGAGAGTGAGTGAGGGGGAGGGGGGGGAAGAGGCCCGTGCTCTCTCTCTTCCTCCCCTATCATGTATTCTCCCTCTTTTCCCTTGCAATGTTCCCCTTTTTTTTCCCTCGAGGATGAATGAGAAGAATGGGTTCTCTAAGCATGCGCAGTCTTCCAATGTTGTGATCTCTTCCCCTTCCTCTTGATTTTCTTATCATCCAGGGACTTTGGAGGTCTGCCTCTCCGTGGCATAACCTTCGGGGAACCCGTTCGTGGGATGAAGTGCTACAGCCTTCCATGGCGAACATCTAGATCATCGCCCGTGAGTCGTGGTCCCTCTCGTAGGCTGCCCCTCGAGCGTTCCACACTCACACTTGGGCTAACGGACCGCCGAGAGGCCGTTCCGCATTTTGAGAGTTTACCCAGGAATAATCCGTGTGGTGGCTTTCGCTTCTCTCTGGCAAGTCCCGGTCCGGGGAAGGTGCTGTCGAATTTTTACCAGGGCCAAGAACATACAAGAACACCAAGAACAAACGAACAAGACACCCTTTGAAGAAACACACAGTGAACGCTCTATGAATTAACCCCCTAAAATCTTACACAACAAACTCCTCCGAACAAATCACTTAAACCCCACCTCATTACCTACTTAATCTACCAAATGGATGAACAAAAGGATCATAAAACCCACCTACGGGTGAAAGAAAAGAAAAGAAACACACATTCAAAGCAATAAACCCTCGGGAGAGTTTAATACGGCGTGGTGACTATTCTCCCACGCTGGTTTAACACCACTCTTAAAACCCCATCTCCCTCTTTGGACATTAAATTGGCGCGAACCTCCAACATCCTAATTTGGCGTGGCCTTAACCGGCGCGCCCTTTTCCCCATTTGCCCCCCTGTTCACCCCTCTAATCCGGCGCGCCCCCCCTTGCCATCCTATTCCGACACGCCCCTGCTTACTTCCCAAATATGGCGCGCCTATATCCGACGCGCCTCCCCCCTTTTTGCATTCCCTAAATCGGCGTCCCCACTGTAGCATCCTGACACCGGCGCGCCTCATAAAAAAAAAGAACAAAAAAATCACAATTAACTAAATGAAAGAAAAGCTTAAAACTCATAGATAAATTAAAGGAAAATACCCAAAAAAATGAATGAAGTAAAAGACTATGAGCCACTCTCACGAGAACAAACACTATCACCCTTTCTATAATCAAATTTTTGTTCTGAGGGCGCTGCCCCCGAAAACCCCCACAAGGGGCGCTGCCCCCTTGACTCCTGTGACCTGGCCGGGCAGGTCGAACCCCGCAACCTGACCACGCAGGTCGATCCACGTGCGAGGGCGCACGATGGCGAGTTCATGCTTTATACTTAATAAACCTCTCTCCCGGACTGCGTGCAAAGAGAAAATCAATGATGCCTTGTGGTATCGGACGTGGGTCTCGGAACTCCCGATATGGCCATAGTCTGAACACATCTCGGGCCAATAGTTTGTTAACTCGACCCGCTTCTCCCGGGATCCAATCCTGCAACCCTACATTAGACTTGCCGTACCTACGGCAGATATCAGTATGGCTTTATCGTCATCTTCGATGCTTCAAATGTGGACTCTCATCCGAACAATGAATGGTCCGTTAGTGACTGACATATATATCGGGATCTAGTCCCGCACTTGCATTAAACTTGCCGCACTCACGGCGGACATTTGTATGGTTTGTTACAGTCTCTTACGCTACAAACACGGACCTTTGTCCGAACATAAAGTGGTCCATGAGTGACCGACAAAATCTGAATGGAACGAGAAGGCTCTCGTCATCCCCGGACCCTTTGCATGGGAATATTAATAAGGCCTCCGTAGGCCATGCTTAGACCTCGAGTCCACCCCGATCATGGTCATTGCCTGACCCATATCCTCGGCCTATAGCCCGCTCCCTTTGAACGCATATTGGTTCTGGGATCTGATCCCGGGACATCCTCCCGTTGCCCCATGGCACCGGAAATACTGACGATGCCCACGTGAGCCTGGCTTCGACCGCGGGGGGCCCACCGCAGCATGGTCGCAGCTTGATCTTGCACCGAGCCGACAAACTTATCAGTTTCCGACCGCTCTAACCGGGGTTTAACTAAACGTTTCCCATCCCTTTCAACAATAAATTCGTCGTATCCCGACGTACATATGTTCCGGTCTTCCCGCGATGATTACGCTATTCTCAAACCGGACATTCGTCCGAAAATTAAATGGTCAACCCATGATCGACATGAGCTCAGATGCTTTCTTCACACCCTCGTGCGAGGACTTCAACGTTTCTTAATAAGTTTTTTATGCAATTACTTTCCTGGCCATGAGGCCCCTTTTCCTGGTGATTAATCAAGGGTGTTCCCCTCTCCGAGGGGATGTAAATGACGCCGTGACCTTTATGGCGCGGCGGGTTCTGGTCCCGACACGAACCACACAATCGTCTGATTAGTCAGATCGAGCGCACAATAAATCGTTACTTTGTGACCGGCACACCCACGCACTTAATAAACGAATAAACCCACCGAATAAACCGACTTAAAGAAACAAACAAATGAGCGTGTCGAAAAATTTGTCCACAGGCCTATGTCCTGGCGTCGGTAGAAGATCAAAGAAATTGGCACATCGGGCCATCAAAAAGAAGAAAAAGGGCAACGCCTCGTCATGGCCTAGGGATTCACATACAGGGCGTCACACCTCAGTCGGAACACCCGGCTGCGACCCCCGTCTGGTATGAGATAGCTCCTCAACTGGTCTAGATCTTCAGAAGGTTCACCAACCATAAGAAGAAGCACCCCCCCTGTAGGTGCGTAAAGAAGCCAGTCTGGCTGTTGAATGGCTTCAAGAAATCATTAATGGGCTAGATGAATATGAAGAGCCCGAAATCCGGCCCGTCCAGTTGAAGGAATATGTCCCATGGGAACATTTTGAGTCCCTCGAATTAGCAGAAGAGGCTGAGGTCAAGGCCGAGGTTGAAGAACCAGGCATATAGGATGAACCTCCAAGGAGCAGCCACCGACTATGAAGAAAAAGTAGAAGAGAGCCAAGAACAAAAGAAAAGGCCATGTCGTATCTTGCAACACTCTTGCGGCCCTGTTTGACACAATCCGCATCTCTGACGAGGATGATGAAGAAATATGCCTCACGCTAGCAGAGGCAAATCAAGCTGAAACTTCCACCTCTCAGCATGCCACAAGGTCCGGAAGAAAATGGGGGCCTCTTCCCCAGGCAAATCATAACATTATGTTCTAGGGCGAGCAACCATACCAGATCCCCCAGTCTAAAGTCAAAGGTGCAGAGATTACCCCTCCGAAAAGGCTCTATCTTGAACATGCAGGTGGCTTAAAGGCTCCCTCATTTGCCGAATTCTTGTCATGTCGAGAAGGCAAGAAGTCATGCCCCCAGCTACATGCAAAAGCCAAGAATGTCCCGACCATACCCTCGGCAGCCCTGTTTCTGGAAAATAAAGACAATGCGGGCATTCCAAGCCTCACATAATTTATGCAAGAGAAGGAGTCGGTTGGGCCGACACAACAAGTCTAGGCAGCACCTGAAGAAGAAGATGAACCACCTCCCGAGCCAGCTCCTCAAGAACACCATGTGGGCAGGCGTTGTAAGGCCGAAGAACTGAAGTTGGCCAATGTCAGAGCCACCAACAAAATTGTGAAGCAGTTAAAAAGAATTCCCGCAAGAATCTCTATCTGGGAAATACTCTCCCTAGATGAAGAAACCCGGCAAGCTGTCATAACAACTTTGCAAACAACGGCACACTTCGAGAGCTATTTTGCCGAGGTGCAGCCAGGGGTGGCTATGACCTTCATGGAGGAGGATATGCTTCTACCCTCCGTCAACCACAATAGACCGCTCTAAATGAGGGGGCAATTGAATGGCCAACCAATAAGCAGAATTTTGATTGACCCAGGGGCGGCGGTGAACATACTCCCCTATGGGTATATCAGAAATACTACTTCACTATGGACCTGATCGAGGTCAGGGATATGAGAATTATTAGGTTCAACCAGAAGTTTGAAGACCCTATGGACGTGGCAGAGTTTCGACTCTCACTCGGCAACTTCACCACTAAGGTGCAATTCCATGTGATAAACTCTAACACCTCGTACAAGGCGCTGTTGGGCCGACCATGGCTGCATCAAAACCAAGTGGTGGCCTCCACCCTCCACCAATGCATAAAATACCCTCGAAACAGGAAAGAAGAAAGAGCATACATCGACTTACACCCCTTCGAGGTGTTCGAATGCCACATGTTAGATGCATCTCTGTATCTAGAGAAGCTGAAGAAGCCTACCCCTCTAGTTCAGGATAAGGGAAAGAAGAAACTAGAATATGGCGACTGGTTCCCTCTGCCACCGCCTGACTTTGTGGATCCCCCAGATGTGTCACTCATATCTGAGGAAGAAGGAGAGCTCAGAGCAATTCAATCCAGCATTCACCCCAAGCCGGGGGCATTAGAACTCGAAGAATTACTTGGGGATGTCAAGGTCTCGCCAGGGATCATGAAGCCCATAGCTGATACAGACTATCAAATAGTCGAAGTATTAAAGACCCTGATGTCCCGAGTCCTGATGGCCAGCCCACCATATTTATGTGGCCAAGGAGCAGCCTGCAAAAGGGGATGATGATTTTAGGTTCCCCGAAGAGATGTGGGATCCGCTTGTCCCGATTACGGGACTCCCGTATATAACTAGCAGTGCGATCAAGCTAGCCAGAAAGCAGCAGATCTCCTTCTATCCGCTCTCCAGTCAGAAGAAAATGTTCAACGAATTATGGTATTCACCGAACATGGATAGAAGATTGCTACAAATTACTCAGCACCCGGGGCTGGGCTTCTCTGTAGAAGATTACCATGAAGTCGACATTCTCTCCACCTACACTTTGACAAGCGAAGACTCCCTGGGGGCAATTTATGATGAATACCTAGGGGATTATGAACTAGCGGGGACATCCGCTGAATTGAAAAGCCCACGCCCGTCACGGCCATGGGCGCATAATGATCATGCAGCTGCTACTCCATGCAGATGATGGGAGTCCATCTCTATGGAAGTGACTACAATTCCCAACAACGACTCACAAGAGTCAAAAGCTGAAAAAAGTCATCCCGCCCTTTAGGGCGCTCCACCCATAAGTCGACATCCAAGCTGCATAGAATCTGCACCATCGACATCAGGGCTGCTTGTCCAGCACAGAAAACAGCCAACTGGCTCGGAAGAAGGCAAAGCCGAAGTCCTGCCATTGGGCAAAATGAGACAAGAACACATCTACAAGGCCTTCGAAGTTGAAGAAGATGACGAAGGCTTCATCGACCTACAACCGGCTCCTCCAAAAATGGAAGATGGCGGCCAAGCCACAGTCGACGAATTGGTCGAAATAAACCTCGTCACGAAGGATGATCCCAGGCTGACCTTTCTCAGTGCCCTCTTACTATCCCAAGACGGGGGGCAATACATAGAGCTACTCCAAGAATTTCGAGGCTGCTTTGCTTGGAATTACAAAGAAATGCTAGGCCTCAGCCATGTAGTTGCCCAGCATATCCTGGCCATTGACCCTAAACCCCAATCGATGAAGCAGTCACCTCGGTGAATGAGACCGAATTAATAAGTCAAGTCTGCAAAGAGGTCGACAAGTTTATTATAATACCTTGGATTCTTTCAGATCTTTATCGGAGAGCTTTCAGATCACTTTTGTGGGTCCTGAGTTGTGTTTTACGATCCACGCGGGATTTTCTCTCGTACAAGTTACAGAACCCAGTGGTGAATTTACTGTTGAGTTCATCGACTCGAGGATGCTACAGTTGCGTTATGCTCCTTCCGGGGATCGCTTAGACTATTTTTTCATATTTTTCTTAATTAGTGAACTTTTGGGCTAAAAGTTGGATTTCACAAAAATTAGGAAATTCCTAATTTCCTATTTCTTTCTTAACCCTTTTCCTTCCTCTCTCCTCCCTCATGTCTCTCACTCTCTCCCTCTCGTTCTCTCTCCACTCTTGTCCTCTCTCCGCGGGGCGTGTGATCGTGGCAAGGTGGGCGAGGCAGGAACGTTGTGGAGTTGTCGTGGAGCGTGCTGGTGTGAAGGATGGAGTGTGGCGTTGGTGCGATCCCTTGGTGGATTGAAAGCCGACGTGGCATGGTCCGTGTGACATTTTTTGCATGGTTTAGTCATTTCAGCGCGTGAGAACTTCGGTGTAGGTAGGGAGATGGATACTGTAGACACGCTATTCCTGACGACCCCTTAGAAAATCTCATATTACCACGCGACGCCCCGCAGTGGCTTCCGCATTTTGAATCACTTGAGTATTTCCTATCTTTGAGTCTTCTCCCGTCTTCTGGGCGAGTAGCGTAACGCTCCTTCGGCATCCGGAAACCGCCTCGTTGTGGAAATCATGCGGCATTCAAACGGCATCAACATCAATCGCATGCATCAGAAGTAGCCGAGACCAGGAAAATGCCTAACGGACGACTGCCGACGCCCTTATCGGGGGAATCCAGGGGTCATCATGGAGGCGTCCAGGCTCCTGGACGCCTCCATCAATACAAAATAATGACAAAAAATATATATATAATATTGAACAAAAAATATATATAATGTTATGGAAGCGTCCAGGCCCTAGACGCCTCCATCAACCAGCTCACGGGCGACCCCCGGTCATCGACTGACCGTTGCTCAGTCTGTCATTTGAAGAAAATCCAAGTTATGGAGGCGTCCAGGCCCCTAGACGCCTCCATCAACCAGCTCACGGGCGACCCCGGGCCATCGACTGACCGTTGCTCAGCCTATCGTTTGAATAAAATCCAAGTTATGGAGGCGTCCAGGCCTCTGGACGCCTCCATCAACCAGCTCACGGGTGACCCCGGGCCATCGACTGACCATAGCTCAGCCTGCCGTTTGAATAAAATCCAAGTTATGGAAGCGTCCAGGCTCCTGGAAGCCTCCATCAACCAGCTCACGGGCGACCCCCGGGCCATCGACTGACCCTTGCTCAGCCTGTCGTTTGAATAAAATCCAAGTTATGGAAGCGTCCAGGCCCCTGGATGCCTCCATCAACCAGCTCACGGGCGACCCCGGGCCATCGATTGACCGTTGCTCAGCCTATCGTTTGAATAAAATCCAAGTTATGGAAGCGTCCAGGCTCCTAGATGCCTCCATCAACCAGCTCACAGGCGACCCCCGGCCATCGACTGACCATTGCTCAGTCTGTCATTTGAAGAAAATCCAAGTTATGGAGGCGTCCAGGCCCCTGGATGCCTCCATCAAACAGCTCACGGGCGACCCCTGACCATCGACTGACCGTCGCTCAGTCTGTCGTTTGAAGAAAATCCAAGTTATGGAGGCCTCCAGGCCTCTGGACGCCCCCATCCTCCCGACCTCTATAAATAGAGGCCTACCCCCCCAGTTCACGGGGTCGAAAAAAGAGCGCCGAGAGGCTGCCGGATTCTATTCCTAACCCGTGGGTGTTTTGTAGGGGAGGTCCTACCAGATCCTCAGGTGCCAGTACTCGCAGGAGAGAGGCCGCCTTCGCCCGCCGCGCTACCTCGTCGTCCCTACGCTGCCGAAGCTCCGCCGGATCTCGCCATCGGCCATCCAATTAGCCATTCTCTCCTCTTCTTTCCTAGTTATCTTGCATTCATCATATCATATCTTCTACCCCCCCCCCCCTTTTATGAGGGAGTCTCTTTCCGTTTCTACGTCGGAATAATTGCCATTCATCATAAGCATTTTCCTCCTACTCGTGTCCGAGAGGGGTTTAAAAGACAACACCAACCAGGTGTGTGTCTTGCCATCATTTCGTTACTTGCGTCGTTAGAATTTGAATACTGCACCTTCGTCTTTCTGATCCACTCGTTACTTGTTTGTCGTTGTTTTGCAAGGGTATCTGAGGAAAGCCCTCTTCGTCGGCCTGCCGAAGGGGGAGGAAGAAGCAACCTGCCATTTCCCGCTCTCGGGGATTCACAATCTCCATGCTCAACACAAGGTACACGCGATCATTTCGTTTATTTGAGGTAACCCCTCTGGCGATCACACCCCTTTAGCATCCTACGTATGCTCTTTCCTCATATTGGCACGTTTCATAATCCTTCTTAATTTTTAGTCGCTTGATTGTCTGTAGTTTAGTTCGTTTTCTTCTCCTTGAGTGGATTCCTCAGCTTCCACAGATTGGCGATCACGGTGGGACTTTCGTTTTACTTTTTTTGGGTTACCTTTGAACTCTCGGCACCCACGTGTGCCTCCCTTCTTTCGGCACCCGCGTGTGTCCCTCCCTATTGCGCCCACGTGCGCTACATCATTTCCCTCGTGCACCACGTGCACTCCCCCGGTCCTTTGTGATTACTTCGAGGTCTGCGTTATCTCGGCACCCACGTGTGCCCCTCCACTCGGCACCCACGTGTGCTCCCTCCACTTGGCACCCTCGTGTGTCCCCCTTCTTATTGCGCCCGCGTGCGCTGTGTCATCCCCTTCGTGCACCACGTGCACGCCCCTTAGTCCCCTCTTTTGTCATTTTTAAGTCTGTGTTGTCTTGGAAAGTAGAACGGCTATATCTTCCTCTATCTGTTTATTGTTGTTATATTCTTGTTATATCACTGCTATACATCTGTTATATTTGTGTACTTATTTCTACTCCATCTGTGTGTTACATATCTTTTATCCAGCATCGCATTTCATGCATTTACCCCCTTTTCTATCCTTTTTTTACTCTTTTCTAAGGATCACCCTCTCTCGGTGAAGGAAGGACTCTCCGTTCGGGAATTCCTCTCGACGGACTAGAATCTCCTCCACTGGGACCTCCGTAAGTCCCCGACATCGAAGAATCTCCTCTTCGTTCACTGGGCCGGTTGTACCATCGAAGTTCCCCGGAGTTAGTCGACCCATTCGTGGTGAGACGAGAGCCCCTAGCTGACACGGTGGTGAAAACAGAAACGAACTAGGGTCCCTATTTTGTGTGAACTTTGGATCTGGTTAAAAACATAAAAAAATCATCAAAATCAAAACACAAAAATGGGCGTAAAGGCATCCATTTGTTTGATAATCTCTGCTATTTGCTTGCTAGTATATGTTTTTGCGTTCCAGGGAAACTGTGAGCATGGCTCACAAGTCTTTTGAGGAGAACCACCCTGGTCGTGGTGAGTCAGTCGAGCCGCGAGTCCATGCTATGGACGCGGGTCCTTCCCATGAGCCCTCACGTGAGGTGCAGGTTACCACAGGGGACACATCCCCGCCACAGGACATCTCCTCTTTGCTAGGTTTCCTCGCCAACATGGAGCTTACCTCTGAGTAGCTCCGGGCCTTCCAGGCCATTCTGAAGAGGAAATCTGTTTCCCCCGCTCCCCAGGAATCAACTCCGGCCATCGCACCTCTCCAAGAATTGGTGCGGGCCATTCCATCTCCTTCGCTGGCACAAGCCATCCAATCTCCCTTGCTTCAAGGGCAAACGAGCCAACAACCACCCTCGTTTCAGTTCCCTTCACAATCTCAAACCCATGTTGTTCCCCACATACCGCTTCAGCAGGGGCCAACTATCGGCGGCCCAACATCTCCCTCTCATTCAGGGTTTCCCCCTCAAGTCTCCGGGAGACATTTTCCTCCTCAGTGGCAAGTGCCACCTTCACCGCCCGAGGAGCTCCCCCAATCGCTCCTCAATAGGTTCAATAGGATGGACGAACAGTTTCAGAATTTGAAGAAAATGGTGGACGTGAAATCCACCCCGGAGCTTGCTTTGCCAATCCTTCCGATCATCCATCTTCCTCCCTCCGAAATGCCCACGTACCGCATGTACAATGGCATTGGCAACCCCTTCATTCACCTTAAGGATTTCATGTATGAGTCATCCTATTGGCAAAATGACCAGAGGTCCCTGGCATACCTCTTTCGGAGGTCATTGGACGGTCCTGCGCTAGAATGGTTCTATTCTTTGGAGCCCCGCGAGGCCGAGAATTTTGAAACAATCCAGAGAAGGTTCTTGCAAAAGTATCAGGATAGGGTCGGTCCCTCTCTCTCCATTACCGACCTAGTGGCCAAAAAGATGAAGTCCGATGAGGATTTTGTTTGCTATGCTGATAGATGGAGGTCTCTGGCAGAAAGAATAAGAGATACCCTCTCGGAACCTGAACAAGTAAAGATGATCGTATCCAATGCGACCCCACAGTTCAGGCATGTCTTGGCCATGAATAAGCTCACCACCATGGAAGAGCTCTATGAAAGAGCCCGATACATCCAAACCAAGTTAAAAGACTCCCCCATTATGAACATGTTTGAGCCGCCGAAGCCCAAGGTGGTCAGAAAGATAGGCGCTGGTGTCCCAGGCGGAGCAACAGAAGGGGTCGTAACAAATGAGCAAGTAAGTGCGGTCAACAACGCCAACTATGCAGTCAATCCAAGGCTTCCACAAATGCCCCGACTTCCCCTCCAACCAGGTCCCTTCCCCTCTCGTCCTCCACCCCAAAACGATCCACCTCAGAACAACATGCCTCACCTACTTCAACCCCAGCAACAACCTCGACCCCAGCAACAACAACCACCACTTCAGTACAACCAAGCTCCACCCCCAGGAAATTACGGTCCCCCACAGTAACAAAGAAGGCCGATTGGTCCCAAGAGAGCCTATTACCCACCATTGCCAGAAACTCTGGCGGATATTTTCAACGCCCTCATGGCCTCAAACACACTCATCCTACCCAGGGAAAGGCCCGTGTGGCCCCCGAATGTTGATACCTCCAGATATTGCGTCTATCACAGGCAGCCAGGACACACAGTGGATAACTGCTTTCAGTTTAAAGATTACATCCACGATACGAATGATGAAGGCGGGATTGACTGGGATGAAATGAGGCGATACGTCACCACTCTCAAGGCTAGGAGACCTCCTCCTAGGCCACAGTTTCAGCAACAACAGCAACAGTTACAACAGCAGCCACAGCAACAACCACAACAACAACAGTAGCCTCAACAGGCCCAACCACAACAGTCCAACATGGGCATAATTCAGAATCCATTACCGGAGCACCAACACCCCAATCATCAGGTCAACCCCATCTCCTCCTTCCTGGAAGTCGGGAGAGAGCAGGTGTGGCATCCAGAGAGTACCTCTATTCTTTCTACCGCCAACCCTATCATCATGCAACCCCCTCGCCTTACCCAGGTAGCACCTCTCTCTCATCAACCCGCGTTAATGCCGCCTTCACCATTTCCACTGCCATCACGCCCTCTCATTCGCACCCCAATGACCTATCAGCCAACACCCTTCATTACACCCTCACACCCTCTCATTTTCTCTCACTCCCCCACTTTACCATCCACCTCTACTGCATTTGCCCCTATGCCTTCTAAGCCCCTTATCACCCGTCCACCGTACGTAACCCCGCCTGTCTCCACCATACCACCGCCAATGCCCTCAAGACAACTCATCATCCACCATCCATCTCAACACCATTACCCACTTCCACTTTGCCTCCACCTCCACCTTCCAGACCCCTTATCCTTCATAACCCGTGCGATATCCCCTCTACCTCCACCATCCCTCCATCACTACCCCTCAAACCTCTGTTAAAACCCACTGCTACCCCTATAGAGGCACAAAAGTCACATGCAATGGTGCTCCGGAGTGGAAGGATTTTCCACAGAGTTTTCCCCCAGAACAGTCAGAATCCCGAGCAGTCTCAGCCAGAGAGAGACGATGGAGAACAACCGGAAAGATCTATCCCTAGAACACAATATGATTTGTTGAAACACTTGGACAAGACGCCTGCTCGGATCTCCATCCTGGAACTGCTTTAGAGATTCACATCCCATCAGGCAGCCTTAATGGAGTATCTTCAAAAGGTCATGGTGAATGAGGATGTAACACCCTCAAATATAGCTAAGTTGTACTCTATATGATCGAGGCGCCTTTTGAAGTATCGGCTCAGTTCTTGAAAAGAACTCCGAAGTTAAGCGTGCTTAATGGGGAGTAGTACTGGGATGGGTGACCTACCCGGGAAGTCCCCCATTCTGGAGCCGATCACCCTTAAAAAGGGATAAAACCGTGAGGCCGGTAGGCCAAAGCGGACAATACCTCGACGGTATAGAGTACGGGGCGTCACAGAATGGTATCAGAGCCATACCCCAGCCGGAAGTGTGGGAGCTAAGTGCCATGCAGGGAAAAGTGCTACGCTATGGGAGCCACCTCTTGAGTCCGTAATGGAGCAAAGTGCTACATAGTGGGAGCCACCTCTTGAGCCTGTAGGGGCCACCTCTAGAGTCCTACCTGCCTGGGGGCTTGATTGCATGATTGCGTGCTATATGTGCCCAGCGACGAGGACGTCGCCTTTATAAGAGGGGTAGATTGTAACACCCTCAAATATAGCTAAGTTGTACTCTATATGATCGAGGCGCCTTTTGAAGTATCGGCTCAGTTCTTGAAAAGAACTCCGAAGTTAAGCGTGCTTAATGGGGAGTAGTACTGGGATGGGTGACCTGCCCGGGAAGTCCCCCATTCTGGAGCCAATCACCCTTAAAAAGGGATAAAACCGTGAGGCCGGTAGGCCAAAGTGGACAATACCTCAACGGTATAGAGTACGGGGCGTCACAGAGGACCTCCCTGTAGAAAAGATTTCTGCCGTCCTGACCCCAACGGACACACAATCGGCCATCATGTTCCACAACTATGAGCTCGCTCCCAAGGAAGCTCGAAAATATGCATTGTGTGTTTCAATAAAAATTAATGGGGTATCCATAAACCCATGCCTTGTAGACACGGGTGCATCCATAAATGTGATCTCCATGAGCACCCTTCAGTTGTGTGGGGTCGAACAGGAACAGATAAGACCTTCTTCAATCACAGTCACGGCTTATGACAATAGCAAAAGGCCGCCACAAGGGATGATTATTCTAAAGGCAGAGCTAGGTCCTATGTCAGTCCCCACGGAATTCCATGTCCTTGACATGGACCCCACATTCAAGGCCATACTGGGTCGCCCTTACATTGAAGCCATAGATGCTGTGCCTTCCACCAACCATCAGTGCTTGAAGTTTCCTTACAATGGAAGAATTATAAAAGTAGTCAGCACACCTGTCCTTCACACGGTGGATGCTATCAATACCTCTCTGCCCTCTGTTTGGCCGTCTCATCGGCCCATATTGTCATTGCTGGACGTGTGCGATTCATCTCACATTCCGCTAGCACCAAAGAAGCCGATCAAGGTAACAACGCCATATCTCCCTTTTCACTCCAAAGGTTGGGAGATTATGAGAAACATCGGCTATCAACAGGGCAAAGGTCTGGGTGCATAGCTACAAGGTAGGTTGAAACCACCAAAGGAGATTAGGCCGAACCGCAGGTTTGGCCTAGGCTTCAAAGGACCATTCAAGGCGGATTGGAAGCCCCTTACATGGACCCTATCAAACCACTTCAACAAAGGGCCCGTTATTCCGATGGGGGATTATCCGTAGGAAGCACATGGGGGGTCGCATGTTGTGTATTCAGCCGAAAAAGGTCCGAGGGTCACCAAAAGAGGCAAGATCAAAGACCCAGAATGCGAATGGGACAAATGGTTTGATATACGGGACGTTTCCGTTGCACTGGAAAGGATGTTCTCGTCTCCCCATCTTGAAGGACCGCCATTGATCTTCGGAACGCTAGAAAATATCATTACTGTTGCCAAGGTCCCAAACTATCCTCGTCCTCGCCAGAAGGACCTTGTCACCAGCAGATCTTCATCCGCCATCACCATCACCACCGACGACTCATTAGCCGTCATCTTCTCCATTCACTCGTCGCAACCTTTGTTGCTGTCATCTTCCTGGGCCAGACGGTTGTCTGATGATCTTCCCAGATCCCCCTCTCTACTTACATACCTGCACGGGTTTCTCAACCCACGCCAGGTCTTCAATCATGATCTGCTCTACGAGCCTCCCAATCCTCTAGCCATAACCACTGAAGAGGTGAAATCTCGCGCTTGTATCCTGAGCGGGCTGTAGATCACCTGAAGATGAACTGCAAGACATGGAAACGTATCAGAGGGCCCAGGGGGCTTCCCTGGGGTAAAACCCTCCGATGGCTAAGTCAGTAGAGTTGTGGTGGAAGCAATAATGGGGAGGAGAAAAGCTAGCGCGCGAGATTCCTCTCCACCAGAGGGTGAAGCAGATTGCTCAGGAGTTTGGGTATATGAGTACCTGAATGGCTCTCTTCTTCCGTCGGAGGGTAGCCCTGGTTTAAATAGTGTGCCGCCTTCAGGAGTCCTGCAAGCTGAGGGGTCTCCGGAGGGAGTTACGTCCTCAACGTGGGCTTTCATGGCCTTATCGTGGGAACGTTATCGTCTTGAAGTTCGGCGGTTTCTTGACTCCCCTATCCGTTGGGGACTCTTGAACGGATGATATTTGGTCTGGCCGAGCTCCTGAAACGCCAGCCCTGTCCGGGCGATGAGCATAGCTCGGTGAAAGAGGGGTCGGATAGGTCGGCTAATGCCTGTCTCTCCCAGGCGGGGAAACGGCTTGGGCCGGACCTTCCTTATCACCTGACCATCACTCGGGCCCTCCGAGCCTAGAGGCCGCCGGGGAGAGTTGGTTCCTCGAGTGTTTGTTTATTGGGCTTTTCTTTCCTGAGTGGGCCCCGTGGGCTGTCACCCAGGTGGGCTTGCCTCGTTGGACCCTGTTGGGTCTAGTTGGGCTGCTCTTTGGGTGGGCTACAGAAATCCCCCTCTCCACTTGTCCCCCTCCTACTCCCGAGCCATGAAGGCTCGGTCGAGTAGCTTTTGAGGCTTTGGACCGGCGTGGCTCAGGTGGGTGGAATTCTGTTGGCGTGGTGGAGCCACATGTAGTGGTCGCCTGGGCCCTTAATGATGATCCTAACGGATTTCAACTGAACGGGCCCCCCTTTTCTCGGAGCACGGAACGACGCACCGCCTTCCTCCAGGGTTTTATAGGCGTTGGGCGCTGTTCGTCGTTCTAGGCTTCTCAGGGTTTTGGGCGCTGATCGCTACATAAATCCCTTTTTTCAAGTTAAAAGCGCACCCGTCGGCGGGGAAGGGCTTTTACTTCATCCAGGCGAGGAGGAACAGGAGTTGCATCTCCCTCGCTGCGAAGGACTCCTCGCACAAGGGGTGGAAGACCCAATTCTTTTGGGTGAAGGCGGAGGCGACGGATGAGTTTTGGAGATGTCCGATCTCGCCCAATTTTTATCCGAATCTTCCCCCTCGCCCGGAGGAGTTCCCTTCCCATGTGGAGCGGCAGGCCGCTCATCTGCTGGGTAACCGCCAGTCGATCGAGGAGCTGTCGACGCCGGAGAACATCGAACGGTGCTTGCTTACGCGGTTGACGTCGACAGGTACCGCTCTCGAGGCTCTTCTCCTGGGATGGTAGTTACTTTCTTTCTCCTGACCGGGTCTTCTCCCTTTGTGGCAGATGTTAGGCGGGAACCTCTGGAGGAAGCTGCTGAGGTCATTGATCTGGGAGATGACTCGGCGGCCGATGAACCAGATGCTTCTACGAGTCGCGCCCAAGCCCGAGAGAAGGGCAAGGGGGTGGCTCCCGTGGGGTCTTCACGGCCAACTGGTACAAAGCGCAAGGATCCCATGGCGGGAAAGTTGCGGGAGGCCGTGAAGGCCAAGAAACGGGCCAAGAAGGCCGATCTTCCTCCTACCGCCGAGGGTGACTCCGGCTCGGCGGGGCTCCCCTCTCGGGGGCAAGATGGGGCCGACCCCTTGGGGCCAGCTCCCCCACCTGCCAGGCTAGAGGGGGCCGAGGAGACCGGGGGCCCTTCAGGGGGTGGCGATAGGTCGGCTCTCCCCCCCACGGGGGTAGAGGGGGCCGATGTGGAAGTAGCTGACGCCGAGGCCGGAGGATCGGCCAGAGGCGGTGGTGTCCCGGTTGGCGAGGTGCGGGCCGAGACAGGCAGGGCTGGGGGTTCGCCCGCTAGGGCGTTGCAGCCCCAGGTTCTTGGAGCTCCCGGTGCGGTCGGTCCCGTGGCAGCCGGTCGAGGTTGGGGGTTCGCCTAGGGAGGCGTCGCAACCCCAACCGACCGTGGCGCGCGAGGCGGTTGGTTCCGTCACTCGAGCGGAGTCTTCTGGCAGGGTGCCCCGGGTGGAGCGGTCCCCTCTGTCGGAGCCCTTGGAAAGGCTCGGCATTACGGGCGACTTGTATCGGGTCTACCGGTCAATTGCCGCAAGGACGAAGGGGGGCGAAAGGCACAATACCCCCCCCCCCCCCCGGGATCCTTGATGTCTTGATGGAGGGCGGCCTGGTCATAGCTCGGTCGGCGGCTTTGATGGCGGAGGCGCACGCTAGGACGGAGGCGGAGCGGTCGAACCTTGCCTGGACCCCTGGGGGCTGCGAGAGGAAACTGGCCCGACTCAAGGGGGAGCATGAGGGGCTCCGGCAGGAGTTCTCCGCGTTCCGGGAGGTGGCGCGGGCGAGCCGACTGGAAGCCGGGGTGCTGACCGAACAGCTCGCCAAGACCCGAGAGTCTCTCGAGAGGACAAACCGATCCCTGGAGGAGGAGCGTCTGCGTCGCCTCGAGCTAGACAATTGCTGGGAGCTCGAATGCGCCGAGCTGCTAGATCGGGCGGAGGTGGCGGAGCGTCTCCGAGCTGAAGATGAGGCGGACCGGGCCCGGGCAGAGGAGCACGGGGTCGAGGCGGAGCGGGCTCGGGTCGAGCTCGTCGGAAGGGCGGGGCAGGTCGAGGCGGAGGCAATCGAGCATTACAGGAGCTCGGATGCTTACTCGGCCTACCTGGTGGAAGCCGCCCTACCCTATTACGAGGTAGCACTACGCCGGGGTGCTCGAAAGGGGTTCAAGCAGGGCTATCGCCGGGCGGTGGACTACGCCGATGAGTAAAACTCCGTGATCGAGTTCCCCTTCGGCCAGTGTTATGACTCGGATGAGTCGGTTTCCAACTCTTCCTCATCGGTCGGGGGAGATTCGGAGGGGTCGCCTCCATCGGGGTCACCGGCTCCGGGCGTTTCGGGAGGGCTCACGACCGAGACAGTTCTCGCACAGGCGAGGTCAGTGTCCGAGCCGGCCGTCACCGAAGGCGCCGGGGGTGACACGTCTCCTCCCGCCGTTCCCGACTGTCAAAGTGGGCCCGAGGCCTGATGTACTTTGCCTCCTTCCCTTTTTGTCTCTCTTCCCTCTTTTTAGAGGGTTTCCTTTTGGTGTGATAATAAATGACTTGCTCCGTTTGAGTACCATCCTTGCCGTGATTTGGTTGGCAGATCTTGAGTGGTTGGGAGGTGCCGATATGTCCTGCGTGGTTTTTGCATGCAGTTTTGGTAGGCTTCTGATGGGGCGTCTTTCCGTTACCTCATGCTTTGAATGTCAGGCCACTTTGTGAATCCCGCTAGGGCGGGGGACGAGGAGTTGGAGGTGACTGTTCAGGGGAGAAATCCTTTGGCGTGTTTCCGAGGAGGGGGGGTCATTTAAGGCGTGTAGCCTCCTTTGGCCTATAAGAAGGACCGAAAGGCGCCCTTTCCTCTTCACTACTTGGGATTTTCTCTAACAGTCTTTCCTCGCTCCTTCCTCTTCACTGTGCGTTGTGCCCTTGTATTCGGAGCATGGAGGATCCTTCGGAGGGTGACGGCACCGACGACGGGGAGCGGCGGGCTCCCGCTGCCCTGTAATGTTGAACGGATCCCACGGTCGCCGCGCGTACACGAGACGGGTCCGACGGTCGCCGCGTAGATCTGGAGAGGGCTTCTACTTGTAAAGGCACGGTTCTTGCCCTTTCTCAGTTCCAGCGTGGCTTCCGGGTGGACGCCGAGGTGGAGGACGGATGGGGGCATCAGGGGAGCCTGCCGTCACTTCCCTCCGTGTGAGGGGAGGAGGCGACTCCAGCTCCCTCCTAACCTCTCCCAGTAGCCTCTTTTTCCCTATTCTGCTCTTCATTTCTTTCACTCTTCGGGGGCTGCTTGCTCTCTCCTTCCTTCCAAGGAGTTGGCAGATTGGAAGAGGGGAGGCTTTCACGGCGCTCCTTTTTCCTGGTTGTTGCCAACTTGGGAGGTAGCCTTCCTCAACGTTTAAAGGTGGCCTCCCTCCTGCAATCCCTCTGTCACCTTTGTCACGGGCCACTCGAGGCAACTGGCTTGACCACCTCTTGTCCGAGCCAGTTTCCACACGAGGCAGAGTCAGTGGCTGGACGCGAGGAGATCAAGACCGAGTCAGTCGAGCAATGACCCCTTGAGGCGGTGTTAGACGGATTTTTGCTTTTTGCTATGTGATGTACTGGCATTTGCCTATCTGATGTACCAATGGTTTGGAATGAAAAGAAAAGGGATTTATTCCATCCATCTTGCTGTACAATTTCAAAAATAGAATTTGCGTAGTGCGGCTGCGTTCCATGTCCGAGGAATAGGTTCCCCTTCCATTGTCGCTAACCTGTACGCACCTTTTCCGAGCGTCTCGACCACTCGGTAGGGGCCTTCCCAGTTGGGGGATAGCTTGCCCGCCGCCTCTAGTGGTCGAGAGGCTTCGGCCTTCCTGAGGATGAAGTCCCCCGGTTGTAAACGTCTGTCTCGGACCTTGGCGTTGTAGTATCGAGTGAGGCGGCGCTGGTACTCCGTTGCCCGGACGTTCGCGATCTCTCGGAGTTCGTCTGCTAGGTCGAGGTTCTCGAGCAATTTTTACCCGTTTGCCTCGAGTGAGAAGCTGATCACTCGGAGAGACGGATTGGCGATCTACAATGGAACGACGGCTTCGGTGCCATATACCAACTGAAAAGGGCTTTCACCGGTTGCCATCCTGGGGGTTGTTCGGTGCGACCACAGTACGCTAGGCAATTCCTCGAGCCAGCTACCCTTAGCCTTGCCGAGTCTGGTTTTTATGCCTTTCAAGATAGTCTTGTTGGCATTTTCAACCAGCCCGTTGGCCTGAGGGTGGGCGACCGAAGTGAAGTGGTTGCGGATATTTAGGTCGGCGCATCTATCTCGGATGTACCGAGAGTCGAATTGCCGACCGTTATCGCTTACTATCACTCGGGGGATGCCAAAGCGACAAATGATCGATTTCCAAACAAAGCCCCAAACGACTGTCTCGGTGATCCTTGCCGTAGCCTCGGCCTCGATCCACTTGGTGAAGTAGTCGATGGCGACGATGATGAACTTCTTCTGGGACTGGGCCATTGGGAATGGCCCAAGGATATCGATTCCCCACCGAGCGAAAGGGTAAGGCTCGGCTAGGGTGACAAGTTCCGTAGCCGGCTGATGGACCAAGTGGTCGAACCGCTGGCATCGGTCGCACTGTTGAACATAGGCCGAGCAGTCGCGCTGCAGGGTGGGCCACCAGTACCCCTGTCGTAACAGGATTCTGGCCAGCGACCTTGCCCCTGAGTGTGCTCCGCACAGGCCTTCATGAATCTCTTGGATGGCTCGGCTTGCCTCGTCGGGACCGAGGCACTTCAGAAGGGGACCGGAGAACGATCTTCGGTAGAGAGTGTTGTCGAAGACAACAAAGCGTCGAGCTTGATACTTCATTCGGCGGGCTTCTTGAGGGTCGGAGGGCTCTTGGGAGTCTTGTAGCCAGGACAGGTAGGGGGAGCGCCAGTCACTTGGAGTGGCCGAGTCAACAGCGAGGAGCTCCGTGTCAATGCTCGGGCGCTCTAGCTCTTCTAGGAGGACCGATCGTGTACCTTCTGGGTCTAGGGAGGAGGCCAATCGAGAGAGGGCGTCCGCTCGAGAGTTTTGCTCCCGAGCTATCCGGACTACCCCAAATTCCTCGAACTGTTGGGCCAGGCTCCGGACCAACTGAAGGTATTTGATCATGGGTGCCTCCCGAGCTTCATACTCGCCGTTGACCTGACCTGCGACTAGTTGAGAGTCGGTGTGGATCCTGACTCACTCGACCCCCAGCCGTCGGGCCATGCGTGCTCCCGAGATAAGGGCCTCGTACTCAGAAGCGTTGTTGGATGCCTGAAAGTTGAATTTCAAGGCGTACTGTAGCTCTATCGTTTCGGGGGACCTCAGGAGTATCCCCGCACCGCTGCCTGCCGAATTGGACGATCCATCGACGAACAGTTCCCAGGTTGGCCCGGTCGTGGTCGGAGGCCTGTCCTCGGTGGGGATGGTGCTTTCGGCAATGAAGTCGGCGAGCGCTTGGCCTTTGATTGCTGATCGCGGCCGGTACGAGATGTCGTAGGCCCCGAGCATAATGGCCAATTTGACGAGTCGCCCTAAGGCCTCGGGGTGGGCCAGAATCTTCTTCAACGGCTCGCCGGTTAGCACGGTGATGGGGTGCCCCTAGAAGTAGGGGCGGAGGTGCCTTGCGGAGGTAACCAACGCTAGCATGAGTTTCTCGGTTGCGGGGTACCTCCGTTCGGCCTCATTGAGCACCTTGCTGGTGTAGTAGACCGGTCTTTCGATTCCCGAGTCATTTCTGACTAGGACCGAGCTGACCGTGGATGGCGTCACCGAGAGGTAGAGCAGCAAGACTTCGCCTGGGGTAGGCTTGGAGAGCACCGGTGGCGAAGCCAGGAACTTTTTAAGCTCGGTGAATGCTGTCTGGCACTCCTCATCCCATGCGAACGTAGCAGACGCTAGCTTGGGTCCCCTCATCAATTTGAAGAAGGGCAAGCATCGTTCGGCCGCACGGGATAGGAAATGGCTGAGAGCGGCCACACGTCCTGCCAGACGTTGAACGTCTTTAATGCATGTGGGCGGGCGCATGTCCAGGATGGCCTGGACTTTGTCGGGGTTGGCCTCGATCCCGTGCTGAGTGACCAGGAAACCCAGGAACTTCCCGGATTTTACTCCAAAGGCGCACTTGGCGGGGTTGAGCTTCATGTTGTACTTCAGGAGGGTGCCGAAGGTTTCGGCAAGGTCGGTGAAGTGGTCTTGGGCCTTGGGGGTCTTGACGAGCATGTCGTCAATGTAAGCCTCAACGTTCCGACCCAGCTGTCCCTCAAACATGTGATTTACCAGCCGCTGATATGTGGCTCCGGCGTTCTTCAACCCAAAAGGCATCTGGGTGTAGCAGTACACGCCGCAGTCAGTGATGAAGGCGGTCTTCTTGACATCTTCTGGATTCATTCTGATCTGGTGATAACCTGAATAGGCATCCAGGAAACTGAGTATCTCGTTGCCCGAGGTTGAATCAACCAATTGGTCGATGCTCGGTAGCGGATAGCAGTCCTTGGGGGTAGCCTTATTCAGATCGGTGAAGTCCACGCACATTCGCCATTTGCCTGTAGTTTTTGGCACCAGGATGATATTGGCTAGCCACGTAGGGTACAGGACTGGTCTGAAGAGGCCTGTCTCTTGTCCCTTGGTGACCTGCGCCTTGATGATCGCCTGTTTCTCGGGCGCATGCTTCCTTCTCCGTTGCTGTATGGGCCTGACGGTGGGGTCGAGGCTGAGCTTGTGCATCACGGTCTTCTCTGGTATGCCAGGGAGTTGATCGTCGGACCAAGCAAAGACCTGAACGTACTCAGAAAGGAATTTTTTGTATTGCTGCTGTTCTATGGGTGGTAGGTCGGCTCCGATCCTTACTCCGAGGGCTGGGTCATCGTTTAGGAATACCGTTAGCAATTCGCCACCGGGCTCGGCGGTTACGGTCTTCCCTTCGATTCCCTTGGGGCCCTTATCTCCCCCGTCCGGCCTTGAGGCTTCCACCGAGATGTTGTAGCACCTTCTAGCCGTGTCCTGGTTACCTCGGACTTCCCCCAACCCATTTTTGGTGGGAAACTTCATTTTCTGGTGATAGGTAGATGGTACAGCCTTTATCCGGCTGAGAATTTTTCGACTGACAATGGCGTTGTACGCTATCATACCCTTAATCACTATGAAGTCCACCATGACCGTAACGGTTTTGGGTGGGGTGCCGATGGTGACCGGCAGGCTTAGGGCTCCCTCGGGATAGGTGGCTAGGCCGTTAAACCCGCAAAGGGGTGTTCGGATCGGGCGGAGCTTGGATGGGTCTTCCCCCATCTTAAGGAAACAGTCGTAAGATAATACATCAGGGGCGCTCCCATTGTCAACCAGAATTCTATCTACGTTACAATGGTTTATTGTGGCCGAGATAACGAGGGCATCATCATGCAGGGTGTTCAGCCCTTCCAGGTCTTGGTCGGAGAAGACTATGACCTGGGGCTCCCTCGGCGGGCCGCTGGAGGGTTCTAAGACCTGGCTGGCCCGCTCGGCATGACGCTTCCTTCCTCGGCTGGTGTCGCCGCCCGATGCCGTTCCTCCGGAGATGACGTTGATGTGGACCCCTCGGGGGGCGTTGTCGATCTCCTCGGCGGCGTCCCGGTCTTCTTTCCACCCGGCTGCAAACCGGGCCAGGTGCCCCTGACGGATGAGCCGTTCGACCTCGTCCTGGAGCTGGTGGCAGTCGCCGGTGTGGTGCCCGTGGTCACCGTGGAACAGGCAATGCCTGTCGCGCTTGCGGTTCTTCGATCTCATTGGTTCGGGCTGGCGGAGGAGTCCCGAGTCTTTGATGTCTTCATAGATCTCATAGACTGGCGCGGTCAACGGGGTGTACCGCTCATAGTTTCTCTCGCGCTCTCCTTCCCGATCGCGCTTCTTGCCCGAGCCAGGGTTTGGTTCGGAGGCTCGCTTCTTGTCCCCCTCCCGACCTGAGCCGGTTATGTCTCAGCAGGCGCTGAGTACTTCTTCGCACTCGGCGTGGCGCAGTGCCAGAGTCACTAGCTCGGCAAGGGTCGAGGGAGGGTGGAGGACAAGTTCGCGGCGGAGGTTCTCGTCCCGGGTGCCCCCGGTCAGAGCGGTCGTGGCCGAGGCCACATCCAGGCGGGGAATTCTGAGGGCTTCCAATTTAAATCGATGGACATAAGCCCGGAGCCTTTCCCCTTGCACCTGTTTGAGGGCCAGGAGCCCCGCTACTGACCTTGGGGGGGCGCTTCCGGCGAAGCTCTCCTTGAAGACTCGCCCGAATTGCCTGAAGTCCCAGATGGACCCAGGGGTGAGGGCCCGGAACCATGCCTGAGTGCCTTGGACCTGGGTGGCCGCAAAGGCTCGGCATTTAATAGGATCCGGTGTTCCATGCAGAGTCACCAGGGTGTCGAAGCTGTCATAGTGGTCGGCTGGGTCGCCCTGGCCATCATAGAGCTTGAAGGTCGGAATGAAGGTTCTGGGAGACACCTCTGCCTTCAAGATGTATTCGGAGAAAGGGGATTTCTCCTCATCCTCCAGGAAAGAGGTTTTCTATAGGGCACGGAGGGCGCGCTCTTGCTCTGTAAAACATCTTTCGAAATCCCTCAGCCGGAGGGATAGTTCTGGCTACGGTCGTGCCGTGGGACTGGGGGGAGCGTCGTGGCGATCCTCAGGACCGCCGGCGCTCGGGCATGGAGGCCTCGCCCCCTGTTTCCCTTTTCTGGGCGTGGAGGAAGCCTCTTGCTCCGGGGGCGGAGCTTGCGAGGGTCCTCCCACGTTGTTACGGATGAGCTGCTGACCGCGGAGGGTGAAGCGGCCCCCAGCGGTATGCTGGGACGCACTTCGAGGGGGGCTCCCGGACGGGGCGCGGGACCCGGCATCCCTTGCCGCCTGGGCCCTCATGAGCTCCACGAGGACGTCAAGCTTCTTATTGAGGGCCTGGAAGACCTCGTCGCCACCGTTGGGGGGTACCCCCGTCATCGTCGAAGGGGGCGGCGGTTCGTTGGTGGGGACGCTGACGTTGGAGGGAGGGTTTTGTGAGGCCCTGGAGGGGCCATCTCCTGCAGCCACCACGGCCTTACCCTTCTCGACGGAAGATCTCCTCCCTGAGCTTCTTCTCACCATCTCGGCTCTTCGTGCGTTTCCCACAGACGGTGCCAGATGAAGAGGTGAAATCTCGCGCTTGTATCCTGAGCGGGCTGTAGATCACCTGAAGATGAACTACAAGATAGGGAAACGTATCAGAGGGCCCAGGGGGCTTCCCTGGGGTAAAACCCTCCGATGGCTAAGTCAGTAGAGATGTGGTGGAAGTAATAATGGGGAGGAGAAAAGCTAGCGCGCGATATTCCTCTCCACCAGAGGGTGAAGCGGATTGCTCAGGAGTTTGGGTATATGAGTACCTGAATGGCTCTCTTCTTCCGTCGGAGGGTAGCCCTGGTATAAATAGTGTGCCGCCTTCAGGAGTCCTGCAAGCTGAGGGGTCTCTGGCGGGAGTTACGTCCTCAACGTGAGCTTTCATGGCCTTATCGTGGGAACGTTATCGCCTTGAAGTCCGGCGGTTTCTTGACTCCCCTATCCGTTGGTGACTCTTGAACGGAAGATATTTGGTCTGGCCGAGCTCCTGAAACGCCAGCCCTGTCCGGGCGATGAGCATAGCTCGGTGAAAGAGGGGTCGGATAGGTCGGCTAATGTCTGTCTCTCCCGGGCGGGGAAACGGCTTGGGCCGGACCTTCCTTATGACCTGACCATCACTCGGGCCCTCCGATCCTAGAGGCCGCCGGGGAGAGTTGGTTCCTCAAGTGTTTGTTTATTGGGCTTTTCTTTCCTGAGTGGGCCCCGTGGGCTGTCACCCAGGTGGGCTTGCTTCATTGGACCCTATTGGGTCTAGTTGGGCTGCTCTTTGGGTGGGCTATAGAAATCCCCCTCTCCAACCACTTTTTCCGCTCCCCCGATCTCGTTCCACTGTTTTGTCATCAAAAATGAAAACAAAAAAAACATCAATTTCCAAACTCCTCAACAACACATCTTCGTTGAGGAAACTTCCTACATCTCCCACGGGTGCGCCCCGCCCTGCGGACCACCAGTCCAAGGTCTGATGAGCGACCTTTTCTACCCCTCCTCTGAGGGGTCTTCCCCTGTACATTCTTCACCATCCTCTTCATCTTTTTCTTCTTCTGTAAATAATGTCAGTCAACCTAGGAATAATAAGTCAAAGGTAGTACCTAGGAAGAAATCCAAGGGTAGGCAGATCCCTCGTCGATTCCTTCTGGATTTAGCCGCCAGGTGTCAGTCCCTTCTTGCCGTCCCTCAGTTGCTAGAAAATCCCATCTAGCTACCGGAAATAGAATGTGAGGGGAACTGCACAATTAATGAGGGATATGGAGTCTACGAGATCACAGATGAAGAATACCCTACTGAAGATGAGGGTGAAGAATATGAGGATGTGGTTGGCACGTATGCTAGTGGAATAAGGAGATTCGACGAGCCGTCAACCGCCGTAGAAGAGTCCACCAAAGAAGTCAACTTGCGAACTGAGGAAGACCCTAGGATCATCCTCATAAGTGATAATCTACCACCCTCTGAAGAAGAGGCATTAATTGAAGTTCTCAAGGATATAAGGACACGTTTGCATGGAGCTACGAGGATATGCCGGGTCTGGATTCAACCCTGGTCGAACACCGTTTAACCCTAAAACCAGGGTCCGTCTCGGTAAAACAAAGGTTAAGGCGTTTCCACCCTCAAATGGCTTTGAAAATGAAAGAAGAAGTCGACAAGCTCCATAAAGCCAGGTTTATTAGAGTCGTCCTTTATCCTCAATGGGTGGTAAACATTGTCCCGGTCATGAAGAAAGATGGGAAAGTCAGGATTTGCATCGACTTCCGGGACCTTAACCGCGCGTGTCCAAAGGATGATTTTCCCTTGCCTCACATTGATGTGTTGATCGACAACACAGCGGGGTATGGGACCCTCTCATTCATGGATGGATTTTCAGGATATAATCAAATTCGTTTGGCAGAAGAGGATCAAGAGAAGACATCATTCACTACACCTTGGGGAACATATTGTTACATGGTCATGCCGTTTGGGTTAAAGAATGCTGGAGCTACTTACCAAAGAGCTATGATGGCCATATTTCACGACATGATGCACATATATCTGGAGGTGTATGTGGATGATCTATTGGTGAAATCAAGGAACATGATGGAACATCCAAGGGTTTTGGCTAAGGTCTTGCAGTGATCAAGGGAGTTCAAATTGAAAATGAACCCGAAGAAGTGTGTGTTTGGCGTATCATCGGGCAAATTACTGGGCTTCATTGTGAATAAAAGAGGCATCGAGATAGATCCCGACAAAGCTAAGGCCATCAGGGATATGCCACCTCCCAAGAATTTGAGGGAAGTTCGAGGTTTAATCGGGAGGTTACAGTTTATTCGTCGATTTGTGTCTCAACACTCACAAAGGTGTAGACCTTTCTATGAGTTGACCAAGCCAAGAGTAGAATTCCACTGGGATTCTAAATGCCAAAAAGCTTTTGAATGGTTAAAGGAATATCTGGCTAGTCCACCCGTTCTCATTCCACCCAAACCAGAAAAACCTCTGATCCTCTACTTCTCCATCTTGGATGACTCCGTGGGAGCTGTCCTCGCACAAGTTGATGAAGAAGGCAAGGAACGGGCAACCTATTACTTGTCCAAAATTCTCAATCCCTGTGAGCAGAAGTACACAATCATGGAGAAAACCTGTGCTGCTCTCGTTTGGGTGGTGCAGAAATTAAAGCACTACTTCTTGGCTCATGAGGTCCACTTGATTGCTCGCATGAACCCTATCAAGTTTCTTCTGGAGAAATCCGTCCTTACTGATAGGCTAGCACGCTGGCAAAGTTTTCTTTCCCAGTTCGACATCACCTACATCCAGCAGAAGGTAATTAAAGGTTATGCCATAGCCGAGCATCTCGCCCACCATCCTCTCCCCAAGTTTGACCCTGTCCAATCAGAGTTTCCAGATGAGGAACTAATGTCCATCGCCCAATCCGACAAGCCAATGCGGACATTATATTTTGATGGAGCTCTAAATTCCCAAGGGAAGGGTATTGGCATTGTCCTTCTAATGTTAGCGCAGCGAGAGTGATATAGAAGGGAGGGATGAATATATCAGTCCCAGTTTGCAAAGCTTAGGCGAGAAAATAAATCTACCACTTATGCCCCTTCTAAACTAGCACACAAAGAATTGCAAATGCAGGTACCAATCAAGATCGAATAAGAAAATGATGATAAGAGCTGAACACACAACTAGTCGAAGAGACAAGCAGATAGAGAGCGCTGATAAAGATCGCAAACCACAGAGAAGACAACCGGTTTTTAGGTGGTTCGACTGTAGTCCGCAATCTACATCCACCCCTCACTCCAACTAGAGTGAGGATTCCACTAGCCACTGCTAGAGCACAGTAGACTCAGTCTGCGAACAACTTGCTGCCAAACAGCTTGAAAACCCAAGGGAGACAAATCCCTCAACCAAGCTTTGCTACCCACAGAGCTTGTAACCTATTCTAGCACCCAGCATGAACAGAACCGGAGAGTGCCTCTCCCTTCCTCCACACACCGGAGGGAACCTGCTAATGACAACCCGTCACTAGCAACACCAGAGATCAGCGATCTCTCTTCCTCTGCAACCCAGAGGGAAACCGGAGATAGACTCCCTTCCTCCACGCACCGGAGGGGAACAGATCAGAAATAGACGAAGAACACATAAAGAAAATCAGAAAAGGAACTAAAGACTGATCGAGAAAACATTCGATACTGAGAGTTAATACAAATGTAGCTTCCTGGGAAGCAATTTCAGAAACCCGATACTGCAAACTCTCTTTCTCTCTTCACTGCTATCTCTCTTTTTCTTTCTCTCTTTTTCTTTCTCTTTACTGGTGGATCGAGCTCTCTGCAATATTGCCTTTTCTTTCTTAGCTCTGATCACCTTCATCGGTGGACGAAGGTTTTCTATTTATAGCGGCAGCAGGTGGATAGGGCACAAAACGCGTGTGCCTCCCACGCTCGATCCAGAACCTTCCTGCCACGTGACCTTATTGGATTGGTTCCTTTTGTCTTGGATCACGTGCACCCCCTTTATTAGGGAATAATCTTCCTCGTACCTGTAAGAAGATAAAAACCATTAACACGCAGTATGGCCACTAAAACTAAAGCTGCATGAGGTATATGATAACAGCACGACGTGACCAGTACACGAGATAGGAAAAGAACGACACGAGGTACACTGTAACAGAACAGACACAACGAGGAGAACGACACGAAGTGAGGTTTTAAAATAAGAAGGACACGAGGTCTAGGAAAGGTAACACGAAGACATAAGGGTGACACGAGGTGGTACATTCAACAGCACGAGGTGCTGCAGTGTTCAGTACGCGAAGAAACAACTAACGATATGAAGAAGAGGACAACACGGACTGAAACCAACTCGAAGACGAAGAACAGAAACCAACACTAGGTGTGGTCACAAGGCAGAAAGTACACTGGGTCAGAAAGATAACACGAACTCACAAACGGCAACAAAAGACGACACGAAGTGAAACAACACTTGAAAACATAAGAAAAACAACTCGAGCACAAAATAGCTCGAATGAACGACTCGAAGACGAGGCGACACGGGCTGACCATGACACGAAGACAAATAACTATAAATGACACGAATACAGAGGACTCGAAGACATAAGGGTAACACGGGGTGGTACAGAAAATAGCACGAAGTCAGAAGAGTAACACGGCTGTCGCGACACGTGATGAAGCAGTGATACTAAAACAAAACGACTGGAGGAGCAACAGTAGGTGACACGAAGTTAAACAAGCAGAGAGAAAAAATGACACGAGATGAAAACAACACGAAGACGAGACACAGGAATTGACACGGAGTGTGGTCAAGGCGAGAAGGACACGAAGTCTAAAGAGTAAAACAACACGAAGATGAAAACTGAAACCTACACGAGGTGAAGTCACAAAGCGACAAAGAGAAACGACACGAAGACAGAGAGCACAAGGATAAAACAACACGAAGTATTACCTCATACGAGTTTTCCTGTCAAGCATGGAAATCAACACGGAGTGTTGTACGCTCAGACGACACGAAATCATTTCGTGTTGGTGAGGGAAAGCAACATGAAGTGTGGCTTAAGTGACACGAAAACAATTCCCCAAATTACCTGAAGTGGCTCGAGGATTTACGTTAACACAGAGAAACATTTTTGTTCACAAGAAATTCATAGTGTTGAAACCATCAAGACATTAAGACTCAGGCAATCACTAAAATTTATTTGGTCAAATTGTTCAATTTGAACAGGACATTCCCTTACTGTTTAATCCATTCACTTACATGATGAAACATGAGATTATCTTGAGATAAAGAAATGACTTATAGTGTGAGACATCATCAAAATCATAGGGACACAACAATCTCCCCGTTTTTGATGATGGCAACACTATGAATCAGGCAATATCAAGGTTTATCAAGATTTAACATGAAATCAATACCAGCTGCAACAATAGATTAACTTCAAGGCATGCTCATGCAAATGAATTAGAATGCTCATGCAAATGAATTAGACAACCCTACAACTCACTCTCATTTCCCCCACAACTCATAATCAGGAACTTCCCCTAGGCGACTAGCCACAACCAACTGATTAAATCATTGATATAGCAGAACCTCTCTCCCCCTTTGACATCAGCAAAAACAAATGCAGAAGACATAACAATGCTGGAGACATGAAGAAGAAGTGCAGTAACGATCTTAGTGCAGAAAGTCACGAATAGGTCTTAAGAAAATAAGTGAGGTTCTAACATCAAGAGAAGATTCTTTAAGCTTCAGTACACAATGGAGAAATAGAATTATGAAGAGTATATCAATATACATAGTGTATGATGTAGAGCAGGAGTTGACAAGTATGGCCAAATGGAGCTGATCATTCAACTATTCCACAAGACAGCAAGAGTCTAAATCAGAGAGGTGTTCTCAAGGTATTTAGGACAAGCAATCCATTAGTTGCATAATAACAAGGAATGTTAGTTGGAGATGATTTCCAAGAAGATCAATGAGTAAGTTGGTAGATCACTTCTTTTGACATTAGGGAGACACCTTGATCAGAGGCCTGAATCCCTAGTTACTCAGAGTGAGTTCCTCATTACTTCCCCCCCCCCCTTTTTTTAAGGAACAGAGTTAGTAACTGTGGCTTTTGACATGAGGAGACACCTTGATTAGAGGCCAGAGTCCCCAGTTACTCACCAGCAAGCCACCATTGCTCTGTCATGACTTTTCATTTATTTTAAGTATCTGACACCTCATGACTTGGGAGAAATATTCATTTCATTGATGAAGCTCCCAGTTTCTCAATGATCAAAAACAGAACATGTTTGTTCAGTTAAGCCCTTGAGTTAAAGAGATAGAATGATTGAAGACAATACCAAAAGAGAAGGACTTTTCTTGTATTGAGTCTTGAAGTCTAGATTTCAAGTTGATTGGGTCAGATATCAAGACATACGTGTTTTTGGCCTGAACCATAATCAATGACAATGTAGGAAGATATACTTTATGCAATTAGTCCAGGTCTCTGTGTGAGTGCCAAAGAAAAGATTCTAATTGGATTTTAGAGACACTGACTTATTGACTTAAGAGATAAGTGACACTCTACTGTCTGAGAGAACTACACTAGATTAGTCATGAAAAACCAGCAAAGATACACATCTGGACACTCCTTTTGAATTTGTCAAAGAACTTATCTTCTCACACTACAACTTAGCTCCCCCTAAGACATAGCATACCTCAATAAAACATTTCAACAAAATCTCAAGGCTTCCCTCAAATTAGAGCATTCCTGAAAGCTAACCAGTGAGCATTCTGAACTCCCCCTTAAACCAGCAAGCAAGAAGGCTAACCAACAGATAGACAAACCTCCCCCTCACAACAGGAACAGGCTTCATAATTAAGACACTTTGTATAAGCCTAACTCTCTTCTTAATGTAGTGAACTTTTCATTATCCAGAGGTTTTGTGAAAATATCAGCAATCTGATTATCTGTTCCTACATGAATTAGTTCAAAATTATTCTTAGACACCTCATCTCTTATAAAATGATGTCTTATCTCTATATGTTTTGTTCGAGAATGCAAAACAGGATTTTTAGCAAGATTGATGGCACTTGTATTATCACAGTAAATAGGTGTGCACCCCAGGTCTACTTGGTAGTCCTGAAGTTGGTGTTTAATCCATATTACTTGTGTTTCACAACTCCCTGCAGCCACATATTCTGCTTCTGCAGTGGAGAGGGCCACATAATGTTGTTTCTTGGAGCCCCAAGATACTAAACACCCACCCAAGAATTCACAATGGCCACTTGTGCTTTTCCTGTCTAGTTTACAGCCTGCATAGTCAGCATCTGTGTATGCTACTAGATTCAATGTGCGAGAAGCAGAAACCATAAACCAAGGAGTGACTAGCTGACAAATATCTGAAGATTCTTTTAACTGCAGCTAAGTGTAGTTCAGTGGGTCTAGACTGATATCTTGCACACATTCCTACACTGAATTGTATATCAGGTCTAGAGGCTGTTAAGTAAAGAAGTGATCCAATCATACCTCTATAAAGTTTGGCATTTACTTCTTTACCTGTCTCATCTGCATCCAATGATGTATTGGTGCCCATGGGTGTAGTAATGTGCTTTAAGTTTTTCATGCCAAACCTTTTGAACAATTCCATTGTGTATTTTGTTTGGTTGATGAAGCACCCATCTTCTAGCTGCTGTACCTGCAATCCAAGAAAATATTTTAGTTCACCAACCATGCTCATCTCAAATTCAACAGACATCATGGTAGAAAATTCATCACATAGTTCATGCCTAGTTGATCCAAATACAATGTCATCTACATATACCTGAACTATGATGAGATCTTTACTCATGCCCTTGGTGAATAAAGTCTGATCAACTTTACCTCTTTGTAGCCCTTGCTGATCAGAAATTCAGATAATCTTTCATACCAAGCTCTTGGAGCTTGCTTTAGACCATACAAGGCTTTGTTTAACCTGAAAACTTGGTTAGGTTGAGGAGAAAATTGAAATCCAGGAGGTTGTTCAACAAAGACTTCTTCTTTAATAACTCCATTTAAAAAGGCACTTTTAACATCCATTTGTTGGAGTTTAATGTTCTTTGAGCATGCAAAGGCAAGCAACAATCTTATGACTTCCATCCTAGCAACTGGTGCATAAGACTCATCAAAGTCTACACCGAATTCTTGACAGTAGCCTTTGGCTACTAGTCTGGCCTTGTTCCTCGAGATGATTCCATCTTCATTTATCTTATTTTTGAACACTCACTTGGTTCCTATGACATTAATACCATCTGGTCTTGGGACAAGCTCCCAGACATTATTCCTTTCAAACTGACCTAATTCCTCACTCATAGCATTTACCCAACCTTGATCAGCTAAGGCCTCTTCTACTGTTTTGGGTTCAATTTGTGAGACTAAAGCAATTAGGTCATCATTATTCACATTTCTAAAATGAGATCTAGTCCTTAGAGGTTCTTCAGGATTGCCTATGACATTATCTAACGGATGGTCTTTAAGGAATCTAATATTTGTTGAAGACTCACCTGTTTCTCTTTGACCTTCCTGATTTTGGGAATTTGTTTCTCCATTCTGCTGAGTCTTCTCTTCTTCTTGTTGGTTTTCCAGAAAATCTCCACCATGATTGGAGTCCCTGTCAAGATTTTCAATATTAGAAACATCTTTCTTTTCACTAAAAAGAATGTGTGGAGATTCTTCCACTTTCTGATCTGATATATTAAATACCCTATATGCCCTTGACACTTCTGAGTAACCCAAGAATATTCCAGGTGAACTCTTGGCTTCAAACTTGTCTAAATCTTTCTTATCATTGTTATGAATAAAATATTTTGCTCCAAAAATTCTGAAATGAAACAAGTTTGGTTTCTTACCTTTTAGAAGCTCATAGGGTGTTTTCTTGTGTATGGGTCTTACCATGGCCCTGTTGATTATGTAGGTTGCTGTATTGGCCGCTTCTGCCCAAAACCTTCTAGGTAACTTACTTTCAATCAACATGGTTTGGGCCATCTCCACCAATGTTCTATTTCTTCTCTCCACGATCCCATTTTGTTCAGGTGTCCTGGGAGAGGAAAACCTGTGAGTTAGTCCTTCTTTGTCACAAAGTTCAGTAAACATGGAATTTTCAAACTCACCTCCATGATCAGATTGAATAGAACTAACCTTGAACTTTCCTTCTTATTTGACCTTATTGAAAAATAGATTAAACTTTTGAAATGCATCACTCTTATTTGCTAAGAAAAATATCCATGAATATCTGGAGAAGTCATCTATGATGACATAGCCAAACCTGTTACCATTAAGACTCTGAGTTCTGGTTGGACCGAAGAGATCCATATGAAGAAGTTCCACTGGTCTAGAAGACAATGGCTCAGATCTTAATTTGAAAGAGTTTCTGGTCTGTTTGCCTAGAGCATAGGCATCACATGATTTTGAAATGGAATTAAATTTAATTTTAGGCATGCCTTTAACTAAATCAAGTTTGACCAGTTTATTTAAAGTAGAAAAGCTAGCATGACCTAGACGTCTATGCCATTCAAAAGCATCAATTTCAGAGTTAGCAGACAAACAAATAGTAGAGTTAGATTTCTCATTTAAGTCTACAATGTAGACACTATTAATCCGGTTGGCTACAAATTTAACCTCATCAAAATTTATTTCAAAGATTTTGCATGAAGTATCATCAAAAACAACCTTGTGACCCTTGTCATATAACTGACTGATGCTGATCAGATTATGTTGTAGCCCTTCCACAAGTAAGACTTTTTCAATGGAGTTTGTGGAAGACTTACCTACTGTGCCAACTCCAATTATTTTACCTTTGTTCTTTCCTCCAAACTTGACCAGACCTCCTGGCTTCATCTCTATCTTACTGAACTTGGATCGGTCTCTTGTCATATGCCTGGAGCAGCCACTGTCGAGGTACCACTTGTTATCTTCAGCTGCCAGGCCGACCTACACAAGTATATCAAGCAGAGTGATTTGGAACCCAAGATGAGTTGGGTCCAAGTACATCGTTTAAATCTCTGATCAAGTGTTTGGGTACCCAGATTTGTTTCAGCATGGTTTTCTCTGGCACCCTCCTTTCAGGTTTATTAAATTCAATCCAGCTAAACTGGAGAAATGAGTTCTATTCCTTTCATCGGTCTTCCTATTCCTAGGAAATTTCCTGTAGGCTTGTTGATTGGTATATCTTTGACCATGAAAGTTGTTCCTCCAGTAGGTCTTGTTTGGACCTATCTGATTGTTATAATTCCAGCTATTATTCTGATTTGTTTTCTTGGTCCAGCTACCATTTGTGTTCTGGTGAATGGACTTAATGTTATTCTTCATAAAGTTCATTCCAATCTTGAATGGTTGTCCAGTACTGGCTGTTGTGTTCTCTTTAGGACTTTGAGTTTTCTTAGAGCTGTTTGAGCTGGATGGTGTGTCCAGCTTTTCTTTTCCCTTCCCTAGACAGAAGGTGATAGTCTTGAATTGCAAGGGTCTCCTGTTGGTTGGGTCATAGCCTAGACCTTCCTTATTGAAATTGACCCTAGTTCCTAGTATAGCATCTAGGCTAGTCTTTCCTTGGACAAACTTCTCTAAGACTTTCTATTTGTCTTCCAGCTCCTTTTGAAGAAACTCTGAATTCTTTAGGAGTTCAGCATTTACTTTCTTCACAGCTTCATATTTCTCTGAATTCATTCTGATTTCACTCATGCTTTCTTCAATTTTAGTTTTGAATTCATTGAGCTATTTTTTACTTTCTTGGATTTCTCCCCTAAGCTTATCATTCTCTTTCCTTTGTGAGGTCATTTCTTCTAGTTGTTCTTTTAGCTTTGCATTTTCCTCACAGACCAGAGTTTGTTCTTCAACATTTGTGTTAAATTTTCTTTTCAGAACTCTGTGCTCTTTGCTAAGTGAATTAAATTTATCTAGCAAGTCACCATAAGCATCCTCCCAGTCATCAATTGAGAAATTTTCAAAAACGTTTATTACCTCCTCTTCACTGTTTGCCATAAGACAAATTCCTTCTTCATATTCCTCCGAGGAAGTGTCTTCGGGATTTTCTTCTTCCTCGCTCCATGTGCAGACCATCGCCTGTGGCTTTTTCTTCTTCTGCACCTTTGTGAACTTCTTCTGAAGATAGAGACCTTTCTTCTGGAGTTCTGGGCATTCGCCTTTCATGTGTCCCTGTTTGTTACAGTTAAAACAAGTCAGTTTCTTAGGATTTCTATCCCTGTAATTGGTAAACTCAGCATTCTTGTTAAAAGAGTGTGGGTTCTTCTTCCTAAAGGTCTTCCCCTTTGTCCTCAGAAACTTTCTGAACTGACGAGTGAGCATAGCCTGCTCCCCCTGGTCGAGATCTGAAAGACCTTCAAGCTCGGACTCAGACTCGGGGCTACTGCTGCTGCTCCCACTTTTACTACCCTTGTTGCGGGAAGCTCTTAGAGCTACATTTTTACCCTTCCTCTCACTACCTTCTCCACCTCCTTGGAAGTTCATCTCATAGGTCATCAGGGATCCTATGAGTTCATTCACAGTTAAGACAGTCAAATCTTTTGACTCCTCAATCACAATGGCCTTAGTGTGCCATGCCGGGGATAAAGATCTAAGGATTTTCCTGACTATATCTGCCTCAGCAAGATCCTTCCCTAGCCCTTTAAGAGTGTTAGTGATCAAGGATAACCTGGCATACATTTCGGTTATATTCTCATCTGCATTCATTTTAAACATTTCATACTTGGAGGTGTAGAGATTTACCTTCGAGGCTTTCACTTGAGCTGTACCTTCATAAATTAATTGCAGCTCATCCCACATTCGCTTGGCAGTTCTGTATGCAGATATACGAGCATATTCCTCTGGATGAACAGCACACTGGATTATGTTCAGCGCCGTCCAGTTGAGTGACGAGAGCTTCACATGATCATCTGTCCAAGCATCCTCGTTTGGTGGCAACTCATATGGCCCCACCGTGATTACTCTCCACAATTTATGACTCTGAGCTCTGATGAACACTTCCATCCTGTTCTTCCAAAATAGATAGTTACTACCATCGAAATAAGGAGGGCGACTAATGGATTGACCTTCGGCCATGAAGGTTCTAGGACCACCACCATTTCCTTGACCGTTCGTCCACATGGCGTAAACCCGCTCTGATACCAAATGTTAGCGCAGCGAGAGTGATATAGAAGGGGGGGATGAATAGATCACTCCCAGTTTGCAAAGCTTAGGCGAGAAAATAAATCTACCGCTTATGCCCCTTCTAAACTAGCACACAAAGAATTGCAAATGCAGGTACCAATCAAGATCGAATAAGAAAATGATGATAAGAGCTGAACACACAACTAGTCGACGAGACAAGCAGATAGAGAGCGCTGATAAAGATCGCAAACCACAGAGAAGACAACCGGTTTTTAGGTGGTTCGACTGCAGTCCGCAATCTACATCCACCCCTCACTCCAACTAGAGTGAGGATTCCACTAGCCACTGCTAGAGCACAGCAGACTCAGTCTGCGAACAACTTGCTGCCAAACAGCTTGAAAACCCAAGGGAGACAAATCCCTCAACCAAGCTTTGCTACCCACAGAGCTTGTAACCTGTTCTAGCACCCAGCATGAACAGAACTGGAGAGTGCCTCTCCCTTCCTCCACACACCGGAGGGAACCTGCTAATGACAACCCGTCACTAGCAACACCAGAGATCAGCGATCTCTCTTCCTCTGCAACCCAGAGGGAAACCGGAGATAGACTCCCTTCCTCCACGCACCGGAGGGGAACAGATCAGAAATAGACGAAGAACACATAAAGAAAATCAGAAAAGGAACTAAAGACTGATCGAGAAAACATTCGATACTGAGAGTTATTACAAATGTAGCTTCCTGGGAAGCAATTTTAGAAACCCGATACTGCAAACTCTCTTTCTCTCTTCACTGCTATCTCTCTTTTTCTTTCTCTCTTTTTCTTTCTCTTTACTGGTGGATCGAGTTCTCTGCAATACTACCTTTTCTTTCTTGGCTCTGATCACCTTCATCGGTGGACGAAGGTTTTCTATTTATAGCGGCAGCAGGTGGATAGGGCACAAAACGCGTGTGCCTCCCATGCTCGATCCAGAACCTTCCTGCCACGTGACCTTATTGGATTGGTTCCTTTTGTCTTGGATCACGTGCACCCCCTTTATTAGGGAATAATCTTCCTCGTACCTGTAAGAAGATAAAAACCATTAACACGCAGTATGGCCACTAAAACTAAAGCTGCATGAGGTATATGATAACAGCACGACGTGACCAGTACACGAGATAGGAAAAGAACGACACGAGGTACACTGTAACAGAACATACACAACGAGGAGAACGACACGAAGTGAGGTTTTAAAATAAGAAGGACACGAGGTCTAGGAAAGGCAACACGAAGACATAAGGGTGACACGAGGTGGTACATTCAACAGCACGAGGTGCTGCGGTGTTCAGTACACGAAGAAACAACTAACGATATGAAGAAGAGGACAACACGGACTGAAACCAACTCGAAGACGAAGAACAGAAACCAACACTAGGTGTGGTCACAAGGCAGAAAGTACACTGGGTCAGAAAGACAACACGAACTCACAAACGGCAACAAAAGACGACACGAAGTGAAACAACACTTGAAAACATAAGAAAAACAACTCGAGCACAAAATAGCTCGAATGAACGACTCGAAGATGAGGCGACACGGGCTGACCATGACACGAAGACAAATAACTATAAATGACACGAATACAGAGGACTCGAAGACATAAGGGTAACACGGGGTGGTACAGAAAACAACACGAAGTCAGAAGAGTAACACGGCTGTCGCGACACGTGATGAAGCAGTGATACTAAAACAAAATGACTCGAGGAGCAACAGTAGGTGACACGAAGTTAAACAAGCAGAGAGAAAAAATGACACGAGATGAAAACAACACGAAGACGAGACACAGGAATTGACACGGAGTGTGGTCAAGGCGAGAAGGACACGAAGTCTAAAGAGTAAAACAACACGAAGACGAAAACTGAAACCTACACGAGGTGAAGTCACAAAGCGACAAAGAGAAACGACACGAAGACAGAGAGCACAAGGATAAAACAACACGAAGTATTACCTCATACGAGTTTTCCTGTCAAGCATGGAAATCAACACGGAGTGTTGTACGCTCAGACGACACGAAATCATTTCGTGTTGGTGAGGGAAAGCAACACGAAGTGTGGCTTAAGTGACACGAAAACAATTCCCAAAATTACCTGAAGTGGCTCGAGGATTTACGTTAACACAGAGAAACATTTTTGTTCACAAGAAATTCATAGTGTTGAAACCATCAAGACATTAAGACTCAGGCAATCACTAAAATTCATTTGGTCAAATTGTTCAATTTGAACAGGACATTCCCTTACTGTTTAATCCATTCACTTACATGATGAAACATGACATTATCTTGAGATAAAGAAATGACTTATAGTGTGAGACATCATCAAAATCATAGGGACACAACATCTAACGCCTGAAGGTGTTACCATCCCAGAGGCATTTCAGCTCGCGTTCCCAGTCACCAACAACATCGCTGAATACGAGGCTCTTCTAGCTGGCCTGAAACTAGCCCGTTCTTTTTATATCACTAAGTTGCGAGTCGTGGGTGATAGTCAACTCGTTCTCCGTCAGGTGCTTACCAAATATCCCACCCTCGATCCCAAGCTCAAACCCTATCAGGAGCTGGTCTCCGCCTATGCCAAATTGTTCACCAAGCTGATCTTTGTCCATACTCCTCGCGATCAAAACATTCTGGCCGATGCCCTCACCTCCTTTGCGTCATCCTTCAAATTTCCTTTAGGTGCATGGTTTAGATCCATCATTCTCTACAAGCGTCTTGTCCCTGCCGTTCAGGACCCTTACCTCTTAAAGATCAAGGAACGAGTCCTACAGAAGATCCAGAAGGGAGAAATTCTTGAGAAGAGGGAGATCATGCTGGCAGAAGTCGAAGAAGAGCTGGCTGACGATGAGAAACCATGGTTCTATAAAATTGTCAAATATTGTAAAGATCAGTCTTATCCTGAAGGAGCCACCACAGAAGATAAGAAAGCCATAAAAGGGTGGCTCAGAAATACACATTGGTTGGAGGTCTACTCTATAGGAGGAACCTTACTGGTGTTCTGTTAAGGTTCCTTGACGACAATGAGGTTTGGAAATGCATAGAAGAAGCACACTCGGGTGTGTGCGGTGGCCACGTGAATAGCCAGATGCTCGCCAAGAAGATCATTATGCAAGGCTTTTACTGGTCCACTATGGAAGAGGATTTTGCCGTCTATGTCCGTAGGTGTGTCAAGTGTCAACTTCACACCGATAAAATACATTCACCACCTTCCTCACTTTATCCAATATCCTCCCTATGGCCTTTCTCCATGTGGGCATTCGACATCATCGGTCCCCTAGGTGATCCCTATTCCCTTACCAAACAAAAATCTTTCATCCTTACTGTGACGGAATACTTCACCAAATGGGCCGAAGCTTACGCAGAAATCAAGACATCAACAGTCTGCAAGTTCATCATGAAGAACATCCTCACCAGTTTCGGCGTCCCAAGCACAATCGTCACCAACAATGGGCCACAGTTCATTTCTCAGGACCTTCAGGACCTCTGCAAAAGGTACGCAATTGCATTGCATCATTCATCACCTTATTACCCACAAGGTAATGGCCAAGCGGAGGCCACCAATAAAACATTGATCAAAATCATCAAGAAGACCTGCGAGTCTAGTAAGTTTTTAGACTGGCCAGAAAAGCTTATCGAAGCTCTATGGGCCTATCGCACTTCAATCCGTACCCCCACCGGGTAGACTCCATTTGCCCTTACTTATTTTATGGAAGCGGTAGTCCCGTACTAGACTCTGATCCCTTCTCTCAGGGTACAATTGGACGAGGGATTTCCCCTCGACGACCGTCGTAATTCACTCCTCACCCAGTTGGAACTCTTGGATGAGAAGCGGCTGGCCGCTGCCGAGCATGCACGTGTGTATCAAAATAGACTCGCTCGCTTTTACCAAAAGAAAGTCGTTGAGAGAAAATTCAAAGTTGGTGAGATGGTCGTAAAATGAATTTTTGTCAAACCTGGAGGGCCGCGTTCTAAGCTCCAACCCAATTGGGAAGGACCATTTGTAATTCAAGCCGTGTACCCTGGCAACGCCTATAAGCTAGTCAACGCCGAAGGGACCGAGTTATCCCACCCTTGGAATGGGCTTTATCTTAAAAAGTACTACCCTTAGCATAGTGCCAAAACGTCAAAAAAACCAAAAAAAATGATGAAAAGACAGAAAACATCAAAACCAACAAAAATATTGAAAATCACTAAAAATATGGAAATTTTAAAATGCCGATGTCTGGTGGTCACCGTGTAGATAAATCTCTGCATCCAACCTTCATGTTAGGATAGGGCCCATTAAGGCTTGGTAGGCACCGGGACTTGGTTTGCCAGGACCGTGGAGATCCATGTCCGGTCACCTCGGCCTATGCTCGCTCAAAGGAAGCCAACATGTACTCACTTATGTATTTTATCTAAAAAAAAAGTTGCTAGCATCACCTACGGTGGGGCCTCATCAGGAAGATCTCCAGAAGCTGTAATCTTTATTCTTTTCTCTTCGACCAAATGAGACAGTCGGCGCCCTTAAAACGCTGAGCATGAGAAACCGAAACTCAAACCCCCAAGGGCAAGAGTAGGATCCATTTCCTCGAGCATCGATCAGAGCACGAGAAGAGGGCAGTGTCCCCGCAGGCATACGAAAGGGAGCTCACAGACGTCAAACGACTATATCTTCCTCGCAAAAAGAAACACAAAATCAAAATCAAGAGAAAAGCCTGGTCGTGACCGTGCCTGATGCGATAAATGAAACCCCTCAAAGCAAAAGTCTGAATCCACAAAAGGGGCCATAGAATATAAATGCTCGGGATTTGGTCCGAAGTTGTCCGAAAGGAAAGAGTTAAATGGGCCCTTATTGGCTCGCCAGGTTAACGGTTTTGCCGATCCTCTCAGGAGGTTTATCCCCTACGCTCTTCCTTCTTCCTTTAAAAGTGAAAGCTCGATGGAATATCTGAAGGGCGAAACCCGGCAAGGTTTGTGACCTTATTTTAATACAAACATGTGGTTACCTACTTTGAAAAGCAGAAGCTATCGCTGCAAAGGAGTCTCTATGTTTTGGCTGGTCAAGACCCATGTTTACCATCCGGGTGCCTTCTTGTTTAACCTTGGGCTTAGGCCAATGCAAGCGCGTCACCTCTGGGTGCGACGGCGTCTGATTCCGGGTCAGCGTCGCGCGGTTGGTCGTTAGGGTTCCAGGGTGTTCCATCATATACCATCTAGAGTTGTGACGAAACAGACCCGGGTCGGGTAAATCATTTACCTCGAACACCTTTTGGGCGAATCCCTGTGGTCGGAAGCAACTGGGAGCCTAAGCATGGCATGGCGGTATTGTCATCAGGGTAAGTCTTAGCCGGCAGAATTATCATTAGAGGGGTCTAGAGGCTCAAATCAACCTAGATGTGCACTTAGGATACCTGGGAGGTTAGTAAGAAACCCCTGTTCTCATGAAGGTAAGGTGCCATATGGGTGCTCATCAGGCGTTAGCGAAAAAAAATGATAAAAAAAAAGAGAAAACGTAGATATTTGGAAAACAAAAAAAATTAGAATGATAACAAAGACAACAAAAAAAATGCCAGAAAAATAATAATAATAAAAAAATTATTTCGCATGATTACATTTGTATGCAGCATTTCACTTTTAAATTCCGCTTGCATTAGTGTGCTTGTCTGTCACATTCATCATTATCGCATCTTTCCCTTGCCTTCGTTAATAAAGGCTTGGCCCCTTGACCCATTATCAAGGACAGTTGAAGTGAACACCTGCTTATTGAGCAAGGGGCCAAGTCAGAACAGAGATACTGACCTGTTTGTTTCAATGATACGTGCAGGGATTCAAGATAGCAAGAGTGAGATGAAAATCAAATAAAATCATACCTTTTATTCCATTCTTAAATAAGGAATTGTACATTAAGTTCCACCTTCTCTCTCTACATTACTTGTCCCGCCACCCTCCGGGCAAAACGCCCTCAAGGGTGCTACCCAACTACGAAAAGCGGTACTTCTACCGCTTTGTACACCTCTTCCCATTCCCATACCCCGACGATGATCCATGGGAGCAGAAAAGGAGCTACTGATACGAAAGCCATGCTCTCGTGCTCTTCGGTAGCGCTCCTCACCATCTCTCAGCCATTGTTAAGCGAGGCCAAGGCTGGTTCGGAGTTCGAACAACTGGGCCTCTATGACCCTTCGCTCCTCCCTTTCAGCCAATCTGTCGGCTCTCTCTCTTTCTCTATCCCTCTCTTTCTCTGCCCGTTCTCTCTCACGGTCTTCCCTCTCCAATTGAAGGGTGATTCTTAGCAACATGGCATCCCTGGAAGAATCATCATCAGGATGACGCCGCAATTCCTCCTCCAGCTCTACTATCCTAGCCTCTCTCTGTGCAGCATAGGCAAGTACCTCTCGCGTCTCCTTTTCCTACCAGATATACTATCTCAGATATGTGGCAAGGTATAAACAAGGAGAACTCAACACTGAAACTCTTACATGTATAGAGAGCATTCCTTCCGCCTCCGCGGCATGCTGCGTAGTCCGAGCAAGTTGCTCGTGAAGCAAATCAAGTTCTGAGGCGGGGATCCATAAGCTGGAAGAGACGCCAACTCCTCCCATCGCTGACGAAGCCGCGTCCATCTGAGCGTGCTATAAACCACATGGGATGAAAATTAGCGGCCGAACGCCATCAATCTAGAGTCTTAATTAGGAGTGCGCATTGTCCATACACCTACCGAAGCGCTCAAGGCTCCACGGGTGTCGCCCAATTGTTGCTCCGTTTCTGCCAGGCGTGATCGCAAGTCCGCTATCATGGTATCACGGACATCCTGCAGCCATAGGAGTCAGCATCCACAGAGAGGAGAGGAGGAAAGGAGAAAAGAGGAAAAAGGAGACCCACCTCCACAAGTCCCCGGGGTTGGATCCGCTCTGCGTACATTGCCTTATACAGACGCAGATATTCTTCACTATCCTGCGCATGTGATTTCACGATTGTGCCACCTCGTTGCCAGTCTTCATACTGTTCCGGGAACCGCACACGCCAATCAACGCAAGTTGCCGGTCCCCGTGTCTTTCTTCCAACGCGAGGTGGCGCAGTCGTATCCACCCATTCCTGGGCCAGCCCTAGGGTCCTCATAACCAATCGTAGCCGAAGCGGCTCGATTTCATTTAGGCAGTGTATCCACAATTCCCGTCCGAACCGGGCGCGGCTTGTTAAAACCCATGGTTGATCGGCATCGACCATGCCTGAGTAGGGTCTCCAGTTTACCTAGGTGAGGTTGTACATACCCGTTTAACTAGTTAGAAAATATATATATATATATACAACAAAAAAATAATAAAATAATAATAAAATAAAAAAATCCCACCATCGCTGCAGGGAATTCCTGTAGCTCGTGCCTTAGCACCATCAACTGGTAGGTTACAGGCACTGCACCCATGATCGGTTGCCACCGCCTAGCTAACGGCACCATCGCTGGTCGCCAATGCCGAGCTCTCCCCACTGGGAGGTAATAATAGCTCCACAGGTACATCATCATATGCCGTCAATGCCTCAAGTGGACTATTACAAATAAACATAAAAATATATAAATAAAATTAAAAAATACCTGGATAAGTGGTGTGAACCCACTCACAGTCATCTCACGATCTGCCTCTTGGGACAGGCCCGTAAACAAGTGCGCTAGCATGGCAGCTCCCCAGGCGTACTGTCCTACTCTTTTAAGGTCAGATAGCAGCCCTAGGAAATGACAATGGATGCCGTCTCCTTTCGAGCTCAGTATCAATCTCCCCAGGAAAAAGAGGAGAAATCTCCTCAAATCCATATTAGATCTCTCCCAATTGTCAAAATCTGTGTAATACACAGCACGACATCCCCTTCCCATCCTCTCCATAAATTCTTCCGAGGACTCGTCGTCCCGTCGACGAGTATCAGTGAGCCCTAATGCCCCCATGATAGACGCCCTAGCTACTGATCTGTGCTTCCGACTGTCTAAGTCCAACCCCAGTAGCTTCTGGGTGCCATCTCGGTAATCCGCATAGGTGACGCCGGTCACTGCCTCGCCATCCACTTTGAGGCTTGTGATTCGGACCACATTTTCTAGACTGGGCACCATGTGTCCCCATGGCATCAGAAATGCCCGACTTACTGGGTCCCATCTTTCGCACAAGGCTTGGATAAGGGCCAGGTCTGTTGGATCGGCTCGATCCGAAGAAAGGTACCAAATCCCATCACGTCTAGCCTGGCCTTCTGAAAATCTGGGAGACCCCTGTATGCGGCCACTACTAATTCCCATGAAATGTGCGATTTCATCACGCACTGCGCATGCACGAGGAATGGAGAAGGTTTTGTCAAAGGAAAGGAAGAAGGAAAGAAAGAAAGAAAGGAAGAATTGGAAAGGGGGGGGGGGCAGGAAAGCTTAGCTTACGAGTTGCGACCGGGCCCGCTGGCTGAACTGCCCTTCGAGGTCTGAGAGTTTCCTGGAACTGCTACCGCTGGATCTGCTTCTCTTCGAGGAGTGGGAAGATTCGCCCTCCATCTGGAATTCTGAGTTCCTCCTAGTACCCTTCATGTTGGCCCTCGATGCCCCTCGAAGAACAAAAGAGGAAGGCATATATAGAAATGGGAGAACGGTGGGCCAAGATTGCCTCCAACGATAGCCCTCATAATAGGGCGCCTCCCCTGCGGTCCCATGAGTCACTTCACCACCCGCACAAGGTGATGGATCGGACGGTTTAATATGATGACCAGCTCCCTGTGGTGCCCTGTCATAACGTGGAGGCCATCCACAAATTTTGAAAAATCATCCGTGAGAAGAGGCCCAAGCTGTCATCATTGACCCTGACGACAGATCCCCGTGAAAGAATAGTTGCAGCAAGATGCCATCCTCCGTCTAGGGCAGGATGTCGGCAGACACATCACATGAGAACAGTACAAAGAAGCGTAGGGAAGAAGGGACGCGCAAGAAAACAAACAAACAATAGAAAATCAAATCACTCATAAGTCTACATAAGTTGTCACAAACATTACAATCATAGAGAGAAGGCGGGTCCACTGACTCACCAACTCTCGACATCATCTTCATGCTCATCCCTCTAGGCGTCCCTCTCCTCTCCCCCGGGGTGAGGATCCCTGAGAAGCCTCCTGGACCCCCGTGCAGCGCTCGCCTCGCCTCGTGGCACCTGCTCTACAGTAGGGGCTCGCTGCTCCTCCTCTGGCGTGGCGAGGAAGCCACTAGTAGAAAAGCGTCCGGACCGGTGAAGTAGTGCCCCTAACTCTCGCGCTCTCTCGTAGAGCATCTCCATCGCTCCTAACCTCTGCGCCATAACCTGAAGGCCTAGCTGGAGCTCCCTCACTTGGGCCTCCAAGGCCTTCCTCTCGCCTGGTCTCGCTGTCGCTCGACCCTTCTCTCCTCTCTCTCTCTCTCTCTCTCTGCTTCCCTCCTCGTCACCTGGAGAAGGACCCTTAACTCCAGAATGTCGGGAGAGGGTCTCCCCTCACCTCGATGCTGTAGCTCTGCCACAGCTGCGGCCCAGGCATCACGCTCCTCTTCAGCATGAACCGTGCGGGCCACTGCACTGGCAAGTTGCTCCTGGAGGGAGGCAATCTCTAGAAAAAGAGCCTGAGGATTGGAGGACGATCCGCCAGCCATCCCTACCACCGTTTCCTGCTGAGTACATAAAAAATGGATAGACAACGGCCGTTGGTTAAATTCTAGAATTTCATGACAAGAATAAAAATTTTGAGGCCCTATTGTCACCTCCGTCCGTCTCCCAAGCTGAGGAGCCCCCGCTCGGTCCCCCCTCCGCTGCTGCGAGAGGCCGCCACTGCCCTACATCGGTGCGCTCCCTTGTTGTCTAGGGGAATGTACGCGCCGGTCCTTGAGCTTCGCCTTGCCGTGACTCTCCTTCCTGACACAGCTCGGCTCATCCGCGCTCGCCCACTCGTCAGCCAAGCCCAGGATTCTCACCGTACCCTACATCAAAGAGGGAGGTCCTCCGTCAGTTAACGAGAACGCGTCCCCTGTCGAGGACGCGCCCATCATGTGAGTGCCGCCCTCACCAAACCCCTTCCACTCCCACACCACTCGCTCTAGACTCAAAACAAGTCATAGAGGTGGGAATCGAAGCACTCACCTAGCCGCGTTCACCTCCTTCCGCGCCATCGGGCCCCTCGGGTCCCACGAGTGCTCTAAAAGGCCCTTCCACTTCCATCGACGCCTCTCCATGCTCGGGCGCATCCCTCCTCGGGCGAGGAGTCCCTTGCCCCTCTCTCCCCTCGTAGCGATCTGGCCCACCGAACTCCATCAATCGAGAAAGGAAGAAGACGAAGGAGGGCAAGCAAATCTCGACGGGAGGCGGGCTCGTCTGCGGGTAAGGCACGGGAGAGGAAAGACCGCCTGGCGCTTTAAATTTGAATTCGAGAGTTAAGACGCGTCCCCGCACCTGGACGTGCCCCAAACGAGAAAAGAAGAAAAAAGAAAAAAAGAGAGGACCCCTCCGTGCAAGGCGTAGTTCCCTACTTTTTAGGGCAAGGTCTCGTGAAGCGTGCCTCGAAACAACTCGGTGCAAAAGAACAAGTGCGGAAAAGGGAAAGTGCATACGATAAAAGGAACAATTTCATTGCACATAAGCAAATAGTCAGTCATACATCATAAGGTGAAGAAGGTGGGGTGTACAAGCAACTCTCTAACTCTCGCTACCGCCCTCCTGATCATCTCTCTCCTCCGTCCTCTAACGGGGATCCCTAGGGGGCCTCCACGAACTCTGAGAGGCGGTGCTCGCCTCGCCCTGTGGTGGCACGCCAGCATCGAAGGCTCGGCGATGCTCCTCGGCCGAAGAAACCAAAAAGCTGCCCATGGAGAAAGAACCAGACTGACGAAGTCGCGCCCCGCGCTCCTTCGCCCTCTGATACCGCTCCTCGCTCTCCCGAAGCCTCCCCTCCGCCGTGCCGAGACTCAATCGGAGCTCCGTCAGCTGGGCCTCCAGAGCCCTCCTCTCGTCCCGTTCTCGTAGTCGCTCCGCCCTCCTGTCCTCCCTCTCTCTCTCTGTCCTCCATCTCTCTCTCTCTCTCTCTCTCTCTCTCTCTCTCTGTCCTCTCTCTCCCTCTCCCTCTCCTCTCTCTCCCGCATCGCCTCTCTCCTCGACAGCTCAAGGGCAAAACGCAAATCTCACACGTCACGAGGGAGCTCCTCAGCCTCCCGTCGCCGCTCCTCCTCCAGCTCCACAATCCGGCCGTCACGCTCTGCCGCCCAGGCGTCGCGCTCCTGCTCGGCACGAACAACACTGGCCAGGGCCTCTCGAATCTCGGCCACCTGCCAAAACCCACATGCACCGTAAGAGAGCAGTGAAAGAAGAAGAGCAACTGGAAAGAAGTCGGGGTCAAGCAGGACTCACTCGAACCGCGCGGTCACGCTCGGCCTCTTCAACCCGGGCCACCGCATATGCCAACTGCTCCTGAAGGGCAGAAACCTCCGGAGGAGGGCCCCACGAACTGGAACCCGCTCCACCAGCCATTCCGGATGTCGCTGCCTGGTGGGCCCGCTGAAACACAAAGCAAACGACAGTCAGAGGCTAAGCATCAAAATCCAGGTCATAAAAAAAATGCATTGCATAGACTCACCAGGATCTCCAACTCCTGTTGGATGGCCACCAACTGCCGCCTGGCGTCTGCCAGCTGGGCTCGCAGGTCGGCAATCATGTTGTCACGAGCATCCTACACCACATGAAAGTTAGTGTCACATGCATATACGTATAGAAAGGATGACATTTCCATTTCACACTTACCCCTACCATGCCACCAAAGAAGAGACGCTCCCCGTACGTAGCCCGGTACCGTCTCAGGTAGTCAGTGATGTCCGGCACATGGGACACCACTGGGACCCCGCCCTGCTGCCAGTCTTGGTACTGTGCAGGGAAGCGCGTATGCCAGTCCATGATCTTTGCCTTCCCCTTGGTCTTCCGCCCGACGCGGACCGGCTCGTCTACGTCAACCCACTCCTGGGCTAATCCCAACGTCCTCATAACCAGCCTAAGTCGGAGCGGCTCGATCTTATTCAGGCAATGGACCCACACATCCCGCCCAAAACGAGGATGACCCGCTACAACCCAAGGCTGGCCGGCATCGGCCATGCCCAGGTAGGGCCTCCACACCACCTGCATCACCATACATGCATCATGTTAGTTGCTATTTCGCTCAATTGAGTCACATGCGTAAAAACACCAAAAAAAACCATACGCATCATACCATAGCCTCGGGGTACTCGCTCAGCTCCCGACGAAGCGATGCCAGCTAGTAGCCGTGGGGTGCCGCGACCATGACCGGCCTCCACTGTCGCGCCAGAGGCACGGCTCTCCTGTTCCCCTGTCTGGCTCTTCCCATCGGGAAGTAGTAGTAGCTCCACACCTGCATCCATCATACATCATTAGCCTGACTAATTACATATTTAGCTACGGTAAAATCCATAAATAAAATGTTTACCTGGAGAAAAGGTGCGAAGCCGCTGACTGTCGTCTCCCTCTCTGAGGTCTGGGAGAGATCGGCGATCAAATGGGCAAGCAGAGCCGCTCCCCACGCATAGTCCCCCACTCTGTCCAGATCTGCCAGGATCCCGAGGAAGCGGCAGTGGATGCCGTCACCCTTCATCCCCAGCAGGAGGCGGCCCAGGAAGAAGAAGAGGAACCTCCGGAGGTCTAGATCTACCAGCTCCCGCTCGCTCGGGTCCTGGGTGAAAGCTGCACGAGCGTCTCCCTCTAGTCGTGCCAGAAACTTCGCTCCAGTTTCTCTAACCCGCTGGCGCGGGTCACCGAATCCAAGCGCCTCCATAATCTCCACTCGGTCGACTACCCTGCTATCTCTGTCAGTCGCGCTCGTCTCTAGCCACAGCAGGTCCAGGGCACTCTCTCGGTAATCGGGGTAAGTGACCCCGCTGACTGCCTATCCGTCAACCCGTAGCCCGGTGATCCGAGCCACGTCCTCCAGTGTCGGCACCATGTGCCCCAAGGGCATCAGAAACGCTCGGCTCGGCGCGTGCCACCGCTCCCTCAACGCCTGAATAAGAGGAAGGTCAAGCCGGAAGGGTTCGATCCTGAGAAAAGCTCCAAAACCCATGGCGTCCACCCGCACCCTCTGAAAGTCCGGCAGCCCACGGTACGCTGCAACCACCAGGGACCAGCTGATCCGGCTCTTCATCACGCCCTGCACACCATAAAAAAAACAAATAAAAAAAGAAACACATCAACATCATGGATAATAATAAACAACAACACTGTACATAATATTTATTTTTTATTATTATTATTTTAAAAATATATAGAGGCGTCCACCCCCCTGGACGCTTTCATTTTACTTCCTTTATTTTATTTTAGCAAAACAAAAATAAATAAAAAATAAAATAAAAATAATCATGAAGGCGTCCAACTCAGTGGACGCCTCCTTATTTTTAATTTTATTTTTTACGCAATAACTCAAAAAAAATAATAATAAAATAAAAAAAAAGAGAAAAGTTGGAGGCGTCCTGGCCTCTGGACGCCTCCTTCCCCCACTCACCGGCCTTCTCCACACCATCTCTCGCCCGCCTGTTTAGCCTATAAAACAACAAATTAGAGTTCTGAGGGGCTTACCGGGTCATGCTCATCCTCTCCGGCGTCGCCAGCACCCGCAGGACCCTCCACGGCCAAAGGAGGCGCCTCCTCTTCCTCGGCAATCTCCTCTTCCGCGGCAATCTCCTCTCCCACGGCAGCCTCCTCGGCATGATCCCTCGACCTCCTCGGACGACGAGCCCGTCATTTTCGCCTCTCTCCACCCTGGCTCGGGCCTTCTTGCTCCATTGGGAACTGGAAATGGGTCGTTAGAATGAATAGTAGAAGAAAACAGGGGGTGAGACCCCCTTTATATATAAAATCACCAGGATTTGGGGCGTCTAGGCGCCTGGACGCCCCCACTTTTTTATTTTATTAAAATTTCAAAAAAAACATAGGGGCGTCCAAGCGCCTGGACGCCCCCACAACTAAAAAAAAATTTGAAAAAGAAAATATAGGGGCGTCCAGGCGCCTGGATGCCCCCACATGAAACAAAATAAAAATAAAAAGAAAAGATAGGGGCGTCCATGCCCCTGGACACCCCCACAAAAAGAACAAAATTTATTCAAAAATTTTTCAAAAAATTAGGGGCGTCCAGACCCCTGGACACCCCCATTTAAGCATATAAAAATGTATATATATATATATATATATATATATGACCATAATATGAATAAATCAGAACATAAAGGAGAAAACACAAAAAGCAAAAAGAAAAATAAAAATCATAAAAAAATAATAATTCAGGGAACAATGGTCCAAAATGCCAAATGCCAGATTTTATTCCATCAGAAAGCAGAGCGGGCTACATCAAGGGCTTAGGCACTCTAGGCCTCAACTTCCCCAGTTCGGTTACATAAGCTCTCCACAGCTCACAGTCTTCCCCTACGTGCGCTAAGGCCTTTCCCGCAACACTTGTCTTCCAGGGTGCTTTAACGGCCTTCGCTTCCCTCACGTCTGCTTCCGTGCCCAACTCCCTCTTCTTCAAAAATGACAATGCCGGTCAGCAGTGGGAACGAGTGGCGTGGAATGCCGATCTGGAGGCAGCACCGATGCGCGTTTTAAAGGACAAACTTCGTCGCGCCGATCAGTTGGAGTTCAGCTTCGGGAGAAGACCTCATGAGGAGTTCAAGTGAGAGTAGACATGCCGGTGCGCAAGTGAAGAAGCTTTGTGTCATGGTTCGGAAGTGAGACCGCCAGTCTTCCCGTTTCTTCAGTCACGGAACACGGTTTGCCACAGTGCCACCGAAGCCTAACACATCGGCTATGTGATAAAGGGGGCTTTGTTGGAAAAGCTTTGAAGCAGTCGGCATCCCCTCACGGTGGTCGAATTTGAAGTGCAAATCGACCCAGCAACTCAGAACAAGTGCGCAACCAAAAGGAGGCATACCCATGCTCGAGGCGGTAAGACCGCTGTAAAGGAAGGCAAGGAGGGGTTCCACCCACTTTCCACTCCAAATCCCGCAGATAGCACTCAGTTGGGTTTCTTCCACTATGTTGTCGGTATAAGGGAACAAGAGAGCACCCACCAGACAGATGGTGAACCCTCTAATAATTCCTTCCAAATGTTCATCACCGGGTGACCCTTTCAAGGCATCCATAACCCATACCGCGAGCCTTTGCAAGTCAATTCCCTTTTGAGTGCGGACCTTTCTGACTGCGTCAGACGGCATGAAGCTTCCAAGGACGCTCTCGGAAGTCCCCCGGGTCAGCATCCGCATAGCCTTCACCTTCCCATCACTCTTGAATTTCTTCAATCCGAGCAGAAGTTCCACCTCCTCGAGGAGAATGGTCGCCTCGAACGTCAGGAAGATGAAAGTGTGGGTCTGGGGATGCCAGATCTCCACTAATGCGCCCATAGCCGCCCAGTCCATGTGGATTCTCTCGTAGTGTTTGTCGTGAATAAGGAGCCCCTGAAGATGCCACTTCGAGAGTATAGCCCTCATGCCAATGGAGATGTTGGAAGTTAGCTCTGAAAGCCATGTCAGTTTGGAAAACTTCCTCGGGCCCGGAAAGAGTGGATACGGCTGGAAAGAAGAAGAGAAAGGAAGGAAAGTGAGAAGATAGTCCATGTAGTAAATTTGAAATAAATCAACTTACCATATGCGACTGGATAGTCCCACTCAGATGACCCTCGAGGTCGGAAAGTCGCCTGATCTCACTGCTAGGCCTGCCCCTCTTCATAACGTGGGAAGACTCTCCTTCCATCCTGAGATCCCTAGACCCTCCTCTTCTCCTCCTCCTAAACTTTCAAAACTCCCCTTGGTACATTTGAATAAACTAGCCTAAGGGAGGTACTTATAGGAAAGGAGAGGTGCTACGGGACGGGACGTGTCACATGAGTGGTCAAGTCGTCAGTGTTTTATCCTTGTACTCTGGCACGATTCTGTTATATTTCTGCTGCTTTCTAATTATTTAATCTATGATGGTCTGTGCAGGTTTTACCAACGGACGTTTTTCACCCTATCTTGTATACCATCCTTCAGTGTTTGGTCCCCCGTGTCATGCATCATACTATATGATATTTATGCTATTAGAACACGTCAAGGACCTTGCAACCCGAACGAATCTGGGATTTGAGTTCCCCTTCAACAAAAACAGTGATGATTCCAGAAGAATTTGGGTTGTACGGATAGGCCGTTAACTGGTGATAGCGTGGGAACGACGGTTCTATTCAGTGAGTCGGTGCGTGGATAAACGGGCCCCAGCTCAGTATCAGCTCACTAGATGGTATCCTGACCCATTCTTAACGAGTTGACAATATTATCCTTGGCTATTTTCTATTCTAGTTTGTTTTAAATTTTTCTTTAAACCCAGCATGCATTCATATAGGACTTTTAGTCTATTGCGGAAGATCATTCAAGTGATTCGATTGCGAAAGCCGTTGTGCTTCAATTCTTACAGATATAAGATATTCCATTCTGAATGAAATACTGAGTTTCCTTGAAACGGCCCTACGCTGCCCGTCCAAACGAGACCCTTGTTTGAACAGACCCTCAGATATTCCTTTGCTTTTTTACCTTGTTTGACCCACCTTGGCCGCAACACTTCCACATTGGCTGGTAACCGCTCCCCAAAGGTTAAACCTGCAGGTTTATGACCCAGGTACTTCCACACCGAGAAGTTTGTCTCCTTTATTTTCGTGCATGAGCGCACATCTCACCCTCCCTTATTTGATTTATGTCCAAACAATCGTCAAATTTGAAAGACCTTCTTCAAGGTCGCCTCATTGAAACTACAGGAAAGATTCCAAACAGTCATGTCAAAAGCGTGTCTCATCACACCTTGGCATCAACTTATCAGTCCATTTCACTCCACTTCGATACCATTTCATTACGTGTCACTCCCTTGCAAAGCAGACGCTAAGGCGGGGCAGCTGTAGACACGCTATTCCTGACGCCCCCTGAGAAAATCTCATATTACCACGCGACGCCCCGTAGCGGCTTCCACATTTTGAATCACTTGAGTGTTTCCTATCTTTGAGTTTTCTCTCATCTTCTGGGCGAGTAGCGTAACACTCCTTCGGCATTCGGAAACCGCCTCGTTGTGGAAATCATGTGGCATTCGAACGGCATCAACATCAATTGCATGCATCAGAAGTTACCGGGACCAGGAAAATGCCTAACGAACGACTGCCGACGCCCTTTTCGGGGGAATCCGGGGGTCATCATGGAGGCGTCCAGGCTCCTGGACGCCTCCATCAATACAAAGTAATGACAAAAAATATATATATAAGATTGAAAAAAAATATATATATAATGTTATGGAAGCGTCCAGGCCCTGGACGCCTCCATCAACCAGCTCACGGGCGACCCCCGGCCATCGACTGACCGTTGCTCAGTCTGTCGTTTTAAGAAAATCCAAGTTATGGAGGCGTCCAGGCCCCTGGACTCCTCCATCAACCAGCTCACGGGTGACCCCGGGCCATCGACTAACCGTTGCTCAGCCTGTCGTTTGAATAAAATCCAAGTTATGGAGGCGTCCAGGCCTCTGGACGCCTCCATCAACCAGCTCACGGGCGACCCCGGGCCATCGACTGGCCGTAGCTCAGCCTGTCGTTTGAATAAAATCCAAGTTATGGAAGCGTCCAGGCTCCTGGACGCCTCCATCAACAAGCTCACGGGCGACCCCCGGGCCATCGACTGACCGTTGCTCAGCCTGTCATTTGAATAAAATCCAAGTTATGGAAGCGTCCAGGCCCATGGACGCCTCCATCAACCAGCTCACGGGCGACCCCGGGCCATCGACTGACCGTTGCTCAGCCTGTCGTTTGAATAAAATCCATGTTATGGAAGCGTCCAGGCTCCTGGACGCCTCCATCAACCAGCTCACGGGCGACCCCCGGCCATCGATTGACCGTTGCTCAGTCTATCATTTGAAGTAAATCCAAGTTATGGATCAAATAGCTCACGGGCGACCCCCGACCATTGACTGACCGTCGCTCAGTCTGTCGTTTGAAGAAAATCCAAGTTATGGAGGCGTCCAGGCCTCTGGACGCCCCCATCCTCCCGACCTCTTTAAATAGAGGCCTACCCCGCCCCCCCAGTTCACGGGGTCGAAAAAAGAGCACCGAGAGGCTGCCGGATTCTATTCCTAACCCGTGGGTGTTTTGTAGGGGAGGTCCTTCCGGATCCTCAGGTGCCAGTGCTCGTAGGAGAGAAGCCGCCTTCGCCCGCCGTGCTACCTCGTCGTCCCTACGTTGCCGAAGCTCCGCCGGATCTCGTCATCGACCATACAATAAGCCATTCTCTCCTCTTCTTTCCTAGTTATCTTGCATTCATCATATCATATCTTCTACCCCCCCCCCTTTTTATGAGGGAGTCTCTTTCCGTTTCTACGTCGGAGTAATTGCCATTCATCATAAGCATTTTCCTCCTACTCGTGTCTAAGAGGGGTTTAAAAGACAACACCAACCAGGTGTGTGTCTTGCCATCATTTCGTTACTTGCGTCGTTAGAATTTGAATACTGCACCTTCATCTTTCTGATCCACTCGTTACTTGTTTGTCGTTGTTTTGCAAGGGTAACTGAGGAAAGCCCTCTCCGTCGGCCGGCCAAAGTTGGAGGAAGAAGCAACCTGCCATTTCCCGCTCTCAGGGATTCACAATCTCCGCGCTCAGCATAAGGTACACGCGATCATTTCGTTTCTTTGAGGTAACCCCTCTGGCGATCACACCCCTTTAGCATCCTACGTATGCTCTTTCCTCAAATTGACACGTTTCATAATCCTTCTTAATTTCTAGTCGCTTGATTGTTTGTAGTTTAGTTCGTTTTCTTCTCCTTGAGTGGATTCCTCGGCTTCCACATATACCTTGCTCCTATTCTGTGTTCTCTCACGATTTCGAGCTGAACCATGCGAGAACGAGCGAGTTTTCCAACTTTAAGGGTAAATGATGCTTCGGGGGGTGTGAGATGAGTTCACCTTTCCCGGCCCCGGTTTCCAGCCCAATTAGTGTTATTTGAACCCATGGCATGGTAGCAATTTATTCCCGCCAGTTTTGTTGTAATTGGTTGTCGTTTCGGACCGGTATGAGCTCGGGAACCCACGTGACTCATTTCCGGTCGATTCCTTGGAATCACCCGTTTCTTGTCATTTTGGCATCAGATTAATCCTGTCCAGACTATGGAAGGTTTATATCATCATTAGGATTGTTTCCCCTTCGTTTTAGGGCGAATGGGACGTGGAAAGGTCAAGTTTTGGCCATTTGGTGCGGACCCCAAAGCGAGCGAGAAGCACAAACCGGCGAGCCGTCGGTACCGTACGCGGAGCACCACTCGGGCTACATCGGCTTCCATCTGGCTCGGAGACAGTCTGGAGACTCCCCCTTGAGTCTTAGTATTTATCATATTTATGAGAATTTTATTTGTGTGTAATGTGTGTTTATTTAGTTTTATTCGGATTGTAAGAGGGGTTTATTTGTAATTTGGGACCACCTGGGTCTCGCATGCCCCCCATCCCTTCTCCCATTGATCCACCTCAGCTCTTGGGCCCATGTGCGGTCAGTCAACCCTCCATGGTGGGCTTCTAGAAGAGTTGGACCAAGGGGTGACAAAGGGTAACAAAATTCAAAATTTAGAACACATAAGTCAAGGGGGTGCCCCATGTATAATATAGTTTATTAGGATTGAAATTTTATTTTATTTGTTCCAAACCACATGGGAGAAACAAATTGTGGACTCCCTCTTTTACCCCCCACCAATCCTAGATCTAGGGATAGAACTAGTCTTTTTATATTTTCTATAAGAACCTTGTATTTTCATTTTGAGTGAAATTAATGCAAAGAAAATCATGAATTTCCTCCAAAGGAGCAAGGGCCCCCCCCCTCTCTCTCCTCTCTTCTTCTTGCAGATGGAAAGGCTATGTTCTGAGGTGGGAAGCCTCATCTATCTGGTGTGGAGTTCGTCATCGCCGCCGCCACCGCCATCGTGTTGCCGTCGCACCGCCACTATCGTCGCCGGAGTTCTATCCACCCAGGACAGACCCTTCTTCCACAAATTCGTTCTCTCAACCTCGATATCTTTTGGAGTCCAAATCTTTAGGGTGATTTCCAGTGGTCACCCCCACGTCCCAAAAAATTTGTTTGGGCTTCTGGCTTCCATTTTGCAATTTTCCATTTTCGTTCTTCCTTTCCATCCAGATCTGCCAGCTTTCAGTCCAGATTCATAGTAGCTCTGAGTTTCCCCCCTTCGGACCTTTTTTTGATTTCTGCGTGAACCCCCAATTTTACTGGAGGTTCTTTCCACCACCCCCAACACCTAGGAATTTTCGTGGAACCTTTGAAGTCTTCTACCAATTTTTAAAAATCTTTACTTTCTCCCAAAATCTGTTCTGTCCCTGCTGTCCAGATCCGACCACCCGGTACTAGAAAATACTTTCCCCCATCTACATCTCCTCCAAACCCAGCATAAAAATTAATGCCGTTTTTCTATCTCTCCTCATTACAATTTTAATGAAGAGCTCGAGGTCTGAATCAGAGGTATACCCCATGGTCAACACCGGTCCCCAGGAAACTCAGTTTCTGCCTAGTCAGATCTGAGACTGAGAACAGGCCGGTTCTAAAATCGCCCATCAGAAGCATGGCTCCGGTGAATTTTTTTGACTACCACAGGGTCGAAGGATTTCAAGTCAGCGTTCCAACGGCACTGGTTTTGTGCTGATCTGACAACGGTGCTGATCGCAGTCGCTGATCTCGCCGGGTCGCGCGCCAGAAAATAGAGGTTGCAAATCTGGGGGCAGCAACTCCAAGACTTGGAGATCAGAGCCCATCGGCCTCCGACCGATGTTCCAGCCAGGCTGCCATCCAGGGAAGGGCGCCACCAGGTGTCCCCATCACAGTGGGACCCACCCCATCAGGTTCGGAGAGCTGAGCAGCACGTGGGCCCCACGTACCCGCAGATCGTGTCGTCCGGACAGCACTAAAACACTAGTTTCGGCACCGTCGGAGTGACATCAAGATGCTGCCCGTCAAACCAATTCCCGCTACTCCCAGGCCCCACATGTGACCTATTACCTCCCTACGTGGAGTGGGTCAAATCTTTGTACCACAGTGCATTTGTTTAACCGGGAGTACAGGATTGGCCGGGGTTGTCTTCCCCACGCCGGGAGCGTTAACGATCTCAACTTTTTGGCATTTACTTGCTTAGCTAGTATATGGTCGTGTGCCACTACTGAGTGCGATAGGAACCTAGCCCGTGAGTCCATGTCACCACTGTGAGTGACAGAGTGACCCGTCTCGTGGCTCGATCCGAGCACGGAAGTGAGTCGACCACCCTTGACTCTGCCTGTTTTTCAACCGCGCGGATCCGCGTTTCCCCTCGCTTGGGACAACGAGTGATCTTGCGTTTTCGTTAGTGACGTATAGCCCATAGGAACTCTTAGTGTCGGGCAAAAGTGTCTCCATTGTTGTATGTTTCTGGTCATGTCCGCATTTAGAGTCTGAGGTCTACATCACTTAGAATCTGTTCCCGTGTCCGTCCCACATCAGTTTGGTATCAGAGCGCCAGTCGAGTCTACGGTAGTCTTTGTATCTAAGTCCGCAACAAAAAAAAAAGAGTCCTTTAAGTCTAGTCATTGTCTAAGTCGGTCTAAAAGTGCATTTGCATACCATTGTTCGGTATAGAAAAAGGTGTCACCCGATCGTTAGGTTACGCTTATCGGAGAGATGATTCACTCGCGTGAGAGGATCTTCAGATCCTCGGACTCCGCCATGTACCAGATGTTGGTTTAAGCCAACCTTGCATAGTCGTATCTAGTGTCTTGTCCAACTGTCAGCATGTCCGTCTTGTAGTTCCACATTTCCAATGGAATCTTGATCGCCCAGGCGATATGGCCGTTGGTCCACCCATGGGCTTGGCAACCACCCTCTCCACTTCCGTAGGCCCGAAGCCTCAGATTTTTATGGCTCCAATGACCCGAGCGACTACCTTAAGTGGGAGGCCGCCATGGACAACTATTTTGAATGTTACACCATGTCCGATGCCATGCAAGTCAGTTTTGCCCAAGAGAGGCTTGTCCACAAAGCTGCCTGAAAATGAGAGAGCATTGAGCGCATGAGAGAGGTTAGGAGGCAAAGGTCCATCGAGTCGTGGCATGAGATGAAGGGCGAACTTAGGAAGTTCAACCTACCCGGCCCGGTTACCTCCAACCGACCACACCCAACCACCTCCACCCAAGTGGGCCATAATCGGAGGTAAAGCGCCGCGCATGTAGAAGAGCCTAGGTCCATGACTAAGCCGAGTTCATATGGGGGAGTCCATCACATCGCTACTACTCCAAACCCCACCATTGCCGAACTCTTCCAAATCATTTCGGATAGAGTGGATAGGAGGTGTGATTATATCGAGTCCCTGGTTTCCCCTTGCCTACCTCCAAGACAGAATGGAACCAAGCACGAGCCTAAGGATTTAGCAACCGGTAGCCCCAACCCGATGCCATTTAAAGTGCCACCACAAGGCCCTCTCCCAATCATGAGGGGTCAAGATCGACTTACCAGGGAGCGTAGTGGGTCACGATAGTAGTGTTATCACTGCCAGGGGTTCGGCCACTTTTCCGGATAGTGTCCCACTCAGACGTCTCTAGCCCTAGGGGATAAAAGGGTTGGAGAAGCCTCACTCTCCGATCTTTATTCGGAGCCACCTCAGCCACCGCTACCTGTGTTTCTAACGAGAAAGCTACTCATAGTCGAGCCACTCCTTAGCTGGCTCAAGAATGGCCTGGCCCCATCTCCCTTCCCATCCATGGACCATATCCTACCTCTAGTGCCAATCAATTCATTTCACATCACTTTCCGGTCTAGTCACTATGTGGATACATTGGATGACCTTCTTAAAGGGTTAGACCGACAATTGACATTTACGCACTTGTTGGCTCCAGGCTTCGACCGACCCACAAGTCGTAGTTTCACTCATCCCGCCTTAGCGTCCATCACCTCTGTGTACACCATGGGTCATGTTACCACGGAGGTTCTCCTACTCCTTCCGTTATCGGCCGAGCCTAACTTCATACCATTTACCCCGAGGGAGGAACCCTACCTCCTATATAAGATCACCGTCCCCTATACCCACATGCATGAAGGTGACCATCTACACCTTCAAGATTTTCAAATGTGGGACCATGACTTATGGAGGTCCAATTCAAGGGGTCATACCTTCTTTGATCCTTTCGATCCCTTCCCTAGTGACCCACCTTATGCATTCCATCTCATTAGGGAAGCCGCCCATCACACCCCTACCCCGCGGGCTAGTCCATCTATACTCCGCACAGAATCCATTCATCGGGGTAACGAAGAAGGTGAATTCGGTTCTCTTGGTCCTCCCACATCCAAGCCCAACGTACGTGATTGGTGCATCTTAGGATGTCTAGGAGTTTCCCATGACGTCAACCTCCGGTTACGTCAAGTGTATGCATGGCACACATTCGGGTGTCCTGGTCCACCCTTGCATATGACTGGGTTGGACTAACCGCAGGGTTGTTTAGGGACGTGTGTGCATCCGTGTGTTTTTCTTTTTGCTAAGCATGTTAGGAGTCTGCATGACGACGTCCGTCGTCACATTGAGGCCAGCAATGCACGGTATAAGGATCTAGCCGATGCCCATAGACACCACCGTGAGTTCCAAAAGGGTGAATATGTCATGATTAGGGTAAGACCTGGACAGTTTCCCTCTGTAACTGTAAAGAAATTGCAAGCTCATGGAGCTAGTCCATTTAGAGTGTTGAAACACGTTGGATCCAATGCATATGTTGTGGACATGCCCGAAGAATATGGTATAAGCTCAACTTTCAATGTGTCGGATCTAGTTGCATATAGGGACCCAGCGGTGATCCCTAGTGAGCCTTTCGAGTCATCTCCTCCCATTGAGAGTGATCCCACACCTGAGTGTCCACCACCAGCCCCATTTCCACGGCAACGAGAGTATATAGATCATATACTGGATGAGCAGGTGACTGTTACCAGGAGTGGATCCTACCCGCGCTACCTAGTGCGATGGAGAGGGCGACCCGCCACCGAGGATACTTGGATCACCTGTGGAGAGTTGCAGAGGCTAGATCCGGACCTACTGGAGTGCTACCAGAGTGATGCTGACCCTTACTCGACAGGGTCGAGTTTCTCCCACCCGGGGAGAATTTCTGCGGACCCCAAAGCGAGCGAGAAGCACGAACCGGTGAGCCATCGGTACCGTACGCAGAGCACCACTAGAGCTACAACGGCTTCCATCTGGCTCGGAGATAGTCTAAAGACTCCCCCTTGAGTCTTAGTATTTATCATATTTATGGGAATTTTATTTGTGTGTAATGTGTGTTTATTTAATTTTATTCGGATTGTAATTCGGATTGTAAGAGGGGTTTATTTGTAATTTGGGACCACCTGGGTCTCGCAGGCCCCCCATCCCTTCTCCCATTGATCCACCTCAGCTCTTGGGCCAATGTGGGGTCAGTCAACCCTCCAAGGTGGGCTTCTAGAAGGGTTGAACCAAGGGGGGACAAAGGGTAACAAAATTCAAAATTTGGAGCACATAAGTCAAGGGGGTGCCCCATGTATAATATAGTTTTTTCGGATTGAAATCTTATTTTATTTGTTCCAAACCACATGGGAGAAATAAATTGTGGACTCCCTCTTTTACCCCCCACCAATCCTAGATCTAGGGATAGAACTAGTCTTTTTGTATTTTATATAAGAACCTTATATTTTGATTTTGAGTGGAATTAATGCAAAGAAAAGCTTGAATTTCCTCCAAAGGAGCAAGGGCCGCCCCTCTCTCTCTCTCTCCTATCTTCTTATTGCAGCTGGGAAGGCTGCGTTCTGAGGTGGGAAGCCTCATCTATCTAGTGTGGAGTTCCTCATCGCCGCCGCTGCTGCTATCGTGCCGCCGTCGCACAGCCACCGTCGTCGCCGGAGTTCTATCCACCCAGGATAGACCCTTCTTCTACAAATTCTTTCTCCCAACCTTGAAATATTTTGGAGTCCAAATCTTTAGGGTGAGTTCCAGAGGTCACCCCCACATCCCATAAAATTTGGTTGGGCTTCTACCTTCCATTTTGTAATTTTCTATTTTCGTTCTTCCTTTCCATCCAGATCTGCCAGCTTTCAGTCCAGATTCACAATAGCTCTGAGTTTCCCCCCTTCGGACCTTTTTTTGATTTTTGCTTGAACCCCCAATTTTACTGGAGGTTCTGTCCACCACCCCCAACACCCACGAATTTTCGTGGAACCTTTGAACTCTTCTACCTATTTTTAAAAATCCTTACTTTCTCCCAAAATCTGTTCTATCCAGATCCGACCACCCGATACTAGAAAATACTTTTCCCCATCTAAATCTCCTCCAAACCCAGCATAAAAATTATTGCCATTTTCCTCTCTCTCCTCTCTACAATTTTCATGAAGCGCTCGAGGTCTGAATCATAGGTCTACCCCATGGTCAACGCCGGTTCTCAGGAAACTCAGTTTCTGCCCAGTCAGATCTGAGACTGAGAACAGGCCGATACTCAAATCGCCCATCAGAAGCACGGCTTTGGTAAATTTTTTTGACTCCCACGGGGTCGAAGGATTTTAAGTCAGCGTTCCAATGGCGCTGCTTTCGTGAAGATCTGACATTGGTGCTGATCGCAGTAACCGATCTCGCCGGGTCACGTGCCAGAAAACAGAGTTTACAGATCCGTGGGCAGCAACTCTAAGACTTGGAGATCGGAGCCGATCGGCCTCCGACCGGTGTTCCAGCCAGGCCGCCATCCAGGGAAGGGCGCCACCAGGTGTCCCCATCATAGTGGGACCCACCCCATCAGGTCTGGAGAGCTGAGCAGCACGTGGGCCCCACGTACCCGCAGATCACGTCGTCCGGATAGCACTAAAACGTGAGTTTCGGCACCGTCGGAGTGACATCAAGATGCTGCCCGTCAAACCAATTCCCGGTACTCCCGGGCCCCACATGTGACCTATTACCTCCCTACGTGGAGTGGGTCAAATCTTTGTAGCACAGTGTATTTGTTTAACTGGGAGTACGGGATTGGCCGGGGTTGTCTTCCCCACACCGGGAGCGTGGAGGTAATGATCTCGACTTCTTGGCATTTACTTGCTTAGCTAGTATATAGTCGTGTGCCGCTACTGAGTGCGATAGGAACCTATCCCGTGAGTCCATGTCACCACTGTGAGCCAGAGAGTGCCCCGTCCTGTGGCTCGATCCGAGCACGGAAGTGAGTCGACCACCCTTGACTCTGTCGGTTTCTCAACCGCGCGGATCCGCGTTTCCCCTCGCTTGGGACGACGAGTGAGCTTGCATTTTTGTTAGCGATGTGTAGCCCATAGGAACTCTTAGTGTCGGGCCAAAGCGTCTCCATTGTTGTATGTTGCTGGTCATGTCCGCATTTAGAGTCTGAGGCCCGCATCACTTAGAATCATTTCCCGTGTCCGTCCCGCATCACCATTCCTTCAATTTTGTCACCGTAATGCCTCAACAGTCCTTTCAGATACCAGTTCCATTCCTTAAGTGGTCCAGTGGCGATCGTTTTATGTTAAGTCAGTTCAAGTTTAAGCGACCTTACGATAGACCGTTTCTATTGGCTTGCGGTCAATTAGACAATCGCTAAGCTCTGTGAAGCGGCCTAGGGAGGACCGCTACTTTCCGTGTTGTTTTGGCTAGGTTGGTTTGCTGGCTAAACGGTTGTGCGATAGACCGCAAAGCTAACTGTGGTGGTTTGTGGACGACCACTAAGCTTTGTTTGAATATTAGTCAATTGTTTTTAAGTCGGTTCGGGCTAGCGGTCTAGCTCCGACCGCATGGTGTCTTTGGCGGCCCTTTGGGAGACCGCCAAGCTTCGTGAAACGGTTCAAGGTAGACCGTTTAGTGGTTTGACTGGTTAAGTCAGTTCGAGGGTTGACTGGGTTAAGCGGCCAGGTCCATGACCGCTACAGTCACCTTGCGGCCCTGAGGAGACTGCCTTGTATAAGTAGCAGCCTCAGATAGACCGCATGCCCCTATGCTTTTGTAGTTTTATTCGTTTGAGTCTCTGAGTGTAGCGACCATATCCTTGACCACTTAGTTCAATGAGACAGTCCATGTATATACTGTTTTTAGCTTTGTGCGGCCCTTTTTATGACCACCAAGCGTCTGTGTTCTCTGTGTGAGGGTAGCGGCCCTTTGGCTGACCGCTTGGCTTGCCTGGTGGCCTTGCATGTGATCATTTCCTTCTTGGAGTCTGTTTTCCCAATATTTTGGCCTGCAATTATCTTGGCTTGACCTAGTGGTTTACCCGTTGTCCCGTGGATGTCTTGGATATCCTATGAGGGCTATGACTATGTTGTAGGGTGGCCAAAAGTGCCATTATATCGAGAAGTATTCCGTATTGTTTCACAGTCATGATTGTTTTCTGGTCAACTCGGTGTGATCCAGTGGTTGACATGTAACCTCATGAATGCCTCGATAGTCCTGTAAGGATCGAGACATATTTTTGGACGCCTTGAGGTATTGTCCTACCTCGGTTTACGTGTCCATGTGCTTTAAGGGTTTTTGGTAATCTCTCTGGTCTCCGTGATTCGTGTTATATGTGATGGGAATCAACACCGGGCACTAACATTTTATTTTTACATTTGTGTGCTTTTGTTTGAAATTATGTCCTTGAGTAATTAGTTGTATAATTGTATGGCATTATAAGCTAATGTGTTAGTCCTAGAAGTCTTTGGGTTTCTTTGCAAAAGGCCATGTAGGTGTAGCGACCCGGATTCTGGATACCCGGCATACCCGGTAGGACTACCGGATACGCGTGATACCGCAAGGAACCCGCGAGGCCTCCCAAGAGCGGGAAAGCTCCGAAGGGAAAAAGGCACGTGTAGAGTACATTGAAGCCACAGAGATAGTACAGTAAGCAATTAAATTTCATTAGATAGGTTAGCTAAAGTAGCAAAAATAAAATTATTTTTTAATTAACTGTTTCAAATTAACAATTATAACCCAGAGTCAGTCCAAAGCTAAAGACAACAAGTCTAGCATAGTACAGTCGAAAGAAAGGAAAAATATACCAAAAAGTCGGGGGCAGCCCGACGTAGGTACCAGCTGGTAGCAACGGCACGCAACGAGCACGCACACCAGGAACAACGCCACCCCACCTGAAAAGCAGGGGTGAGCCACGTGTCACTGGCTCAGTAGGGGTCACGCGGATCCCCACTGAAAAACACGCAGTAACACGGAACAACAACAACAAAATAGCAGGTGTAGTAAAGCAGGAAACTACACTACAAAGCTGTAAAACTACGCTACAAGCAGTAGTAAACAGACGGAAGTAGGAGTAGGGAACAAGTAAGAAAGGGGGAAGAATCCGCGCTAGACAAGCGGCGGCCAAACTAACCTCGGCACCCCAAACTACTCCAAGCAACAACAGAAGGGTGACTCTGATCCAGCAAAGTCAGAAGTTACCGATCTGTCAACCCAACACCAGGTCTAAGACGAAGACCTGCAAGAAAAGACAAGAAGGTCTAGAAAAGACCACACAGATGACCGACAGACTCGATCACACACACACGACTGGAACGTCGTGCACACTGCCCCATGCATGACCAGAGCATCATGCATGTGACAGAAACACTGACCTCGAGCACAACCACGAAAAGGCCAACCCAGATAGGTCACGACGCACAAGAAACGTCGAGAGTCACCGGTCAAGTGATAGGAGTACCCTCACACTAGAAGAACAGCCAGTTGCGTCCACTGACGTCTTACACTGCGCCACACGTGTCACGTCCACCCGACTGTGTGCAGCACGGGGGAGACTAGACGCACCAAGAACCAGGTCCAAGGAACAACAGTCCCATGGAAGAACGGCAACTACGGACATAGGACCGCAGTACCACAACTGCAAGTGACTAGTCAGGGCCACGCCCGTCGGCGCAAGTCCCCAGTCCCTGACTACGTGTGCACACACTGACAACTACCTAGGTCAGGCCTCTAGCTAGTATTCCCCTCGGTAGGACGCTACCGTTGGCTGGGGCCCACGGAACTAGCTTAAAAACCGTGTAACGGGAACTGCCCGTCCACCACTCCCGGTGGGTGACGTAGTAAGAAAAGCCTACGTCACAGGCTACGACTAGTGGAGGTTCACAAGGCACGGACTCCAAAACACAAGTGCTGGAGTACAGACAGTCTACGGAAGCCCTGTCACACGTACTACGAAGCACCACTGGCAGTACAACCACTGCCAACAGACTCAGGACCAGGCAACTAGACCTACCACGTAACGATCCCGAGTCGAACGACTCAAAGGCAAGATCATCACAAACAGCGAAACAAGCCGCCAATCGGTCTAATCCTAAGCCACAAGAAACGACGCTCCGCAAAAAACAACTCACGGAGACCTGAGGGAACACCGAAGACCCTCAGCACACGCTTGGACACGTAAACCAAGGTAACGCAGTACCTTGAGGCATCCAGAACCAGTGTCTCGGGCTGGACAAAACTGCCAAGACACCTACACACAAGGTCGCCTGTCAACGCCTGGGTCACCCCGGGTTGACCGGAACCCAACCAAAGACATGCACAAGAGTAGGATAGAGAATCCTACCACAAGCAAGAAGACTCCTAGCTACCTTACAACGTAGTCCTAGCCCTCATAGGATGTCAGAAGACCTCCACGGGACAGCGGGCAGACCACAAGGCCAAGCCAAGACAAACAGAAACTGAAGGAACGAAAATCGGAGCATAGGGCATGTAACGCGCCACCCCTAGACCGCTACAAGAATATGACGGTCTAGACCTGGGCCGTTACAGTCCGAACGACGGTTGGGGGAGCAGCCGTCACACACACCGCCCTAACCAACTCTAAAACATAGAAAACAACATGTAACGGCCAGCACGGGGCGCGTTACACACACCTGACGCGCAAGACCAGGGCCGTCAGGGACAACCACCCTCAAACACAAAACACACGAAGCATGTAACGCGCTAGACGAGGTGCGTTACAACGAACTAACACATGGGAGTGAGCGCGTTATAGCCACCTGATGCACAAGATCAAGTGCGTCAAGGCCAACACACCCACAACCAAAGCTAGCTGAGAGGCATGTAACGGCCAGCACAGGGCGCGTTACAAACGCCTGATGTACAGGGGCCCCACCATTATATCCAACGGCGCAGCAACCCAACTCAGCCAACACAGCATGTTACGGCCTGGGGCAGGCGCGTTACAAACACCTAACGCACGGGGGAACCACCGTCAAAGGCACTGCCTCAAATGGTCAACGTCGGTCAAACGGAATGTAACGGCCAGAACAGAGCGCGTTACATCCATCTAACGCGCTGGGTCAAGCGCGTTAGAAGAACCGACTTAACCCAAGCAATAAATGACAAAAGAGATATAACGCGCCTCACGGGACGCGTCAGAGAAATCTGGCGCGCCAGCCCTGGGCCGTCACTCTCTCAAAACCCCGAAGAACTCAATCAACCCAGCCAATGTAACGGTCAGTCGTGGGGCCGTCAGAGCAAGTGACGGTCCCTGGAACGACCGCCACATCAGCTACGGTAGGAAAATAGAGGAATGGCCAAATCGGCCCGTTCCATGCCCCATTCACGCCGAAGCGCAGAGGAAACAACCCTCGACGATGAAACACTACATAAGAAGGCTAGAAAGCCCACATGCAACCACAAAAACACAAGATCCAGGCGATTCCAACGAATCAACCCTAAATGGGTCAATGAGGTTCCCGGACTCCTACCGGCCTCGAATGACCACCGATCAACACAAAACAAGCATGGATGGGATCCTAACATTCCAACGGTCAGTTCAACACTAACCGAGCTACAAATGGTTGCCGTTTCCCGACGAACCCTACAAAACCCGAAAATCATGGTTTAGGCTAAACAAGTCCAAACTCGGTCTTTTCCGCGCCAAACGAAGTGCAAGGGCAGGGAAAATGAGCAGGAGGAAGTGAGGAACCATCACCCTACCTCCACCGAAGAAACCGTGCCCCGAAGGGACTAAACCACGCCGAAAACCGCGCCGCAAACCGAACCGTCGGCTTTGAATCCACCGTTCAGGATCACACCAGAACCATTCCTATCCTCGCTCCATCACGCACCTCGACAGCTTCCCGACGTCGCCACATCACCAACGGACGCCTCCGTCTGCAGCTGGAGGCAAGAAGGTGGGAGAACGAGAGAGAACGGGAGAGAGAGAGGCGACATGCGAATGAGGAGAAAGAAAGAGGAAAGGAAAAGAAAAAGAAAAGAAATTAAGAAATTTTCCTAATTTCTAAAAATTTTGAAAATGCGCCAAAAATGCACAAATTCAGAAAAATACGCAAAAATAGTCGAAACGACCGGCTCGAAGCGTACATCGTCGCTGTAGCATCCACGAGTCGAGGAACTTACAAGTAAACTCACTGTAGGGTTCCGTAACTAGTACGAGAGAAAAACCCACACGGCTCGTAAAGCTCAACTCGGAAGCCACAAAAGTGAACTGAAACTCACCGAAACAAATCTAAAAGATCCAATGAAGATCCAGCAAGACCTACCAAGGATCCAGAGCATTACATCCTTCCCTCCTTTAAGGAATTTCACCCTCGAAATTAAGGACTAACAAAGGAGAAGCAGGGAAGAACAACCTAACAACACAACCACAAAAATAACACAAATCTCGAGAAAACATAATTCATAGGAACACCGTCAGACCACAATCACGAGCACATGCTCTGGATCGAGCACGACACAAGTGAACACAAGTCTAATACCTCCGAAACATGGCAACGTCACTTACGTCTCACATGGGAAAGAGACACGACTGCCACAACAACAAACAATCAACCGAGAAACACAACGGCAGCACGGCAAGCAGCAGCTTACACGAGAAGACACAGTCCTCTCAGCTGACAGCTCGACCACATCATTGGCTCCAGTGCCAAAGGCAACAGGGAACACCTGGCACATAGGACACCAACGACAACACCACGGCTAGACCACGAACACAATCGAGTCAGTCCTCAATCAGATATTACATCTGATCGAGTCGCAAGCTAACTCCCGGAAAAAAGAGTACAGAAAAGCTGACCGACAAGACAATGGTCCAAGACAGAGACACAAAATCATAGAGAAACAACACTTACAGAAACAACACAACGGTAACACCTGCAGGTTTCTGGCTCCGCACAACACTTAGGGCCACAGAATACCACTGCAAGCAGGGTCACATCAAGGCACAAGAACAGTTGAGCACACGACCACAAGAAACGGGTCACGCATCAAACTGCCCACCAAGAAAAGACACACGACAACGAGAAACAACAATCTCAGGGAACGCACCTCAAGGACCATCAACACGCCTCGAGAGCACAACACCAAGAATGAAATGCAGAGCAAAGGGTACTCAATCAGCAGGAATGCCGACAAATTCCCCAATACTCGCAAATGCCAATGTCAACACCAGAAAACCACCAACAATGGCATGGCAACAGACGACATCGAGGCACAAGAAGCCAAGATGAAGTCACATCAAGAAAGAACAAACCTCTCAACCAGTGGGTAGCCGACCCACATGCTTCTGCTGCACTCTCAACAACGCGCACAGGCAACAGGACAACCTCGGTAGTTGCACCTCAGCACACACCAGACGCTTTCGCAATCAATGAAGATCGCAAATCACACGCCACGAGTACCGATCTCGCGAACAACCGATCACAAGGAGCCTAAGTGCAACTAAAGAAGAGCACCGGCTTCAGCACAAAGCACAAGGAAAGCATCAATCTCAGCTTACCTTCACGTCCCGAAAATGATAGATGAGCCTTCACGATACATCGGCCATTGGACATGGCACGACAATACGGTACACAACAGCTCTTAACATCATCACAGAGTCCAAAGCCAAGCAACCGTATAGCAGAGAGCAGATCAGGCTCAAAACAAAGCTGTCCACACTTAAGCAGACACAGGACAAGGGCATCACTAAGACAGCAATTCCAAGGCAAACCTCGAAAAGATTCCTTTAGAAGGGATGAGAAGCAAGAAGTTCAACCACAAAAGCTCACCAGGAAGGGAAAATCCTAGCTTGCCTGAGCAACTTCTCCAACACGGAATCTAATCGAGCACTTTAACAGAAGTGAAACACATCAGGAGCTGAACAGACTCAAGCCGGGATGACCAATACAACGTGAGAACGTGTACGGTCATCAAACCAAGGCTAAAGGTCAACAGCAACCTGAACAACACACGGAAAAATCTCGAACAACGTACTACAGATTCAAGCCTTTCGGCGAACACTGCCAAGTACAACATGATCGAGACAAACGCAACGACGAAAAGAAACACCTCGTCATATCCTGACGAGAGCAGGACCATCTCGTATAGTGCCAGAACAGCACGCACAAGACAACACACAGAAAACAACGTGACATGGAATCGCAAACCGAAGCCAGCTGAAAACTGTACTGGACCTTCATGACTCTGGAAACTGTATATCTCAGATTGCCATGTACTTCACATGACAATGCTCTGATAGCTCAGAAAAGAACTCCGAACATCTCAGAACACTACTCTGATACCACCCTGTAGCGACCCAGATTCCGGATACCCGGCATACCCGGTAGGACTACCGGATACACGTGATACCGTAAGGAACCCGCGAGGCCTCCCAAGAGCGGGAAAGCTCCGAAGGGAAAAAGGCACGTGTAGAGTACATTGAAGCCATAGAGATAGTACAGTAGGTAATTAAATTTCATTAGATAGGTTTGCTAAAGTAGCAGAAATAAAATTAATTTTTAATTAACTATTTCAAATTAACAATTATAACCCAGAGTAAGTCCAAAGCTAAAGACAACAAGTCTAGCACAGTACAGTCGACAGAAAGGAAAACGTACCAAGAAGTCGGGGGCAGCCCGACGCAGGTACCAGCTGGCAACAACGGCACGCAACGAGCACGCACACCAGGAACCACGCGGAAGCAGAGCGAACAACGCCACCCCACCTGAAAAGTAGGGGTGAGCCACGTGTCACTGGCTCAGTAGGGGTCACGCGGATCCCCACTGAAAAACACGCAGAAACACGGAACAACAACAACAAAACAGCAGGGGTAGTAAAGCAGGAAACTACACTACAAAGTTGTAAAACTACGCTACAAGCAGTAGTAAACAGACGGGAAGTAGGAGTAGGGAACAAGTAAGAAAGGGGGAAGAATTCGTGCTAGACAAGCGGCGGCCGAACTAACCTCTGCACCCCAAACTACTCCAAGCAACAACAGAAGGGCGACTCTGATCCAGCAAAGTCAGAAGTTACCGATCTATCGACCCAACACCAGGTCTAATACGAAGACCTGTAAGAACAGACAAGAAGGTCTAGAAAAGACCACACAGACGACCGACAGACTCGATCACACACACACGACTGGAACGTCGTGCACACTGCCCCACGCACGATCAGAGCATCATGCATGTGACAGAAACACTGACCTCGAGCGAAGCCACGGAAAGGCCAACCAGACAGGTCAAGACGCACAAGAAATGCCGAGAGTCACCGGTCAAGTGATAGGAGTACCCTCACACTAGAAGAATAGCCAGTTGTGTCCACTGACGTCTTACACTGCGCCACACGTGTCATGTCCACCCGACCGTGTGCAACACGGGGGATACTAGACACACCAAGAACTAGGTCCAAGGAACAACAGTCCCAAGGAAGAATGGAAACTACGGACATAGGACCGCAGTACCACAACTGCAAGTGACTAGTCAGGGCCACGCTCGTCGGCGCAAGTCCCCAGTCCCTGACTATGTGTGCACACACTGACCACTACCTAGGTCAGGCCTCTAGCTAGTATTCCCCTCGGTATGACGCTACCGTTGGCCGGGGCCCACGGAACTAGCTTAAAAACCGTGTAACGGGAACTGCCCGTCCACCACTCCCGGTGGGTGACGTACTAAGAAAAGCCTACGTCACAGGCTACGGCTAGTAGAGGTTCACAAGGCACGAACTCCAAAACACAAGTGCTGGAGTACAGACAGTCTACGGAAGCCCTGTCACACGTACTACGAAGCACCACTGGCAGTACAACCACTGCCAACAGACTCAGGACCAGGCAACTAGACCTACCATATAACGATCATGAGTCGAACGACTCAAAGGCAAGATCGTCACAAACAGTGGAACAAGCCGCCAATCGGTCTAATCCTAAGCCACAAGAAATGACGCTCCGTAGAAAACAACTCACGGAGACCTGAGGGAACACCGAAGACCCTCAGCACACGCATGGACACATAAACCAAGGTAACGCAGTACCTTGAGGCATCCAGAACCAGTGTCTCGGGCTGGACAAAACTGCCAAGACACCCACACACAAGGTCGCCTGTCAACCCCTGGTCACCCCGGGTTGACCGGAACCCAACCAAAGACACGCACAAGAGTAGGATAGAGAATCCTACCACAAGCAAGAAGACTCCTAGCTACCTTACAACGTAGTCCTAGCCCTCATAGGATGTCAGAAGACCTCCACGGGACAGCGGGCAGACCACAAGGCCAAGCCAAGACAAACAGAAACCGAAGGAACGAAAATCGGAGCATAGGGCATGTAACGCGCCACCCCTAGACCGCTACAAGAATATGACGGTCTAGACCTAGGCCGTTACAGTCCGAACGACGGTTGGGGGAGCAGCCGTCACACACACCACCCTAACCAACTCTAAAACATAGAAAACAACATGTAACGGCCAGCACGGGGCGCGTTACACACACCTGACGCGCAAGACCAGGGCCGTCAGGGCCAACCACCCTCAAACACAAAACACACGAAGCATGTAACGCGCTAGACGAGGCGCGTTACAACGAACTAACGCATGGGAGTGAGCGCGTTATAGCCACCTGATGCACAAGATCAAGCGCGTCAAGGCCAACACACCCACAACCAAAGCTAGCTGAGAGGCATGTAACGGCCAGCACAGGGCGCGTTACAAACGCCTGACGTACAGGGGCCCCACCATTATATCCAACGGCGCAGCAACCCAACTCAGCCAACACAGCATGTAACGGCCTGGGGCAGGCGCGTTATAAACACCTAATGCACGGGGGAACCACCGCTAGAGGCACTGCCTCAAATGGTCAACGTCGATCAAACGGAATGTAACGGCCAGAACAGGGTGCGTTACATCCATCTAACGCGCTGGGTCAAGCGCGTTAGAGGAACCGACTTAACCCAAGCAATAAACGACAAAAGAGATATAACGCGCCTCACGGGACGCGTCAGAGAAATGTGACGCGCCAGCCCTGGGCCGTCACTCTCTCAAAACCCCGAAGAACTCAATCAACCCAGCCAATGTAACGGTCAGTCGTGGGGCCGTCAGAGCAAGTGACGGTCCCTGGAACGACCGCCACATCAGCTACGGCGGGAAAATAGAGGAATGGCCAAATCGGTCCGTTCCACGCCCCATTCACGCCGAAGCGCATAGGAAACAACCCTTGACGAAGAAACACTACATAAGAAGGCTAGAAAGCCCACATGCAACCACAAAAACACAAGATCCGGGCGATTCCAACGAATCAACCCTAAATGGGTCAACGAGGTTCCCGGACTCCTACCGGCCTCGAATGACCACCGATCAACACAAAACAAGCATGGATGGGATCCTAACATCCCAACGGTCAGTTCAACACTAACCGAGCTACAAATGGTTGCCATTTCCCGGCGAACCCTACAAAACCCGAAAATCATGATTTAGGCTAAACAAGCCCAAACTCGGCCGTTTCCGCGCCAAACGAAGTGCAACGGCAGGGAAAACGAGCAGGAGGAAGTGAGGAACCATCACCCTACCTCCACCGAAGAAATCGTGCCCCGAAGGGACTAAACCGCTCCGAAAACCGCGCCGCGAACCGAACCATCGGCTTTGAATCCACCGTTCGGGATCGCGCCAGAACCATTCCGATCCTCGCTCTATCACGCACCTTGACAGCTTCCCGACGTCGCCACCTCACCAACGGACCCCTCCGTCTGCAGTCGGAGGTGAGAAGGTGGGAGAACGAGAGAGAATGGGAGAGAGAGAGGCGAACGTGCGAATGAGGAGAAAGAAAGAGCAAATAATAGGTCCTTTTAGCCAAACCCAGGTTTTGAGTTGACTTCTAGTTCTGGACTTTTTCTGCTTGCTCTTTTCACCCAGACTGATATTTGCCATGATCTCGTTCTCCTGAGCCTCAGCCTCTGCAAGGCCTTCTAATATTGAGAAGCAAGAAGGAAATCGACCTTATACGAAGAAGACTCTACGGCAATGGTGATAAAAGCGTAAAAGCTCATAACCCCGCTCATTTGCATATGCTCTATATTACGGAGAAGCACAGAGTCTTGATGCTGAATTTGGAAAGGAAAAGAAAAAGAAAAGAAATTAGGAAATTTTCCTAATTTCTAAAAATTCTGAAAATGCGCCAAAAATGCACAAATTCAGAAAAATACGCAAAAATAGTCGAAACGACCGTCTCGAAGAGTACATCGTCGCTGTAGCATCCACGAGTCGAGGAACTGACAAGTAAACTCACCGTAGGGTTCCGTAACTAGTACGAGCGAAAAACCCACATGGCTCGTAAAGCTCAACTCGGAAGCCACAAAAGCGAACCGAAACTCACCGAAACAAATCCAAAAGATCCAATGAAGATCCATCAAGACCTACCAAGGATCCAGGGCATTACATAGGCCCTGCAGGACCCTCCACCCTCTCCCTCATTGGTCCAAGTGGCATCTAGGCCCCATGTGGGACTAGTTCAAAGTCCAAAGTTGGACTTGGACCAAGGGGGGACAAGGATGAAAAAAATTCAAAAATGGATGCCATTAAGTCAAGGGGGCGCCCCCCATTTAATTTATTATATTACATCTTTTATTTTTATTTAATGCGACCATTTGACCACATGGGGGATTATTGTATTATACCCCATTTACCCCTCCCTAACCCTAGATCTAGGGCTAGTTAGGGTCTTTTGCCAATTACTATATATCCTTGTATTTTTCCATTTGATGGAATTAATGAATATAATTATATGAAATTGCCATGGGCGCCCCTCTCTCTCTCTAGCTCTCTCTTGTTCTTCATCTTCTTCCTCTAGATCCAGGGTGTGAAACCCTCAATATTGGAGTGAATCCAATTTCTATCTTCTCTTTGGAGTGTGAAGCTCCCCCACCGCCGTTCGTGCCACCGTCGGAGCCGCCATCTGTTGTGCCCCTGTGGTTTTGATGTCAGCAACAACTATGTTTTGATGTCAGCAAGCACTATGGGTTTTGATGTCTACAAGACTGTTGTACCCCTGTGTTTTTGATGTCAGCAAGTACTATGAGTACATGTGAATGATTGATTGAGAATCTTGTTTGCATGTCATTCCGTCAAACAGGTTGTGTGCATATTAACTGCCATATGCATACACTGCATCAGTGCATTCATCAGTCGCTTCAATTCAATATTGATGCGTGTTCATTATGCATACAACATTAGTGCAGGGTTAACAGTCTAGGACTGTGCATTTCATAACTGTGTTTCATGTGGCCATAAGTTAGAACATGCCAGTTCAAGGGTTAAAGTCTGTATAGAGTTTGCCTAGACTGCATCAACTCAAGTCTGTACATTCTTTGGTGGCTAGTCTGTACAACCTCCATTGTTTCATTTGACCAAGTCAGTTTAGCCAGTGGTCTTCATGCATATACATAGTCTATGCATTGATTTGTCTCGCACATACACTAAGTCTGCACATGGTGACTTAGCGAGTCTATACATTCGTGAACATAGTCAGTGCATCCTTTTGCATCGTTGTCCTTTACACATATACATAGTCAGTGCATTTGTTTGCTCAATGCATAGGCATAGTCAGTGCATTCGGTTGTTTCATGTCTATTCAAAGTCTGCACATTCTCTGCTGATATGTATGTGCATCATTTTAGCAAAGTCTGTACATCGTCTTGTCGCATGCATGCAAAGTCTGTACACTCTTTGATAGCATGCCTGAGCATTTCTCTTCAATGTGCATACTTTCCTATATGCATTTGTGTATCTTTCAAGATAAAGTCTGTACACTCTTCACCCGGCATTCAAAGTCTATACATTCTGTTGCATACATACGTAAGGCAGTGTCATGCACTCAAAGTCCACACATGCACACGCATAGTTTGTGCATTATGCATTCATGCTTAAACTCTAGGCATAGTAAGTATGCACATTGGTTGTACATTGCACACAAAGTCTATACACTCGTTGATGGCATGCCCGTGCATTCATCATCAATGTGCATACCTTATTATATGCATACTGCATTACACGCTATAAAGTCTGTACATGCTCTGTTCAAATATCAAACTTACTCGATGCATCCTTTCTTCCCTTTCAGATTAATTCACACTGATAACAAGCTTAATCTGACAGGACTGCTGCTCGAGGAGCTTAATAAGGGCACGTGATCAAAGAATGGAGAAGGCTCAGGATCGTGACATGTGTAATGCAGTGAGCTGAAATGCTGCCACGTGGTCTAGGCTCTTGGGCGAAAATCGTGGAGAGCACACGGCCTATCTGTTCACTGCTCTATAAATAAGAAGCTTCTTCCAGAGGAGTAGGGCCATCATGAGCAGAGTGATCGAAGTAGGGGAGCCCATCTGAAAGAGCAGAAGCAGAGAGAGAGAGAGAGAGCCTGCACGATCCAGAAGAAGAGAAAGAAAGAAAAAGAAAAAGAGAAAGAGAGATCAGCAGAAGAAGAAAAAGGAGAGTGAAAAGAGAGATAGAGAGTTCGTGAAAAAGAAGAGAGAAGACTTCTTTGAAGATGTGTTATCTGTTGGCTCTTGGATCAGATATAGACCAACTTGCTCCTTGAGAGCTGTTTTGTGCTTTACCGTATACAGCTTTCTGTTGCTATGTCCTTTCCATATTTTATTTTTCTTTTACCTCTGTTTCAAGCTGTTTGTCAGCGGAGCAAGCTGTGTTGCTCAGCGGGCAGAGGAGGATTCCTCTGGACGGGTTAAGCTGTAGTCCCCAGCGGTTGGCAAGCCTGTAATGCCCAGCGGTCAAGCTATTAGTCAGCGGTTGTAGGCAAGCTATGAGGCCCAGCGGTTTAAGCTGTGTATCAGCGGAATCCACACTCTAGTTGGAGTGTGGGGTGGACATAGGTCTGGAGTACCGAACCACCTTAAAAATCTTCTGTGCAGTGGTTTGATTGTCTATTGTGTTTCGCTAGATGCATGCTTAGGTTCGATGTGTTCTTTCATATAGTGAGTGGTTTATTCGCACACCACATATTTGATTGGAATTGGGTTTGCATACAAGCGCATATAGAGTAGATCAGAAGTTAAGTCTATCTGATCTTTCCATTTCGTTCGAAAAGAGCACCTGTGTCATACAAGGCACTTATTTGTGTTAATTCCGCATCTCTGATTGTTATAGTTTTTAATTGGGAGTAATTTTTTAAGGGGAGATTCATTCACCCCCCTCTGAATCCATCGCACCGATCCCAACAATTGGTAGCAGAGCGGGTCTCTGTGCTTCCAGATCCAATGATCTGCAGAGGATCCTGCTAGTCTGTGTGGTGCTTTGCTATTTGTAGTTTGGTGCATTTCTTATCGATTGCTTTGTGCATTGAACCTGTTTGCTATCTGTCTTAATGGCTCGTCCGCTTGCGTTTGATGGTTCTAACTTCAGTAAGTGGTTAGGCAGCCTATGCGTTTATATGAATTCCATTGACCCTAATCTATGGAGTTTGGTTTCTAAAGGCCCACACCAATTATCTCATGATGACACCAAGTGGTCTAGAGAGGACAGAGTAAAGAACCGTGATAATGTCACATTTCTTAATATTTTGAAAGCTGTAGTTAATACTGATAGATTTCCTTTTGTTCTCAGGTGCACTTCTGGAAAGGAAATATTGGATAGAATAACTGCTACAAATGGGGAGCAAGAGGATCAATGCTTGATGGCCAACCGGGGTGATCACAATTCTGATCAACAGGAGGAAACTTCATCCAAGGTAAGCTCTGGATCCGAAGAGATTTCGCTTGATGATTTATGGAATATAAATGAAGAACTCACTGATAGATGTAGGAAATTAAAATCTGAAAATAAAAAGTTGAAAAAGAAATGTGATCAGATTAATTCGAATGCTCCTTGTGAAAACTGTCAAGAACTGAGAAAATCTCATGAAATCTGCTTAGCCGATGTTGATAAGAGTAAGGAACAAATTTCTGTTTTGGAAAATAAAAATCAGGATATCACAGATAAAATCTCTGAACGAGAAGAAAAATTGAGCTCAATTAATAGTGATCAAATCTTACTAAATAAGCGAGTTCATAATGAAGAACTAATAAAAGAAAATGAAAGAATGATGGAAGAAATGAAAATTTTGAAGGATCAAAACAAAAAGCTCATGGTCTTAAATACTATTATGGGAGAAAAATGGCTAACCATTGAAAAGGGAAAGCGTGTTGAAAATGACTCTGAAGAAAGATTGAAACCGGAAATTAATACACTCAAAAGTCTGAATGATGTCTTACATCAACAGGTTATCAGCTGTGAATCTGACATTGCTTGTTATGAGGTTGACATTATTTCTCTAAAGTCTAAAATCCATGATCTAAAAAATTCAATGTCTGAATCTGTGAAGGATAAAGGCAAAATGAAAATGCCTCTGGAAGATAATATAAGTGGTCAAAGAAAAGGGACAGACAACATTACTGAAATTAAACAAGCCAAGAGAAACCAGCTATATACCACTTTTATTCAAAGCTCTGAAGTAGAAGGAACTTCAAGACAATCTCCAAAATAATCTACTGCAACTGAGAATCAAAAACCACTGAAAAATAAAAAGAACAATCAACATACTGAGAAAGTTCAGGTTAACAATAAATTTCATGCTAAGTATGTTAATTGTTTCTACTGTGGGAAATTTGGTCATGAGATGGCTGATTGTTTTGTGATGAAGAAGGATGATATGAAACTTAACAGAATTCGAATAAAAGGATTCAGTGTTTTTACTGTCACAGAATTGGTCATCTTATGCATAATTGTGAACTAAAGAAACAGGATGATCTCAATGCTAAAAAATTGCATGATAGGAATGTTCATGCTAAAAATCATGCAAATCATAAGAAGAACATTCAATGTTTTCATTGCGGCAAACTGGGCCACATTGCTACTCAATGTTGGCACATTCAGGGGAAGAAATTTCATTCTGAATTTGTTAATTTCCATGATAACAAAGATGTTTTTGAAAGAAATAATTTTGGTTCTAAGAGAAAGCACATTAGGTGCTTCGAATGTGGAAAGCATGGCCATACAGTCAAGAACTGCTGGCATGCTCAGAGAAATAGATTGAATTCTAAATCTGTAAAATTTTCTGCTTTCTATGATTCTGCTAGAAATAACTCAATTGATAAAAAGAAAAACTCTTCATGCTGTGAATGTGGGAAGCCATGTCATAGAGCTGCTGATTGTTGGCTAGCTGGTTTTAGTAAACAGAATTTTCACTTTGCTAATAAATTTCATGACAACAGTAATTTGCATAAAAAGAATTTAAAATCTGCTGCATCATGCCAATACTGTGGTCAGATAGATAGGTCATTGTATGGATAATTGCTCCTTAATGATGAGTGATGATCTGAAGTCTAAGAAAATGTGGAAAGCACCATTCAGAGGTGTCACTTTTACTTCAAGACCCAAGGCTGCTTGGGTTCCTGTTGGATAAAAATACTTTAGCCTTTACAGGTGTGCCTTGGAAGTTGATGAATAAAAGGGTTAATAATCCAAGACACTCAAGAATGAAAACCCCAGGATCCTACGCTTCAGGTCAGTTCTGAACAATCTGTTTAAATTTCATCATCCAAAAATTGAGAATTTGAAATGATTATATATCATGTTGCTCTGTTGATGCTAAGTTGAGATTCTCTTAAAAATGAATTACGCAATCATGCTTATGGTAGTTTCCTTCTGTCAAAATTGCATGAATCATATATGAATGAAGAATTTGAAATCATGTGTTGTGCTTTTATTACATTTCATGCACTTAGTCAGGGGGAGTTTGACTGGTTATGCTTAATGTTATTGATGCTCATGATTAGCCTCATTGCATCTAGACAGTGGGAGATTTGTCAGATACATTTGTTCCTCACTTCCTGAATCCCTCTGGTTTAGTTATTTGAATCACTCTACTGCTCTCTAGTGGATAACCTGAATGTTCTGCTATTCTCATCTTGCATAGCTGTTCTATCTGTATTCCAGACTCAGCTACTGAAATTGATTCTGCTCTGCATATATTTGATGCTCTTCTCTCCTGCTATCATTTGCTCTACCAGCTTGCACCTATCAAACATTTACATCTTTTCAAGCTGGTCTGATTAATCTGGTTCTTGTTCCAGGAATGATAAAGTGTCCAGTAGCATTGATTGGACTGATCTGAGATTCTTATGTTGTGTACCATGTTTTAGTCTGAACTCTTAAAAGAAATTCCTATCATATAGGTTTAAGAATGACCATTGATTCAGACTGATATAAGTTTAATGTATTCTCAGAGTTGCACTTGAATGATTTGAAAATATCTGAATACTAAGTTTTAATAAATTTTAACCAACTGCGTCATGAATACCCTAGTCTCACCCATCTGTAATCTGAAAATGTGATATCAAGGCTACTTTGGTAGAGATACATAGAGATAGCATTGCTTTTAAACATTAACTTGAAAAATGTTGACTAAAAAGAAAAATTGTGTTCGGGGTAATGACTTGGTAACTGAGTAACTGGGTTCTCTATCAATGAAATAGAGTAAACCTATGTCATGAAGTTCCACAGTTATATATGGTAAAAATGTATTGAAATTCTGATAGAGCAATGGCATGTTTGTGTTGAGTAACTGGGGAGTCCGACCTCTGATCAAGGTGTCTCCTCATGTAAAAAGATACTCCTATTGCTAACTCTGTTCTCAAAGTTGAGAGGCAATGACAGTCATCACACTGAAGTAACTGGGTCACTTCACCTAAGACGTGTTGTGCCTCATGTCAAAAGGTGTTGATCAACTTAAATTGCTCAGGGAATATTGTGCTTATTGAAAGAAAATTTCTTGCAAAAGCTGTCAACTCACATTTTTCTAAGTGTGTTTAATCTTGATACTATACTATGTAACTCTCAAAGTGGTCATTGAGTTCATTTGTGTAAGATGGAAGGTGGTTGTTCTTGAGTATTGATTGATTAATTGGTTCACCTTTATTAAAACCTACCTTCAGATATGAGTATTGAATTTGATTGACAAATTTGGTATACATCATGATTAAATCAGTTGGGTCATGTCGCTTAATTCATAACCCCCTATGATAGGAGAGTCTTTCCTTGTGAGGACTTATTACTGTGGTACCTGCCATACAATTTCCTCTGATCAGGTTAACCTTTGACAACTTAATCATCATGCTATCTTACCTGTTGAAGATCATGTACCTTGCTTGCTGTTATTTACTCCTACCCTTGGCTACATCTACTTCATTTACATCATTGTTTCACTTTCCACAATGTTGGAATCTTCCATCTTGTTTCTATAACCAGTTCTAGTTCTGTGGGCTTTTCACCTGCATTGTTCTGTCCATACAAATATAAGGTGCCACAACCATTATTATTTTGGATTCCTTGTGGTGGCAGATTTCGGATTGCTTTTGGTTAACCAGAATTCATTCATGCACTTCAGGGGGAGTTCTGGGTCATCTGCATTTAAGGGGAGAGTAGTCATTCATTCATATTGATAGGGGGAGCTCTTATATTTTATTTTTCTAGTGCTCATCCTGCATACTTCAATTTGGGGGAGAATAGCTCTTATGTGCCTTCATTTGTCAAAGGGGGAGATATTATCTCAATCTTTTTATACCTGCTTAATCTTTTCTCTCTCTCAAACTTTTCTCTTTTTGATGAAGTCAAAGGGGGAGAATAGTTTGGGTCTGTGTGATTCATAGTGTTCATAGTGTTGCCATCATCAAAAAGGGGGATATTGTTGTGCCCCTATGGTTTTGATGTCAGCAAAAACTATGTTTTGATGTCAGCAAGCACTATGGGTTTTGATGTCTGCAAGACTGTTGTACCCCTGTGTTTTTGCTGTCAGCAAGTACTATGAGTACATGTGAATGATTGATTGAGAATCTTGTTTGCATGTCATTCCGTCAAACAGGTTGTGTGCATATTAGCTGCCATATGCATACACTGCATCAGTGCATTCATCAGTCGCTTCAATTCAATATTGATGCGTGTTCATTATGCATACAACATCAGTGCAGGGTTAACAGTCTAGGCCTGTGCATTTCATAACTGTGTTTCATGTGGCCATAAGTTAGTACATGCCAGTTCAAGGGTTAAAGTCTGTACAGAGTTTGCCTAGACTGCATCAACTCAAGTCTGTACATTCTTTGGTGGCTAGTCTGTACAACCTCCATTGTTTCATTCGACCAAGTCAGTTCAGCCAGTGGTCTTCATGCATATACATAGTCTATGCATTGATTTGTCTTGCACATACACTAAGTCTGCACATGGTGACTTAGCGAGTCTATACATTTATGAACATAGTCAGTGCATCCTTTTGCATCATTGTCTTTTACACATATACATAGTCAGTGCATTTGTTTGCTCAATGCATAGGCATAGTCAGTGCATTCGGTTGTTTCATGTCTATACAAAGTCTGCACATTCTCTGCTGATATGTCCGTGCATCATTTTAGCAAACTCTGTATATCATCTTGTCGCATGCATGCAAAGTCTGTACACTCCTTGATAGCATGCCTGAGCATTTCTCTTCAACGTGCATACTTTCCTATATGCATTTGTGCATCTTTCAAGACAAAGTCTGTACACTCTTCACCCGACATTCAAAGCCTATACATTATGTTACATACATACGTAAGGTAGTGTCATGCACTCAAAGTCCACACATGCACATGCATAGTTTGTGCATTATGCATTCATGCTTAAACTCTAGGCATAGCAAGTCTGCACATTGGTTGTACATTGCACACAAAGTCTGTACACTCGTTGATGGCATGCCCGTGCATTCATCATCAATGTGCATACCTTATTATATGCATACTGCATTACACGCTATAAAGTCTGTACATGCTCAGTTCAAATATCAAACTTACTCGATGCATCCTTTCTTTCCTATCAGATTAATTCGCACTGATAACAAGCCTAATCTGACAGGACTGTTGCTCGAGGAGCTTAATAAGGGCACGTGATCCAAGAATGGAGATGGCTCAGGATCGTGACACGTGTAATGCAGTGAGCTGAAATGCTGCCACGTGGTCTAGGCTCTTGGGCGGGAATCGTGGAGAGCACACGCCCTATCTGTTCACTGCTCTATAAATAAGAAGCTTCTTCCAGAGGAGTAGGGCCATCGTGAGCAGAGTGATCGAAGTAGGGGAGCCCATCTGAAAGAGTAGAAGCAGAGAGAGAGAGAGCTTGCACGATCCAGAAGAAGAGAAAGAAAGAAAAAGAAAAAGAAAAAGTGAGATCAGCAGAAGAAGAAAAAGGAGAGTGAAAAGAGAGATAGAGAGTTCGTGAAAAAGAAGAGAGAAGACTTCTTTGAAGATGTCTTATCTATTGGCTCTTGGATCAGATCCATAATGTAGCAACCCTGATAAAAATAAGATTTTTAAATAAACTAAATTAAAATGAAAGATAAGTAAATAGATGACAAAGAGTCTAAATGGGTAAATCATTAATCAAGAAGAAATAACGCCTTTTATCAAGGTGCTGATTCAAAAGGAAACGCCTCTAGATAAGGTGTTAATTTAAAAGGGACGCCTAGACAATAGGGCGTCAAATTTCAAACGATGGGAAAAATAAAAATTAAGGAAAAGAAATGAAACGCCCTCTACATGGGCGCGTTTACATAAGTAACGACGCTAGACAAGGCGTCAATTTAAATTCGACGCCCTCACTTAAGATGTTAATTCAGTTCGAGTTTCGTTCGACCCAGGAGTTTATCCAGGGCAAGTTCTGGATAACTACGTCGAAGGTGGAATACGGTAAGGACTCTATCATGGAAGTATTACCTCCAATACAACTCTAACCCTATTAGGATCCCCAAAATCCTATAAATATACTCCTTAATCAAGCCCTGATCGCTATTTTGGCGTTCGTCTGCTGCTGCCGTGCACGAATAATAGGTAGTGTTCTTCTTTTCCTTCAGTCACGGTTTAAGGAAGATAATGATCGTTCGTCTTTCTTCTTCCTCTGCAGGTTGCCTACAACGTGAAAAAAACTCTCATATAGTTGAAGGACGAGAAGTTCTTCATCTTGTTTTCTTCTTCCGACGAGGAAACTCTGTTGCAAATAGAGTATCATCTCTTCACATCTTTTACGTATCTCCCTCTAAACCAGGTATGTTTTCTCAAGAACGTAGCCCAAACCAACTCCAGTTGCTAGTAATACTTTCTGTCATACATGCATATAGTTTGATTATGGTTTCAGATGTTTTTCCATGAAATTTTAAAAAAAGAAACGCCCTTGACAAGGACGCTAATTTAAATAAGCGACCCACACTAGGGCGCTAATTATTATTTTGACGCCATGCCCATAAGTCGTCAATTACATGTAATTAACAAATACCCACGTATAAAATTTAATATTTTTGTAACCATGAACCTAATATATTGCATGAGTATACCTGTGAAATCCTGCTATTTTTCCTGTCATGATCATGTACCCTCTTTCCTGAAATTTTATAAAAATTGGTAAATTCTTGAATTCACGACCTTGTCTAGGTCGTCTCTTATTGAACTGACGCCCCAGACCAGGGCGCTAGTTGACAAGTAACGCCCCTATCCAGGGCGCGTTTTTGTAAAAATTCCAGAACATTGATTTTCTGCAAAATAGAAATATTGAAGGGATGTCTAATGTCTACGTCGTCAAATTGTGAATAAACGCCCCTGAGTAAGGCGTTAATTGGATAATAAATGACTTAGCTTAAGTCGCTATTTTCTGTATTACTGTTTTACACTGATTACTGTCACCGAAGGATTTTATATATATATATAAATATATATATCGACACTATATTCCAGTCCGTGAATATAGTCCCATGTTTCATGATGTTTTAACGTTACCCCCCCCCCCCCTAACTCTCATTGACATACAAGCTCTCCATTGGACATTCCGTTCCTTTGGACTATCAAGTTAGTCATAGAGACCTCCGTAAGTCTCCTCGTAGCCTTGGATTCCCTCAAGGCCGACTGAGCTGGTTGTACCATAAAAACTCATTACACTATTTTGCCATGTCACTCTAAAGAAACATGGTATACCGGCCCTCATGTTATGCAAAGTGTGTATCATGATAATTCTCTTAATGGGATGAGGTTATCATGCCATTTGATGCTGTTCTTGTAAACCCCAATTCTATATCAACATTGTCATAATGTTCTTGTAAACCCCAACTCTATATCAACATTATTATGATGTTCTTGTAAACCCCAATTCTATATTCAACATGATGTTCTTATGGACCTCAATTCTATATTAAGAATGAGGACGTCTTGCCATTGATGTGCTGTTCATGTGGACCTCAATTCTATATAAAGAGTGTCCATACTTGTTTGTCATGGTACCCAAGTTATGGAACCAATTCCACCTAGTTTTATCGATAATCGTGATTGTACCGTTATTATAGTCATTCTATGTCAAGTGTCATATTTTTTGGACTCTATTCTATCCAAGTTATCCTACATGTCTATAAGCTTTATTCTTGAAATTCCATATTGGCTATACACAAAAGTGGATGTTAAAATACATGATTAATGCCTGCGCATATAGGGCCCGATCTGGTCCTGGGAGGAGCACCCGAAAGTACTTGTGCCCATGGGAGTTGATTGATCACGGTATTGGCATTATACCGAAGTGCATGACTAGCTTGATTGAACATTCCACAAATCTTGTACTTGTACTTGACTTGATATTACATGACTTGCGTGGCCCGAGAAAGGGTAATTGCATACTTGCTTGACTTGAAACAAAATAGCCAAATTCCAACATAACATGATAAGTTTACTTGCTTGAATATCTTGATATCTTTTGATATAAGTTCTTGAAAGTTCATGACTAGTTCTTCTTGCCATCTTATTGTTATACACTCTCTCTATCTTGTCGTTTTATGCGAGCATGCATAGCTATAGTGCATTCATGAAAGATGTAATTACTTAAACCCATTGCTAGTTCTTGAGATATAATTTCCTACTGAGCGTTCGCTCACTCAGTTTTCCCTACGTTTCCGGTAAGTCCGACGATGAGGGAACTCAATCTGAAGGGGATAGTCAAGAGTGAAAGAGTTAGAGCTACTCAAGCATCAATTTAGTCCTTTCTTTTCTCTATTTTGTTGAGTCAAGCGTTGTATTTTATTTTATTGAGTCTAGTATTTGTAAGGGTTTGTAATAGATATATTCTTATTACAGGAATTAATGGATTGGGTTATCTTTATATTTGTGCACTCTGTCTTTGTGTCGAATACACTACTACTCTGATTGACATGATTGATATAAACTCGTCACGCGTCTCCGGGTATCTTCCGCTCTCGGGGCGTGACACAGACCAACTTGCTCCTTGAGAGCTATTTTGTGTTTTACCGTATACAGCTTTCTGTTGCTGTGTCCTTTCCATATTTTGTTTTTCTTTTATCTCTGTTTCAAGCTGTTTGTCAGCGGAGCAAGCTGTGTTGCTCAACGGGCAGAGGAGGATTCCTCTGGACGGGTTAAGCTGTAGTCCCCAGCGGTTGGCAAAGCTGTAATGCCCAGCGGTCAAGCTGTTAGTCAGCGGTTGCTGGCAAGCTGTGAGGCCCAGCGGTTTAAGTTATGTATCAGTGGAATCCACACTCTAGTTGGAGTGTGGGGTGGACGTAGGTCTGAAGGACCGAACCACCTTAAAAATCTTCTGTGCAGTGGTTTGATTGTCTGTTGTGTTTCGCTAGATGCATGCTTAGGTTCGATTTGTTCTTTCATCTAGTGACTGATTTATTTGCACACCACATATTTGATTGGAATTGGGTTTGCACACTAGCGCATATAGAGTAGATCAGAAGTTAAGTCTATCTGATCTTTCCATTTCGTTCGAAAAGAGCACCTGTGTCATACAAGGCACTTATTTGTGTTAATTCCGCATCTCTGATTGTTATAGTTTTTAATTGGGAGTAATTTTTTAAGGGGAGATTCATTCACCCCCCTCTGAATCCATCGCACCGATCCCAACACCATCAAACCGTCACAAGCCGCCATCCCCCTTGCTGTCCTAAGCTTCGAATTCCAGAATAGTAAGCCAAAGAAGAGGTCAGTTCTCCCAGTTCCCAGCTTTGATCGAGCTAAGATTTTGAGGGCTTGTTCCTCTTTCTGTTAGCTTTCCAGCAATATAGATTATACCCCATTCAGATACCGTTTAGTATTTTGCCCATAATTTTCATTCCACCCCTAACAATCTACCAATCAACAGATCTGCAGGATAGATCCCTGATCCCGTATTTTTCCCACCCCCTTATACATCTCCTAAAATCCCCAAAACATTCAGACGCATCCCTTACATACCCCCCCTTCAACCATAATTTTTTTGGGGTGTAGATCTATTGTTTTCGCTTCGGTCAAAATTTATTTTCAAGGAAAACTCAGTCTGTCCTGTGTGTCTGTCAGTTCGAGTCAGCAAAAACCATTGTGGAACCATCATTTTAATTTTCAATCCATTCACTTGATGGATCTGAAAAAATTATATGTTGTAGCCCTCTGAGTCCTCTATCTGTTGGTACCAAGTTTGTGTCGATCCGACATTAGATCTGGCCGCAAGAAATCTTTCATGAAGGCGCACAGAGCAGATCTTAGCCCAGCCAGCATAATCAGTCCAGGAATTAATTCCTCAGAAAATACGTCGGCTCACCTTCGGCGACCGCCGCTCTTGGAGATCGATCGACCACCCATCAGCAGCGTCCCAGCAAGCCACCGCAACAAGGAGTTGACCGGAAGCCACCATCCTAGTTACTGAGTTCCCTTACTGTACCAAGTCGGAACAGTACCGAGTCGGATCCGAGTCGGGCCAGTAACCAGTCTCCGGCCCAAATTGCTGCCCGTCAACCCAAGATCGGTCCTCCCGGGCCCAACTTGTAGCCCGTTACCTCCCTGCGTGGAGTGGGCAAAAGAATTCAATTCTGTAATTTATTTGGTAATTGTCTAACCGAGAGTACGGGTCTTGGCCGGGATCGTCTTCCCCACACCCGGAGCGTGGAGGTAAAATCGCCACTCTCTCTATCACATTTGCTTATCTCGTATACTTTTGAATGCCATTGCTAGAGTGAAATGAACGCAGCTCGTTATACATTTATTACCGCTGCGAGAGTGAGTGAGTGGAACCCGTCCCGTGACTCAATCCGAGTACACACGGAAAAGCCGAGTACCCTTGACTCATTGCTGGTTTCTCAACCGCGTACGATCCCGCGTTTCCCCCGCTTAGGGACGAGTTGCGAGCTAGAGTCCCAGGTTCGCTGTCCGTCTCGCATCAAATTGGTATCAGAGCGGAAGGTTGAGTCTAGGGTAGAGTCACGTTCTATTCCTATCCCCCATATATCAAAAGGTGTTATCTGAATGATAGGTTACGCCTATCGGGAAGGTTGCACACTTGTGTGAGAGGATCTTCGGGTCCTATAACTCCACCAAGTACCGAATATGGGTTGAGTATAGGTTTGTATTCGAGTCTGCATTTTTACCCCTTTTTCACCACTTGAGTCGTGTTTAGGTGTTTTAGTTTGCATAAGCTTTTGCATATAACAACAAAAACAAAAAAATGCCATTGCATGCCCATTCCTAGAGGAACCAATCCTCATCTTTTGCCACTATGGCCAACCCATGCACCCCGAGTAGACCCATCCAAGGCAACAAGTCCGTGATTGAGTACATTCGGGACTATGATAAGTACCGATTATAATATGGAGTTGGAGAAGAGAGCACCACGACCGCATTTCAGTTCCGGAGAGGTTTGCGGCTTCACTTCCAGTTTGAATGTCTTTGCAGCGACGCGTTTACTCTAGCGCAGTCTTATATGGTCGCTCTAGAGGTTGAGCGAGTCACCTCTTATTTCAGCTCTCCGAGCTAGTAAGCTAATAAGGAAAGGATGTTTATCTTTCCTTGCATTTGTCGCGATTCAGGAGGCTAAGGAAACTAAGATAGAAGATATCCCAGTTGTGCCAGAATTTTCGGATGTGTTTCCGGAAGATTTTCCTAGATTACCCCCGCAAAGAGAAGTGGCATTCACCATCGATTTAGTCCCTGGTGCTGGACCTGTTTCTAAGGCACCGTATAGAATGTCACCTGCTGAACTCAAGGAGTTAAAGGAGCAATTGATGGAACTCATTAAGAAAGGATTCATTAGACCGAGTACTTCCCCGTGGGGGGCGCCTGTATTATTTGTAAAGAAGAAGGATGGATCCATGAGACTATGCATCGACTATCGACAGTTGAATCATCTCACTATCAAGAACAGGTATCCACTGCTGAGAATCGATGAGTTATTTGATCAAATATCTGGATCCCAGTACTTTTCCAAGATTGATCTCAGGTCAGGATATCACCAACTAAGGATCAAGGATGATGACATTCATAAGACTGCATTCAGAAGCAGGTATGGCCATTATGAGTTTGTTGTTATGCCTTTTGGACAAACAAATGCCCCTGCTGCCTTTATGCAGTTAATGAATAGTATATTCAGGCCTTATTTGGATCAATTCGTGGTGGTCTTTATTGATGATATATTAATTTATTCCAAGACTAAGGAAGAGCATGAGGAGCAATTGAGGATTGCATTATAAATATTGAGGATAAACCAATTATATGCAAAACTCAGCAAGTGTGAATTCTGGCTTGAGGAAGTGACTTTTCTCGGACATGTTATATCAAAGAATGGATTATCAGTAGATCCATCAAAAGTTGAAGCTGTAAGAAATTAGGAAAGACCGACCAACGCTAGCGAGATCCGAAGTTTCTTAGGTCTTGTTGGCTATTACAGGCGATTCATCAAAGATTTCTCTAAGATCACCGTACCACTTACGAGATTAACTCGCAAGGAGATCCGTTATGAATGGAGTGAGGAATGTGAAAGAAGCTTCCAAACTCTCAAGGATCATCTTACTACAGCTCCTGTCTTAGCTTTACCAGTGGAAGGAGAGAAATTCGAGGTATACACTGATGCTTCTGGCATTGGCCTCGGATGTATTCTAATGCAACAAGGAAAGGTTATAGCTTACTCTTCTCGTCAATTAAAGAAGCATGAAGAGAACTACCCCGTCCATGACTTAGAATTAGCCATGGTAGTATTTGCACTAAAGATCTGGAGACATTATCTATATGGAGTGCAGTTTACGGTATACTCCGATCACAAGAGTCTCAAGTATCTTTTCTCTCAAAAGGAACTAAATATGAGGCAAAGGCATTGGCTAGAATATCTCAAGGACTTCGACTTCAAGATACAATATCATCCCGGAAAGGGTAACCATGTAGCAGATGCCCTTAGTCAAAAGCCGAGAGCACTGTTAGCCAATTGTATGATTCAAGAATGGAAATTGCTGAAGCAATTCTCCGAACTCAATATAAGCATAGACACAGACTTTCAATGTGTCACATTATCTCATATAAGCATTCGTCCAGACCTATTAACTGAAACACAAGCACTTCAGGATGACGACCCAATATTAGTAGAAATCAAGGGCAGATTGGAAGGACAATCTGATTTCCAAATAACTTGTGAAGGAAGATTAGTGTTCAGGAATAGAACTTGCATACCGGATTGTCCCGAGTTAAAGAAGAAGCTCTTAGATGAAGCTCATAGATCAAGGTACACGATTCATCCTGGATCTACCAAAATGTACCAAGATGTGAAGAGGAATTTTTGGTGGCCCAACATGAAAAGGGAAATAGCAGACTTTGTATCACGCTGTCTCACTTGCCAAAAGGGTCAAGGTAGAACATCAAAAGCCTGCTGAAAATTACATCCTCTAGATATTCCCAAATGGAAGTGGGAGAATATTAGTATGGATTTCATCATGGGTCTATCTAAATCAAAAGGAGGACATGATGGAATATGGGTTATTATTGACCGATTGACTAAATCGGCGCATTTCTTGCCAATAAAGAGCCGATGGTCAGTTGACGTTTTGGCTGCTTTATACATCAAGGAAATAGTCAGATTACATGGTATTCCTGTTTCAATCATGTCTGACAGAGATCCCCGTTTTACTTCTCATTTTTGGAAAGGACTATAACATTCGTTGGGAACAAGGCTTAACTTTAGTACATCTTTTCATCCTCAAACGGATGGTCAGACCGGGAGAACTAACCAGGTGGTTGAAGATATGCTCAGAGCTTGCATCATTGATTTCGGTGGAAGCTGGCATGATCACTTGCCGTTGGTGGAATTTACATATAATAATAGCTACCAGGCAAGTATACAAATGGCACCTTTCGAAGCTTTATACGGAAGGAGTTGCCGATCACCCTTATGTTGGGACGAAGTTGGAGAGAAACAACTATTAGGTCCAGACATGGTAAGGGATACCACTGAGAAGATACAATTGATTAGAGAAAGACTGCAAGTTACTCAGTCTAGGCAAAAGGCTTATGCTGACACGAGAAGGAGAGATCTTGAATTCCAAGTTGGAGACCATGTATTTCTCAAGATATCGCCTGGACGTGGCATACGGAGATTTGGTGTTAAGGGTAAGCTTACACCAAGATTCATCGGACCCTTCGAGATACTAGAACGAGTTGGCGAGGTTGCTTATCGCATCGCATTGCCTCCTCAACTGTCCGATGTACATAATGTATTCCACATATCTATGTTGAAGAAGTATGTGCACGATCCATCACATATTATTGAACATGGAGACTTAGTTATCCAGAAGGATTTCACATATGAACAGAGGCCCATAAGGATACTAGACTGTGAAGTCCGTACTCTAAGGAATAAGGTTATTCCCATGATAAAAGTACAATGAAATAAGAGTTCCGATCATGAAGCTACATGGGAGACCGAGGAATCCATGAGGAAGCAATTTCCAGAATTATTTTAAGGTATATACTCTATGCTCTCCACTTATATATATATATACTATTGAATTTGGGGACCAAATTCCTTTAAGTGGGGGAGGGTGTAGCAACCCTGATAAAAACAAGATTTTTAAATAAACTAAATTAAAATAAAAGATAAGTAAATAGATGACAAAGAGTCTAAATGGGTAAATCATTAATCAAGAAGAAATAACGCCTTTTATCAATGCGCTGATTCAAAAGGAAATGCCTCTGGATAAGGCGTTAATTTAAAAGGGACGCCTAGACAATAGGGCGTCAAATTTCAAACGACGGGAAAAATAAAAATTAAGGAAAAGAAATGAAACGCCCTCTACATGGGCGCGTTTACATAGGTAACGACGCAAGACAAGGCGTCAATTTAAATTCGACGCCCTCACTTAAGACGTTAATTCAGTTCGAGTTTCGTTCGACCCAGGAGTTTATCCAGGGCAAGTTCTGGATAACTACGTCGAAGGTGGAATACGGTAAGGACTCTATCATGGAAGTATTACCTCCAATACAACTCTAACCCTATTAGGATCCCCAAAATCCTATAAATATACTCCCTAATCAAGCCCTGATCGCTATTTTGGCGTTCGTCTGCTGCTGCCGTGCACGAATAATAGGTAGTGTTCTTCTTTTCCTTCAGTCACGATTTAAGGAAGATAATGATCGTTTGTCTTTCCTTCTTCCTCTGCAGGTTGCCTGCAACGTGAAAAAAACTCTCATATAGTTGAAGGACGAGAAGTTCTTCATCTTGTTTTCTTCTTCCGGCGAGGAAACTCTGTTGCAAACAGAGTATCATCTCTTCACATCTTTTACGTATCTTCCTCTAAACCAGGTAGGTTTTCTCAAGAACGTAGCCCAAACCAACTCCAGTTGCTAGTAATACTTTCTGTCATACATGCATATAGTTTGATTATGGTTTCAGATGTTTTTCCATGAAATTTTAAAAAAAGAAACGCCCTTGACAAGGACGCTAATTTAAATAAGCGACCCACACTAGGGCGCTAATTATTATTTTGACGCCATGCCCATAAGTCGTCAATTACATGTAATTAACAAATACCCACGTATAAAATTTAATATCTATGTAACCATGAACATAATATATTGCATGAGTATACCTGTGAAATCCTGCTATTTTTCCTGTCATGATCATGTACCCTCTTTCCTGAAATTTTATAAAAATTGGTAAATTCTTGAATTCATGACCTTGTCTAGGTCGTCTCTTATTGAACTGACGCCCCAGACCAGGGCGCTAGTTGACAAGTAACGCCCCTGTCCAGGGCGCGTTTTTGTAAAAATTCCAGAACATTGATTTTCTGCAAAATAGAAATATTGAAGGGACGGCTAATGTCTATGTCGTCAAATTGTGAATAAACGCCCCTGAGTAAGGCGTTAATTGGATAATAAATGACTTAGCTTAAGTCGCTATTTTCTGTATTACTGTTTTACACTGATTACTGTCACCGAAGGGTTTTATATATATATATATATATATATATATATATATATATATATATATATATATATCGGCACTATATTCCAGTCCGTGAATATAGTCCCATGTTTCATGATGTTTTAACGTTACCCCCCCCCCCCTTAACTCTCATTGACATACAAGCTCTCCATTGGACATTCCGTTCCTTTGGACTAGCAAGTTAGTCATAGAGACCTCCGTAAGTCTCCTCGCAGCCTTGGATTCCCTCAAGGCCGACTGAGCTGGTTGTACTATAAAAATCCATTACACTATTTTGCCATGTCACTCGAAAGAAACATGGTATACTGGCCCTCATGTTATGCAAAGTGTGTATCATGAGAATTCTCTTAATGGGATGAGGTTATCATGCCATTTGATGCTGTTCTTGTAAACCCCAATTCTATATCAACATTGTCATAATGTTCTTGTAAACCTCAACTCTATATCAACATTGTTATGATGTTCTTGTAAACCCCAATTCTATATTCAACATGATGTTCTTGTGGACCTCAATTCTATATTAAGAATGAGGACGTCTTGCCATTGATGTGCTGTTCATGTGGACCTCAATTCTATATAAAGAGTGTCCATACTTGTTTGTCATGGTACCCAAGTTAGGGAACCAATTCCACCTAGTTTTATCGATAATCGTGATTGTACCGTTATTATCGTCATTCTATGTCAAGTGTCATATTTTTTGGACTCTATTCTATCTAAGTTATCCTACATTTCTATAAGCTTTATTCTTGAAATTCTATATTGGCTATACACAAAAGTGGATGTTAAAATACATGATCAATGCCTGCGCATATAGGGCCCGATCTGGTCCTGGGAGGAGCACCCGAAAGTACTTGTGCCCATGGGAGTTGATTGATCACGGTATTGGCATTATACCGAAGTGCATGACTAGCTTGATTGAACATTCCACAAATCTTGTACTTGTACTTGACTTGATATTACATGACTTGCGTGGCCCGAGAAAGGGTAATTGCATACTTGCTTGACTTGAAACAAAATAGCCAAATTCCAACATAACATGATAAGTTTACTTGCTTGAATATCTTGATATCTTTTGATATAAGTTCTTGAAAGTTCATGACTAGTTCTTCTTGCCATCTTATTGTTATACACTCTCTCTATCTTGTCGTTTTATGCGAGCATGCATAGCTATAGTGCATTCATGAAAGATGTAATTACTTAAACCCATTGCTAGTTCTTGAGATATAATTTCCTACTGAGCGTTCGCTCACTCAGTTTTCCCTACGTTTCCGATAAGTCCGACGATGAGGGAACTCAATCTGAAGGGGATAGTCAAGAGTGAAAGAGTTAGAGCTACTCAAGCATCAATTTAGTCCTTTCTTTTCTCTATTTTGTTGAGTCAAGCGTTGTATTTTATTTTATTGAGTCTAGTATTTGCAAGGGTTTGTAATAGATATATTCTTATTACAGGAATTAATGGATTGGGTTATCTTTATATTTGTGCACTCTGTCTTTGTGTCGAATACACTACTACTCTGATTGACATGATTGATATAAACTCGTCACGCGTCTCCGGGTATCTTCCGCTCTCGGGGCGTGACACAGACCAACTTGCTCCTTGAGAGCTATTTTGTGTTTTACCGTATACAGCTTTCTGTTGCTGTGTCCTTTCCATATTTTGTTTTTCTTTTATCTCTGTTTCAAGCTGTTTGTCAGCGGAGCAAGCTGTGTTGCTCAACGGGCAGAGGAGGATTCCTCTGGACGGGTTAAGCTATAGTCCCCAGCGGTTGGCAAAGCTGTAATGCCCAGTGGTCAAGCTGTTAGTCAGCGGTTGTAGGCAAGCTGTGAGGCCCAGCGGTTTAAGTTGTGTATCAGTGGAATCCACACTCTAGTTGGAGTGTGGGGTGGACGTAGGTCTGAAGGACCGAACCACCTTAAAAATCTTCTGTGCAGTGGTTTGATTGTCTATTGTGTTTCGCTAGATGCATGGTTAGGTTCGATGTGTTCTTTCATCTAGTGAGTGATTTATTCGCACACCACATATTTGATTGGAATTGGGTTTGCACACTAGCGCATATAGAGTAGATCAGAAGTTAAGTCTATCTGATCTTTCCATTTCGTTCGAAAAGAGCACCTGTGTCATACAAGGCACTTATTTGTGTTAATTCTGCATCTCTAATTGTTATAGTTTTTAATTGGGAGTAATTTTTTAAGGGGAGATTCATTCACCCCCCTCTGAATCCATCGCACCGATCCCAACACCATCAAACCGTCACAAGCCGCCATCCCCCTTGTTGTCCTAAGCTTCGAATTCCAGAATAGCAAGCCAAAGAAGAGGTCAGTTCTCCCAGTTCCCAGCTTTGATCGAGCTAAGATTTTGAGGGCTTGTTCCTCTTTCTGTTAGCTTCCAACAATATAGATTATACCCCATTCAGATCATGTTTAGTATTTTGCCCACAATTTTCATTCCACCCCTGACAATCTACCAATCAACAGATCTGCAGGATAGATCCCTGATCCCGTATTTTTCCCACCCCCTTATACATCTCCTAAAATCCCCAAAACATTCAGACGCATCCCTTACATACCCCCCCTTCAACCATAATTTTTTTGGGGTGTAGATCTATTGTTTTCGCTTCGGTCAAAATTTATTTTCAAGGAAAACTCAGTCTGTCCTGTGTGTCTGTCAGTTCGAGTCAGCAAAAACCATTGTGGAACCATCATTTTAATTTTCAATCCATTCACTTGATGGATCTGAAAAAATTATATGTTGTAGCCCTCTGAGTCCTCTATCTGTTGGTACCAAGTTTGTGTCGATCCGACATTAGATCTGGCCGCAAGAAATCTTTCATGAAGGCGCACAGAGCAGATCTTAGCCCAGCCAGCATAATCAGTCCAGGAATTAATTCCTCAGAAAATACGTCGGCTCACCTTCGGCGACCGCCGCTCTTGGAGATCGATCGACCACCCATCAGCAGCGTCCCAGCAAGCCACCACAACAAGAAGTTGACCGGAAGCCACCGTCCTAGTTACTGAGTTCCCTTACTGTACCGAATCGGAACAGTACCGAGTCGGATCCGAGTCGGGCCAGCAACCAGTCTCCGGCCCAAATTGCTGCCCGTCAACCCAAGATCGGTCCTCCCGGGCCCAACTTGTAGCCCGTTACCTCCCTGCGTGGAGTGGGCAAAAGAATTCAATTCTGTAATTTATTTGGTAATTGTCTAACCGAGAGTACGGGTCTTGGCCGGGATCGTCTTCCCCACGCCCGGAGCGTGGAGGTAAAATCGCCACTCTCTCTATCACATTTGCTTATCTCGTATACTTTTGAATGCCACTGCTAGAGTGATATGAACGCAGCTCGTTATACATTTATTACCGCTGCGAGAGTGAGTGAGTGGAACCCGTCCCGTGACTCAATCCAAGTACACATGGAAAAGCCGAGTACCCTTGACTCATTGCTGGTTTCTCAACCGCGTACGATCCCGCGTTTCCCTCGCTTAGGGACGAGTTGCGAGCTAGAGTCCCAGGTTCGCTGTCCGTCTCACATCAAATTGGTATCAGAGCGGAATGTTGAGTCTAAGGTAGAGTCGCGTTCTATTCCTATACCCCATATATCAAAAGGTGTTATCTGAATGATAGGTTACGCCTATCGGGAAGGTTGCTCACTTGTGTGAGAGGATCTTCGGGTCCTGTAACTCCACCAAGTACCGAATATGGGTTGAGTATAGGTTTGTATTCGAGTCTGCATTTTTACCCCTTTTTCACCACTTGAGTCATGTTTAGGTGTTTTAGTTTGCATAAGCTTTTGCATATAACAACAAAAACAAAAAAAATGCCATTGCATGCCCATTCCTAGGGGAACCAATCCTCATCTTTTGCCACTATGGCCAACCCATGCACCCCGAGTAGACCCATCCAAGCCAACAAGTCCGTGATTGAGTACATTCGGGACTATGATAAGTACCGATTATAATATGGAGTTGGAGAAGAGAGCACCACGACCGCATTTCAGTTCCGGAGAGGTTTGCGGCTTCACTTCCAGTTTGAATGTCTTTGCAGCGACGCGTTTACTCTGGCGCAGTCTTATATGGTCGCTCTAGAGGTTGAGCCTTTCGAGGTAAGGTTTGATGCCGCCCTTCGGCGAGGATCTACCTCTCAGCTGAGTCCCGAGCCGGTCAGACAGCCTACTCCACGGCCTCCCCCACCCCAGTCAGGGAACCCCTCCCCTAGAGCTCCATTGCCATCTACGTCTGATCTTTATTCGGAGTCACCTCAGCCCGAGCCACCCGTGTTTCTAAAGGGAAAGCTATTCATTGCCGAGCCACTACTTAGTTGGCTCAAGATAGGCTTGGTCCCTAGACCGTCTTTCTACCCATCCATGGACCCCGCACTATAAATAGTGCCCGTCAACTCATTGCACATAACATTCCGATCTAGTCACCATGCTGGTACATTGGATGACCTTATTAAGGGATTAGACTGGCAATTGAAGTTGACGTGTATGTTGGCCAGAGGTTTCGACCAACCCATAAGTCGTAGCTTCACCCACCCCGCCTTAGGGTCCATTACCTCCGTGTACACCGTGGGTCATGTCACCATGGAGGTTCTTTTGTTCCTCCCCATGTCGACCGAGCCTAACTACATTTCCTTTATCCTGAGGGAGGAACCATATCTTCTATACACTGTCCCATCTACCACGATGGATGAAGGTGACCATTTACACCTTCATGAATTTCAAACATGGGACTATGTAATGGAGGAACCTGCCACGAGGGGTCACACATTCTTTGATCCATTCGACCCCTTCCCTTGTGGACCTCGTGATGCATCACTTCCTTTATACCTTGTCAGGGAAGTCCCCTACCACACCCCTCTCACTCGGACGAGTCAGCCTACACTCAACCAGGAGCCCGTCCACTGGCGAGAGATACATACATATAGGGGTGACGAAGAAGGAGCATTCGGCTCTCCTAGCCCTCCCAAGTCTCCCAATTCCAAGAGGCAGCCGCATGCTAGGGATATATTAGGATGTCTAAGAGTTCCCCATTCCGTCATGCACCGATTTCATCTAGTGTATGCATTGCACGTATTCGGATGTCCTGGTCCACCATTGCATGTGTATGGGTCAGACTAACAGTAGGTTTGTTTAGGGTCATGTGTGAGTCTTTGTTTCATACTGTTTGTCTGTTGAGTGCATAGTAAGGCTGCATGCATCGAGTCGAGTCTGTCTCATGTCAGCTCGCGTTGTCAGTCCCTTTCGAGTGTGAGGCAAGTCGGATCTCATGCGCGCGTTGTAGACTTGCCAGAATTTTGGATCGGCTCTACCTCAACATATCGGATCTAGTCACATAAAGGGACCCAGCGGTGATTCCTAGTGAGTCTTCGAAGCCGCCTCCTCCCCTTTAAGAGTGACCCTACCCCGGAGTGTCCACCACTAGCCTCATTCCCGCAGCAGCGTGTGCATATAGAGTATATACGGGATGAGCAGGTGACGATGACTTGAAGTGGAGCGTACTCCGCGCTACCTGGTACGGTGAGAGATTCGTCGGAGCCCACGAACAGCCGCACCCCTTACTCGACGGGGTTGAGTTCTTCCCACCCGGGGAGAATTGATGGGAATCAACACCGGGCACTAACATTTTATTTTTACATTTGTGTCCTTTTATTTGCAATTATGTCCTTGAGTAATTAGTTGTACAATTGTATGGCATTATAAGCCAATGTGTTAGTCCTAGAAGTCTTTGGGTTTCTTTGCAAAAGGCCATGTAGGTCATGCAGGACCCTCCACCCTCTTCCTCATTGGTCCAAGTGGCATCTAGGGCCCATGTGGGGCTAGTTCAAAGTCCAAAGTTGGACTTGGACCAAGGGGGGACAAGGATGAAAAAAATTCAAAAATGGATGCCCTTAAGTCAAGGGGGCACCACCCATTTATTATATTATAATACATGTTGTATTTTTATTTAATGTGGCCATTTGGCCACATGGGGGATTAATGTATTATACCCCATTTACCCCTCCCTAACCCTAGATCTAGGGCTAGTTAGGGTCTTTTGCCAATTACTACATATCCTTGTATTTTTCCATTTGGTGGAATTAATGAAGAGAATTATATGAAATTGCCATGGGCGCCCCTCTCTCTCTCTAGCTCTCTCTTGTTCTTCATCTTCTTCCTCTAGATCCAGGATGTGAAACCCTCAATATTGGAGTGAATCCAATTTCTATCTTCTCTCTGGAGTGTGAAGCTCCCCCACCGCCGTTCGTGCCACCGTCGGAGCCGCGATCAAACCGCCACAAGCCGCCATTCCCCTTGCTGTCTTGAGCTCCGAATTTCAGAATAGCAAGCCAAAGAAGATGTCAGTTCTCCCAGCTCCCAGCTCTGATCAAGTTGAGATTTTGAGGGCTTGTTCCTCTTTCTGTTAGCTTTCCAGCAATATAGATTATGCCCCCATTCAGATCCCGTTTAGTATTTTGCCCACTATTTTCATTCCACCCCTGACAATCTACCAATCAGCATATCTGTAGGATAGATCCCTGATCCCATATTTTTCCCACCCCTTTATACATCTCCTAAAATCCCCCAAAAATTCATACACGTCCCTTACATACCCCCCCTTCCACCATCATTTTTATGGGGTCTAGATCTATTGTTTTCCCTTCGATCAAAATTCATTTTCACGGAAAACTTAGTCTATCCTATGTGTCTGGCAGTCCGAGTCAGCAAAAACCATTGTGGAACAATCATTTTCATTCCATTCAATTGATGGATCTGAAAAAATTATATATTGTAGCCCTCTGCGTCCTCTATCCGTCGGTACCAAGTTTACGTCGATCCGACATTGGATCTTGCCGCAAGAAATCTTTTCGTGAAGGCGCGCAGAGTAGATCCGAGCCTAGCCAGCACAATCAGTCCGGGAATTAATTCCTCGAAAAATATGCCAGCTCAGCTTCGGTGGCCGCCGCTCTTGGAGATCGATCGGCCACCGATCAGCAGCGTCCCAGCAAGCCGCCGCAGCAAGGAGTCGACCGGAAGCCACCGTCCCAGTTGCTGAGTTCCCTTGCTGTACCGAGTTAGAACAGTACCGAGTCGGAACCGAGTCAGACCAGCAACTCGTCTCCGGCCCAAATTACTGCCCATCAACGCAAGATCGGTCCTCCCGGACCCCACCTGTAGCCCGTTACCTCCCTACATGGAGTCGGCAAAAGAATTCAATTCTGTAATTTATTTGGTAATTGTCTAACTAGGAGTACGGGTCTTGGCCGGGATCGTCTTCCCCACGACCGGAGTGTGGAGGTAAAATCGCCACTCTCTCTTTCGCATTTGCTTATCTCGTATACTTTTGAATGCCACTGCTAGAGTGATAGGAACGCAGCTCGTTATACATTTATCACCGCTGCGAGAGTGTGTGAGTGGAACCCATCTCGTGACTCAATCTGAGTACACGCGGAAGAGCCGAGTACCCTTGACTCATTGCCGATTTCTCAACCGCGCACGATCCTGCGTTTCCCTCGCTTAGGACGAGTTGCGAGCTAGAGTCCCAGGTTCACTGTCTGTCCCGCATCAATATGCAAGTGTGGATCAGGGGATCCTGTGCTGTTTCCTTTATCAGTGTTTTACCGAGACTTTGGCTTAGGGATTAGGCTGATTGGCGGCACGTTACCGCCTTTGTGTGATGATCTTGACCCGAGTCGTGAGACACAAGGATCGTTATGTCAACAGGTCTAGTAGTTGTCCTAAGTCCGATGGCAGTTTGTTGTGCTACCTTGTGTCTTGTGCTTGGTGTTTCGTGATACGTGCGACAGTGCGTGCTTAGCCTGTCTGTACTCTAGCACTGATGTTTCGGAGTCTCCGTGTCTAGTGAGCCTCCACTAGTCGTAGCCTGACGACACTTTCCTGTGTGTCGGCCCACCTGGGAGTGGTGGCGGGGTGAGTTCTCGATATACGGTTTTTAGGCTAGTTTCCATGGGCCCCCTTGCCTTGCGGTAGCATCCTACTGGGGGGAAAACTAACTAGAGGCCTGGCTCAAGGCATTGAGCTTGAGTGTACACACGTGGTCAGGGGCGTTTGGACGAGTGCCGATGGGCGTGACCGTGACTAGTCACTCGTTACTGTTGTTCCTTGTACTTGGTTCTATGAGTATCTCAGTTACCGCCATCCCAGGCGTGTGGGAGATACTTGTGGCACAGTGTAAGATGTCAGTGGACGCATCTAGCTGTTCTTCTAGTGAGGAGGTACTTCTGTCACCTGACACTTAACTCATTGTGTTTTTGTGACTGGTTCCCATCATGATTGACGTGACTTGTTGGGTAGTCTGCGTTGGCTCCACCAGCGGTCCAATCTTGTGTAGCGTACATGACGGTGAGCTTGTGTATGTATGTACCTTTGACTGTGTAGGTCTTTTGTAGGGCTTTTTGCCTATTTTGGTAGGCTTCAGCTTTGGAGCTAGTGCTTTGTCTACGGATCGGTAACGCCTGACTTTGTGAGATTGGGGTTCGCCTTTCTGTTGTTGTTTGGAGTAGCTTAGAGAGCCGAGGTTCATTCGGCAGCCATGTTTCTGTTCGATAGGGCTTTACTCTTTCCTTTTGCTATCCTTACTCCTATTTTTACAGCTTTACTGTTGTAGTTTACCACTGTTGTTACTCCTGCTCCTGCTTTATTGTTTAGCGTTGTCATCTTGTGTGTTACTATGTTCTTTCTTGTGGGGATCTGCGGGACCCCTACTGAGCCAGTGACACGAGACTCACCCCTACTTTTTAGGTGTGTTCGTTCTTCTTCCTCTTGGTTCAAGACGTTGTCCGGTAGTTCCTGATCGTCAGCTTTGCCAGTGTCGGGCTTCCCCCGACTCGAGAGTACGTTCTCTTTCCTATTGGATTGTACTTGCCTTTATTTGGACTAGACTCTGTTAATTTAATTTGTTAATTAATAAAGTAATTTTATTTCTGCTACTTTAGCAAACCTTATCATTGAAATATTAATTGCTTACTTTTTTATCTAGAACTTCAATGTACTCTACACACTCCTTTTATCTCTTCGGAGCTTTACCGCTCTTGGGAGGCCTCGCAGGATCCAAGTTGTATCGGGTTTACTCAGTATCTGGACCCTGGGTCATCACAGTTGGTATCAGAGCGTGTTGTGTGAAAGTACATGGCAATTCAAGATATTACAGTATGCAGAGTCCTTAAGGTCCAGTACAGTCGGTAGCTGGCGTAGGTTTTACGATTGTTTATCGCTTTATTTCCACGTGTGGTCTTGTGCGTGCTGTGTTGGCACCGTGCGAGATGGTTTTACTCTCGTCAAGATGTGACAGAGTGCTCTTTTTGTCATGGTATTTGTCTCGGTTATGCTGTACTTGGCAGATTTCCCCGGCAGGCGTAAATCTAGGGTGCAGTGTTCGAGATTTTTTCGTGGATTGTTCAGATGGCTAGTGACTTTATCGTTGTTTTGATGACCGTGCACATTTTTATGTTGCTTTGGTTGTCCCAGTTTGAGATTTGTTCAGCCCCTGAGGTGTTAAGCTTGTGTTGAGGTGATCGATTAGATGCCTTGTTTGAGAGAATGCTCGGGCGAACCTAGGATTTTTTTTCCTGGTGAGCTACTGTTAGTCGAGCTTGATTCTTCTCACCTTATCTAGTGGTGTCTTTTCAGGGTAAGCTTTGGAAGTGCTGTCTTGGTGAAGCCTTTGTCCTGTGTCTGCTTAAGCATGGACTGTGATAGTTCTGAACCTGATTTGCCTTTGTTCGATAGTTGCTTGGCTTTTGACCCAAATTTTTGTGTTTGGGGGCCATTGTGCACCGTGTTCGATGTGCCATGGTTGGCGGCTGTTGTGCTATGAAGGATCAGTGATCGTTTCAGGACGTTAGGATAAGCTGAGACTAGCGTTCCTCTGTGCCTTGTGCTGAAGCTGATGCTCTTCATGGTTTGCAATATGGAGACTTGTGATCGGCTGTTAGCAGGATCGGTACTCGAGGCATGGTACGTTGCACTTTGTGAATTGCGATGGCGCCGAGTGTGTGTTGAGATGCGGATGCCGAGTTGTCCTTGATGCCTATGTACGTTGTGTTGAGTGCACGGTGGAAGTGTGTGGGCTGATAACCCACGGATCAGGATCGTGATGTTGGAAGATTCTGGTTGGCCGAGAGGTTTGTTTCCCCTCGGTGTGATTATCATCTTGGCTATTTATGCCTTGATGTTGTTCGTTGTCATGCCATTGCTTGAAGCATTATGGTTGGTGGCACTGGCATGTGTGAGGATTAGGGGAATATGTCGGCATAGTTGCAGGTTGAGTACCCTCTGCTTCTCTGTAACTTTTTCTTAGATGTTGTGTTCTCGGGACATGATCGTGGTCCTCGAGATGCATTCTCCGAGATTATTCTTGTTGTTGTGGGTCCTTGTTGGTGAGCTGCTCACAGTGTGGATTGTATATCTTAGCCGTGTGTTCAGCTGTAATTTTGCCTCGATGTGACCCAGCTTGTAGTAGTGTCCCGTGGTTCTGTGTTGAGTACAGAGCCAGTATTTTACAGGTGTTGCTGTTGTTGTTATTGTGGGTGTGTTCAGCCTGGGAGGAGTCCCCTGTGAGTTTGATTTGGCATTGTGTGGACCGAGGTCATGTTGGTTAGTTTTGCAGTACTCTTCTATTATGGTAGAGTTGGCATGCATCTCGAATCAGATGTAATGTCTGGGTGAGGACTGACTTGATTGTGCTCGTGGTCCAGTGCTGTCGTTGGCGTTCTGCGTGCCAGTTTGGTTGTTCTTGGCACGAAAGCTGATGGTTCGAGCAGTCAGCTGAGAGGACTATGTTTCCCTATTTAAGCTATTATTTGTTGTGATGCCGAATGTTTTATTGGTAGCTGTTGTTGTGGCACGAGTCGTGCCTCCTTTCCCTGTGAGACGGAAGCAACGTTGCCTTGTTTCAGAGTTGTTAGACTTGTATTTTCTTTCAGTGCCGTGCTCATTTCGTGGATCGATTTATCCTGAGATTCAAGGCATGTGCCTGTAATTGTGGTCTGCCAGTGTCCCTCTGAATTATGTTTTTCAAGATTTATGTTGCTGCGTTCTAGGTGTTGGTGTTGGCTGGAGCTTGGTGAGCATTGCCAGCGTTTGGGTTGTTCTTCCCTGCTTCTTCCTGGTTGACTCCTTTAATTTTGAGGATGAAATTTCCTAAGGTGGGGAGGCTGTAATACCCTGGATTCTTTCGGATCTTTATCGGAGAGCTTTCGGATCGCTTTTGTGGGTCATGAGTTGTGTTTTATGATCCACGCGGGTTTTTCTCTCGTACAAGTTATGGAACCCAATGGTGAATTTACTGTTAAGTTTATCGACTCGAGGATGCTACAGTTGCGTTATGCTCCTTCCGAGGATCGATTAGACTATTTTTTCATATTTTTCTGAATTAGTAAATTTTCGGGCTAAAAATCAGATTTCACAAAAATTAGGAAATTCATAATTTATTATTTCTTTCTTAACCATTTTCCTTCCTCTCTCCTCCCTCACGTCTCTCACTCTCTCCCTCTCGTTCTCTCTCCTCTCTCTGCGGGGTGCGTGACCGTGGCGAGGTGGGCGAGGCAAGAACGTCGTGGAGTTGTCGTGGAGCATGCTGGTGTGAAGGATGGAGTGTGGCGTTGGCGCGATCCTTCGGTGGATTCAAAGCTGACGTGGTGTAGTTCGTGTGACAGTTTCGGCGTGGTTTAGTTGTTTCGGCGCGCGAGAACTTCGGTGGAGGTAGGGTGATAAATACCCTGCTCCTGTTCTGTGTTCTCTCGCAATTTCAAGCTAAACCATACGCGAACGAGCGAGTTTTCTAACTTTAAGGGTAAATCATGCTTCGAGGGGTGTGAGACGAGTTTGCCTTTCCCAGCGATGGTTTTAAGCCCAGTTAGTGTTATTTGAACCCCTGGCATGTTAGCATTTCATTCCCGCCAGTTTTGTTGTAATTGGTTATCGTTTGGGACCGGTATGAGCCCGGGAACCCACGTGACTCATTTCGGGTCGATTCGTTGGAATCACCCGTTTCTTGTGATCTTGGCGTCGGATTGATCCCTTCCGGATTGTGGAAGGTTTATATCATCGTTAGGATTGTTTCCCCTTCGTTTTAAGACGAACGGGGCGTGAAATGGCTGGGTTTTGGCCATTCCTTCGATTTTCTCACCGTAACGCCTTAGTGGTCCTTTTAGAGACCATTTTCATGCCTTAAGCGGTCTAGTTGCGACCGTTTTATGTTAAGTTGGTTCAGGTTTAAGCGGCCTTACGATAGATCGTTTCTATTGGCTTGCGGTCAATTGGACGACCGCTACGCTCTATGAAGCGGCCCAGGTGGGACCGCTACTTTCCGTGTTGTTTTGGCTAGGTCAGTTCACTGGCTAAACAGTCGTGCGATAGACCGCAAAGCTAGCTGTGGTGGTTCGTGGATAACCGCTAAGCTTCGTTTGAATATTGGTCAACGGGTTTTAAATCGGTTCGGGCTAGCGGTCTAGCTCCAACCGCATGGTGTCCTTGGCGGCCCTTTGGGAGACCGCCAAGTTTCGTGAAACGGTTCAAGGTAGACTGTTTAGTGGTTTGACTGGTTAAGTCGGTTCGGGGGTTGACTGGGTTAAGCGGCCAAGTCCATGACCGCTGTAGTCACCTTGCGGCCCTGAGGAGACCGCCTTGTGTAAGTAGCGACCTCAGATAGACCGCATGCCCCTATGCTTTTGTAGTTTCGTTTGTTTGAGTCTCTGAGTGCCTTGACTGCTTAGTTCAATGAGACGGTCCATGTATAGACCGTTTTTAGCTTTGTGTGGCCCTTTTTATGACTGCCAAGCGTCTGTGTTCTCTGTGTGAGTGTAGCGGCCCTTTGGCTGACTGCTTGGCTTGCCTGGTGGCCTGGCATGTGACCGTTTCCTTCCTGGAGTCTGTTTTCCTGATATTTTGGCCTCCAATTATGTTGGCTTGACCTAGTGGTTTGCCCGTTGTCCCGTGGATGTCTTGGATATCCTATGAGGGCTAGGACCAGGTTGTAGGGTGGCCAGAAGTGAAATTATATCGAGTAGTATTATGTACTATTTCACAGTCATGATTGGTTTCTGGTCAACCCGGTGTGATCCAGTGGTTGACATGTAACCTCATGAATGGCTTGGTAGTCCTGTATGGATCGAGACATGGTTTTGGACGCCTTCAGGTACTGTCTTACCCCAGTTTGCATGTCCATGTGCTTTAAGGGTTTTTAGTAATATCTCAGGCCTCTGTGATTCGTGTTATATGCATGTGTGGATCCGGTGATCCTGTGTCGTTTCCTTTATCAGTGTTTTACCGTGACCTTGGCTTAGGGATTAGGCTGATTGGCAGCACATTACCGCCTTTGTGCGATGATCTTGACCCGAGTCGTGAGACTCAAGGATCATTGTGTCAACAGGTCTAGTAGTTATCCTGAGTCCGGTGGCAGTTTATTGTGCTACCTTGAGTCTTGTGCTTGGTGTTTCGTGATACGTGCGACAGTGCGTGCTTAGCCCGTCCGTACTCCAGCACCGATGTTTCGAAGTCTCCGTGTCTAGTGAGCCTCAACTAGTCGTAGCCTGACGACACTTTCCTGTGTGTTGGCCCACCTGGGCGTGGTGGCGGGGTGAGTTCCCGATATACGGTTTTTAGGCTAGTTTCTGTGGGCCACCTTGCCTTGCGGTAGCATCCTACTGGGGGGAAAACTAGCTATAGGCCTAGCTCAAGGCATTGAGCTTGTCTGTGCACACATGGTCAGGGGCGTTTGGACGAGTGCCGATGGGCATGACCCTGACTTATCACGCGTTACTATTGTTCCTTGTACTTGGTTCTGTGAGTATCTTAGTTACCGCCGTCCTAAGCGTGTGGGAGATACTTGTGGCACAGTGTAAGATGTCAGTGGACGCATCTGGCTATTCTTCTAGTGAGGAGGTACTTCTGTCACCTGACACTTAACTCATTGTGTTTTTGTGACTGGTTCCAGTCATGATTGACCTGACTTGTTGGGTAGTCTGCATTGGCTCCACCAGCGGTCCAGTCTTGTGTAGCGTACACGACGGTGAGCTCGTGCATGTATGTACCTTTGACTGTGTAGGTCTTTTGTATGGCTTTTTGCCTGTTTTGGTAGGCTTCAGCTTTGGAGCTAGTGCTTTGTCGACGGATCGGTAACGCCCGACTTTGTGAGATCGGGGTTGGCATTTCTGTTATTGTTTGGAGTAGCTTAGAGAGCCAAGGTTCGTTCGGCAGCCGTGTTTCTATTCGGTACGACTTTACTCTTTCTTTTAGCTATCCTTACTCCTGTTTTTACAGCTTTACTGTTGTAGTTTAGCACTGCTGTTACTCCTGCTCCTACTTTACTATTTAGCATTGTTGTCTTGTGTGTTACTGTGTTGTTTACAGTGGGGATCTGCGGGACCCCTACTAAGCTAGTGACACGTGGCTCGCCCCTACTTTTCAGGTGTGGTCGTTCTTCTTCCCCGTGGTTCGAGACATTACCCGATAGTTCGTGATCGCCAGCTTTGCCAATGTCGGGCTTCCACCGACTCGAGAGTACGTTCTCTTTCCTGTTAGACTGTACTTGCCTTTATTTAGACTGGACTCTATTAATTTAATTTGTTAATTGCAAAAGTAATTTTATTTCTGCTACTTTAGAAAACCTGATCAGTGAAATATTAATTGCTTACTACTTTATCTGGAACTTCAATGTACTCTGCACACTCCTTTTATCCCTTCGGAGCTTTACCGCTCTTGGGAGGCCTCGCAGGATCCAAGTGGTATCGGGTTTACTCAGTATCCAGACCCTGGGTCGTCACACTTATAGATGTCGACTTCGTGGCTAAAAATCAATACACTACCTGGCTGGCCAACGTCGTGCCTATCAAGAAGAAAAATGGCCAGATCCGGATTTGCGTCGATTTTCGAGACTTGAATACAGCTTGCCCGAAGGATGATTTTCTAGTGCCAATCACTGAAGTGATGATCGATGCCACTACCGGCCATGAGGCTTTATCATTTATGGATGGATCATCCGACTATAACCTAATCTGGATAGCTGAGCATGACCGAATTCACATGGCTTTCCGGTAGCCTAAAGGGATATTCCACTACAAACAGATGCCCTTCGACCTTAAAAATGCTGGCGCCACTTATCAAAGGGCGATGACAAAAATATTCTATGAGTTGCTCTATGACAAAGTCGAATGCTATATTGATGACTTAGTCATTAAAACGAAGAAGAGGGAGGATCACCTAGCATACCTCAGAGTTATACTTGAAAGGCTGCGGTGGCATGAGCTGAAGATGAACCCGATAAAGTGCGCTTTCGACATCTCCAGCAGAAAATTCCTGGGCTTTGTCTTAAGATACAGGGGGATTGAAATAGACCCCACCAAAATAAAAGCTATTCAGGAGCTGTCCCCTCCTAGAAATCTGACGGAACTACGGTCATTCCAAGGCCGGCTAGCCTACATTCGAAGGTTCATCTCCAACTTGTCCGGGCGGTGTAGCCATTCCATAAGTTAATGATGAAGGATACCCCGTTCCATTGGGGTGAAGAATGTCAAAAGGCTCTTGACCAGCTGACAAGAATACTTAAGACCTCGCTAGTGCTGGGGGCACCTGTTAAAGGGCGGCTGCTAATCTTGTACATAGCTGCCACTGAATACTCCCTGGGGGCAATGCTGGCCCAAAGCAATAAAGAAGGAAAAGAACAAGTCCTCTACTACCTCAGCCGGAGATTGGTTGGGGTTGAAGCAAAATACACACCTATTATAAAGGTATGTCTCACACTGGTCTTTGCAGCCAAGAAGATGAGGCATTACATGCTGTTTCATGATGTCAAGCTAATATCCAGGGCCGACCCGGTCAAATATATACTCTCTCAATTTGTCCTCAAAGGACGGTTGGGCAAATGGGCTGTCATCCTCATGGAGTTTGACATTACCTATGTGCCGCAGAAGGCCATCAAGGGTCAGGGCATTGCTGATTTCATTGCAGCACAGCTGTTGTCGGAAGATTCTCCGTTAATTATGGAGCTCCCCGAAGATGAAACCCTAGAAGTGGACCAACTCCAGCACGCCACCTTGCAGCTATACTTCGATGGAGCTTTGAGAATAGAGACATCCCTACAGGGGTAAACAAGAATAAGAGCGGGGGAAGGAGTCGTCCTCAAATTCCCCGAAGGGGAGGTGCTCCATCCCTCTTTCTCAATCAACAAAGCCTGCATAAATAATGAAGTAGAATACGAAGCTCTAATTATCAGCCTCCAAGTCACTCTCTACATGGATATTCGCATGCTGCAAGTGTTTGGGGATTCAATGTTGATCGTCAAGCAAATCCATGGACAATTTGAAGTCTGAAAGTCTGAATTACTCCCCTACCACGCTATGGTGAAGCAGCGCATGGAGAAATTCTACTTTATCAAAACAAACCATGTCAGTCGAGGTCAAAATGCACAAGCCGATGCATTAGCCAAGCTAGCAAGGTCACTGGCAATCCCATCGGATGAATCACTCAATATACGTGTGATCAACTGACGGCAGGTCCCCAGAATGATAGAAGAAGAGCCAGGTGGGGAAAAGCCTGAAGTAGCAACCGCAGAAGTTGTCGGCTCACCCGACTGGCATGAGCCCCTCAGGCATGGGTTTAGACACCGGCAGCTGCCCAAACAAAGAGAAGAAAAGATTAGGCTGATCTGAATGAAAGACTCATATGAAATCAGAAATGGAATTCTAATCCGAATTGTGACAGACGCCAAAATGAAAATACTGCTTCAGTGCCATTCTATAAAGGAAGCCTGGAGGGTCATGAAAGAGGTTCATGCCGAGTCAGCTAGGGCACACCAGGTAGGACCGAAGATGAAGATCAAAATTGAAAAGCTGGGCTATTATTGGCCGACAATGTTCGACGACTGCTACAAGTATGCTAAGTCATGTCAAAAGTGCCAAGAGCATGCAACGGTCCCCAGGCGACCTCCAACACAGCTACATCGAATAGCACCCAGTTGGACATTCGCCCAATGGGGAACAAATGTCGTGGGCCCATTACCCCCATCCTCTTCAGGATGCAAATACATCCTGACAATAACAGACCATTTCTCCCGTTGGGCGGAGACTATAGCCCTGAAAGAAGTAACATGAGAAATAATGGCCTGAGTTATCCAACGAAACATAATATTCCAATTCGTCCTCCCCAACCGGATCGTCTCAGACAACGGAAGCCATTTTCAGAATCAAAATGTCTACAGATTAGCCAAAAAGTACAAGATTGACTGGAGAACATCCACTTCGTACAACCCGCAGGCAAATGGGTTGGTAGAAGTATTCAATAAAACCCCTGCACCCTCCTGGCGAAGATTGTTAGTTCTTGCAAAAAGGACTGGGAAGACAAGATGTACGAGGTGTTGTGGGCATACCATTTCATCTATAAAACCCCAACGGGATGTTCGCCCTTCTCTTTGGTGTACGGCTCGGAAGTAGTTGTCCCTATTGAACTAGAAGTACCCTCACTTCGGGTCGTAATCCAATAAGAATTGGTCAAAGACGACCGAACAAATGCTGAACAAAGATTGGAAGAGCTCTCTGACTTAGAAGGGAAGCGACTCTAGGCTTAGAAAAATATATAGGTCTATCAGGCATGCATAACCCGCACCTTCGACAAGCTTGTCAAAGGGCGTGAATTCAAGAAAGGCGACCTCATGATGGTCAAAAGAAGACAGGTCATGGCTGCCAATCCTAAAGGCAAGCTGAATGAAAATTGGCTTGGGCCCTATGTTGTTCAAAAAGTTTAAAAATTTCAAACCGACCTCGTGATGGTCAAAAGAATAAAAATACTCGTCAAAGTCATCGAGGGATGTCGATTCATCAAGTCCCCCCGAAATTCAAAATTCCCTCCTCCGGCTCAAACCATTTCATCTGGGCTGAACAACCAAACTACTATACTCTATGCAGTAGCAAAAGCTTCAAGAACACTACTCCATCCTGTCCCACCGACGCATGAACCTCTGGCTTGGACCTTCCATCCAAGCTGGCAAACAAAGACCCTTGCTTTGACTCGGACCTTCCATCCCGGTTGATGAATGAAAAGACCTCCTTCCTTCGGCCCAGATCCTCCATCTGGAGTCGATGAATAAAAAGACCTCTTTTCTTACGTTGACAGTAACCCAGTGTCAACGAATAAACCACCTCAACACTACAACCTCTTGTCCCACCTACGAATAAACCTGTGGCCCGGACCTTTCGTCCGACAAGAGAACAAAAAAGCTCCCCTTTCACTCTAAATCGGACTCCCCATCCTGGCTAAAGAACAAAAAGACCCTTCCACTCTGGATGGGACCTTTCTTCCGGCTAGAGAGCAAAAATACCCCTTTCACCTTGGTTCAGACTTTCCATCTGGCCAAAGAACAAAAAGGCCCTTTCACTCTAGATCAGATCTTCTGTTTAGCTAGAGAACAAAAAGACCATTCCACTCTGATTCAGACATCCTGTCCCGGCCAGAGAACAAAAAGACCTCTTTCCTTCGGCCCAGATCTTTCGTGTGGAGTCGATGAATAAAAAGACCCCTTGCTTTGTCTCGGACCTTCCGTCCAAGTCAACGAATAAAAAGACCTCTTTCCTTCGGCCCAAACCTTCCATCTGGAGTCGATGAATAAAAAGACCCCTTGCTTTGGCTCAGACCTTCCATCCAAGTAAATGAATAAAAAGACATCTTTCCTTCGACCCAGACCTTCCGTCTAGAAGTCGATGAATAAATAAACCCCTTGCTTTGGCACTCACTCCGTGTCAACGAATAAACCACGTCAGCACTCGGCACCTTATCGGCACTAACGATTAAACTCCTGGCTCGGACCTTCCACCTGAACCTTCTCCCGTCTCATCGGGCTCATTACAAAGACATCAAATTAAACCTCCCGTCCAAGTCGATTAATAAATAACCCTCTTTAACCCAACACAAGCCGCCAGTCCCCCTCGGGATTGGCCTCACCCTGCCGACCAAGACCTTCCATTTAGGTGAACGCATGAAATCATGTCTCTTTACTTCGGCATTGACCCCATACCGATGACTAAACCGCTCTAAGATCAAACCTCTCGGCCCATGTGCTCACCGTGGTGAAGCGGACCCCTCATCCCTTCGCTGAAGGGGTGAGCACTTTCCCACGAATTTACATCGGGCCGATGATGTACCGGCTCAAAGAATAAAATGACATGAGGAAAACTCTACACCCACGGGCCCCGTGCACTCGTCCCATGCTTGCGCCACCCACGGATGGGGGGGCATTTGTGGACACCTAAAAATTCGCCAATAAGAACTCAAAGTCACCCCGAGCGGAACAAGGGCGATGGAGGAGGAAAAGAAAAAGTATGTCATTGTACACATATCGACGCATGCGAGAACGGAAGACAATAAAGGAAACAACAAAAGAGAGAAAGAAAGAAGGAGGGAAGGCTCTGAACCGACGCAAGAAGGCCCATGCCCTTGAATCGGTACAAGTCTCCCCAAAGGAGGTTGAACCGACCCCAAGGGGTCCATGCCCACTTGAATCGGCTTGCAAAAGCCCCTACTAGGGCATGAACCGGTGCCAAGGGGCCCATGCCTGCTAAGTCGGCGCGCGCCCCTCTCCCACTTGAATCGGTGCGGCCCCATCCTCTTTGAAACGGCATGAGGAACGTCTCGTCATGGACACAAGACTTTGTTTTCCCACCAGAACAGCAACAAGAAGAAAATGCATAAGAAGAAGCTCTGCCTGCCGACCTCCAGTGAGGCATTTAATGCCAGCCCAGTGAGTCGTCAAAGAAACCCCTGGTTAAAGAATATTTCCCACATTAACCCATGGATAAAGTCTGATACTTACCGGCAGACCAGCGGGAGGATCCGTCCGTTCGCCTCAAACACCCAGAAATGGGAACCTTTGAGAATTGCGGTGAAGCGGCGATAGGCATCAAGTCGCACCGACTGACCTCGACCAATCTCGTGGAGTCATCTCCCCTACCCTCGGCACCCCCTACGTGCAGGCCACTCGATGGTTCCGATCGAGGTGAAGAGAGAAGAAGAAGAAGAGAGGGGTGGGGAGTTCGAATCTCTCCCACCTTCCCTCCCAATAAGAAGGCCCCAAGGTCCGTCGAAGAAGAGGTTGGAAAGCAATGGAAGAAACGATCAGAAGAGGAGAGCCTATAAGAAGAGAATAAGAGAAAAAGAGAAAAAGAGGTGAGGTTAGGGGGAGAGGACCCCATGCTCCGTTCTTCCCCCCTGCCTACAATTCCCTTTCCTTTTTCCTAGGCCATTTTATTTTTCTTTTTCTCATCCCTCCCCTCATGTAATCCATGTGCCTATTCTGGCACCTTTCAACATGGAATGAAATGAAATCTTTGGGGTGGTCATGTGGATGTGTATATTCATGGTTGTCTGCATAAACTCCCTTTCTTCTTTTTTTATCTTTGTGAACGTGTTACGCTTCCCCCACCGACAATATCCCTTTCTTCTCTGAGTTTTCTGATCACTCGGGCCCTTTAGAAGCTTACTTTTTCATAGTATAGCTTCCGAGGAACCCCATGCAAGGAGTGAATAGCAACGGCCGTATGGCGGGCAACATGATAAGTCCACGTCCCAAGTTTCAGATATCACTGCCCATGGGTCATTGGGGCCCCTCGCAGGCTAGCCCTCAGGGTTTCCATGCCCAACTTGGGTCTTGGGGAAGCTATTCTCAGCTCACCCACAATTTTTTTAGGCCGTCTCGGATCCCTCTGTGGGCGGGCCTCTCTTTTACACCCCCACAAACCCCGGGTCCAAGGGAGATGCTGCCGGATTTGCGCCAAGAATTCAAACTAAGGATTTAGCAAAGAAATAATGTTAAATGGAATGAAACAATACTAAAAAAAGGGGAAAGCCACAGAATGAAGAATCAAAAAAAGGGGGCAGATAAAATTTCTATCAAATTAGGGACCCGACTGCATATACGCACTTGCATGTGCATCCCTAATTAACTCTCATGAGCTGAGAACGAGCCTCTCTACACTTTTAAACTCAAATGCACGATAAGTGTCCCCTTCTCACGTCCATTAAGGTATAGCATCGTACCTTGAATGAACAAAACAAAACAAAACATCTCTACACAACCCTCATGGACTCAAAATAAAATACCTCCTGCTTATGGACCCCCTCTCTGTTCTCACATATAAGGACGTAACAACATCACTTTATGTATAAACCTGCACATGAACATATACAAAAATCTATGCAAACCTTTCCGAGTCGTTGCCTGTGTCGACCTCAACGACTCCTGCATTGACCCCTTTCTCTTCTAGTTGTTGGTTGTGTCGACCCCAGGGACTCCTACGTCGACTCCATACACATCACATCCATGCAAGGAACCTACTGCTCCTTTATTAATAAATGTTATAGAAAATGAAAAAAGCTTCATGAGCTCACCATAAACAAAAAAAGAGCCAACCATTTCACAACCCCACACATGCATAATAGACCCCCACAATTTGTTTGTTTAAACGAACAAAAAAACATGTCTAAAAGCCTAAAGTGTTGAGTTAGATGGATGCAGTCTATCTCCACGAAGTGTGGATCTAGAGGGGGGTGAATAGATCTACAGCCTAATTTAAAACTAGTTGGAGGTTCAAATGCGGAATAAAGGCAGATCTACTAAAACACTAACTCGAGTGTCTAAACTTAGCAAAAACACAAGCGATCTGTGAAGATAATCAAGAGATTCAGTCACGTACGAGCAAACTCACAAACATAATGCACACAAGATTTTAGGTGGTTCGGTCAATGACCTACGTCCACCCCACACTCAACCGAGTATGGCTTACTGCTGCGCAACACAGCTTGCGTCCGCTGGACAATACAGCTTGGCCTACAAACCGCTGAGCAACACAGCTTGCTGTCCAGTGGAATCCTCCACTGCCCGCTGAGCAACATAGCTTGCTGTCCAGAGGATACACCTCTGCAAACCACTGGGGAAATATAGCTTAACCCGTCCGAGACCAAGTCTCGCCAGCTGAGGATTACAGCTTTACCTGTCCAGTGGAAACCTCCACTGCATCCGCTGATACACAGCTTGAAGAACAAAGGTATCGAAAGTAATAAAATCAGAAATAAACGAAATGGAAAATCAGACAAATGTAGCTCAAGTATGAGCAGAGTTAGCTCTGGTTTCTGAACCAAGAGACTGACTTACAACCTCTCAATAGACTTCTCTCAACTCATCTCTCTCTTCTCGAACTCTCTCAACACATCTCTCTTTTCTCTCTGTATCTTCTTCTCTGCTTTTCTTCTCTGGATCTCGGTGGCTGCGGCTTCAGACTGAGTCTCACTGTATAGACTTGCCACGCTCTATCAGCCTTCAACAGAAGATGAAGACTTATATATATACAACAGCAGATTGGATAAGGACGCGTCGCTTCCACGTTTTCCCGCCCAAAGAATTCGCCAGATCTGAGGCAATTCCATCCACATGGCAGCATCTGATCGCCTAGTTCTTCTGGGATCACGAGCCATGTCAGCAATCTCCGTAGCAGATCCCTATCAGACAGTATCGGATTATCAGGTTGAGTGAAGAGCTCTGTATAGACTTGTGAAGATGAAACACGTTGTATAGACTTCAGTTTATAGCCAACGTACAGACATCAATGTATGGACTTTACAAGACAAACATAATGAGACTTTCTATATGAAGGGCTGTACATACTTGATATAAGACGCAGAATGAGACGCTGAAGTCTGTATAGACTTTTAGAAGCAACGTAGGTAAAAACCCAATGTATAGACTTGTCCTTCGAGCATGCTACAGTCCAATGCATGGACTTTGCTTCCACCGACCAATGTATGGACTTTGCAAGTCTAAGACGCTGAATGAGACGGTGGTGTCTGTATAGACTTTGCTCAATGCATAAGACGTTAATTGAGACGGTCCACTGTACAGACTTCCCTAAGACAATGCATGAAACGGATGATGTATAGACTTGAGTTACTGTAGCAATGTATAGACTTACTATATGCATGAGACGCAAGTTGAGACGATGTGTGCATTGTAACGAATGCATAGACTTTCCACCGACCAATGTGTAGACTTTGCAAGCCTAAGACGCTGAATGAGACGGTGGGTGAGACGGTGCAGCTACAATGGTGTACAGACTTCATGAGACACTCATTGTATATACTTAGCATCGACAAATGTATAGACTTTATGAAGCACAGTCCATTGTACAGACTTTGCAAGCAGTCTGATGTACAGACTTCAAGAGACTCTAGACAACGGACGATGTATAGACTTGCTAGTCTGAATGCCAATGTATGGACTTTGAAGTTTAGTTGGTGAGTGTACAGACTTCACCAATGAGACGCTCACTGAACAGACTTTACGAATGAACAATGCAAGAGACGCAATGCAAGAGACGGTTGTACAGACTTGAAGTGTAATGCAGTGTGTTAACCTGTGAGATGCATAGAACACACAGACAATCTGATAAAATCAATTTCATCAAAACATAAACAGTGTTGCCAATCAATCAAAACAATGTGTTGCCATATGAAATAAAGTACATGTCAACACCATCAACACAGAGGAGTCACAACAATCTTCCCCTTTTTGATGATGGCAACCCCCTATCATATAGAATAGCAACATCCTGTTATACAGATGTAATTTTTGATGAAAGACATGATTTGTTATTCAGATTGTTATGCAGATGCTATGAATGCATGCTACATGCTACGAAATGTGAGTAACTCCCTGCTAACAAAATTTCCCTTTTTTCCATACCATGATGCAGATGCATACACTCCCCCTGAATTCAGAATTCTCCCTCTGGAATGAAGGAATGAATTCATACAATATTCTCCCCCTTTGCCATCAACAAAGAGGAGGGAAAGTGAGTACAAGGGAAGGAGTAAGAGAGATCATCTGACTGGCATTCTGAACAAGTAGTTCAGGAATAAGCATTCTAAAGCACAGAGTCTTCAGTCATATGAATTTAGAAACTACTTTCAGATAGAAGTCTGGTTTAAAGGTCATAAATTTTGAGTTCATGCACTACAATCAATGGATAAGTTGGCTGTGCATGATAAAACAATAAACCAGAATCACATTTGCATGAAAGATTCAGTTTCAAAATATCCTACTTTCGTATACTCATTAAAAGTTGTTAAGAGATGCTAGGTCATGTATTGAAAATAAACAAATTGACATCCATGAATTTTCTTTTGAAGGAACAGCATTATCAATATTAGTTCATTTAGGGCATTCAGGTACCATAAGTCTTTCTACGTAAGGGTATACGTTTATCAGACGCCAATACCCCTAGATACTCAACAAGATGGACAATTCTGCCTATGATCAAATTCAACAGAACTGATTTACACCTTTTGTGTGAGGGTACATATTTATCAGACACCAGTTACCCTCAGGTACTCAGTGAAACCAGCCTACTGTTTTGATCATTTTATACAGAGATAGCTGATACACTTCATGACATGAGTGTTGTCCACTTCTTTGATGGATCACTCAGTTTCTCAGTGATTTACCAGTCATTGCTCTGCCAATGTTAATTTTCAATGATTTTCAATATTTTTCAATATCTTTCTTAGCTGTCCTTTATATGTTTCAGAATGACTTGTTTAAAAACAATACACATACTTAGCTTCTCTAACATGATTTAAGATGAGTTTTCAGATTTCAGATATGATTAGCTTTGTCTGACATGAAATAAGAAAGGGGTTGAGAGTTTTATCAATTTTCAGCTTTCTTATTTACTGATTGCAATATTTAAACTTCAAGGATTATAAAATTTAAACCATTAAGTCAGTCTTTAAGCAATTTAAAATTCTTATAAGAGAATAAGTCTGTTTTCTATTGCTTAGAAATCAGAACTGACTAACAGATTGCCATATGTCAGACTCAATCATTTAGAGTCAAGGATGAAATAATTCAATAGAATTGATGACCACTCTGAATTTCTAACAATACTCCCCCTGTCTATATGCATGCAATTTTGCTAATGAATGGCAAGAATTAAATGAGAGAGAGCTTATGCATAGGTCATGAATGAATGATATGCAAAGGCATGCAAAGACTCAACAAACTCCCCCTGAATACATGCAATGTTTTCTCTGAAAATTGAACAAAGAATTTTGAAATTCATGCTCATTCAGACTGCCCTATCAATCAATATAACCCATGGTACTAGGCCGAGAACCTGGTCTCAAGGACCATCTCACACATGGTAATAACCTCCAGACATATTTCCCTGCCCTTTAGTAGCTTACTATTTAATATACCATGGTTATGCAGAAAAATACAGTTCAAAGCAGTTTTATATGCATGTGATTTTAGCCACATTCATGACTAAATGATATGCAATGATGATCACGAAGATATGAATGTCATGCATGATCATGAGTCTGTTGCAACATCTAGCATTCACAAAACCAGCAGAGAGTTTATTCATTAGAGAGCATCATTCGGGAGCAATCAACTTTTCAAGATAATTCAGTTTCTAGCATTCAGTGTACACAATGCAATAACATGCAAAGAAAAGAGAATCATCAGCTTTTGTGCAGAATTTAAATTCAGTAGCTGAGTCTGGAATGCAAACTGATCAGCTAGACAGGAAGAGAAAAACAGGAATTAGGCAACTAAATTGACATGACTTTCTCAATTCAGTTCTGAAGATAAATCACTTGCTTGCTTTACCTGAGTGATTTATTTTTTATTCTTAGTGTTGCATCAAATTGTTGACAAGGCCTCCAATCTCTTCCAACTTTTCGAATTTTTTGGCCTTATCTCCTGTCATATGCCTGGAGCAGCCACTATCCAAGTACCACAGATTGTTCTTGGCTGCCAGGCATACCTGCACACACAACTAGGTGGAGAATTTTGTAACCCAAGTCTGATTGGGCTCCAGAACAGGTGATATACAAGCAAAGCAAGAAAGCAGACTTTTTGGAATCCACATTTGTTTAAAAGAATTTTGTTCAGTGGATTCTACAGATTTCTTCCTGTTGTTGTTCCTTTTCTTTTTGTAGTTTTTCTTTTTATTTGCACCAGCATAATTATTGACTGATTTGTTGTTTCTCTACCAGTGCCTTGGCCAGGGTGCATGCATGACATTTTGGCCATAGTGGTTCCTGGGCTGGCTGAAATAGTGCATGTTTCTAGGTGACCAATTGCCATACCCACTAACCCAATTTCTAGTGTAAGGTCTTTGATATTGTGTAGCCTGATGTCCAAGACCTGTAAACCTTCCTTGAGACCTAGTCCATCCTGACCTATTTGGATAGGTTGACTGTGCAAAGAAATGGGACTGGGCTCTAGGTGGGTAGAAATATTTGGGTTGAGTTCTAACAGCATTCTGCCTCCCCTGCACCTTGGACCCTGATGACCTATTCATAGGTGTGTATTGGGTCTTCTTCAGAGGTGGTGGTGATGGTGGAGACTTAGTGACGTTAACATGGGGTTTATAAGACTGTTTATGTTGACCCCTAACCTGTGACTTAGCCTTGGGATTGTACTTGGATGTGCTAGCTCTACTAGGCTCACTCACCTTTTGTTTGCCTTTCTCCTCAGCACTGCGCTTTTTCAGATTAGCAGCTTTATTCACTGAAGTGTTTGAATTCATGCTGATTAGAGGTCCTTTTTCTTTTTGTGCAACAAATGAAATAGTTTTCATTCCAAAGGTTTTAGTTGCACTTGAATTAAATCCTAGGCCTTCTTTTCTGAAATTTACCTTTGACCCTAGCAAAGCATTTAGATTATGTGTTCCCTGGTTCATTTTCTCAATGGTTTTAAGCTTGTCCTCATTATCCTTTTGAATGTCTTCAATGGATTTTTTCAGTTCTATGTTCACACTTAGGACAGCTTGATATTTTTCATTCACAATTTTTATCTCACTTTCATATTTCTGAATTTTCAACTTCCATTCGTCAACTTCATTTTCAAGCCTCACATTCTCTTCCCTAGAAGCTTTTAACTCATTCATGATTTCATCTAGTTCAGAACATGTGAGTTTCAATTTTCCATTTTCAGATTCTAAACATGCAATTTTATCAGTTAGAGTTTTATCATTTTGCATGGAGTTAATCTTTCTTCTTAGATGCCTATTTTCCTTTCCAATGTCATCTGCTTGATCAGCTATTTTATGATAGGCATCTACCCAATCAGCAATAGTAAAATTATCGAATAGAGAAGTTACCTCATCTGAGTCCTCTTCTCTATCTTCTGAGCTAGTTGCCATAAGGCAAATGGGCTTTTTTGATTGTCCCTCACTGTCTGAGGTATTGCTGAAAGAACCTTCATCTTCATCACTCCATGTGCTGATCATGGCTCTTCCTTTCGTATTGTTCTTTTTTGACTTGTCCTTGTGCTTCTGGTTCCCCGGACAGTCAGCTTTCAGATGGCCAGAGTTCCTGCATTGATAACACACGTAAGTTCCATATTGGTTTGCAAGTTTAGATTTATACCTTGTGTCCTGTCGGCCACCACCATGGTTCCTTCGGTTGAATTGTCATCCTTCTCTCCTGAGGAACCGCCTGAACTCTCTGGTCATCATTGCCATCTCAGTACTGGTTACATCTTGTTCTTTTCGGCTCTCCTCGAATGATGATCCACCAGAGCTGGATCGGTTTGATTTGCTGGATTTGCTGCCACCATCCTTCAGTGCAATCGGTTTCCTCTTCTCTTACACTTCCTCTATCTTTGGCAGATTCATCTCATATGCCATTAGGGATCCAATTAGTTCATCTGCCCTTGTATTTCGCAAATCCCTTGACTCCTCCATTACTGTAGCTTCGGTGTGCCAAACGGGAGTCAGGGAACGCAAAATCTTCCTCACTGTATCATATTCTGTCTGCGTTTTCCCAAAACCTCTGAGATCATTAGTGATAGTTATCAATCGAGCATACATCTCCTTGATGGTCTCGTTGGGCTTCATCTTGAACGCTTCATATTCAGACACAAGTAAATTGGCCTTCGTCTCTCTAACCTGAGAAGTCCCTTCATGAATTGCTTCCAGTGCATCCCACATCTCCTTAGCTGAATTGTAGGCTGATACTCGAGAAAATTTGGTGGGATGCAGAGAACATTGGACTGCGTTGATTGCACTCCAGTTGAGTGTGGACCTTCTAATTCCTCCTTGGTCCAGACTTCCTCATTCGGGGACAGCTCATAAGGTCCCTTGCTGACTACCTTCCAAAGCTCGTAATCCTTAGCCCTCAAAAAGACCTGCATACGGTTCTTCCAGTATGCGTAGTTGGATCCATCAAAGTACGGGGGCTTTGTAGTTGAGTGACCTTCAGCAATCATCCCTCGAGCATCCATCTTGCCTTTCCTATTTGGGCGATGAGTCCCTGTAGAAGAGTTAGGCTCTGATACCAAGTGTTGAGTTAGATGAACGCAGTCTATCTCCACGAAGTGTGGATCTAGAGGGGGGTGAATAGATCTACAGCCTAATTTAAAACCAGTTGGAGGTTCAAATGCGGAATAAAGGCAGATCTACTAAAACACTAACTTGAGTGTCTAAACTTAGCAAAAACACAAGCGATCTGTGAAGATAATCAAGAGATTCAGTCACGTACGAGCAAACTCGCAAACACAATGCACACAAGATTTTAGGTTGTTCGGTCAATGACCTACATCCACCCCACACTCAACCGAGTATGGCTTACTGCTGCGCAACACAGCTTGCGTCCGCTGGGCAATACAGCTTGGCCTACAAACCGCTGAGCAACACAGCTTGTTGTCCAGTGGAATCCTCCACTACCCGCTGAGCAACACAGCTTGCTGTCCAGAGGATACACCTCTGCAAACCGCTGGGGAAATACAGCTTAACCCGTCCGAGACCAAGTCTCGCCAGCTGAGGATTACAGCTTTACCTATCCAGTGGAAACCTCCACTGCATCTGCTGATACACAGCTTGAAGAACAAAGGTATCGAAAGTAATAAAATCAGAAATAAACGAAATGGAAAATCAGACAAATGTAGCTCAAGTATGAGCAGAGTTAGCTCTGGTTTCTGAACCAAGAGACTGACTTACAACCTCTCAATAGACTTCTCTCAACTCATCTCTCACTTCTCGAACTCTCTCAACACATCTCTCTTTTCTCTCTGTATCTTCTTCTCTGCTTTTCTTCTCTGGATCTCGGTGGCTGCGGCTTCAGACTGAGTCTCACTGTATAGACTTGCCACGCTCTATCAGCCTTCAACAGAAGATGAAGACTTATATATATACAGCAGCAGATTGGATAAGGGCACGTGGCTTCCACGTTTTCCCGCCCAAAGAATTCGCCAGATCCGAGGCAATTCCATCCACGTGGCAGCATCTGATCACCTAGTTCTCCTGGGATCACGAGCCATGTCAGCAATCTCCGTAGCAGATCCCTGTCAGACAGTATCGGATTATCAGGTTGAGTGAAGAGCTCTGTATAGACTTGTGAAGATGAAACACGTTGTATAGACTTCAGTTTATAGCCAACGTACAGACATCAATGTATGGACTTTACAAGACAAACATAATGAGACTTTCTATATGAAGGGCTGTACATACTTGATATAAGACGCAGAATGAGACGATGAAGTCTGTATAGACTTTGAGAAGCAACGTAGGTAAAAACCCAATGTATAGACTTGTCCTTCGAGCATGCTACAGTCCAATGCATGGACTTTGCTTCCACCGACCAATGTATGGACTTTACAAGTCTAAGACGCTGAATGAGACGGTGGTGTCTGTATAGACTTTGCTCAATGCATAAGACGCTAATTGAGACGGTCCACTGTACAGACTTCCCTAAGATAATGCATGAAACGGATGATGTATAGACTTGAGTTACTGTAGCAATGTATAGACTTACTATATGCATGAGACGCAAGTTGAGACGATGTGTGCATTGTAACGAATGTATAGACTTTCCACTGACCAATGTGTAGACTTTGCAAGCCTAAGACGCTGAATGAGACGGTGGGTGAGACGGTGCAGCTATAGTGGTGTACAGACTTCATGAGACACTCATTGTATATACTTAGCACCGACAAATGTATAGACTTTATGAAGCACAGTCCATTGTACAGACTTTGCAAGTAGTCTGATGTACAGACTTCAAGAGACTCTAGACAACGGACGTTGTGTAGACTTGCTAGTCTGAATGCCAATGTATGAACTTTGAAGTTCAGTTGGTGAGTGTACAGACTTCACCAATGAGACGCTCACTGAACAGACTTTACGAATGAACAATGCAAGAGACGGCTATACAGACTTGAAGTGTAATGCAACGTGTTAACCTGTGAGATGCATAGAACACACAGACAATCTGATAAAATCAATTTCATCAAAACATAAACAGTGTTGCCAATCAATCAAAACAATGTGTTGCCATATGAAATAAAGTACATGTCAACACCATCAACACAGAGGAGTCACAACATAAAGAATGGAGCCCAGCCCATACTCTATGTGGGGTCCACCCCTAGGGTCGACCCGCCTTCTTTTGGGCTCTGGCGGGCGCTCACTGGGTGCCTCTGCGTCGACGCAGGAGGTGCCCTGCATCGACGTAGTTCCTGCCCCACCCCTGTGAGGTGCAGCGCAGCGTTGACCCCTCACGCGGGCCGCGTCGACACCTCCAGCGAGGCAGTGAACCGATGCTCGCGCCCCGCCCTTCTCGCGCCAACTCACCACCCTCGTCTCTCTCATGCGTTGGTTCACCACCCCCTCCCGCCGACTCACTCTCCCCATCTCCCATGCACCAGATCATCACCCCCATTCCCTCCATCACCCTCTCATCAGCGTTGATCCACCTCTCTCATTCCCCTCTCTCACCTCTACGCCGATACATCATCCCCCTTCCTTGTTTCCTTAAACAAAAGAACGCAAACGACAAAAATCAAAAGGGGAATAAAATTGAAAAAAGAAAAAAAAAAGAGACAAAGAAAAATAGAAATAAAAGTGTGAAAATAACTAAACAATAACTACAAAAAATAAATAAATAAAACAACACAACTTTCAAAGGGGATAAATAATCAAACAAAAAACAATAACAATAATCAAACAAAAGAAATATCAAACACAAAAAAGAGAATAAATAACCAAACGAAAGGAAAACATGATGAATATCCGTTCCGGAACCCCCACTTTCCCAGACCCGTTGAAAGGAATACCAATGCCGCCTCGGCAAGTCGTGTCTAGACCTCGGGAATCATCCCGACATAAGCATGATTCGACATTGCCATGGGCTGATAGCTCATTAAACTTGACCCGTTTCCTCAGGGATCTAATCCCGTGTTCTTATTAAACTTGCCGTACACTTGGTAGACATTTGCGAGGTTTTTTCACCATCGTCGTCATGCTTCTAATACGGACTTTCGTCCGAACATGAAATGATCCCCAACCGACCAACATATTTTGAACATTTATACCCCATCGAGGGGCATTTTTACGCAATTCATGAATTTCATTATCTCATTTTGTTAATACTAATCTCAGGCCGTAGGGCCCCTTTTCCCGGTGATTAAACAAGGGTTTTCTCTTCTCTAAGAGGATGTAATTAACGTCGTGGCCTTTTCGACATGGCAGGTTTTTTATCCCAACATGAAACTCACAATCGTCTGATTAGTCAGACGGCGCGCATGTTGATGTTTTTGTGATCGTGTGTGTTGATGATGATGTGATGTGTGTAGTGATTTATGAATATGGCGTAAGCAAGTGATGCACTAAATCAAGCAATCAATACCAAGCATGAAATTCATGGGCATGTCATCTTAATAGTGCATAAGTAAAGGAAAACACACGCCGGGACGTGGAGCAAAGGGATAAAAGGAAAACACACACCGTGGGTGTGGAGCAACTAAAAGTAAGAAAGAGATAGAAGAAATGATGAACTAAATGATGAATACCCAAAGAAGGAAGATATATGTGATCGCCACCAAGGTAAACAATGCAGTAATACCATACTTTGTACCTTGGAAAGAGTCGAGTGAAGCCACCCGCCCATGGGAGAAAGAAACCAGGCACTGCGACAGAAAAAGGTCTTCAGACGATCACAAAGCGAAAGCAAACGGTCATGTGATAGACCGCTTGATATCCCCAAATGGTCTTCCAAACAGCCACTAGGCGCACCAGAACAGAAACGTGGAACTTGAATCTCCACCCATCCTGGCCGGCCAGAAGAGCTGAGCCTCGTGCAATGAGCTCTGTAAACTTGCAAGAGAATGTAGACACGAAGAAAAATAACCCAATAAGCCATTGGACTAGTGTAGTATCTATAATGCAATTAAGCTAAAGTGCATAAAAGGAAGGGTGAATACCTGGGGTGTTTGTGGTTTTTTTAACCCCTGTGGTGCGTGGAAAAGAATAGGAGGATGTTTAAAACGTGATGTGAGTGCAGAAGAACGTGGAAGAGGAAGAGGGAATATGCTATGATGATGCAAAGAGAAGGGAGAAAACTAAGAAAGAAAGATACAAACTAAACCAATGGAACTCGATACTCCCTGGACCAGAAGTCTTAAGGATGTAGAAAGGACTTCTCCCTGGTTGGTACTTGCTCCAGGATGTAGCAGCACTTCGACGCGAACTCTAGAAATCTCCTCCTCAAGCCATGAAGTCAAGGGTTCTATTTATAGACCCCAAAAATCTTAGGTCGAGTTGGAGAGATAATAACACGAAAATAGGGCTAGACTTAGATAAATCTCGAAGATAATACTCCCAAGAGTCCAGGGAAACAAACAGAAGCTTCTGAGAGTCTCTATCCAGAGAGAAATCAACAAATCAAGGACTCTAGTTCGTCCATGGCCGAAGATAGAAAGATAGACAGAGCAGGACTCTCTGTCTCTCTTAACGATCTTGCGATAGACCGCAAGGCTCTATAAACGGTCGACTGATAGACCGCATGGCTCAGTCGTCCAGAAAGAGATAAGATCAAAGAAACCTAATAGGACTCCATCTATGCCTAGCGGTCTAGCAAAGGACTGCCAACACTGACTAAACAGTCGTAAGATAGACAGCAAGGCTGATAGGCATGGCAAAAGAGATAAAGGCCAATAAATCTTCATATAAATCTACAATAAAACTTTTATTAGCCCTTATCCAGGCCCAATAAGTTGAAATGTCGAAAGATAAAAGGAACTGAGCCCAACCAGGGAGAGTGACCCATAAAAATAAGCCTAAAAAGTGACAAAAAATGGCCCAATAACTGGTGAATAACTCGGGACATCATAAAAAATAGATAAGAAGATGACCCAACTCCTTGGTCATAAAATAGGTGTCAACAGATGCCCCTCCTTAACGTCCTCTTTACAGGGGAGCGAGCAGAGGTGAAGCGAAAGTGAAATGGAAGATGGAGATGAAGCGGAAATGCAGCGGAGTGGACTGAAAAGCGGGCATTAAGGTTAACCGACACCCGTCCTCAACCAACATGCGATAGGAATCTTCCGAAAAACTTTTAACAAATCATAAGGAACTGCCGAACCGAATGACACATGCTTGGAGGAACTAAGGAAAATAAAACACGACCAACCACCTCACCGGAATGCACAACTGATAGGTGATCGGAGCAAACGAAAAAGTAAAGAGACGAGTAACTAAACTCCAGACAGGAATCCTCAGCTAACCAAACCGAGCAAATAGACCGAAGGAAACCTTCCAACTCTGAGTGTAATGACTCTCCTTACTCAAGACCATGGATAGATAGCTATCCACCGTTATTGAGACAGTTAAGATAGATGAGGGCACATGAATGCTCAAAGATGCGTATGATGCATGTTAGGCTAAAATAAAGGAAATCATCAAAACGAATGTGAAGAAAGAATAAAAATAGAGAAAATATTTGAGAATAGTATTGCTAGACATGACAAATCAGGGTCAAGACACTATCTACAACCACGGTGTGCAAGATAGAACCATTGTCCCCCAACTCTTCTAACCTAACGGCCTATCCAACGATTAAACAAGTGCACCTAGATCATCATTATTTTTGTTAAAGGGGAACATAAGATCCCAGAACACATGAATGTCTAGCCGGTTCTCGAGATATTATATCATAAATACCATATAGTAATGCATTAAGGGATTAGGATTGAGATACATACCTGACTTACCTGCTTGGCGAGAAATGATGGCATGATGGCATTTATGGTTTTGACAATAAGAGGGGTTAGCCATCAACAATTATATTCATGATGTATATCGGAGATAAAGACCACACAAGAAAGAATAGAGCAAATATAGCATTTCAAACCATCAATCATGTAGCTGCTCCAAACGGTCTAGAAAGGGCCGCAAAGAGACTCCTAACGGTCTAGCGATAGACCGCTAGACGAAGGGCGGTTCACATTCTTCGATGAGGGTGACCCATATGACAAACATTCTACATGAAGATCACTAACGGCTACCTAATGGTCTGGCGATAGACCGCATGGCTCTGAAAGTGATGTGACACAACCTAGGACTCAACAAGCAAGCACAATTAAGCATTCAAAACGGACCGATAATGGCAACCGCTCACCCGATGCTCACTAAGACCCGGGGTAACTTGGCAATGCCAAGGGGAGGTTGTGTGCGCTGGGCCCTTGCTGGTAGAGGGCCAGCAAGGCCAAGGTTTGATTCCCCAAGGGTAAGGCTGCCCAAATCAAGGGTCCGACGAGGTGCCAAAGGGCACGGGTTCCACTCTCTTCCCACGATGATCACTTATAGCAAATGAGCTTAAGGATCGGGCTCTCGTCACGGCCAGCGGAGTTTATGAACTAATATTGAAAGAACAAGCATGAATTAGAGTAAAGTTTTGGAGCACTCACTCGACCGGTTTGAAGAAACCGGTCCCGCTCGGAGACGAGGGCGAGCGGGGAAGCGTGGGTTCCCCACACGCCGCGCCGGGTTAGCTTGACCTGTTTAAGCTATTACAACACTACACCCTATGCAAGGGGGGGATCGTGGGGAAGGGAAGATGATAGTTACATCCAAACACTACCTCCACATAGGGAGGAGCCTTCATCCTGCCAAGCGGGGACGGGAATTTGAGAAGGGAACACCGAAGATGGGAGGTTGCCGATTCTGCCCAGTTCTATGGGTGCTGACAGGAGACTGATGAATTGACTGCTGCAACTGCTATCGAATTTTTTTGGGGACGAAACCACCTGGAAAATCTTCGTAGTAGGCCGGGGAATTCTTCCAAATTTTATTAATTTCTTCTGTCGTCGATGCTGGTCTGGGTGGAGACCCGAACAGGGAGGTAGAGTCTCGGACTGGCAGCTCCTGGTTTCCAATAGCAGGTTACAGAGATTTCCCCGATAGCTTTCGAACTCAGAATCGAGCACCGTTAGAGTTGTTGTAACCGTGGATGAGTCCTCTTCGTAGCAAAACTGACGAGGAAGCCAAACGATGCCGGAGAAGACCAGGGGACTCTGAACAATGACGACTGGTCGGTGCAGACTGTGGGGAGCAGAACCGCGTGGCTGAGGGAGAAAATTGATAACTCCTGCTACAGGATGCCGAACAGAGTTCCGCTTCTTGATTCTGAAAGTAAACATAAGGAGGAAAAACTTTGCAGAAGGGCTCTTGTCTTGATTCACGCTGGATTTGTCGTGGCAAAGCTTCCAATCACGTTCAGGTGCTCTATCAGGAGAGCTTCACGCAGTCGAGGGAGAACGGCTCTCCCGGGCAGCACAGTGCTCGGACGACGACGAAACCACTTCCGTTACGAAGAAGATAGGCAGACGCTTCCGACGTGAGCTATTGGACCTCCAGGGACGCTAGGGGGAACACGGGGTCACTGCTGCACTCCACTGGTTCTCTGCAGGCTCTTAGCCAAGGTGGAGGAAGGGTGATGGGGTGGCTGCTCTTGGTAGAGTGGAGTGGAGGGAAGGGGATGGGGGTGGCCTACTCAATGGGGAAAGGAGTTGGGCGACTTTGGGCTATGGAGGGAAGGGGATATTCAAATTCAAATGGTCTTGGGAGGTGGAGGGTTGCATGGGGGAGAGGGAAGGGTGCTTGGGAAAGGGATGAGGTGGTTGGAGGGTGGCTTAGTGATTGGGGATGCTCCCTTGGGACTAGGGGGTGGAGTAATGGGATGTGTGGGGAAGGGGAGTGGCATTTAATGGGGGTAGGTGGGAGAGTGGTCGTTGGGAAGGGAGGAGAGAGAAAATTTTTGAAATTGGATGTGGAGGAGAGAGAAAGGGGAGTGAAAGAGAGAGATTAAGAGAGGGATGGGTGGGATTCTCTCCCTAAGGCTTCTCACCTCATTAATGGATTCACTCCACCATAAAAATAAAGATAGAACTCACAAAATAGCAATTTTTCATTGATTGATTCATTGATTGAAATGGGGGGGAATGGGGTCCTACATATAGAAAACCCACATTTCTACAAAAGTCCCTGATAATTGACTCAATGACAAATAACCGAGGGGGTAGGGGAGAGCCCTTGGGCCAAGCCCAATGAATTGGGCCCAATAGCTAACTAGACAACCTAATGACACTCAAACTTAGGGAAATGAACACAAGACCTAGGAACATGACTCAAATAAAAGGGAAAATACATCAAATGACTCAAATAAAAATTACATAGGACTCAAAATTAAATGACTAGACCATGCCGGATGCAACCGGGGCGAGGAGACGAGCTGTGAACGTGGGCATGGGAGGTGATGTCCTCATCATACTCCCGGGGTGCGGAGAACTCGACTCCGTCGAGTAAGTGTCCTTCCCTCCTTGGAGGGTATAGAAGTGGTACTGCCCTCAAGTCTTCTGAACGAGACCGATCCATCCACCTGCCGAGATAGCGCTCGTATACCTTGCTCCTGGTGGTAGTGACCTGTTCATCCAATATTTGTTCAATGCGCTCACGCTGGGCTCTCTTGGCTGGTGGACTCTCTTCACGGGTGGGTGCTCTCTCAACGGAGGGAATAGGCTCAATATCCTCACTATGTACCACCGTGGGTCCCTTGTATGGCACTAGGTCGGCGACACTGAATGTGGGACTTACCCCATATTCCTCGGGGAGATCTAACTCATAGGCATTTGCACCAATGCGCCTCAGGACCTGGAAGGGACCAGCCCCACGTGGCCTCAATTTGGAGATGGCTCCCGGGGAGAGCCTCTCCGTCCTTACCATCACAAAGTCACCCTCATGGAATTCTTGGTGACGTCGATGAGAGTCGGCTCGCCTTTTATAAGTCACATTCTTCTTGCTAATGTGCTTGCGGATCTCTTTATGCAATGTTGTGAATGCAGACATTCTAAGGGTGATGGGTGGACCTGGGCAACCAAAAGTAGACCTATCGTGTAATGATGCAGTGTAGACTTTGGTTAGCCTAGGTGGGCCGGGGCACCCGTAGGTGGCCCTATCATGCAAATTGGTGATAAATATTGGGGGACCCGGACATCCGTAGATGCCTTTGACATGTTTAAGACCCATGATGAATGAAGGTGGACCATGACATTCGAATATGGACCACTCATACTTTCTACTTGACATGTGGGTGATATGAATGAATGGACCCAACATAGTGTTCATGCCAAGGGGTATGGTAAGCCTAGACACATGCATGCTTTTCCCAAATGTGACTTCCATGTGTATAGATGTGGGACAACCTTTGAACTCCCATTGGAAAGGATCAAATGGATCTAAGAAGGTGGTCATCATGGGGTGGGGCACAACCTTATTACCTGGGGATATGTGGCCCAAGGTCATGGCTCCCAAGGTGTAACCCGGGTCTAGGATGGGGTGGATTGGATAAAACATGGTGGGTTGGGATATGGAAAGGTGGGTGGTGGATAAGGTGGTTGGGCCCCATGGGTTCTTTGACCCCCATTGGAAGGGATCAAAGGGATCATAAAAAGGGTTATCGAGGGGGAGGGGCCCTATGTCCTCAAGATCCTCAAGTGGTGGTGGGTCATCCTCCTCTAATGAAACAATTGGGCTGAAGTTCTTTGTGAGTGGGTCGACCATGAGGGAAGGGCTTGACTTTCCACCCGATATAAGAAGCTCCAAATTGAGGAGAAGGTCGGGCTCCTCGGGTATGGGGAGGAATAGAAGGAGGTCACTAGTGTAGCATCCAATGGTGTAAACCGAGGTGATAGACCCGACACAAAGGTGTAGGAGGTCAAGACTCCTAGATTGGTGGGCCATGGGGGTCAACAAGCCGGTCAACTCATATTGCCAAGCTAAGCCCTTGAGAAGGTCCTCTAAGGTTTCCACTTGGTAGGATGTTTGGATTATGGTGTGATAGGAGGAGATGTGTACTATGGGAAGGTTTTCCTTTATGGGAAGGCAATCGTGGGCCGTGATCTCTCTTATTGGGCTCTTCTTTAGCCAACTAATAAGGGGTTCCTCTAAGATGAGTTTGGCCCTAATTAGAGAGGGTGGTGTAAGGTGAAGGTCACCATGTGATGCTTCTTCTTCTTCTTGGTCATGGGTTTCCTCCATGGTAGGGAGTGGGTTTGGGGGGTTCACCACTATTGGATCGGGTATGGGTTCTTTCTCTAAGGTGGTGAGAGGGTCTTTTGGTGGTATGGTGATGAGGGTTGGTGTATGGCGCACCCGGGGTGGAAGGTAAAGGGAAACTTTGTTTGGGATAGGGAGGAGAAGTAGTAGGGGACTAGGACATGGGAGTTATGGGGGATGGAGTGGGAGATGGGTTGGTTGGGGTGGCTTGGGTTGGCCGGTCTAGGGGGGAGTGTCCCTTATAGAGAAAAATGGAGGGGTAGCTGTGGTCCTTATTGGGGAAACTTGGTCAGTTAGGGGTCTCTTCTCCTTAGGATCGGCCAGTTGTGGGGGGGGTGGAGGTGGGGGCCAATTGGGTTTGGATAGTGAGATTTATGGAAGGAGGTTTTGGTTGGGATGTGGGGATCCTCATGGGATTTAGTGGAGAGGTGGTTGCTTGGTTTATTTGGGTCTTAAAAGAGAGGACTTGGTCGTGAAGTGTAGCTATGATGATTGATAGGTGATTTGTTGGGAGTGGTGGGGGTGGAGACCAAAGGGCGGTCTCAAGTTGTCCGGGTGAGGATGGAGGAGTCGTAGTGCTCCTCGGGTTAGGGGTGCTTGAGTAGGAGGGGTGGGAATGTTTGGGGGTGTAGATCTTTCTAAGTTCTAGATTTATCTCTTCCCATGAGTAAATAGGTTCTTGGCTTCCAACCCTCCTTAAGCCCTCTATGTGTTCCCACTTACTCTTGGCTTGACCCCGAAGTCGTCCCTTGGCCTTTCGGACTCTCGCCGGTCCATATATCCAAGTCTTTTCGAAGTACTTTTCTATGGTAGCCTCCCACCTAAGATAGTCACTAGAATGTGATCCGTCAAAGTTAATATCCCTTTCTAGGATGAAGTCCATGGGTGGCGAGTAGGCTAAGTAGGAGGTGGGCATGATGATTGGGGGATAAATGCTAGGGTCGGACTGATGAAGACTACAATGCAAACGTGCCCTAGGACTTGACTTGATAGAGACAAGTCAATGACTTGCTCTGATACCAATTGATGTGACACAACCTAGGACTCAACAAGTAAGCACAATTAAGCATTCAAAACGGACCGATAATGGCAACCGCTCACCCGATGCTCACTAAGACCCGGGGTAACTTGGCAATGCCAAGGGGAGGTTGTGTGGGCTGGGCCCTTGCTGGTAGAGGGCCAGCAAGGCCAAGGTTTGATTCCCCAAGGGTATGGCTGCCCAAATCAAGGGTCCGACGAAGTGCCAAAGGGCACGGGTTCCACTCTCTTCCCACGATGATCACTTATAGCAAATGAGCTTAAGGATCGGGCTCTCGTCATGGCCAGCGGAGTTTATGAACTAATATTGAAAGAACAAGCATGAATTAGAGCAAAGTTTTGGAGCACTCACTCGACCGATTTGAAGAAACCGGTCCCGCTGGGAGACGAGGGCGAGCGGGGAAGCGTGGGTTCCCCACACGCCGCGCCGGGGTAGCTTGACATGTTTAAGCTATTACAACACTACACCCCATGCAAGGGGGGGATCGTGGGTAAGGGAAGATGATAGTTACATCCAAACACTACCTCCACACAGGGAGGAGCCTTCAGCCGGTCAAGCGGGGAGGGGAATTTGAGAAGGGAACACCGAAGATGGGAGGTTGCCGATTCTGCCCAGTTCTATGGGTGCTGACAGGAGACTGATGAATTGACTGCTACAACTGCTACCGAATTTTGTTGGGGACGAAACCACCTGGAAAATCTTCGTAGTAGGTCGGGGAATTCGTCCAAATTTTATTAATGTCTTCTGTCGTCGATGCTGATCTGGGTGGTGGCCCGAACAGGGAGTCAGAGTCTCGGAGTGGCAACTCCTGTTTTCCAACAGCAGGTTACAGAGGTTGCCCCGACAGCTTCCGAACTCAAAATTGAGCACCGTTGGAGTCGTTGGAACCGTGGACGAGTCCTCTTTGCAACAAAATGGACGGGAAAGCCAAACGATGCCAGATAAGACCAGGGGACTCTAAACAATGATGACAGGTCGGTGCAGACTGTGGGGAGCAGAACCGCGTGGCTGAGGGAGAAAATTGATAACTCCTGCTACAGGATGCCGAACGGAGTTCCGCTTCATGATTCTGAAAATCGACAGAAGGAGGAAAAACTTTTCATAAGGGCTCTTGTCTTGAATCATGCTGGATTTGTCGTGGCAGAGCTTCCAATCACGTTCAGGTGCTCTATCAGGAGAGCTTCGAGCAGTCGAGGGAGAACGGCTCTCCCGGGCAGCACAGTGCTCGGACGATGACGAAACCACTTCCGTTGCGAAGAAGACAGGCAGACGCTTCTGACGTGAGCTCTTGGACCTTTAGGGACGCCAGGGGGAAGACGGGGTCACTACTGCACTCCACTGGTTCTCTGCAGGCTCTCAGCCAAGGTGGAGGAAGGGTGATGGGGTGGCTGCTCTTGGTAGAGTGGAGTGGAGGGAAGGGGATGGGGGTGGCCTACTCAATGGGGAAAGGAGTTGGGCGACTTTGGGCTATGGAGGGAAGGGGATATTCAAATTCAAATGGTCTTGGGAGGTGGAGGGTTGCATGGGGGAGAGGGAAGGGTGCTTGGGAAAGGGATGAGGTGGTTGGAGGGTGGCTTAGTGATTGGGGATGCTCCCTTGGGACTAGGGGGTGGAGTAATGGGATGTGTGGGGAAGGGGAGTGGCATTTAATGGGGGTAGGTGGGAGAGTGGTCGTTGGGAAGGGAGGAGAGATAAAATTTTCGAAATTGGGTGTGGAGGAGAGAGAAAGGGGAGTGAAAGAGAGAGATTAAGAGAGGGATGGGTGGGATTCTCTCCCTAAGGCTTCTCACCTCACTAATGGATTCACTCCACCATAAAAATAAAGATAGAACTCACAAAATGGCAATTTTTCATTGATTGATTCATTGATTGAAATGGGGGGGAATGGGGTCCTATATATAGGAAACCCACATTTCTACAAAAGTCCCTGACAATTGACTGAATGACAAATAACCGAGGGGGTAGGGGAGAGCCCTTGGGCCAAGCCCAATGAATTGGGCCCAATAGCTAACTAGACAACCTAATGACACTCAAACTTAGAGAAATGAACACAAGACCTAGGAACATGACTCAAATAAAAGGGAAAATACATCAAATGACTCAAATAAAAATTACATAGGACTCAAAATTAAATGACTAGACCATGCCGGATGCAACCGGGGCGAGGAGACGAGCTGTGAACGTGGGCATGGGAGGTGATGTCCCCATCAGAAAGATTTCAAAACAGATTGACTGTTCACTCTCCCATTCTCACTCCAATTCGCTGCTCATTCAAAACTCCAGCCTCACCCCTTTGACCACCATTGTCGACCACCACCATCGATTACACCCACCCACACTCTCTCACTCATTCCAAGATGACTAAGAAGAGGGCGATTCGACATTTCCAATGCTGCATAGCGAGGGAGAACGAGCCCGCGGCTCCGGCGGACCAATCGGAGGAGAGACCACCACCGCCGACCCAACCGGAGATCGAGCAACCATCCGTGGTGATCACGATGTCCGATGGAGACGCAGGAGACGAGGAGGGATAACTAATGGCCGAGGAACCCACCGCGGCAGCGGCCGGACATCGGACATCGGAGGTAGGCTGAGACCTTAAAAAACTCATTTTTTTTATTTTAAAACCTCATGCATGTGGGTAGATCAGCGAGGGAATGGGTCTGGGGACCCATAGAAATGATGTAATAGCCTTTTAGGCCATTTCCAACACTCGGGGAAACGGGGTGAACACGGCCCTCACGCTGAGTGCCTAGCGGTCCTTCCAGCGACCACTAGGGATCCAGACGGTCTAGGGATGACCGCTAAGGTGGAAAAAATGGTCAAGTGATGACCGCTAAGAAACTAGAGTGATTTTTTGTTATTTTGTTTTAAATACAATGCAATGCCTAACTTATAGACTATATGAATGACTGACTTTGACCGTTCAAATGTATGTAGGGAAAGAGATGGACCAGGATCTCCTGGCTACAAGTCCGAGCAGTGTACCTGGCGCTGTCGGACTTCCAGAGAGAGCGGCTAGCAGCGATGGGGTTTGGTCAGCTCCTGAGCATCGAGGTGATGAGGATAGACACCGTGTTGCTATACGCACTGCACGACAGATGGGACCCAGTTAGCAGGGCCTTCCTGTTCCCATGGGGACACATGATCCCCACGCTGGAGGACGTGGCACGGATCATGGGACTGAGAGTGCATGGAGCGCCAGTGACAGGGACGACACACACCGACTATCGGGAGTTGGCGCGGGAGCTACTAGACCTAGAGCTGACGAGATCGGGACACCACTCGTCGATGCTAGCGAGAGTGACACTCCAGGATAGCGGCGATAGCCATGGGAGAGATACCCGAGGAGCACCTTGGACGATTGACAGATAGGGCCAGAGAGAGAGCAGCTACTGGACTGGGACTAGAGGGAGACATCATCATTTGTCGCTTCCTGATGCTGATGTTCAGGAAGCTGCTCTTCGCGACGAGGGTAGACGGAGTGAGCTGCAAGCTGCTCCCACTACTACGAGACCTAGACAGAGTGGAGGACTACGCTTGGGGCGTCGTAGCGTTGGCATTCCTATTCTACTCACTCAGGACCACCGACCGGCAGACAATGTTGGGCTGCTTCTCACCTCTACTCCAGGTAAAATGCTCTACTTTAATATGCTTATGTTCATGCTTATGATTATGATTGCTATATGCTGACATTTAACTAGTGCAGGTATGGAGCTACCTATACCTCCCTAGCCTAGGACGGGGAAAGGAGGTACATCCGGACAGGATCCCCATCGCGAGGCGATGGATGGCAGTTTGGGACACGGAGTCGCTGTGATGCTTGGCGCGGGCGATCCAGGATGACATGGACACATTTCCTTATGAATCGGTAAGCTCTAGACTTAAGGCTTCTTAAATGCACTCAAATGCTCTTAAAAATGTTGACTTGACTTGATTGCCCTTTCAGGTGCGCTGGACACCGTACCGTGACGAGAGTCACTAGGGACAGCCCAGGGTGGAGGCAGCCCAGGCTTACGCGGGATGGGAGGTGTGGCTTCACTGCATGAACATCATCGAGCCATTGCACCACCGCCTGATCATGAGGACTAGGGGCGTCTACTAGTCGGAGGTGGAGTTCCCAGCGGGAGACGATGAGCCCGTGGGACGATCCTCGAAGGGAATGAGCGGTGAGATCGACTGGGTCACCCGGGTGATCGACCAGGTGCACGACTGGACGCGGAGGGGTCGGGTGGTACGAGCCCGGGCTACCAGCGATGAGGCCTACCTGAAGGCCTACGCTAGGAGATACGGAGACCAGGTCATCTGCGGTGCTCGATGACTTGTACGACTCTCTAAACTCATGCTTCTCAATTACTTCTAATGCATTGACTATTGGACTTGCTATATGCAGGTAGACCCCCAGGGACGGATAGCAGAGCTCCAGGGTCTCCTCCACTCTACCGTGCAGCAGAGGGATGAGTTCCAGCGCGCGCTGGAGCTTCTGGTGAGTTTTAAACCTTAGACTTAATATGCAATGCTCATGCACTTGACTGACTTGATTTCTAAAATATAGCGAGCCGAGGGAGCACAGCGGCAGGGACCGGATGCTCCATCCTCTTCTTCCCAGCCAGCGGACCGGGCGGAGCGACATGTCTACTTTGTTCGGGCGGTTGCTCGGGCCGAGGAGGCCGAGGCCACTCTCACAGAGAGGGTAAGCAAACCAACCGATTTCCTTTCACTAAACGCTTATGATTATGCAATTGACCAACCATGATGACTGTTTATGCAGGCGAGAGAGCTGACCATAGCACTTTGTGAGGCAGAGCGCGCTCGAGCGGAGGCAGAGCGACTCAGAGTAGAGCTAGAGCAGTCACGAGCCAAGGGAGAGCGACTCTGAGCAGAGACGGAGCGACTCCGTACTGGAGTAGCAGACTTAGAGCGCTAACGGACCGATGCGAGGGAGCCTCGGTGCCAGGCCTACGATTTGAGGATCGAGCTATGAGTCGTAGAGAGGACAGTGCGGATGATGGGCCGAGGACCCGAGCGGCGTGCCTCGTAGAGCGGTGCACGGAGCAGCACGTTCCCTGACTTCTTTACCGGCTCCTCCGGCCACCGGAGGAAGAAGGGGGGAGAGAGGCGATGGCGACGAGAGGAGGGAAGCACAGCCAAGGGCCCGCCATAATAGCAGCACGGGGGCACCGTCGACAGTGGAGGTCCAAGAGAGGGACATGCTTGAGAGCTACCTTGTACTTATGCATGCATGTACATGATCTTTTGATTAGAAAAATGTGATCTTTTTTGTCTTTTTAAATGCAAAATGTGTGGATGCGAAATGCTGACTTACTAACAACCACCTCTAAGACAGACAAAGAGATCAGGAGAGAGAGAGAACTGATGTTTAAATTGAAAAAGATCAAAACAGGACAGAAAGTGTGAAAATGGTCTTATGAAAGACCACAAGGAGAGACAAACGGTCATGACATGACCGTTAGGCGAGCGGGAGAGAAGGCAGTGAAGGAAGAGAAAAAACGGTCACTTGACGACCGCTTAAAGGAGCTTAGCGGTCACGCGATAGACCGCAAGGGTGAAGACTCAGTCAAATCCGAGCGGGACTCTCCGGGAGAGTCCCAACCCGTGGATAGAGGTTCCTAATCTGCACTAAGACTTATCCTAAGTTAAATTGAGGCCACCTAGCCTCAATCCTAATACTTTAAGACTAGAATTAGAGCCCTATAACTAGGAATAGACCAAAAATTTACAGCTCACAGAAATCTCTACTTTAAGCTCTTGAAAACTTCATAAAAAAAGCACTCAAATCACCATGAAGAGGAGCTTTGAAGCTAGTACCATGGGAGAGGTCGTCTACACCGGGCCAAAGGCGGCTAGGAAGGAGCATGGAGAGCTGCAGCGATTGCCTTCCATCCCCAAGCACTTGAGCACAAGCTCTTCAAGAGAGGTGAGTTCAAATCAATCTCAAAATTTTCATGAATTTCCTCAAGTTTCTTTTCATGGCATTCCTCCTCTTCTTCTTTTCTTTTTTCTTCCTCTTTTTCTAGCTCCTTCCAGGTCCAAAATGTTACTATAGCTTGAAGTGGGTGGCTCATATAATAAAAGAACTTCCTTTAGAGGTCCTTTCAATCTTAAGGGCATGGCACCTTCATCCTTTAGTAGTTCTAGCCAAGAATTTTTAGAATATTTCATTAGATTGGCCTAGCATTTCAGCTCTACTGGAGTTATGGCATCCCCAAACACACACCTTCATGTTCCCAACCTTTGAGGCTACTATCCTTATAGAAGAGGTAGAGACCTTCCTAGCCCTTCCTAAGACTAAGGTGCGGGATGAAGACTTGGGGCATCATAAGGTTGAACCTATAGATCCATCACTCATCTTAGGGGATTTCATACACAATCCAAAGGATGTGAAAACCATGATTAGCTCCCACCATATCCAATTGATACCCAAAGCCCAATGGGTCACTTCCCATTGAAAAAACAAGTGGGGGAAATATGAAGCCATAGCAAAAGCTACTTCCATTTGCTTGTGTGGGGTCTTGCTCTTTTCTACCACCGACCACCTCTTAGACATCCAAAATCTCAACATTATTAGTGGGTTGTGGCGGGATTTATCCATCTCCCAAGCCATCCTTTCTTACCTGTATGAAGGCCTTAGTTCAGCTTCTTTAGGGGTGGCCCGCTTTGGGTCAATGATTATCATGGAATGTTGGATAGGAATCAGACTCAAATTTCTACCCAAGGGAGACGTGCTTTCAGGTAGCCGCATATTCGGGAGCCACCCACTCTACTTCATAGGAGGTGCATCTGGATTTTCTTCACAGGTTGAATGTCGGACTACGGATAAGAAGACAAGGGACGAATGGCGTCTCTTCCTCAACACCTTGCCAATTGACAAGTTCGTGATGCGACCCCGGGTTCTTCAAGGTACTACCCTTAGACTACCTCGACGATTGGGCCTGGACCTGTAGCTAGTGGGGAACACTACCTTTGTGATCTACAACCCACACCAGTGCTACTTGCAATTCGGGCTTCACCGAACTACGGTTCTAGCATTATCATACTACCCTCCCCTTCAAGCTAGGAAGATCGGGATCGAGGAGGACGAGTGGGCGGTCCGAAGTGCTCTGACCAGGTGGGAGGTCAGCCATGTCCGTGCCTTGCAAACAGAAGTGACAGAGGATAAAGAAGAGTACCGAGCTTACGTGAAGGAATTACGCAAGATTCGGCCCCGTGCGGATGGAAAATTCAATGCAATTTGAACTTTATTGATGATGTACTTGAATTTTATTTAAAGAATGACATTGTATGAACCTTGAATGAATGAAATAAAAGATTGGTTTGAAAGATGTGCAGTGAGATTATGCCTTTAGCTTGATAGAAAAAAAGGATATAGTTTTTTGTTTGACAAACGGTCCAACAAAGGACCGCCAGGCCCAACTAACGGTTTAGCGATAGACCGCAAGGGAAAGGACCCAGTAAAAGCTGAGTTTTCTAGTTCTTGGGAAGTGTCATGCCCCGAGCCTTTATGACAGCGGATGACTCGCTCGAGAAACGTGAACAGCCGGCATGGTAAGCCTCTTGCAAGCAAGAACGATCAGAGCGTAAGACAATCACATACATAAATATAATTACACAATATTTACTCAAACTCCAACTTTATTTCATAATAATCAAATTCAATACTCAAATACAATCATTAATTCCACTTATTCCAATATACCAGACTCAAGAAAATAGGAAAATTACACAGACTCAATCTAAACAATTTAGACTTCCTAAGTCTTCACTCTCATCTTGACAATACTTTCATTTGCTCTCGGACCCGCCACTTGTATAACCCGAATCCGAATTTGAATCACTTCCATCTCCTGAAAAGATTGGAAATAGGTAATGAGAACACTTACCCAGTAGGTATCTTCGCATCAACATGAAGGCACTATTAAAGTATTTAACAATTTAGCTCTAAAGAATAAGGTAGAATCATGCGAATGCGATCAATCACGCGTTTAATCAAAGTAACAAGATGATCATGTAAGATAGAATGAGAGCAAGTATGAACTAGCAAGAATGAAACAAAAACATGATATGGCCTTTCATGAACAAGAATGTAACGATAATGTACTAGCAAGCCACATAATCATCACTCCAGTACCTTTTTCTTATGAGCAAGTACCTCGTGAATTTTTTTGGAATATCAAGAAAGTCAAGTATCAATCATGCTGTATTGTGTTGTGGATTTTCACTTATTTATAAAGAAAGTACTCCCAGCGCAATGCGACGTCAGTAGCATCATACCCCATGGTTTATAATAGTATGTTTCTGACAATCAGCCGAGGACACTAGCATAGAGCCCTTGAACACAATCAGTGCTCGATTGCATCTTCAAGTATAAATCAAGTTTTATCCACGCATGTAACAATAAAGTATTGCCAAGAATGTATAATTCCAACAAGCTCTTGATAACGATAATTCAATAAATGATTGCTTCAATAAGAATCACGAGAAATCAAGAATGACTTAAGCAAGGTTATGCTTATGGAAATAAATCGACAGCATAACGATACATTATTTATCTTTCATTCATTATATTAGGTTCCTTGATCAATATGATAAGTTCTAGATCATCAAGAGTCTATTTAGAACCTTGGAATATCAACCCTTGGTCAATCCTTGGGTTAAAATACTCAAGTAGTGTGACGGTCATGTACTGGGCCGTTACATGATGTGACGCTCCAATATTGGGCCGTTACATTAGTCTGAATCCAGAACTAAGAAATCGGACTCAGTTGAATGTGACGGTCGTACATTGGGCCGTTAGATACTCCTAACGGTCCAGTGTAGAGCCGTTACATTACCGATAACCAAAAACATCGATAGCGTAATCTAATCAATGGGCTTTAATGGTACAACCAACTTGGCGTCCTAGTGGGAATCCCAGGCTCGCGGAGAATTACGGAGGCCTTGAAACAAGATTTCCTAGTCCACTGGAAGGAATATCCAATAGAGAGGTCCTCATGTCCAAGAATAATGTTCCTATAGTGCAAAGTGAACAAATGGACAACATACCGGAATATGTGCCATATACTTAAAGAAATGACTCTATAGATAGAAAAGAATGTGTTACAATATGAAACCATGAGAAAACTCTGTCAATATAACATTTGGAAAAATCATGATTTAGAATACAAAACTATAGAGTTTTAGTCGATGAAATTAACATAACTTAAAATAATCCTAAGACACATTAACCATGCAATTTGATTATGAAACAGTAACTAAACTTAAAGTCATGATAACATGTCCAAACTTAGCTATCTAAGCTTATTTCTAAGTAAACTCTAACTGGTTATCATTCTGCCTCAGGCTGACAGAACACAGTGCCTGACGGTCTAGGATAGGCGGGTTACAGTATTGTGACAGTTTATCGAGGGGCCATTACAGTGGTGTAACGCTCCTACTAGGGTGCGTCAGAGACAATAGAATAAATAAAAACACAACAGAATGTGACGATTTATCGTAAGCCGTTACATGCATGTGACGGTCTCACGTTAGTGCGTTAGAGAACCTGCTGGCAGTAAACTAAAGCGAAGGTTTATGAAAACATAACATGCCTGGAAATTAACATATTACCACTGTCCTAGTCATGATAACGATGCATAGGCCAACTATATGCAAGGGTTTAGTGAATAGACAAGATAATACCTTTTAATTTCCATTTAGGGCTAAGAGATGCATAAATGTATAAAACTATGAAATCATGAAATTCTTAGTCTATGATGCATGAAATCAAGCACAATCAGAGGGCTTTTATCCCTAACAAGTTATTTTTTTGCCAATCATGAGATAACCTACCTCTTTTAAGACCTTCAAACTTTGACTTTAATGCTAGGTGCTACCCTTATACCCTTGTACTTCTTGTGATAAATCAGCAACTTCAATCTACTCTATTTCCTCAGCCTCTTGACCTAAGAATGTTAAAATTTTGAGGGTAAGGAGATGAGACTATTGGGTACAAAAAGTTCTAAAGGATTGAACTCTAATTATCTCATTTAGATGTCCTAATATCTGGATCTTCAGGGGCCACTTTGGTAACGGGTTAGGTTAGGGGCGGGTGGCTTACCCGGGTTAGTCCACCCCACCCCTAACTCTAACCCGGGTGGATTAACTCATTCCACCTATATTGTAGGAATGAGTTAATCCACTTTAACCCTATCCGACCCGGGTTAAGAAAAAAATTATCAAACAAGGAACAACCTACCCGACCCCAGTTAACTCACCCTAACCCAACTTAACCCGTTACCAAAGTGGCCCCAGGGGTCTTGCGTTCAGATTCCTGGGTTACTAAGGTTGAATCAGCAACTTTGGAAGCTTCTATCTTCTTGGTTGCTTGGTCTCCTAGCACGAAATTTGGAGAACTATTAGTCTATAATATATTAAACAAAATCTTCTAAAGAACATACCTGAAATTATGACTCCTTACCTTGATTCTTCACGGGCCAAAAGTAAGGGTCACTCAATTCAGAACTAGGTCCTATTTATAGGGTTTTGGTTAGGATTTGAAGATTAAATCGATTCTAGAGTCCTTAATTTGTCAGAACCTAATCCCTAAGAGTCCTTAGCAATGTTATAATCTATCTCAAATCGATCTCTTGTAGATAGGATTTCAAAGTTCCAATCTTTTTGCAATTTCCTCACCTTACGGAATCTGTAGGATGTAACGGTCGTGTCTAGGTGCGTTACAGGGCTGTGGCGGTCGCCCGATAGACCGTTACATGTAACGTGTATGGAGTTTCAATTTAATAAAAGTCTTTTATTCGTTTATCCATATAATTATCTTATATAATTAGTATTTATCCTTAAAATACGTGAATAAGCCAATTACCATTCTAGAATATGGGCCAAACTTGATGGGCTTGGTTCAAGAACCTTTTGGACAATTCTTAGATAGGTTATGCTAACTAATTAGCCTTTTTGAGCCTTATATTGACTTATTAATCCAATAACCCCTTCATTAATTTACTTAAGCCTTTATAATTTCTAGAAAATTATTTTATAATTCAAAAATTATTTATAAATTCTGGGGCACTACACCCTCCCCCACTTAGAAGAATTTGGTCTCCAAATTCAATATTTGGATTTCGGAGAGTGTACTTACAGTTAAATAATTCTGGGAATCTTTTCCGCATGGCTGCTTCGGTTTCCCATGTTGCTTCATATGGCCATGTTTCCTTCCATTGAATCTTGACCATAGGAATAACTTTATTTCTTAGTTGACGCACTTCCCGTTCCAGAATCTTTATTGGCTTTTGCTCGTACGTCATATCTTTCTGAATTTCTAGATTGTCATAAGTAATAATATGGTCAGGATCATATACATACTTCTTCAGCATAGAGACGTGAAATACGTCAAGAACTCATGCTAATTGTGGAGGTAAAGCCAATTTGTAAGCCACTTCAGCAACTCTTTTGAGAATTTTAAATGGGCCAATGAATCTTGGAGTTAACTTCCCTTTAATGCCAAATCTTCGAATACCACGACCTGAAGAAATCTTTAAATAAACATGATCTCCTACCTGAAACTCCAAGTCACGTCTTCGATTGTCAGCATAAGACTTCTGCCTATCTTGTGCCATTTTCATTCTTTCTTGAATGATCTTGATCTTTTCTGTAGAGTTTCTGATGAGATCGGGTCCTAGGAATTGTCTTTCCCCTATTTCACTCCAACATATTGGTGATCGACAGCTTTTTCTGTATAAAGCTTCAAAAGGTGCCATTTGTATGCTGGCCTGGTAACTATTGTTATATGCAAACTCTACTAGAGGCAAATGATCATGCCAACTACCTTCAAAGTCGATAGCACAAGCCCTGAGCATATCTTCTACTACCTGATTTGTTCTTTCTATTTGACCATCTGTTTGTGGATGAAAAGCTATGCTGAAATTCACTCTAGTCCATAGTGACTGTTGTAGACCCTTCCAGAACTGTGATGTGAATCGAGGATCTCTATCAGATATAATAGTGACTGGGACACCATGTAGTTTGACAATCTCCTTTATGTATAATGCTGCTAGAATATTCGCAGACCATCGACTCTTTATTGGTATGAAGTGTGCGGATTTAGTCAATGGGTCTATGATTACCCATATTCCATCGTGTCCACCTCTTGTCTTAGGTAAACCCATAATAAAGTCCATCCCTATACTCTCCCATTTCCATTCGGGAATACTCAAGGGGTGTAATTTACCTGCGAGTCTAAAATGTTCTGCTTTTACTTGTTGGCAGGTGAGACAACGGGATACGAAATCAGCTATTTCTCTCTTCATGTTGGGCCACCTGTGGACGCACTTTTTGACACACTTCTCTTGTGTCGGTTTATTCGGTGGGTTTGTTCGTCTATTAAGTGCGTGGGCGTGCCAGTCACAAAGTGACGATTTATTGTGCGCTCGATCTGACTAATCAGACGATTGTGTGGTTCGTGTCGGGACTGAAACCCGCCGCTCCATAAAGGTCACGGCGTCATTTACATCCCCTCGGAGAGGGGAACACCCTTGAAAAGGGGCCTCATGGCCAGGAAAATATATCGAGAGAAACAAGCCGATAGCGGTCTCGAATCAGCCGGAAAGCCCTATGTCTAGGGAAACAAGAATTCGAAATATGCCGGTCACTCAAGGGACCATTTTGATATTCGGACGAGCGTCCGGCTTTAGAGAATCGTGATCATCATGGGGAAAACCGGAGCATATGTATGCCGGGGTACGGCAAGTTTATCGTTCAAAGGGATAGAAGTCATTTGGTTGAATCCCGGTTAGAGCGGTCGAAAACTGATAAGTTTGTTCGCCCGGTGTAAGACCAAGCTACGACCATACTGCGGTGGGCCCCCCGCGGTCGAAGTCGGGCTGGCGTGGGCATCATTAGTATTTCCGGTGCCGAAGGGAAGTGGGAAAGTGTCCCGGGACTAGATTCTGAAACAAAGATTTGTACAGAGATAGCCGACTATAGGCCTAGGATGTGGGTCAGGCGATGACCATGGTTGGGGCGAACCCGAGGTCCAAATGCAACTCACGAAGGTCTTATTGATATTCCCGCACGTAGGGTTCGGGGAAGACGAGAGCCGTCTCGTTCTATTCAGATTTTTGTTGGTCATTCATGGACCATTTTATGTTCGGACAAGATTCGTATTGAAGACGTAAACGGAAATAAACCCGTACAAATGTCTGCCGTGAGTACGGCAGGTTTAATGTGGCGTTGCGGGATTAGATCCTGGGATATACGTCGCTCACTAACGGACCATTCAGTATTCGGACGAAAGTCCATATTCGAAGCATCGGAGACAACGACAAAGACATACGGATGTATGTCGGAGGTATGGCAAGTTCAATGTAGGTGCGGGATCGGGTCCCGATGAAGATGGGTCAAGCTGATGATCTATTGGCCCGAGGTGGTTACGGACTATGGCCATATCGGGGTCTCCAAGGACCATGTCTGATGCCATGGGATGTCATTACTTTTCTCTTCACGCATAGTCTTGGGAAACGTGCGTGTTGGTCACGGTCGGACCATTCATGTTCGGACGCAAGTCCACGTTTGAAGCATCGAAGACGATGATAAAACCGTGCAAATGTCTGCCGTAGACACGACAAGTCTAATGTGGGGTTGCGGGATTAGATCCCGGGAGAAGCGGGTCGAGTTAACGAACTATTGGCCCGAGATGTGTTCGGATCATGACCATGTCGGAGGTTCCGAGGTCCACGTCCGATACCACAAGGCATCATTGGTTTTCTCTTTGCACCCAGTCCGGGGGTGTGAATTGTTAAATGCGTAGCCCGAGCTCGCTAACGTGCGGCCTCGCACGCGGATCGACCTTTTATTCTTTTATTAGCATGATTGACCTTTTATCATTATTTTTTTGCTTGTTTATTCCCTTTTTGTATTAAGGAGGTGCGCCGGTTAGCGAAGGAAGAGGATGGCGCCGTTTTAGAGCTCAAGGGAGGAAATGGGGCACCGTTTTAAGGTGAATAGTGGAGCACAGATGGGCGCCGGTTTAGGACATTAAAAGGGGGGCGCGCCGGTTATAGGGGCGCCGTTTTAAGGGTTGCAAGGGAGGCACGCCGGGACAAGAGGGAGTCAAGGGCGCACCGTTTTAACGGTTAAACAAAGGGGGGCGTGCCGGAATTGGGCCATTCAAGGGGAGAGGGGCGCGCCGGTTTTAAGGGCGTCGGGTTAGAATTGAAAGGGGTGCACCGGGTGTGATAAAGGCAATGGTTTTGAGAGGTTAAACCGGCGCGATGGAGCAGGGGCGCGCCGGAATAGGGAGATATGGAGTGGAAATGGGTGCGCCATTTAGCATCTGAAGAAGGAGATGGGGCTATTGTGAGGAGGGTTAAAACGGCGCGATGGAGCAGTGGCCGCGTCGGCTTAGCCCCTCCCGAGGGTTTCTTGCTTTAACTGTGTGTTTTCTTTTCTTTCACCCGTAGGTGGATCTTATGATGCGTTTGTTCATCCATTTGGTGGATTAGATAGGTAATGAGGTGGGGTTTAAGTGATTTGTTCGAAGGAGTTTATTGTGAAAGATTTTAGGGATTAATTCACAGAGGGTTCACTGTGTGTTTTCAAAGGGCGTCTTGTTCATTCGTTCTTGAGTGTTATTAATCCCCTGGTGAAAATTGGGCAGCATCTCCCCCGGATCGGGACTTGCCAGAGAGAAGCGAAGGCCACCAAACAGATTGCTCTGGGGTGACCCTCAAACATCGGAGTGGCCTTACGGCGGTCCGAACCCATGTGTGAGTGTGGAGCGCTCGAGGGCTAGCCTTCAAGAGCGACCACGACTCACGGGCGATGAATCTTCGGCGCGGGACAGATGTTTGCCACAGGGCCATGAATGTTCATCCGGTGATGGGTACCTTTGTGGGTCGTGCCATGGAAAGGCAGCCCTCAAGGGCCAAGGATGATCGGAGAATGAGAAGACGGAGCAGAGAATGGAACGGAGAACACAAGAGTTGCAAAAAGATGGCTTTTCTTCTTTTATTCATCCACGCAACGGAGAAGGAAACTTGATATAGATAAAAAAAGGAAGAGAAGGCGTTACAAACGGAAAAGGAAAATACGTTCTATGGAGAGAAAGAGAGAAGCATTAGACGGAGGAGGGAGAGGAAAGCAGAAGAACACCATATGTTGCAAAAAAGCTTTTCTTTTATTCATCCGCAAGGGGAAAGATAGCAAAGCAAAAAGGGGGGAATACATCAGAGAGAAAAGAAGAAATACATCGATGGGGGGGGGGGGGGCGGAGCACAAGCTCTTCCCCCCCCCCCCCCCCCCGAGCTCACCTCTCTTCTCTCATGCTCAATCTCTCTTCTTCTTCACCTAGCAAGCACAGGGACGGGGGGGCTTCTTCTCTTCGGATGGCCTTTTCTTCTCACTTCAATAGCCCATCTTGGGGGGGGTGATTCGAGCCTCCTCCTCTTTCTTCACCAGTGGGGCATGCCTTTTATAGAACGGACAGTGGGAGAGAAAACTCCCGCCACCTCTGCCTTGTTCGCAACAACGTTGTTGTTGTGCTGGATGATGCTGGTTCGTAGAGTACACTGGCGTTCGTCTGAGGATGAGACATTTACGGATTTGCCGGAGCTTGCTTCGCCGTTGCCGCTTCTGTGCTGTCCAACGGAGGTAGAGACAGAGCATCGGGCATTCAATGTTCTCTGCACATCATTAAACAGAGCATCGGCATGCCGATGGGATGGGTTGATTGCGTGCCGGGGAAGCACTTCAGATACTAGAATGAGGGGTTAAAACGGCGCCATATTCAAAGGGGCGCCGTTTTAAGCATCAAAGGGGATGCCCCTTCGCACGCCGTGTAGCCAAAAGGAAAAGGGGCGCACCGTTTTAAGAGGGGGGCGCACTATTTTAAGGCGCGCCGTTTTAAGGCCCCTTCGTGCTGTTTTAAGCACTAAACGGATTCTTCTCGAAGTCACGGCCGTTTATATGAATGTCGGCATTCCCAGAATGTTCCGGTTGCAATGTATGGCCTCTTCAATATTCTATTTGTAGCCTCTGGGACTTGGTCCCAGATTCTGCGTAACTTTCTGTGCATGCCGAGATTGTGCCGGAGTTCCCGACTTCTCTCTGATTCAGCTCTCGACATGGCCGGTAGGAGCATTGTAGCTGTATCTTCTGCCTGGGGGGCTTCCTTAGCAGGTAGTGGACCACCAAGCGAGTTCTCGTCCTGATCGGGCGAGGCATGAGGTTTGTTCGGCATTTCCATCTTCAGCTTGCTCTCGAATGTCGAGACGTGCATGCCGTATGATCCTCATCGACATTTTTTGGTGTCCACACCACCAGAAATTTCTTTTGAGATCTTGATACATCTTTGTTCCTCCAGGATGAATTATGTATTTGGAATTATGTGCTTCATTTAGGATTAGTTTCTTCGTAGCCTCATGATCTGGTACACATATTCGGCCCTTAAATAATAATCTTCTATCATTGGAAATAGAAAAATCCGGCCTTTGTTCCATATTGGCTTTAATTTCTAGTAATATAGGATCATCATTTTGCAGCTTGACCAGATCTTCTATTAATGTAGGTTGAGCTCGGATATAAGCTATGAAACAATCTTCTTCTTTTATGTCAATATCTAAGTTCAACTTAGCAAATTGAGGAACAAGGTTAGTTACACTAATCATAAGACTTGATAGCATACCCATTGATTTTCTGCTGAGTGCATCTGCTACAGCATTAGCCTTGCCAGGATGATATTGAATAGAAAAATCAAAGTCTTTGAGATATTCTAACCACCTCCTCTGCCTCATGTTAAGCTCTTTTTGAGAGAATACGTATTTCAAGCTTTTGTGGTCCGAGTATACTATGAACTTTTCTCCATAAAGGTAATGATGCCAAATTTTCAAGGTGAAAATAACTGTTGCCAATTCCAAATCATGTATAGGATAATTTTCTTCGTGACGTTTTAGTTGTCTAGAAGAATAACAGATTACTTTTCCACTCTGCATGAGAACGCATCCTAAGCCAATGCCAGACGCATCCGTATACACTTCGAATCCACCACCTTCCATTGGTAGTGATAAAATATGAGCTATTGTAAGATGATTCTTAAGACTTTGAAAGCTCTTTTCACAGTCCTTTGACCAGACAAAAGGGTTTTCTTTTCTTGTGAGTCTAGTTAAAGGAACCGTAATTTTTGAGAAGTCCTTAATGAATCTCCTATAATAACCTGCTAAACCCAGAAAGCTTCTTACTTTCGATACAGTCGTTGGCCGACTCTAATTCCTGAAAGCTTCTACCTTAGAAGAATCCACAACAATACCTTCTTTCGAAATAATGTGGCCTAGGAATGAAACTTCCTCGAGCCAGAATTCACACTTATTGAGTTTGGCATAAAGCTTGTGTTCTCTAAGTGTTTGTAAAGATATTCTCAAATGTTGTTCATGTTCTTCTTTTGTCTTAGAATATATCAAGATATCATCAATGAAGATGACAATGAACTTGTCCAGATATGGCTGGAAGACATTGTTCATAAGTTACATGAATGCTGCTGGGGCATTAGTGAATCCGAATGGCATTACCACGAATTCATAGTGGCCATAACGACTTCGAAAAGCCGATTTATAAATGTCCTCTTCTTTAATTCTAAGCTGATGATAACCTGATCTGAGGTCAATCTTAGAGAAATACTCTGCTCCCGAAAGCTGATCGAAGAGTTCATCAATACGCGGCAACGGATACTTATTTTTAATTATGAGTTGATTCAGTCGCCGGTAATCGATGCATAGCCAGAGAGAACCATCCTTCTTTTTGACAAATAGGACAGGCGCACCCCACGGGGATGTGCTAGGTCTGATGAAGCCCTTATATAGAAGTTCCTGCAACTGCTTCTTCAATTCCTTAAGCTCTTTGGGGGACATCTTGTAAGGGGCTATAGAAATAGGTGCCGCTCCTGGAATGAGTTCAATAGTGAAGTTCACTTCCCTTTCCGGTGGTAAACTGGGTAATTCGGATGGAAACACGTCTGGGAACTCATTTACAATAGGGATGTCTGCTATGATAATTTCTTTGGACTCCGTAATAATGACAGAAGCAAGAAAAGCTTCACATCCTCGCGAGATAAGTTTGCAAGCGTGAAGTGGGGATATGATAGTGGGGTGTTTTTTATACTTGATGCCAAGAAAAGAGAATTTCGGAAGACCAGGCTTTCGAAATGATATAATCCTGTTTCGGCAATTGATATAAGCATCATGATCTACAAGCCAATCTACCCCTAAAATGGCATCATAACCTTTCATGTCAAGGCATACTAAATTTGCAGGGAGATTATGACCCTCTACTATCACTTCGCTGTCAGGATAATAATTGGTAAGCTTTGTTCTAGAATCTAAGGGTGTGGAAATAGCAAGATCTGAAGGTAAGGGAACTGATGTGATTGGTAATGTTTTAGCAAAAACAGTGGAGATAAAAGAATGAGAGGCACCAGTATCAAATAGCACGAATGTAGGACGAGAATAAATTTGAAGAGTACCTTCCATAAGCCCATCATCCCTGGGCGCTTCCTCTTCTTCTAGAATGGCATTGAGGCGAGCCTGCCTCTTGCGTCCATTACCAGATGACTGGTCCTTCATAAGGGGGCATTCTGGCATGCGATGCTCCCTGCTTCCACAACGTAAACAAGCGCCAAGGCGCTTCCAACACTCCTCAGCCGAATGGCCGAATTTTTTACAAAATGTGCAAGCCATGGTGACCTGCTCCTTCTCCTCCTTGACTTTCTTTTGCTTATGGGAACTTCCACCATTCCCATTCCTGGATCTCTTCTTACTATCACAGCTCTTGTAAGGCTCCGTGATGCTGAATTTCTCTTTCTTATAATGTCGATCAGAACGTCGACTGGATTCTTCTCCCTTTCTTTTAAATTTTTTGACCTTCTCTAAGGTCCTTTCACATAGGTATGCCCGATGAACCATCTCCGCATAAGTACGGATGTTTTGGATCCCGAGCTGCTGGATGAAATCGGGGCGTAACCCGTCCATAAACCGATTCACCTTTAATAAATCAGTACTGATTAGATGTGATGCATACGGTGCTAGCCTTGAGGATTGTAGTTCATATTCGGTAACCGTCATCATTCCTTGCCGAAGGGTGACGAACTCCATAGCCTTTCATTCCTTTACGTGCTCTGAAAAGTATTTGGCACGAAATAGGGTGAGGAACCCATCCCATGTATGAGGTGCATTGGCTGGGGGTGCCGGAACCAACTTCCACCATGTGCGAGCATCTTTGTTAAGTTGAAAGGTTGCGAGACACACCTTCTCCTGATCGGTGCATTGGATGACGTCAAATATTCGATTCATTTCATCAATCCAGTTCTCTGCCTCGTCGGGATTAGAAGAGCCATAGAATTACGGATGATTTAAACCCCGAAATTGCGATGTAGGTCACCAGCCCTTGCCCCTGCGCCGCCTTGCGCTATGGTTTGCAATGCCTGAGTAAGGCCGGCAACTATTTGTTGCATGCCATCCCAATCTACACGATGAGCCATAAGGTACCTGAGAGAAATATAACAACTTATTATTTCTCATGAAATGAAAAATCAATCTTAAAGCTAATTAATTATATTATCCGGGCTCTACCCAATTCTCACATGGGTATGGAATTTCTTCCTTAGTTCATAGGTAGGGGTCCTTAAACCTTGGACTTATCCTATGACATGATTCTCCTTCCTAAGTCTTGAGACTTAGGCTCTGATACCAACTTAACTGTAACGTCCCGAGCCTTTATGACAGCGGAAGACTCGCTCGAGAAACGTGAACAGTCGGCATGGTAAGCCTCTTGCAAGCAAGAATGATCAGAGCGCAAGACAATCACATACATAAATGCAATTGCACAATATTACTCAAACTCAAACTTTATTTCATAATGATCAAATTCAATACTCAAATACAATCATTAATTCCAATTATTCCAACATACCAGACTCAAGAAAATAGGAAAATTACACAGACTCAATCTAAACAATTTAGACTTCCTAAATCTTCATTCTCATCTTGACAATACTTTCATTCGCTCTCGGACCCGCTACTTGTATAACCCGAATCCGAATTCGAATCACTTCCATCTCCTGAAAAGATTAGAAATAGGTAATGAGCACACTTGCCCAGTAGGTATCTTCACATCAACATGAAGGCACTATTAAAGTAATTAACAATTTAGCTCTAAAGAATAAGGTAGAATCATGCGAATGCGATCAATCACGCGTTTAAACCAAGTAATAAGACGATCATGTAAGATAGAATGAGAGCAAGTATGAACTAGCAAGAATGAAACAAAATCATGATATGGCCTTTCATGAACAAGAATGTAACGATAATGTACTAGCAAGCCACATAATCATCACTCTAGTATCTTTTGCTTATGAGCAAGTATCTCGTGAATTTCTGTGGAATATCAAGAAAGTCAAGTATCAATCATGCTGTATTGTGTTGTGGATTTTCACTTATTTATAAAGAAAGTACTCCCAGCGCAATGCGACGCAAGTAGCATCATACCCCATGGTTTATAATAGTATGTTTCCGACAATCAGCCGAGGGGACTAGCATAGAGCCCTTGAACACAATCAGGTCTCGATCGCATCTTCAAGTATAAATCAAGTTTTATCCACGCATGTAACAATAAAGTATGGCCAAGAATGTATAATTCCAACAAGCTCTTGATAACGATAATTCAAGAAATGATTGCTTTAATAAGAATCATGAGAAATCAAGAATGACTTAAGCAAGGTTATGCTTATGGAAATAAATCGGTAGCATAACGATACATTCTTTATCTTTCATTCATTATATTAGGATCCTTGATCAATATGATAAGTTCTAGATCATCAAGAGTCTATTTAGAACCTTGGAATATCAACCCTTGGTCAATCCTTGGGTTAAAATACTCAAGTAGTGTGACGATCGTGTATTGGGCCGTTACATGATGTGACGCTCCAGTATTGGGCCGTTACATTAGTCTGAATCCAGAACTAAGAAATCGGACTCAGTTGAATGTGACGGTCGTACATTGGGCTATTAGATACTCCTGACGGTCCACTGTAGAGCCGTTACATTACCGATAACCAAAAACATCGATAGTGTAAGCTAATCAATGGACTTTAATGGTACAACCAACTCGGCGTCCTAGTGAGAATCCCAGGCTCGCGGAGAATTACGGAGGCCTTGAAACAACATTTCTTAGTCCATTGGAAGGAATATCCAATAGAGAGGTCCTCATGTCCAAGAATAATGTTCCTATAGTGTAAAGTGAACTAATGGACAACATACCGGAATATGTGTCATATACTTAAAGAAATGACTCTATAGATAGAAAAGAATGTGTAACAATGTGAAACCATGAGAAAACTCCGTCAATACAATATTTGGAACAATCATGATTTAAAATACAAAACTATAGAGTTTTAGCTGATGAAATTAACATAACTTAAAATAATCCTAAGACACATTAACCATGCAATTTGATTATGAAACAGTAACTAAACTTAAAGTCATGATAACATGTTCAAACTTTGCTATCTAAGCTTATTTATAAGTAAACTCTAACTGGTTATCATTCTGCCTCGGGTTGACAGAACACAGTGCCTGACGGTCTAGGATAGGCGCGTTACACTATTGTGACGGTTTATCGAGGGGCCGTTACAGTGATGTAACGCTCCTGCTAGGGTGCGTCAGAGACAATAGAATAAATAAAAACACAACAGAATGTGACGGTCTATCATAAGGCCGTTACATGCATGTGACGGTCTCACGTTAGTGCGTTACAGTGGTGTAACGCTCCTTAATTTGTCAGAACCTAATCCCTAAGAGTCCTTAGCAATGTTATAATCTATCTCAAATCGATCTCTTGTAGATAGGATTTCAAAGTTCTAATCTTTTTGTAATTTCATCACCTTACGGAATCTGCAGGATGTAACGGTCGTGTCTAGGTGCGTTACAGGGCTGTGGCGGTCGCCCGATAGACTATTACATGTAACGTGTATGGAGTTTCAATTTAATAAAACTTTTTTATTCATTTATCCAACTAATTATCTTATATAATTAGTATTTATCCTTAAAATACGTGAATAAGCCAATTACCCTTCTAGAATATGGGCCAAACTTGATGGGCTTCGTCCATAAACCTTTTGGACAATTATTAGATAGGCTAGGTTAACTAATTAGCCTTTTTGAGCCTTATATTGACTTATTAATCTAATAACCCCTTCATTAATTTACTTAAGCCTTTATAATTTCCAGAAAATTATTTTACAATTCAAAAATTATTTATAAATTCTGGGGCACTACAGGAAGGGCATACGGTAGCCACTGGACCTCTAGGGGAAGCTAAGCGGTATGTCAAAGGACCACAGGATATGAGGAATAGAGAAACATGAGAATCCTGCTTTTCGGGTGAAGAAAACGGTCCCAGAATGACCGTTAGGGGATTCTTAGCGGTCTTCTGAAAGACCGCAAGGGAAAAACATGCAAGCTTCGAATTCAGGGAACCGTGAACCTGTGTCTGCACACACTTAAAATAAGAAACAAGTTAGGTCCGTTCTTAGACTCAACCCCTTGCCTTCAGCAATTAGAGAGTGACCAATACTTGATATTTGGTCAAGAGGTGGAGCCTTTATTAAATAGGCGAGATGTAATGAAATGTATAAATGCAATGCATGCTATGCAAAGGATGATGGTTTTTGGTTTGAAAATTTTGAAAATATCTAATTTTTGTTGGGTTTTGAAATATTTAATTTTTTAGGGTTTTGAAATATTTGATTTTTCGGGTTTTGAAATATTTGATTTTTTTTGGTTTTGAACTATTTGATTTTTTTTGGGTTTCGAACTATTTGATTTTTTTGGGGGTTTTGAACTATTTGATTTTTTGGATTTTTGAACTATTTGATGATTTGATTTTGAAGGCTAACTTCGTCCCGACAACAAGAGCCCTACCTGTCCCACTAGGAATCTCCTGAGGTTGGTGTGCATTTAAGGTAACAATCTCCGGCCGGGGGCCAATTTGTACGATGGTGCTTCTATCGAGGCCATACCCAGGGTACTGTCTAGTCCTAAAAGAAAAAAAGAATTCGAGACGTAAGCCCAGGCCAAGTATAGAGGTTTTTTTTAGGCTTGAATCCTTCTTGTGAGAACCCCTTCAGAGATTCAGTCTGTTGCGCCGGGGCTTTGTGTCCATCATCGAACCTTTATCCATTTTTAGGCACACATACGACGGGGCTCATAACGTCCTGTAGAGAAACTGTACTGCCACTCTTGCCATGCCTAGTTTAATGTTTTTGAGTAGTTGGGCTTTGAGCTTTGAGCTTTTGAAATGAGCTTTTGGCTTTGATTTTTGCCCATCTTCTTTTCTTTTTTCTTTGGTTCCTTTGTTGTTGCTTTTCCTTATGTAATCAGGACATAATGGATTGCCCCTTTTTGAGACCTCCTTTCATCGAGGTCTCTAGATCAATCATCGCCCCTTTATTCACCTCTTGCCCCTAGATTCAGCCGAAGAGAGAAACGGATAGGGACTTTCACTTCTCCCGAGCATGGCTAGAGGAGAAACGGTGTTACACGAAAATTAGGGAAACCCAACCAGGGATGCCGTGCAGTGTGTGAGTGCCAAACTCAGAATCTTCCTTCGCGATCGAGGAAAGGAACACCTCGCTACCGGGCCTTTATTAGCCTGACTCTAAGGAAAAAAACATTTAAGATACAGCCCATTCCAGGCGTGAGACAGCTTCTCACCTTCCGCGTTAACTAGACGATATGCATTCCCTGGATAAGCTTCTCTAACGACGAATGACCCTTCCCAGTTAGGTTGCAATTTAGACCTAGGACCTCCAGACCTAATGAATTTGTATTTCAAAATCATATCACATATTTGAAATTTATGCTTAATTACCTTCTTTTGAAAATAACGCGAAACTCTCTTTCGATAAACAGACACATGATCGGCCGCATTTAGCCTCTTCTCATCCAAGAGTTCCAGCTGGACAAGCAACGCCTCTCGACATTCGTCGAGACTAAGTTCCTTATCAAGTTGTACCCTTAGGTAAGGGATCAAGATCTCATATGGGAGCACCACCTCCATCCCTTAAGTAAGAGCATAGGGGGTTTGCCCCATAGCAGTACGGACGGAGGTGCGGTAAACCCATAGAGGTTCCACCAAAAATTTGTGAGATTCACATGTTTTCTTTATGATTTTAAGAAGGGTTTTATTAGTGGCTTCGGCTTGACCATTACCATGAGGATAGTATGGAGATGAATGATGCAATGAAATATTAAACTTATTACAAAGGTCCTGAAGCTCTTGAGAGATGAACTGGGGTCCATTGTCAGTGAGGATGCTGCTTGGCACTCCGAACCGCGAGATGATGTTCTTTAGGATGAAGCGACACACCGTGGTAGCTTTGATCTCTGCATATGCTTTTGCTTCGGCCCACTTGGTGAAGTACTCAGTGGCGGTGAGGATAAAGGATTTCTGCTTGGTCTAAGAATTGGAATCACCTAGCAGGCCCATAATGTCGAAAGTCCACATGGAGAATGGCCAAGGAGCAGAGAGAGGATGAAGAGATGAAGCAAGAGCATGAATTTTATCAGAGTTGAGTTGGCATTTAAGACACCTCCGGACATAGAGAGAGTAATCTTCCTCTAGAGTGGGCCAATAGTAACCATGCCTAAGGATTTTCTTCGCTAGAGCCTGGCCATTGACATGACCCCCACACTCACTTGAATGGGCCGCTTCGGCCACCTTCCAAGCTTCATCATCGTCTAAGCATCTCATGATCATTCCATTGAGAGTGCGCCTGTACAGTTCTCCAGCAATGATAGTGTACTTCGAGGTGGCTCTTCTAATAGCCTTACGCTGTTCAGCACTTGCCCCTTCTGGAAACGATCCATCCCTGTAATACAGCTCGATTTCATGGTACCATGGCAACTCTTCTTCTTCCAGGATCTCTTCTAACTCTGTTAAATATACTTCTTTCAAATCTTCCTTCTCAGCCCTCGCCTCTACAGTCTTCTTAAGGTTGTCGTACCAAGGATCTTGAAGAGAGGGGGCATCCAATTTTTGGACGACGATGGTCTTAGTGCCCCGATTGAGAGGGAAAGATAAGGAGGAAGCGAGAGACGCTAGCGCATCGGCGAGGATATTCTGAGATCGAGGAGTATGGATATAGATCAATTTGCGGAATTGCATGGCCAAGAGAGTGACCAAATCCTGATATGGTTTGAGCTTCAGGTCATGGGTGTAGTAAGTGGACAAAACTTGCCACATAACGAGCTAAGAGTCTCCTTTGATGTTCAAATAGTGCGCGCCCAAGAGATATGCGTGCTTCAATCCAGCTAGGAGAGCTTCATACCCGACGATGTTGTTGGTAGCAGGAAAACGGAGCTGATATGCAAAGGGAATCGTCACCCCTTCCGGAGTGAGGAGAACATTACCTATCCCTCACCCTTGAGAATTAAGTGCACCATCAAAGTGCAGAGACCAAAAGGGATGGTGGGTATTAACAGAGAGATGCTCGTCAGAAAAATCATCCTGAATAGAGTCCGTGCAGGGGATAGGAAGATGGGCGAGGTACTCAGCGATGGTATATCCTTTGACTACCTTCTGAATAACGAATGTAATATCAAACTGAGAGAGGAAGCTCTGCCAGCGAGCTAACCTGCTAGAAAGGATGAGCTTTTCTAGGAGATAAGGAATTGGGTCCATTCTAGAGATCAACCTAACCGGGTGGGCTAGAAAGTAGTGTTTCAGCTTCTGAGCTATCCAAACTAAGGCGGCACAAGTTTTCTCCATGGCAGTATACTTGGCCTCTGCCGGGTTAAACAACCTGGAGAGGTAATAAGTTGCCCGCTCTTTGCCTTCATCATCTACTTGTGCCAAGACAGCTCCTAGGGAATCCTCGATAATGGAAATATATAGGATTAGGGGTTTCCCAGGGACAAGAGGTTGCAAAATCGGGGGATTGGACAAATCCTCATAGGCCTTTTGACAATCTTCATTCCATTAAAGTTTGACCCCCGCCTTTAGCATTTCATAAAACGGGCGGCACCTCTAAGAATGTTGGGATATGAATCTTCTAATAAATTGCAATCATCCAATCAATCCTCGAAGTTCCGTAATATTCTTAGGCGGTGGCACATCCATGACGGCCTTGGCTTTGTTAGGATCAATTTGAATCACCCGTTTACTAAATATAAAGCCTAACGCATTCCCTGAAGAGACTCCAAAAATACATTTCTTTGGATTCATTTTCAATTTATACTCCCTAGCTCTTTGGAGCACCTTGGCTAAAATGACGGGGTGTTCTTCTTTCGTCCTTGACTTCATCAAGATATCATCCACGTAGGCTTCCATGTAAACATGCATCATATCGTGGAATATAGCCATCATCGCCCTTTGATAGGTGGCACCTGCGTTCTTCAACCCAAACGGCATGACCATGTAGCAGTAAGTGCCCCAAGACATGGTGAAGAAGGTTTTCTCTTGATCTTTAGGAGCGAGACGGACTTGGTTATATCCTGAATAACCATACATGAATGACAATGCTTCATACCCGGCGGTGTTGTCCACCAACACGTCTATATGAGATAGCGGGAAATCATCCTTGGGATACGATTTGTTTAGATCCCTGAAATAAATGCAAATACGCACCTTTCCGTCCTTTTTGATAACAGGGACTATGCTCACCACCCATTGAGGATATAAGACAACTCTAATGAACTTGGCCTTATATAATTTATCTACTTCTTTTTCATCTTCAAGGCCATGTAGGGGTGAAATCTTCTCAACTTCTGTTTCACGGGCGTTGCCCCTGGCTTAAGTACTAGTCGGTGTTCCACCAAGGAGGGGTCAAGACCTGGCATGTCCTCGTAAGACCAGGCGAAAGAATCGCTATACTCCCTTAGGACCTTGACTAAATCTTCTTCAACTTTTGGAGGGAGACTAGCGGCAATAATAATAGGCATGGGGTCCTTATCAGTTCCTAGATTAATTTCCTTCGTAGGTTCATCCACTGCTAACGACGGCTCATCAAATCTCTTTACGCCTTGCGCATACAGGTCGACAGTGTCATCTACATCGCTGTCCTCAAAATTAGCTGGGTCCTTCTCATCCATGACTTTATAGACTCCTAGTACGTCGTCACTCCACACCCCGTCTTGCTCCTCGTCCTCTTCCAGCATAATCCCCGTAGCTATGAACTCTGGGTACTTGAGAAGAGCATGACATCTCTGGGCTATATCCTGCAAGAACCTATCGGGAATGGATTTAGAATGTCGTGCCAGCGGACGCGGCTCTGGCAACGATGGGTTGGATGACCTAGAACAAGACCCTACTTCTCTAAACCTAATAGACTCTACTTCCCTAGACTCGACAGACCTTACGTCTAACCTAGGAGAGAGAAAATCTAGTGTGAGGGAGGCAGCAGGGGCCTCATGCGCCTAACAGGAGGATGGAGAGAAGATGGCGTAATCTTCCACTGAGACCTCCGTATCAAATTTGACGTTTTTTTTTGGAGATCAATGGAGATCATGCAACAAGATGGAGAGGAAGGCGGAGGAGGGAGCATAAGGGGATACATGGACGGACAGAAGAGATCAAGAAAAGGATTGGAGGAGGAGATGAAAGGAGTAGATAGATCAACTGGAGGACAGTAACTGCATGTCCTGACAATGAGAAAATCAGTAGGAATCTCAAATAGAAACGGATCAATCAAGAGAGGAGGTGATCGGGGTATAAATTCCAGCCTTTGAAGGAGAGACGTTAAACGGGAAGAAGACCAAGTGAAAATGACAGGTGAGCCCCCTTTTCCCGTGCACGGACGGCTGGCTTCTTCTGCTCAAAATGCACAAGCCGCACCTCTTGGTTTCTTTGGCAACTATCTTCTTCATGAAATAATCTTGCAAATGCCTGGCTAAAGTCGAACATATCATCAACGGGCCCCTTTGGCAGTAATGGCGGGCTGATAACTGTATAAGTTGTATCTTCTTTCTTTGGCTGGCTTGGTGATGCTTCTAATGTACCTGGCTGGAGAGGACCTTTGACAAAGTGTTGGCAATAGTCCTAGGTTAATAGTCCAGAGTCACCTAAAACTGAGAATGAGGATTTTGGCCCCTCCTTTTCATTTTCCTGCCCTTGGGGACCGGTTTGGTCCACCCCTATAATTGTGCGTCGAGACCTCTCCCCGGCTGATAACCCAGCTTCAGTATGATGCTCCAACCTTTTGAATCTCTGATCTTGGGCTTTTCTTTGATGTTGACCGACATGGTGATAGGATTACGTGGTGCATAGGCCCATGGAAAATCCAGATCTAATACTAAAATGACAGGCCGATTACTAGGCCATAGCGTTGGCAAAATCTTTTGTGAGACAGCTTTGACAGATTGGACCGTGGATGTGCTTTTTACCTTGACCACCCTCCCTTAAAAAGGGAATTTTAGGCATTGATGAGTTATAGATGGTACAGTATTAAGATTGTCAATCCACGGGCGACCCAAGATGGCCTTGAACATAGGATCGATATCCAGCACACAAAACTCAATCGGCATTATAAGAGGCCCAAGCTCAGCTTGAATGGTGACTACCCCATGACATGCTCTTCTGTAATTGTCATATGCTGCAATAGTAGTCGGGGTCGGCCTTAGTAAATCTTTTGACAAGCTGCAGGCCCTTAAAGTGCTGAGAGGACAGACATTAATAAAGGCTCCCGTGTCTACCAACGCCGCATCTATGCTTACTTTATTTAGGATGATAGAAATGCATAGCGGCATCTGGCAAGCCTCGGGAGGTGCTAGTTCAGTCTCAGAGAATGTGATTGCTGGCCCTTTGGAGACGATAGCCAGGGCTGTCGGCAAACTGTCCACTGCCATGTCCTCGTTTACTATAACTTTCTGTAGGAAATTCCGGAGTGCATCTTGGTGAAGCGTGGACCTTGTTGGCCCAGACAGATGGCGGACAAGAAGGGGGGTTGAATTGTCCCCTTGCCGAGATGACGGATTTTAGAAAAAACTTTCTTAACTAAACACAGTGGAAACAAAACTAACAGCGTTAATAACCCTAAACAGATGTGTGGTTAAATTATTCTCTCAAGCTTTCCAATCTCACTCGAATTACCAATGCAACTAGATAATGAAATCATGCTTAACACAGATAACGGAGGTAGCAGTGTGTGATGATGCAGTGAATTAAAAATCTATTTAACGGACCTGTGAAGGGAGATAGAAGAAATGGTCAATCACACAGGCATTCACATGGAACACAAGATTTTTAGGTGGTTCGGGACCAAGACGGGCTCCCTACGTCCACCCCTCACTGGAACCCAGTGAGGCGTCACTACACGCTACTTACGTACCAACATGGGGACGAACCCCAACACCACACACGCTGCTTCCGTAGCAATACACGCACGACGACGAGGCCTTGCCTCAAAACACTGCCACTGCAGCACACACACACGCACGGTCGGGGAACGTACCCCGGACACAAGACCACACAGAGACGTAGCTCCGTCTACACTCAACCAAACACGGGGAGCCTTTCCTCACAATAAAACCACACACGCGGAGATACAACTCCGCCCACACACAGTGTATTCTCAGTTTAATGAAAAGAGAAGATATACAATAAACCTCCAAACAACTATCTATGCTCAAATAGACGAATAGAGATGAGAGAAGAAGGATCCCCCTCAAATCTGCGTTGAAGCTCGTTCATAGAGGAGGTACGATTGTGCTGGAGATCATTCCTTGGAGTGGAAGTTGACCAATCTTGTTCGGGACGCCGTGGGTAGAAGATCCAGCAATCTTGAACACAGCTGCAACTCAAATCGGCAGGAATGGCACGAAGATGACGTTCCCTTGGTCTTCTTCTTCCTCCTCAAGGTGTCGTCGCCCTACAGCTCCTCTTCCTGCAAAATGATAGAAGATATTAGCGCAAGAATGCCTCCCATCGTGGGAGAATGCGGCTATATATATCCAAGAGATAAGAATGCCAAAAGATGTAAAAGCCCATGGGAAAACCTCTCAAGCCCACACCCAAACAAGGGTAGAAACCATATGGGTAATGGGGTAAAACATCATGGCAATCACATCTAAAAATGGGGATTTCGAAAATAATCCGGAAATCATGATCCGGACGAACCAGAGAAAGTGTCGACTCTTGGAGTCGACACTTTTCTCATTTCGTTCTGTCCCGTTATATAAAAATAGGACCAAGGTGAAAGTGTCGACTCATAGGGTCGACACTTTTCACCGGAGGTTCTGTTTTCAATAAAAACAGACCTCTGGCCTGTAAGTGTCGACTCCAGGAGTTGACACTTCCAGCCAGCAGTGTCCAGCCAGAAGGCTGGCTAGAAAGTGTTGACTCATAGAGTCGACACTTTCTCTGACAGCAGAGAAAATCAAGTTATGTGATGAATGAAGCCCAAAAACATTAACAACTATTAAACATCATTCAACCCCATTCAAATACAATAGAATGGCATGCATGAGGGGTCTTAAAAACATCAAATAAAACATGATTTTGAAAGGTAATTTAGGAACCAAAATAAGCATGATGCTACATGAACTTTTTAGGAAACTCTGAGTTAAACACATAAATCATGCGAATGCATCACATTCATTTAAGCCGCTTGAAGATTCAGCCAAGTTGAGTTCTTACCCTAACTTCCAAGATGTGAGAGCTTAAATGAGCCTGCACTTATATAGACAAATTACTCATGTCAGTCTTTATGAAGATACTAACTTCAAAGCAATTGAGAACACAAGGGTGCCTCTTCAAAACTGCAAGTTAGTATCTTTAACTATATGAACAGATAAATCACACATTTCTAATCCAAATACTTCATAAGCTCAAGTATCAGAAATTGTTGCATACATGGAAAAACCAATTCCAACTGAATTCAATCAAGTCACACATGAGCTCCATGTTAAGTCCAGAGAAAAATAGGATCAGTCCACATTTAAGGTTCAGTCCAATTGAATTCAAATTCAATTCATTTATACTTATTCATGTAACCAATTAAACTATGGTTCTGCAATGGAAATGGACATTCACACATCCAAGGATTGACAATCCAAATCACCAGTTGTAAGAGAAAATAGCCGAGGTCTAAAAGGGACCTTTGAAACCTTTTGAAACCAAGATTTTCCTCAAATCACATTTCATAAATAAGCAAGCTGAAATTCAGTTAAACAAGGTATTCCAGGAGTTGAATACTCGGATGATTATTTCGTATTACACTTATATTCAGATTTCATCATGTTCAAGCAAAAGCAGTTAGGATTCAATGAACCAATTCAAAGATCCACCATAGCAACATGAACTAAAGGAATGAATTGAGCTTTAAAAAACATTGAAGCCATATGATCAACATGATTACATAGTCATCATTGATGAGACAATGGCAGCAGAAATAATCATTTAATGAATATGCTCTCTCAAGCAACAATAAATCCTCACAGTTAGCATGCTTAAGATGTCTTTAAACAAGAGCTGCAACAAGGGAGGTGTCGACACTTATGATGGGTGTTGACACTCATGAAATGCAATGAGGATCCTTCAGCAAATCTGAAAATGAAATGGCCATCTAGCAAACCATTTGACAACCATTGAAAAACACACTATTCAGATAATGCTCCTAAGCCATTAACAGAATACATGAGACACCATTAAAAATGTCTTCATGAGGAGCCATTGCTCCCCAACCCAGTGGAGCAACCTGCAAGGTAAGATAGTAGCAAATTAGCTTATTTGCCACAACACTTAAACACACATATGTCACTCTAAAGCATACGTAAATCGCACAATATATTTTAATCATCAAAACCATTATCAAAGATAAAGAGGGAGTGCCACGAACCCAACAATCTCCCCCTTTTTGATGATGACAATATATTGTGACCATTCAAAACTCTCTCCCCCTTTGGCATTATCAAAAAGTGGGGGGTCTAGAGACACGACCAAATGTGAAAATTTTAACATGTGTGGCGTACGAACCTAGCAATAAATTGCCCATGATAGGAAGGTGTGGACACCAAGAACCAAGCAGGAATTTGGAATTTGTTGTGCAATTAGCAGATGTGGGAAATAAGTGCAAATGCTAAATTTTTGTAATTTTTTTATATGTTTGACTAATTATGCACAAGTAATATAAAGAGCCTACGCTATATGCAAAATGTAAAACTAAGCTATGTACAGAATGTATTGTGCTAAAAAGCACATTATTCTCCCCCAATTGTCAAGAACAAAAACCAACCGACAATGGGTTATTTAACATGATATTTACAAGTATCACCTAAGGATGCATCTAAATGAAATTAAGTATGTCATGATCAAAACGGATCCAGCAATCAGGCACTCAAGCATGCATAGTTAAATATAGACTCATGCAAGTCCCTTCGGGACGGGTGTAAGGATAATGCAATCGATTATAGAACATTATGTGCATGAGCAATACTAAGAAGGTCGTGCTTACAAAAATAAGGTATTGCATAAACCATGAAAATTGACAGATTCATAAAGTACATTCACACAATCAAACCCAAGGTGAATAAGTGAAGATTGAGCAATGAATTTCAAGATAATATGGATAATCAGATTTTCTAAGGAACACTAAAAGAACTTATCATCCATACACTTTCATACACAATGCTCGAATATTGGTACCTACGTATGACCCTAAAATTTTGATAAAACTCAAAACGATGACTAACCTTTTGACGCAAGTCATACCCTTTATCTCAGGGGCATTTCTCGGTTACTCAGTTTCGTCACTTATCTTAACTGTGGATTTTGTCACTTTTCGGCGTGAGTTGTATCCTTTGTCTCAGGGACACTTCCCGGCTACTCGGTGGCGAATCACACTTACTTTGAATGTGGGTTTGTTTCTTCTCCTTTCGACACGAGTTTCCTCCTTTATTTCATGGGAGATTCCCGGCTACTCGAATCCACGTTCCACTTATAAAACTTTTTGGTGGGATAAATAGTTTTTTCCTCACGAGACATGTGATTTCCATGTAGAGAATCAATAGTCCTCAAGAGTGTAGGGTAGAAAACTGTAATCCTTATTAGATTGTTTCATTATCTCAAAAAGGTGCATTTTGTGTGGGTGGTTGTATTGAATGTAAAAGATAAATTAGTCTCATCACAGTAATGTCTCCCCCTAAATACATACACGGTTATAAAAAATCTCTCCCTTAATATATGACATCCAATAAACATGTCTAAATCAATACAATTTCATTTAGCAAGGGATGAGTCATAGAAGGAGTCAAAAAGGTGGGTGATATTTTATATACAATCAAGCATGCATCGAGATGGATTTATCACACAGGTTGATTACCGGTACGTGGCGGAGATAAAGGTACAAGGACCCTACTCACGCAAAAGGAAAGCTTCCAGGTGGATGTAATTCACCTTTCCACTCACGTCATTTTATATACCGATCAATCATGGCATTCATGCACACAAATATGCAATGATATGCAAGTATATGCACGTAACTAGAGAAGATGATTGAAAGTTATTCCTATTTACAAATATGCAAAGATGTGTATGATGTGTGCAACATATTTTTCAACTAAGTATGTGAACTGTGTATGCAAAACTGAGCAGTTATTCACAAAATATGAGCTAAAGTGTGAAAGACTATATGTGCAGACTAAAACATTCAAACCTAAAATTTTTATTTGCAAAGTGAAATAGAAGGTGTGTATGAAAAATCATATTTGTGTAAGGTTAAGCATTCAAGAACTAAGATTATCCACAAGATATGCAAAGAGAAGCATTCCAGATAACTACGCATCAGACTCAAAAGATCTCAACATTTTAGAGGATACCAAAATCAGTGAACCATTATTGCAAACATTTTTTTCCAAACATAATTTTTACCTTTTCAGATTTTTCAAGGTGAACCTAAGCGAAACAAGTTTCAAAGCAAACCATTTTTATTTCTTGCCTTGAGAGTCCCTTATTTAACGACATCTTCCTTGTCCTCAAGGCGCCCCTGCAAAATAGATTCTCATTTTGGATATTTGGGTACCCAAGCCATCTTGGGTCCCTAGGGGTTAGCTCTAATACGAGCAAATGTATTCTTCTTATTTTTTCTTTCATACCATTCATCATCGGCCCTCATTATGGTACAATCATCCATTGAATGTCCATTCAGGCCACAATAAAAACAGTGAGAAGATTTTCTTCTCATGAACCATTTTTCATCATATTTCAATAAGGAGCAAGTATCCATCATGTGTCCAACTTGACCACAATAATGACAAGAAAAATTCCTTTTGTCAGGCCATTCATCATCATTTTTCTTTATGAAATAATGTTCAAAGACATGACCATGCAATCCACAGTAATAGCAATGAGCATTGACGTTTTTCTTTCATAGTTTTTTCATGATGTTTAGAATCATCAACAAATTCCATTCTCGACTTCAATGCCTCATCATCATCGAATTTCATCAAAGAATAATCATACATGTTATAACCAAATTTATCGCAGTAATAACATGAAACATTCCTTCTTTTACTTGTTGCATGATTATGTTTGACAACGGAGGGTTTTGCATGCACACAAGAGCAATCAACAACATTTTTCTATTTTTCATTTTCTTTTACAGATGTGGACATGAGTTCATTCAACCTTTTTATTTGATTTTCTAAAGATAAGATATGCAATTCAGAACTAGCCAGTTCTTCCTCACAAGATGTAATTTTCTCATTTAACAAAGAGTAAACAATCTTGTGACTTTCGGTTTCTTATTCAAGAATATGCAAATTGTCACAATCATCAATGATCACACATTTTCCTTTCTCAACCTTTTCAAGACTTTTCAATTTACCTTCAAGCAATGAAATTTGAATTAACAAAGCACTATTTTCATTTTGAAGTTTGTCAAATGAGTTTTTGTTCATGGAAGTGTGTTCAAGTTCTTTCATTTGAAAACTCACATTTTCATCAACCATTTTATTCATGGTTTCATTGTATTCAAATTTATCATTCACGTTCATAAAGCTTTCTATTTCATGTCTTAGCTCCCTTAACCATTCAGATTTATCAACAGACATGCATTTTTCCTTTTCAAAGACAAGCAAATTTTCAGACATTGCTTTGTTTAGATGCTTCAACGCTTCATTCTCCTTAGTAAGTTCATCATTGATAGTCAATTCATTGCACAAATCATGATCAATAGAATTCAATTCGATTTTGTTTCTTAGCTCACATTCAATTTTCTCCAACTCAGTAATCTCATTCTTTAGAGCACAACTTTCATTCTTCAAACAAATAATTATTTCTCTGTGAACATCAATACCATGCATGTGAGATTCAACTGATTTTTCAAGTTCAGTGCATTTTTCACAAGAAGAATTATCAACACAAGAGTTCTCTACTTTCTTTTTCAATCTTTTGTTTTCAGATTTTATTATTTTATATCTAGCAAATAGTTCATCATAAGCATTTAACAATTCATCATAGCTCAATTCATCATCATCATCAGAATCGCAGTCAGGATTTACCTCGGAGCTTCCGTTACTTTGCCTGTCACTGTTGCTTGCCACGAGGCACTCACTATTTCGACTTTCTTCTAGGCTTCCTTTAGCCCATCCCAAATTTCTTTGGCAGATCTACAATCAGAAACAAATGGAAATTTGTCAATGCATATTGCAGCTTTAAGAACATTCAAAACATACACATTATCAGAGTTCATTCTTTTATGCTCATCGGTCCATCTTAGCTCATTTTTGGGTAAAACATGAGGACCATGAGTGATTAATCTCATAAGCATCGGATCAACATTAAAAATCCAAACACAGAATTTTCCAAGCCATAGAGCATAATCAAAACCATCAAAGACGAGAGTCAAATTCATGCAAGCCATCATAAGATGATCTTTTCTCCTAGACCGTGAGGTCCGCTAAAAAATCAGAGACTAGGCTCTAATACCAATTGTTGGCCCAGAAAGATGGTGGACAAGAAGGGGGGTTGAATTTTCCCCTTGCCGAGATAGCGGATTAAAAAAAAACTTTCTTAACTAAACACAGTGGAAACAAAACTAACAGCATTAATAACCCTAAACAGATGTACGATTAAAATATTCTCTCAAGCTTTCCGATCTCACTCGAATTACTAATGCAACTAGATAATGAAATCACGCTTAACACAGATAATGGAGGTAGCAGTGTGTTATGATGCAGTGAATTAAAAATCTATTTAACGGACCTATGAAGGGAGATAGAATAAATGGTCAATTGCAAAGGCATTCACACGAAACACAAGATTTTTAGGTGGTTCGGGACCAAGACGGGCTCCCTACGTCCACCCCTCACCGGAACCCGGTGAGGCTTCACTACACGCTACTTACGTAGCAACACGGGGACGAACCCCAACACCACACACGCTGCTTCCGCAGTAATACACGCACGAAGGCACGAGGCCTTGCCTCAAAACGCTGCCACTGCAGCACACCCACACGCACGGTCGGGGAACGTACCCCGGACACAAGACCACACGGAGACGTAGCTCCGTCTACACACAACCAAACACTGGGAGCCTTCCCCCACAATAAAACCACACACGCGGAGATACAACTTGATGTGACACGCCCTTGGACCTATTTTAGCAAGCACAATTCACAAACGGACTGGACCGATATTGGCGATCACTCACTTGACACTCACCTAAACCGGGGGTAACTTAGTGATACCGAGTGGGATTGTGTGGGCTGGGCCCTTGCAGGTAGAGGGCCAGCAAAGCCAAAGGTGTTCCCCAAGGGTATGGCAGCCCAATTCAAGGGTGCCGATGTCGTGCCGAGGGCACGGGTTACTAGCTCACCCACGGCGGTCACTCAATGCAATGGGGCTTGAGGACCGGGCACTCACTTTCACGGACCAGCGGAGTCTATGAACTAATATGGGAAGAACAAGCACAAAGGGATCAAAGTTTAGAGCACGTACTCGACCGATTTGAAGAAATCGGTCTCGCTCGGAGACGTGGGCGAGCGGGGAGGCGAGGGGATCCCCACACGCTGCGTCGGGGCAGCTTGACCTGTTTATTGATTACAAAACTACACCTCTCACAGGAGGGGGGATCTTGAGGTGGGAGTTAATTAATATTACATTCAAATGACCTCCACGCAGGGAAGGGGCCTTCAGCCGGCCAAGCGGGGAGGGGTGAATTTGAGCTATAAGCAAAGAAAGAAAGCCGATGTCGAATCTGATCACTCTCTGCGCTTCTAGACTGGCAGTTGATTGTTTTGACGCTGCGACCACTCCGGAATTTTGTTGATGACGGGACCAGTTGAGATTCTTCGTAACTGAAACGGGATCATGCCAGAATTTATCTGATTTCTCTAGTCATCGGTGCCGGTTGGGGCAGAAGCTTGAACAAGGCCGCAGGTTTCTGATTTTGACTGTTGCAGAGCTTCAACAGTAGGAAGATGAAGGTAGCACGGGCGCTCCAGAGTTTCAATTTGACCACGAATGGAACCGTTGGAACCGTTGACGAGCCATCTTCAAAACGCAAGCAACAGGGATGCCAGATGATGTCGGAGTAGATCGGTAGAACTCAAACACTGAGGGGGGATCGGAGCAGACTGACAGGAGGCAGAACTGCGCACCAGGAGGAAGAAATAGATAACTCTTCACCCCGGTCGCCAAACAGAGCTCTGCTTCTTGATTCTGAAATTAGACTTGTAGAAGAAGATTTTTATAGAAGAACTCTTGTCAATATCTATCCTAGAATCACCGCAGTCGAGCTTCCAATCAGGTTCAAATGCTCTGCCAGGAAAGCTTCACGCAGTCGAGGGAGAAATGCTCTCCCGGGCAGCACGGTGCTCGGACGATGACGTAACCACCGCCGTTCCCGAAGAAGACAGGCAGATGCTTCCGATGGTATATGGTATGTCCTCTGAAGCTTCCCGGTGAAGACGTGGCAGGCTCTGCAACAGGGTGTTCCTTTGCTGCCTGTGAACTAAGAACTATAGGTTGAAGATGATGGGGGAAATGGGGTATATGGGAGGGGAAATGGGGGTGGATGAGTGTGGGAGTAACCCCTAGTTGTACGGGGGCCTTGGAGGGGGTGTTATAAGGTGTGGGAGGGGGAGAATAGTGTCTGAAAGGGGGTCCAACAGATGGTGGGAGTGGGGGCTGCGAATTTGGTTGGAAGGGAGAGAGGGAAAGGATATTTGAAAATAGGTTTAAGGGTGGGGTTAATTTTTTTTATCTTGGGGATGGGAGGGGTTTTATTGGGGAAGGGAAGGGGTGCTTAGGGAGTGGAGAAGTCTCTCTTGGGAGATGAGAGGGTGCTTAGGGAAGGGGATTGGGTAGTTGGTGGTTGGGTGGTGGAGTATAGATTGGTGGAGGGTCTCTTGAGACTAGGGGTGGAGTAATGAGGGTTGGGGTAGTTGGAATGACCTTAATGGAGGGAAGAGGAGAGAGAAAAGGTGGTTGGGAGGGGAGGAGAGAGAAAGGGGCGCAGGTTTTAGAGAGAGAAAGTGGAGGAGAGAGAAAATAACTTTTTAGAGAGAGGGGTAGAGAGAGGGGGGTAGGGGCTTCTCACCCACTCAATTGGCTTCTCACCAAAAGAAGAAGATTTAAGTTGGACACTAGAGAATTCAAATTTTCATTCATTCATTCATTCATTGATTCAAATGGGGGGAAATGGGGTCCTATATATAGGCAACCCACATTTTATAAAAAGACCCTGACTCTTAACACAATGACAAATAACCAAGGGAAGGGGGGGCGTCTTTGGGCCTAGCCCAATGAATTGGGCCCATAAACTAATCTATCAACCTAATGACACTTAACCTAGGTAAATGACTCATTAACCTAGGTACAAGACTCAAATAAAAGGAAAATTACATAATTATGACTCAAAGAAAATATGAAAATTACCTGAATTGACTCAGAAAAATGTGACGGATGTAATGGAACCATGCTGGCAGGCAACCGGGGTTTTGAAATTTTAAGGGGCGAGAGATGCCCCCATCATACTCACGGGGTGCGGAGAACTCGACTCCGTCGATTAAGAGTCCTTCCCTCCTTGGAGGGTGTAGAAGTGATATCGCCCATAAGTCATCCGAAGGAGACCGATCCGTCCACCCGACGAGATAGCGCTCATACACCTTTCTCCTGATGGCAGTGACATGTTCATCCAATATTTGCTCAATTTGCTCACGCTGGGGCTCTCTTGGCTAGTGGACTCTCCTCACGGGTGGGTGCTCTCTCAATGGGAGGAAGTAGTCTCAATATCCTCACTGAGTACCACCGTGGGGCCCTGATAGGGCACTACGTCGACCACATTGAATGTGGGGTCCGCTCCATACTCCTCGAGAAGATATAACTCAACGCCAATGTACCTCATAACCTGGGAGGGACCAGCCCCACGAGGCCTCAATTTGGAGATGTCTCCTAGGGAGAGCTTCTCCGTCCTCACCATCATAAAGTTACCCACGTGGAAATTTTGGTGACGTCGATGAGAGTCGGTCAACCTTTTATAAGTCACATTCTTCTTGCTAATGTGTTTGCGGATCTCTTTATGCAATGTTGTGAATGCAGACATTCTAGGGGTGATGGGTGGACCTGGGAAACCAAATGTAGACCTATCATGTAATGATGCAGTGTAGACTTTGGTCAGCCTAGGTGGGCTGGGGCACCCGTAGGTGGCCCTATCATGCAAAGTGGTGATAAATATCGGGGGACCCGGACATCCGTAGATGCCTTTGACATGCTTAAGACCCATGATGAATGAAGGTGGACCATTACATCTGAATATGGACCACTCATACTTTCTACTTGATATGTGGGTGATATGAATGAATGGACCCAACATAGTGTTCATGTCAAGTGGTGTGGTAAGCCTAGACACATGCATGTTTTTCCCAAGGGTGACTTCCATGTGTATAGGTGTGGGACAACCTTTGAACTCCCATTGGAAAGGATCGAATGGATCTAAGAAGGTGGTCATCATGGGGTGGAGCACAACCTTATTACCTAGGGATATGTGGCCCAAGGTCATGGCTCCCAAGGTGTAACCCGGGTTTAGGATAGGGTGGCTTGGGTTAAACATAGTTGGTTGGGATAGAGAAAGGTGGGTGGTGGATAAGGTGGTTGGGTCCCATGGGTTCCTTGACCCCCATTGGAAGGGATCAAAGGGATCATAAAAAAAGTTATCGAGGGAGAGGGACCCTATGTCCTCAAGATCCTCAAATGGTGGTAGGTCATCCTCCTCTAATGAGATAATTGGGTCGAAGTTCTTGGTGGGTGGGTCGGCCATGAGGGGAGGGCTTGACTTTTCACCCGATATAAGAAGCTTCAAATTGAGGAGAAGGTCGGGCTCATTGGGTGTGGGGTGGAATAGAAGGAGGTCGCTAGTGTAGCAACCAATGGTGCAAACCGAGGTGATAGACCCGACACAAAGGTGTAGGAGGTCAAGGCTCCTAGATTGGTGGGCCATGGGGGTCAACAAGCCGGTCAACTCAAATTGCCAAGCTAAGCCCTTGAGAAGGTCCTCTAAGGTTTCCACTTTGTAGGATGTTTGGATTATGGTGTGATAGGAGGAGATGTCCACTATGGGAAGGTTTTCCTTTATGGGAGGGAAATCATGGGCCGTGATCTCTCTTATTGGGCTCTTCTTTAGCCAACTAACAAGGGGTTCCCCTAAGATGAGTTTGGCCCTAACTAGAGAGAATGGTGTAAGGTGGAGGTCACCATGTGATGTTTCTTCTTCTACTTGGTCATGGGTGGTCTCTGTGGTGGGGATAGGGTCTGGAGGGTTCACCACTATGGGGTCGGATATGGGTTCCTCCTCCAAGGAGGTGAGAGGATCTTTTGGTGGTATGGTGATGATGGTTGGTGCATGGCGCACCCGGGTTGGTGGGCAAGGTTGGAATCGGGTTGGGATGGGTAAGGGAAGTAGTGGAGGCCTAGGACATGGAAGTTTTGGGGGAGGGAGTGGGAGATGGGTTGGTTGGGGTAGCTTGGGTTGGTCAGTCTTGGGGGGAGTGTCCCTTGTAGGGAAAAATGGAGGGGTAGTGGTGGTCCTTATTGGGGAAACCGGGTCAGTTAGGGGTCTCTTCCCCTTGGGATCGGCAGGTTGTGGAGGGGTGGAAGTGAGGGCTAATTGGGTTTGGATAGTGAGATTTACGGAAGGGGGTTTTGGTTGGGGAGTGGGGACTTTCATGGGGTTAGGTGGGGAGGTGGATGCTTGGATTATTTGGGTCCTAAGGGATAGGATTTGGTGGCAGAGTGTAGCGGTGATGGTTGAGAGGGGATTTGTTGGGATTGGGGGGGATGAGGCCTAAAGGTGGTCTCAAGTTGGTCAGGTGGGGATGGAGGAGTGGTAGTGCTCCTCGGGCTAGGGGTGTTTGAGTAGGAGGGGTGAGAATATTTGGGGATGTAGACCTTCCTAAGTTCTTCCTTCATATCATCCCATGAAGAAATGGGCTCTTGCCTCCTAACCCTTCTTAATCCCTCTATGTGTTCCCACTTACTCTTGACTTGACCCCGAAATCGTCCCTTGGCCTTGCGGACTCTTGCGGGTCCATATACCCAACTCTCTTCAAAGTACATTTCTATGGTAGCCTCCCACCTAAGATAATCGCTAGAATGTGATCCGTCAAAGGTAATGTCCTCATCTAGAATGATGTTCAAGATTGGTGGACCGATCGGACCTTTGTGGAGGACCGAATTGTATGGACTTGACCAAAGGGAGGTAGCCATGCTAGTGGTTGATGCACCGGTTGATGAATGCAAATGTGCCCTATGACTAGACTTAGTAGAGACAAGTCTAAAACTTGCTCTGATACCAATTTGATGTGACACGCCCTTGGACCTATTTTAGCAAGCACAATTCGCAAACGGAATGGACCGATATTGGCGGTCACTCACTCGACACTCACCTAAACCCGGGGTAACTCGGTGATACCGAGTGGGATTGTGTGGGCTGGGCCCTTGCTGGTAGAGGGCCAGCAAAGCCAAAGGTGTACCCCAAGGGTATGGCAGCCCAATTCAAGGGTGCCGACGTCGTGCCGAGGGCACGGGTTACTAGCTCACCCACGGCGGTCACTCAATGCAATGGGGCTTGAGGACCGGGCACTCGCTTTCACGGACCAGCGGAGTCTATGAACTAATATGGGAAGAACAAGCACAAAGGGATCAAAGTTTAGAGCACGTACTCGACCGATTTGAAGAAATCGGTCCCGCTCGGAGACGTGGGCGAGCGGGGAGGCGAGGGGATCCCCACACGCTGCGTCGGGGCAGCTTGACCTGTTTATTGATTACAAAACTACACCTCTCACAGGAGGGGGGATCTTGAGGTGGGAGTTAATTAATATTACATTCAAATGACCTCCACGTAGGGAAGGGGCCTTCAGCCGGCCAAGCGGGGAGGGGTGAATTTGAGCTATAAGCAAAGAAAGAAAGCCGATGTCGAATCAGATCACTCTCTGCGCTTCTGGACTGGCAGTTGATTGTTTTGACGCTGCGACCACTCCGGAATTTTGTTGATGACGGGACCAGTTGGAGATTCTTCGTAACTGGAACGGGATCACGCCAGAATTTATCTGATTTCTCTGGTCATCGGTGCCGGTTGGGGCAGAAGCTTGAACAAGGCCGCAGGTTTCTGATTTTGACTGTTGCAGAGCTTCAATAGCAGGAAGATGAAGGTACCACGGGTGCTCCAGAGTTTCAATTTGACCACGACTGGTACCGTTGGAACCGTTGACGAGCCGTCTTCGAAACGCAAGCAACAGGGATGCCAGATGATGTCGGAGTAGATTGGTAGAACTCAAACACTGAGGAGGGGTCGGAGCAGACTGACAGGAGGCAGAACTGCGCACCAGGAGGAAGAAATAGATAACTCTTCACCTCGGTCGCCAAACAGAGCTCTGCTTCTTGATTTTGAAAGTAGACTTGTAAAAGAAGATTTTTGTAGAAGAACTCTTGTCAATATCTATCCTAGAATCGCCGCAGTCGAGCTTCCAATCAGGTTCAGATGCTCTGCCAGGGAAGCTTCACGCAGTCGAGGGAGAAATGCTCTCCCGGGCAGCACGGTGCTCGGACGATGACGTCACCACCGCCGTTGCGAAGAAGACAGGCAGATGCTTCCGATGGTATATGGTATGTCCTCTGAAGCTTCCCGGTGAAAACGTGGCAGGCTCGACAACAGGGTGTTCCTCTGCTGCCTGCGAACTAGGCACTATAGGTTGAAGATGTTGGGGGAAATGGGGTATATGGGAGGGGAAATGGGGGTGGATGAGTGTGGGAGTGACCCCTTGTTGTACGGGGGCCTTGGAGGGGGTGTTCTAAGGTGTGGGAGGGGGAGAATAGAGTCTGGAAGGGGGTCCAACAGATGGTGGGAGTGGGGGCTGCGAATTTGGTTGGAAGGGAGAGAGGGAAAGGATATTTGAAAATAGGTTTAAGGGTGGGGTTAATTTTTTTTGTCTTGGGGATGGGAGGGGTTGTATTGGGGAAGGGAAGGGGTGCTTAGGGAGTGGAGAAGTCTCCCTTGGGAGATGAGAGGGTGCTTAGGGAAGGGGATTGGGTAGTTGGTGGTTGGGTGGTGGAGTATGGATTGGTGGAGGGTCTCTTGGGACTAGGGGTGAAGTAATGAGGGTTGGGGTAGTTGGAATGACCTTAATGGAGGAAAGAGGAGAGAGAAAAGGTGGTTGGGAGGGGAGGAGAGAGAAAGGGGCGCAGGTTTTAAGAGAGAAAGCGGAGGAGAGAGAAAATGACTTTTTAGTGAGAGGGGTAGAGAGAGAGTGGGGTAGGGGCTTCTCACCCACTCAATTGGCTTCCCACCAAAAGAAGAAGATTTAAGTTGGACACTAGAGAATTCAAATTTTCATTCATTCATTCATTCATTGATTCAAATGGGGGGAAATGGGGTCCTATATATAGGTAACCCACATTTTACAAAAAGACCATGACTCTTAACACAATGACAAATAACCAAGGGAAGGGGGGGCGTCTTTGGGCCTAGCCCAATGAATTGGGCCCATAAACTAATCTATCAACCTAATGACACTTAACCTAGGTAAATGACTCATTAACCTAGGTACAAGACTCAAATAAAAGGAAAATTACATAATTATGACTCAAAGAAAATATGAAAATTACATGAATTGACTCAGAAAAATGTGACGGACGTAATGGAACCATGCTGGCAGGCAACCGGGGTTTTGAAAATATAAGGGGCGAGAGATGCCCCCATCACAACTCCTCCCACACACAATGTATTCTCAGTTTAATGAAAAGAGAAGATATACTATAAACCCCCAAACAACTATCTATGCTCAAATAGACGAACAGAGATGAGAGGAGAAGGATCCCCCTCAAATCTGTGTTGAAGCTCGTTCATAGAGGAGGTACGATTGCGCTGGAGATCATTCCTTGGAGTGGAAGTTGACCAATCTTGTTCAGGACACCGTGGGTAGAAGATCCAGCAATCTTGCACACAATTGCAACTCAAATCGGCAGGAATAGCACGAAGATGACGTTCCCCTGGTCTTCTTATTCCTCCTCAAGGTGTCGTCGCCCTACAGCTCCTCTTCCTGCAAAAGGATGGAAGATATTAGCGCAGGAATGCCTCCCATTGTGGGAGAATGCGGCTATATATATCCAAGAGATAAGAATGCCAAAAGATGTAAAAGCCCATGGGAAAACCTCTCAAGCCCACACCCAAAAAAGGGTAGAAACCCTATGGGTAATGGGGTAAAACATCATGGCAATCGGATCTAAAAATGGGGATTTCGAAAACAATCCGAAAATCACGATCCGGACGAAGCAGAGAAAGTGTCGACTCTTGGAGTCGACACTTTTCTCATTTCATTCTGTCCCGTTATATAAAAACAGGACCAAGGTGAAAGTGTCCACTCATAGGGTCGACACTTTTCACCGGAGGTTCTGTTTTCATTGAAAATACACCTCTAGCATGTAAGTGTTGTCGACTCCAGGAGTCGACACTTCTAGCCAGCAGTGTCCAGCCAGCAAGCTGGCTAGAAAGTCTCGACTCATAGAGTCGACACTTTCTCTGACAGTAGAGAAAATCAAGCTATGTGATGAATGAAGCCCAAAAACACTAACACCTATTAAACATCATTCAACCCCATTCAAATACAATAGAATGACATGCATGAGGGGTCTTAAAAACATCAAATAAAACATGGTTTTGAAAGGTAATTTAGGAACCAAAATAAGCATGATGCTACATGAACTTTTTAAGAAACTATGAGTTAAACCCATAAATCATGCGAATGCATCACATTCATTTAAGCCTTATGAAGATTCAGCCAAGTTGAGTTCTTACTATAACTTCCAAGATGTGAGAGCTTAAATGAGCCTGCACTTATATAGACAAATTACTCATGTCAGTCTTTATGAAGAAACAAACTTCAAAGCAATTGAGCACACAAGGGTGCCTCTTCAAAACTGCAAGTTAGTATCTTGAACTATATGAACAGATAATTCACACATTTCTAATCCAACTACTTCATAAGCTCAAGTATCAGAAATTGTTGCATACATGGAAAAACCAATTCCAATTGAATTCAATCAAGTCACACAAGAGCTCCATGTTAAGTCCAGGGAAAAATAGGATCAGTCCACATTTAAGGTTCATTCCAATTGAATTAAAATTCAATTCATTTATACCCATTCATTTAACCAATTAAACTATGGTTCTGCATTGGAAATGGACATTCATACATCCAAGGATTGACAATCCAAATCACCAGTTGTAAGAGAAAGTAGCCGAGGTCTAAAAGGGATCTTTGAAACCTTTTGAAACCCAGATTTTTCTCAAATCACATTTCATCAATAAGCAAGCTGAAATTCAGTGAAACAAGGTATTCCAAGAGTTGAATACTCTGATGATTATTTCGTATTACGCTTAACCATCAAATAGTCAGTATGCTTAAGATGTCTTTAAACAAGAGCTGGAACAAGGGAGGTGTCGACACTTATGATAGGTGTCGACACTCATGAAATGCAATGAGGATCCTTCAGCAAATCTGAAAATGTAATGGCCATCTAGCAAACCATTTGACAACCATTGAAAAACACACTATTCAGATAATGCTCCTAAGCCATGAACAGAATACATGAGACACTATTAAAAATGTCTTCATGAGGAGCCACTGCTCCTCAACCCAATGGAGCAACCTGCAAGGTAAGATAGTTGCAAAATAGCTTATTAGCCACAACACTTAAACACACATATGTCACTCTAAAGCATACGTAAATCGCACAATATATTGTAATCATCAAAACCATTATCAAAGACAAAGAGGGAGTGCCACGAACCCAACAGATCTCTTGATCAGCTCTAACACATAAATTTTAGTGGGGACCCTGTCCAGATGATGTAGCAAATCATATTGGGTACTCGGTAGCGGATCTGCCTCTTCTTGATCGGCAAGTTGTTGCGAGGACTGGGGATTGGGTGCGGACGCACCGATGGAAGGATAGTTCCTGTGGAACAAGCGCCCGCTCCGTAGGGCAAGGTTCTGGGCCGGCACGGCATTAGATGGGCTCAAGATTAGCGGCTTAATAGGCCCGACGAGATGGATGAATGGCGCAGTGGAGATGATGGGGGTGACAGGAGTAGTGATAGAGATACTGGAGGTGACGGGAGTAGTGGTGGAGAAAATGGAGGTGATGGGTGTAGTGGTGGAGATAATGGGCCGTGGAGGGAGAAAGATGGGTAAAGGGTTAGGTGAAGGTGAGGTAATAAAGGGGGTAGGTGTTGGCGGTGGAATGGAGATAGGCAGAATAATAGGAGAAACGGGTGGTAGGATGAGGGGTTCGGTGAACACGGAGGGTGGAGGGGTTTGATGGTTAAGCGGGAGAATGACGGGAGTAGAAGGTGAAGAAGGGTTGCGGCAGTTGTGGTGGAGGGCCATGAGCCACTGTACTGAAGTTTCTACATCGTAGGACCACCCGGCGTCGGGAGCCGGGGGTTGAACAAGATTAACCTAAGCCGGTGCTGGTGGCTGAGGTGGTGGAGCGGGCAGATGATTTGGCATGGGGTTTTGGTGGATCCCCAAATCCCGAACAGGCTACTGCTGCTACAGTGGCTGCGGCTGCAGTGGTTGTTGCTGCACTTGCTACCTCTGCGCTAGCCTTCTCTTCTCTTTTATTTCAACAATGGCCTTATGCATCTCGGCCCAGTCCATGCGCTGCCCTTCATGTAAATCATACACCAGATCTTGGAACGGAAAACAACCTTCAATGGTGTGCCCGGGTGGTCGGTGGAACATGCAATACTTGGATTGGTCAACGGCCGGGTTCCAGTTGGACCATTCCGGAGGGAGCTGAATTGCGCTTATCGACATGAGAGCAGAGAAGATGTCCGTAAGGGACTCGGGTAAAGGAGGATATTGTGCTCTCTTCGGAGTCGGGCATTTATTGGTATAGCCGTTGGGTGGAGGTACGATGTGGTATTCTGGGGGTTGTTGGGGATTTTGTGGAGTGGGAAAGATATTTTGTGGAGCATGGAAGGTAGGCTAGGTTTTTTATGGAGTGGGAAAAATGGGTTAAGAGTTTTGAGGAGTGGAGACTTGGGGATTGCGCGGAGTTTGTGGAAAGCGGAGTGGAGTGGACTGGTTAGGGAAGGGGAATGCTACGGCTTGCACTTGTTCATTGGTTTGGACTCCCTCGGTGACAGGCCCCTGAGGATTTCTATTGTATTTGGGCTTTTGGGCCTCAAAGAGAGAGTGGATAGGGGAGTCCTTGACCTAGGTCTTAATAAATCTCGCCTGGCTATAAAGTTGGTGCATGTTGGCAATATCATTCATGGCCAATATGTTGTGGAAAGTGGGTGTAGCATTGGATATGAGCAACTTGACCTTCTCCTCCTCCGGAATATGACCCGGCACACGGGCGGCCATCTGCCTCCATTTGTCAGCGTATGTAGAAAAGTCCTCATCGGCTTTCATCTTTTCAGCCACAAGATCTATGAATGAATATTCCGGGCCGACCCGGTCCTGGAACCTTTGAATAAACTTATCCTTCACAACCTTGAAACTCTCGGCATCTTCTAATGGCAGGGTATAAAACCACTCCAGTGCAACTCCATCTAGCGATCGGCGGAATAGATATGCCATAAGGCGATCATCATACTGGAACTGTGCCGACTCATACATGAAATCCCTCACATGAATAAAAGGGTTACTGTTCCGGTCATACTTGTGGTATGTGGGGAGCTCAGATTGAGGAGGGAATCGAATGTTGTGGAAGCTAGGAACTGGAACATATGCCAAGGATTATGGGCCAACCCACTTTTGGAGGAAGTTGAGTTGTTGTTGCATGGTGGCCCATTTATCGAGGAGTTCCTACTCCCGAGATGGAGTAGGTGGAGTGGAAGGAGGAGGCTCAAGGCGAGGAGCCGAAGGGTAGATAGAAGGAGGGCGAGGCCCATGAGAAGGATATTGGGCCAGAGGATGACCCAAATTGGAGTGGACCTGGGCTGCCCCTTGCTGAGGGCGAGTGAAATCGGCCGGGCCAACAAGAACTTGTGGTACCGATGGAAAGGTCCTATAAGAATCAGTCTGGGTGGATGAGGGAAGAATGGTCTTCCCCTTATCAAGGACTTGAGGGGCCGATCTAGAGGACTGGCTTGCCTCTAGACTAGAGAACCGAAGGATTTTGGGCTGGACTGGGGTAAGATCAATAGGAATGGGTGGAACCCCGGGCCCATCAACCCTAGACTGAAAGACGGATGTGGTGGACAGACCCTGTGCAATCGTGGGAGATGGGGCGCTGGACCCCTGCAAGGTTTGATAAAGGGCCTAAAGTTGGGCCGGATCCAACTGGGCCTTCATTTGCAAGATATGACCGGTGGGATTATTGGTGGAAAGGGAGGGTTGAGCGCCCTCCATGGAGACAGAGGATGGAGGAGGGACGGACCCTTCTCCAGATGGAAGTTGGATGACCCTAGGTGGGTCCTCTAAGAGACCTTGGGGAAGAGATTCCCCATGGGAATGGGGAGATCGTAGGAAGACATGTTGGACTCGAACAAAGGATTAGAGTAAGAAGTGTACGATGAATTGCCCCTAGGAGATGAATCTAAGGATCGAAAGCAACTCCACATGCAATGTGACACCTTAAAAATAAAGCACAAACAACCACAAATGAGTAACTAGACAAGATGACTTCAATCTTATGAAAAATGAGAAAGGGATGAAAGGCAACCAAAGTCAACCAAGTTATGATGATGCACAAATTTTATTTATCTCTTTCTTTAGAACCTTAGTAATTTCAATTAAAATGTTCTCTCCAACAATAGGCTCTTAATGGGATGGATATTGGGAACTTAGGTAACTCTAGGTGTAAACTCTCCCTTGCTTATGCAACCTAGACACGGGATGGCAAAGATACAACCGGCCCGGTGTTCGTGTGGGAATTCACGGCTCACGGGGACTTATGGAGGTGCCTGATGCGGTCACCTAGTCAACCCCAAAGAATATGGAGGTGAGAGGATCACACACTAAGGTGGGAATGCAACTATGACATGAAAGATGAATTATCCTATGTGCACCGGAGTGCATGCAACTTCTACCTTATAAACTAGCAAACAATATGCAAATAATGATTTGAATATATGCCACAAAAAAGGAGGAGACCAGATAGCACCCAAGAGTAATAAACACAGCCAAAAAATTGTAGAAATAACAGTAACCTCGGGATGCGTACCTGTAACTGGAGAAACGGTCTTATGGGAGACTGCTAACAAATAAGACGGTCTATCGCTAGAACGATTTTAAGCCAGAAACGGCCAGGGAGGAGACCGGTAGGGAACTAGAGAGCAGAAAATAACGGGGAATAAAATGGGAAATCGAGAAAAACATAAGGGCAACCGAGATCAACAAAGAACCGCAGGTCAAACAGTAACTCAGCACGATTGGCACTAGATGTCTCACTGTGATTGCCAAAAAATGGAGGTTGTTGATGTTTTTGTGATGGTGTGTGTTGATGATGATGTGATCTGTGTAGTGATATGTGAATATGGCGTAAGCAAGTGATGCGCTAACTCAAGCAATCAATACCAAGCATGAAATTCATGGGCATGTCATCTTAACAGTGTAGAAGTAAAGGAAAACACACATCGGGATGTGGAGCAAAGTGAAAAAAGGAAAACACACACCGTGGGTGTGGAGCAACTAAAAGTAAGAAAGAGATAGAAGAAATGATGAACTAAATGATGAATACCCAAAGAAGGAAGATAGATGTGATCACCACCAAGGTAAACAATGCAGTAATACCACACTATGTACCTTGGAAAGAGTCGAGTGAAGCCACCTACCCACAGGAGAAAGAAACCAGGCGCTGCGACGGAAAACGGTCTTCAGATGACCGCAAAGCGAAATCAAACAGTCCTGCGATAGACCACCTGATATCCCCAAACGGTCTTCCAAATAGTCGCTGTGACGACCCAGGGTCTGGATACCGAGTAAACCCGATAACACTTGGATCCTGCGAGGCCTCCCTAGAGCGGTAAAGCTCCGAAGGGATAAAAGGAGTGTGCGTAGTACATCGAAGTCCCAGATAAAGCAATAAGCAATTAATATTTCATTGATCGGGTTTGCTAAAGTAGCAAAAATAAAATTACTTTTTCAATTAACAATTTAAATTAACAGTGTCCAGTCCAAATAAAGGGAAGTATAGTCCAACAGGAAGGAAAACGTACATTGAAGTCAGGGGAAGCCCGACGCAGGTACCGTTGGCAACTATGAACTGACGCGCCGCGTCACGAACCACGAGGAAGAAGAGTGACCACATCTGAAAAGCAACGGTGAGCCTCGTGTCACTGGCTCAGTAGGGGTCACGCAGATCCCCACTAGAAACAACGCAGTAACACGCTAAACAACACTAAATAGTAAACCAGGAAGAATAGAAGTAATAGCAGTAGAACTATGACAGTAAAGCTGTAAAAGTAGGAGTAAAGACAACTAAAAAGGAAGAGTAAAGCCGTACTAACCAGAAACACGGCTACCGATCGAACATCGGCCCTCTAAGCTACTCCAAATAGCACCAGAAAGGTGAACCCCGATCTCACAAAGTTGAGAGTTACAAATCCATCGACAAAGCACTAGCATTAAAGCTGAAGCCCACCGAAACAGGTAAAAGCCCTATAGAAGACCTACACAGTCAAAGGCATGAACATACACGAACTCACTGTCGTGTACGCTATACAAGACTGGACTTCGAGTGAAGCCACGCACAGGCTACTCGAAAACCAATGACGAAAACACGCGTCACGAGAGTTATGTGTCAAGTGACAGAAGCACCTCATCACTAGAAGAACAGCCAGATGCGTCCACTGACGTCTTACACTGCGCCGCAAGTATCTCCCACACACCAAAAATGGTGGTAACTGAGATACTCACAAAACCAAGTACGAGGAACAACAGTACCAAGTACTAGGAGCAATGGTACCACAGAACTAAGGATAAGGTACCACAGTAACGAGTAACAAGTCAGGGTCACGCCCGTCGATGCTTGTCCAAACGCCCCTGACCATGTGTGCACACACAAGCTTAATGCTTTGAGCTAGGCCTCTAGCTAGCTTTCCCCCCCCAGTAGGACGCTACCGCAAGGCAAGGGGGCCCACGGAAACTAACTTATAAACCGTATATCGGGAACACGCCCCGCCACCACTCCTAGGTGGGACGACACACAGGAAAGTGTCATCAGGCCACGACTTGTGGAGGCTCACTAGACACAAAAACTCTAAAACACTAGTGCTGAAGTACTGACAGGCTAAGCATGCACTGTCGCACGTACTATGAAGCACCAAACATAGGGTAGCATACCAGACTACCACCGAACTCAAGATAGACAACTAGACCTGCTGACACAACGATCCTTGAGTCACAAGACTCGGGGTTAAGATCGTCACACATCACTATTGGGTTCGGTGATAGAATTCAGAGGGGGGCTGAATGAATATGGCCTATAAAAATTTTCACCCAATTGACATATTAGGCTCACTAACTATTTAGAAAGCTAACTAGACAGATTTATCAAATCTGGAAGACTAATTAGCAGATGCGGAATTAAACAAACAGATAGTGAGCATTCTAACAAGACAAGTTAGACAAACTATAGCTCAATTAGAATTTCACTCACTCAACAGATTAAACACTTAGAACAAAATCTGATCAAGTCATCTAATGAACCTGTGATCAACCACTTGGAGCGCCCCTATGCAAACATCTAGCGGAAGCAAACCATAAGCAATCAAACCACAATGCAAGAGGGGTTTTTAGGTGGTTCGGTCCACCAGACCAACATCCACCCCACACTCAACCCGAGTGTGGATTCCGCTGACTCACAGCTTGAACAGCTGGGCATCACAGCTTGCCTTACAACCGCTGGGCAACACAGCTTGCCGTCCGAGGAATCCTCCTCACCCCGCTGAGCAATATAGCTTGCTGTCCAGTGGACTCCTCCACTGCAAACCGCTGGGCAATACAGCTTAGTCGTCCAGAGGAAGCACCTCTGCAATCCGCTGACTAACAGCTTGACAAAGGAAGTTCAAAAGAAAACAAAAGATGAGAGTAAACAGCATCGGAAAGCTGTAAGCACTAAGCACAGAATATGGCTCTTAAAGAGCTGACTGGAGTGGATCTGATCCAACTTCCAACAAGAACAGATCTCCCTCGATCTCACTCTCTTTCTTCACTCTCTCTCTTCTCAACTCCTTCACGTCTGCTTCTCTCCTCTTTTCTTTCTCTTCACACTCTACTCGAGCTCTCTATCTCTCACTTTTTCTCTTCTGCTTCTTCTCTCTTTCTTTTCTTCTTCTTCTGCTAGATCGTGGAAGCTCTTTCTCCTTCTAATTCTTCTCTTAGCTTCTGCTCCCTAGCTTCGATCACGACCAGCCTCCATCTAAAGATGAAGGCTCCATTATATACCAGCAGCAGCAGCAGCAGCAACAGCAGGGCGTGTGTGGCTTCCACAGTTCCCGCCCTAAGAATTCGGACCACGTGACAGCATCCAGCAGGCTGTCAGTACACGTGTCCTCATCTGGGCATTCTCCTTATCCTTGGATCACATGCCCAGCACCAGTACGCTCAGCAACTGGAGTTAGATGGCGTCAACTCACTTGCTCCAAGGAGTTGACGCAGCCATCAGAGATCTTCAACTTTTTTAACTGCTGCGTCGACTCCATCAGCCTACTGCATTGACGCATTGAAGACAGTCAGAGATAAGTTGCCCCTTTCTTGAACTGCTGCGTCGACGTTGCCAGTTGTTGGCGTTGACACACGAACATGTACATTTGTATACTGGCGTCTCTTTGGTTGTTGCGTCGACGCTGCTCAATTGTGGCGTTGACGCAGTGGAATAGCCTGTGAAGCTGAATGCTTCTTCAACTGCTGCGTCGACGCTGCTTGATCAATGCATTGACGCACCAGAGTAATCCACCAGCTTCTTTCTTGATTGTTTGAACTGCTACGTCCACGCCACTTGATCAAGGCGTTGACGCATTGGTGTGTTCCAGCAGCTGAAATTGGATGTCTTCAGCCCTCTTGCGTTAAGGGGTTCATTAGCCTCTTCAGTCCCTGTCAGACAGATGAAACGAAGTCATTAGTTCTAAGTCTATGCATTGCATTGTATAGACTTTGCTGTGAAGGCAAAAGCAATGTAAAGTATGCACAACGCAGTGTATAGACTTAATGAATACAAAGGCTTCATAAGCCTCAGATGAAGGCAGGCGCTGTGTAGACTTTGAACCAGTGTACAGACTTGTAAGCATGAGCCAATAAATAGACTTGAAACGCTTAAGGCGTTGTACAGACTTGTTGAGGCTCAAGCAGTGTACAGACTTTGAAGATCCACTGTGGATGTACAGACTTGATCATCTAGCAATGTATAGGCTTTCAATGTGAAGACTTGAATATGTGAAAGCTACAGTGAATGAGTGTACACACTTGACCAGATCAAGGGCAATTCGGATGTACAGACTCTGAGGATCAAAGCCAACGGCTGTACAGACTTAGAATATTAAGACTGATGTACAGACTTCATGCGTTGACGCTGTACACTTGAGGATGCTCACAGCGTTGACGCTGCATGAGACGTAGGCTGTACAGACTTAGCATATGAAGACTGATGCATGAACAGTAATGCTTAGACTTGCATGAGATGCTCGGATGTATAGACATGGAGACTTAGCCTATGCATAAGACGCTAAGTGAGACGGTCTAATGTATGGACTTAGTCTTCACAGCGAATGCAGGCAGTGTACACGCTTGTGTCCACTTGAGACGCTGAAGGAGACGGTCCAATGTATGGACTTCAACTCAAGCAACCAAAGTAACAATGCAATGTGCAGACTTCGCCTGAGACAATGCATGAGACGGACGATGTATAGACTTCAGCAATAATGCATGACAGTATAGACTTGTGTTCTCAATGAAACACAAACACAACACAATGTATAGACTATGCTGAGTGTCTAGACTTGTGAGATGCATAGAACACACAGAGGCTGTATAGACTTGGAAACCAATGCACACGGCTGACAGACATGAAGTGAACTTGAATGAACATGATGTACAAACTTTGGACTCCAAGGGTGATGTATGGACTTTCATATGAAAGGCTGTACAGACTTTGTACTCTGGGGGCGTCGACGCATGATGCATGAGACACACTTGCTGCGTTGACGCTGCATGACTTGCGAAATGCATAGAACATACAGAGGCTGCAATGCACCGATCTTAATACAAGCACAAAACACTTTATGCACTCTCATGCATTCTCCACAGAATATATCAGTTATATGTATTCAGATTGTTATGATTCAATGATTCAATGTTAAGCTATTAGCAAAACAAAATGGTGACTCATTCGTGTTGCTATCATTAAAACACCACATTCATCAAAGCACAAGGGGCACAACAATCTCCCCCTTTTTGATGATGGCAACATAATGAGCCACACTGACTCGTCAAACTATTCTCCCCCTTTGACATAATCAAAAAGAAAGGGAATGGTTTGAGAGACACAATGCAGCACACAAAGACACTTATGACAATGAAACATCACTCCCTCTATCAGCATGCAAGATTAACTACTCTCCCCTAGATGCAAAGAAACCATAACTCCCCCTGAAGCACAGGAATGGATTCAGGTTATCCAATAAATCAATCTGAATTCTGCCTTTACAAAGAATCTGAATTCTGGTGAAAAGACCACATAATCAGAACTTATTGTAAAACAAGATGGAAGATTCCAACAGTGTGGAGAGTAAGGTGATTAGTGATAGAAGGGCAATAATAGACAACAATCATCACAAGACATCTCAATGAATAATCAGACTGAATCTGATCAGGCTATCTGGAAAATCTGATCATGAGGGATTTTAATGCATACATCACTTCAATAAGTCTTAAAAGATGTAGACTCTTCTATCATAAAGGGTTATGAAGTGGCAACTTAACCAATCTGATTTAATTTTGATGTATACCAAATTCGTCAAGTTAAACTCAATACTCATATCTGAATCCAAGTTTTAATAAAGGTGAACCAAATATTCAGATAACACCCAAAATCAATCATCTTTTATCTTACACATATGATCTCAATAGCACCTTTGAAAGATACACAGATTAGTACAGAAGTTAAACACTTTTCAAGAATATGAGTTGACAGATTTTTCAAGATAATTTCATTTGAAGCACATTATATTTTTCCTGAGCAATTTAAGTTGATCAACACCTTTTTACATGAGACACAACAAGTCTTAGTTGAAGTGACCCAGTTACTCAGTGTGATAACTGTCATTGCCTCTCACTTTGAGAGCAGAGTTAGCAATATGAGTGTCTTTTTACATGAGAAGACACCTTTATCAGAGGCCAGACTCCCCAGCTACTCAACACAGATAAGCTATTGCTCTGTCAGGTTTTGTTTCACTAAATTTTTATCAGAGATAACTATGGCACCTCATGACTTGAGTTACTTTATTTCATTGATAAAGAACTCAGTTTCTCAGTGACCGAGTCATTGCTCTGAATTCACAAATTTTTCATTTAGTCAACATTTTTCAAATTAATGTTTAACAACAATACACACTATATGCATCTTAACCAAAGAAGCCCTGAATTCAAATTTTTAGATATCTGATGAGAGAGTCTAAGGTTTACATGAAACATGTGGTTAAAGTTTATTAAACCTTATCATTCAGATATTTTCAATTCATTTAACTACAAATCTGAGAATACATTAATCTTATACCAGTCTGATTCAGTGATAATTCTTAAACCTATATGATAGAAATTTCTACAATGTTCTCAGACTGAATTGCATGACATGCAGCTTAAGTTCCTCAGATCAGAAAAATAAGTTTAGCTGACCAACAAATCAATAGTAGAACCAATTCAGTCACACCAGCTGAGAAGAGTGTGAAAGGTGAGTATAGGCTGGAATATAGACATATAGTATCATGAAGGGAGTTGAAAGAAACTCTTCTTTAACAGCTCAACAAATAGAAGGCAGAATCATTTTTCAAGAGAGAGAAATATGACATCAGATGAGAGTTAATCAATTTTTAGGCAAGAGGTGTTCAAGATGTGACAAATAAAACACTAATTCTAAGTGCTCCCCCTATCTAGATGCAATTAAATTTCTTTTCAGGTTTTTCAACTCCACTACACTTCATATGCAACATTAGTCAAACTCCCCCTGACAAAGTGCATGAAATACAATTAATGAACTGCTCATAATTTTAGAATATGCTCAAGAAGAATAAATGCTTTGTTCAATCAGAGAGAGAATTTATCAAATGCATCATTTTCATTTCAAATTTTTAGATTTTTCATCATATGATGCAGTGCACTGTTCTACGTGAAGGCAGGACCCATGGTACTCGGCGGAGAACCTGGTCTCAAAGACCATCTCACACATGGTAGAAACCTCCGGGCAGATTTCCTTGCCTTTTAGTAACATACCATTTGATATACCAGGGTTAAGCAAATGATAATGCAGTGCAAAGCAGCCCTATTATGCATTGAAAAACATGCAGTCTACGATAATGGGCAAATGACAGTCATGCAAATGATGTATGCAAGTACTAGACACATGCATTGACTGTATGCACTAACTGACCCGTTCAAGCTCAGTCCAAGTATGTAATCAAGCATGCAATGCAAGACACATGCATTGACTCTAAAAATGATTGTGCAGAGCATCTATCAGCCTATTTATTCAGTGCAATAATCAGTGAGAGAAGAGCGTCAGATATGTGCAAAGTAAAACTCAGTAGCTGAGTCTGGAATGAAGACTGATCAGCTAGACATGAAGAGAGTATTAGACATCAAACGAACAGTTCAACAATTTCAGATATCAAACAGACAAATCAGTCTTTTCAGATGATAAAATTTAAAGACAAGTTCAGAACTAACCTGAAATGTAGAATCCTGGGGCTTCCTTTTTAAGTGCCTTGGCTAAATTATCCCTTTTATTTCTCTCACCAAGGCACACCTGCAACATATCAATCAATGTGATCTTGCAGGGACCCAAGTAGTCTTGGGTCCTACACTACCCCTATCAGGTGTTCTAAACATTCTTTTTGCAACATTATCATCAAATTCCATAAAAGAACAATCAGACATGGAATGTCCAAAATTTCCACAATAATAACATGAAGCCACAGAATTTTTGTTTTTATTCTTCATGTTAGCAGAAACATGATGCCCATGTGCATGCATATGAGTATGAAAATTATGTGTATGAGCATGAGTATTTCTTTTATTGACTTGAAAATTTTTCTTTCCATGCTCAGCCAGCCGACAGTTGGCAGCTTTGTGGCCTAGCTTACCACATTTAAAACATGCAAAGTTTTTCTTTTTATCTCTCAAGTTATTTCTAGCAGAATTATAGAAAGCAGGGAATTTGACAGATTTAGAGTTTAATCTATTTCCCTGATCATGCCAGCAATCTTTGACTGCATGCACATGCTTACCACATTCAAAGCATTTAAGATGCTTTCTTCTTGATTCATTTTTACCCCAATGATTTCCTGACCAGTACTCATTAGCCTTATGCCCAGGCTTGTTGCAAGTGAAACGAATGATATGCTGATTGAATTTGAGTTTGTTTCTTTTGTACTCATGATGATTTGGGGTGTATCTGGCATGCATTCTGTCATCAGATTTCAAAACATAGCACTTATTCATTAAATGACCATACCTACCACAATAATAGCATGAAGCATCAGATTTCCTAGGGGCATGGTTTCTATCAGATGAATTCACAGAAGCATGTGAATGAGTACAAGAAGTATGAGCATTTTGCATTGACCCATCAGATTCAGCAGAGCTAACAAATTTCAGAGTATAACCAGAATTATTCTTTGCCCTTTTGTTTGACTCTTTCTTGTCAATTTCTGATTATCCTCAACAGGTTTTGTTTGTTTTTTAATTTTCTGAGCTTTAAACTGAAAGACAGATTTTGAAGGTGACTTCTGATTTTCATTTTGTTTTGGGGATTGCCTTGAAGTACCAGCTACATCATTGCTTTGAACAAAAGTTGTATATAGCTGGTTTTTAGTGATTTTCTTAACATCAGAACAGCAATTTATTCCCCCTTCAGAGTTATCATCCTTCCTCTTCCCAACAGTTTTCATTTTTCCTTTAGTCTTGGCAGACTCAATAGCTGAATTTTCCAGATTATGAATTTTATCTTTCAAGCTAGCAATGTGAAGTTCATAACTGGTTATTTCCTGTTCACTGCAATTAACACATTCGCTTAGAACTTGGTTTGCAGTTTTATACTTCTCAATTTCTTGTTCTAGACTGTTCAAAATTTCTGAATTTCCATCATAGACAGCTTTTCCTTTTTCTATAGTGAGAAGTCTTTCAGACAAGCCAGTGTTCAACCACTTTAGTTTTTCAACTTCAGCTTTTAATTCAGTGTTTTCTTCCTCAAGATTTTTATCCTGAATTTCATTATTAGCACATCTCTCTCTTCTAGACATATGCTCCAATTTTTCAATCAGTTCATCTTCTCTTTCTTCTGCTTTAATTTTCTCAACGAGCAGATTTTTGTGATCATCCTTAAGTGAGGCAATTTGTTTATTTAGCCATTCATTCTCACTAAAGAGATCTTCATTACGTTCTCTTAAAGCTGAGCATGTTTTACAATTTAATTTAGCAGAAGAGGACTGTGAAACCTCATTGATTTCATTCATTCTGACCATAAGAGTTTTATTCTTCTTTTGAAGATCTTCATTCTCCAATTTCATTTTGTCCAATTCAGAATTAACTTCAGTGAGTTCCTGCATGCCTTTTAGATGCTCCTTTTTCTTATCATTCAACTGATTCTCTATTTCTGACATTTTATCCAACCATGTTTGTTTTTCAAATTTTAGAGAATCATTTTGTTTCTCAAGATTCTGAACATCTAGCATGCAAGCATCATAAGACTTTTTCATATTTGGACAGTTTTCACATGAATCTTTCAGATTTATTCTATCAAATTTCTTTTTCAATTTTTTATTTTTAGATTTCAATTTCTTGGAGACTTCTAACAAGTTTTCACACATCTCTATCAATTCATCGAAAGAGTATCCTTCTGATTCAGAACTTACCTCGGATGAAGTTTCATCATCAGCATTTCTATGATCAGCCATTAAGCACTTGCTGTGATTCCTGATTAGCTTCAGTTTATCCAAAATATCTTTGACAGACCTGCAAGATGAAATGCATTCAATTAGAGATCTGTCAATTGATTCTTTTAATAAAACTACAGCTCTATTATTGACAGAGTCTTTCAGCTTGTCCTTCTTGGTCCATTTAGATTTATCCTTCGACAGTTTGTATGGGCTGTGAGTCATTACCTTCCACAGTTTTGGATCAGTAGACTTTACATACCGATGGAGGTTTTCGAACCAAGAGTCAAAGTTATCACCTCTGAATATCGGAGGATTAGCCATCGAATCAGATAACAACCAAATTCAAAGCACAAAACACTAGACAATAAAACCAGATAAGCAAGACACGGCACTAACTCAATGAAGCTAAATACAGAACACAAGAGGCACACTTATGAAATGCACCAGACAGAAATGCACTAAGACAGTAAATCAAGACGATTCCAAATGACCCACTCTGAAATGCACTAAATAGTTAGTAGGATCCTCTGCAGATTGTTAGATCTGTTAAGTCAGAGACCGCTCTGATACCAATTGTTGGGTTCGGTGATAGAATTCAGAGGGGGGGTGAATGAATATGGCCTATAAAAATTTTCACCCAATTAACATATTAGGCTTACTAACAATTTAGAAAGCTAACTAGACAGATTTATCAAATCTGGAAGACTAATTAGCAGATACGGAATTAAACAAACAGATAGTGAGCATTCTAATAAGACAAGTTAGACAAACTATAGCTCAATTAGAATTTCGCACACTCAATAGATTAAACACTTAGAACAAAATCTGATCAAGTCATCTAATGAACCTGTGATCAACCACTTGGAGCGCCCCTATGCAAACATCTAGCGGAAGCAAACCATAAGCAATCAAACCACAATGCAAGAGGGGTTTTTAGGTGGTTCGGTCCTCCAGACCTACAACCACCCCACACTCAACCCGAGTGTGGATTCCGCTAACTCACAGCTTGAACAGTTGGGCATCACAGCTTGCCTTACAACCGCTGGGCAACACAGCTTGCCGTCCGAGGAATCCTCCTCGCCCCGCTGAGCAACACAGCTTGCTGTCCAGTGGACTCCTCCACTGCAAACCGCTGGGCAATACAGCTTAGCCGTCCAGAGGCAGCACCTCTGCAATCCGCTGACTAACAGCTTAACAAAGGAAGTTCAAAAGAAAACAAAAGATGGGAGTAAACAGCATCGGAAAGCTGTAAGCACTAAGCACAGAATATGGCTCTTAAAGAGCTGATTGGAGTGGATCTGATCCAACTTCCAGCAAGAACAGATCTCCCTCGATCTCACTCTCTTTCTTCACTCTCTCTCTTCTCAACTCCTTCACGTCTGCTTCTCTCCTCTTTTCTTTCTCTTCACACTCTACTCGAGCTCTCTATCTCTCACTTTTTCTCTTCTGCTTCTTCTCTCTTTCTTTTCTTCTTCTTTTGCTGGATCGTGGAAGCTCTCTCTCCTTCTAATTCTTCTCTCAGCTTCTGCTCCCTGGCTTCGATCACGATCAGCCTCCATCTGAAGACGAAGGCTCCATTATATACCAGCAGCAGCAGCAGTAGGGCGCGTGTGGCTTCCACAGTTCCCGCCGTAAGAATTCGGACCACGTGGCAGCATCCAGCAGGCTGTCAGTACACGTGTCCTCATCTGGGCATTCTCCTTATCCTTGGATCACGTGCCTAGCACCAGTACGCTCAGCAACTGGAGTTAGATGGCGTCAACTCACTTGCTCCAAGGAGTTGACGCAGCCATCAGAGATCTCAACCTTTTTAACTGCTGCGTCGACTCCATCAGCCTGCTGCGTTGACGCATTGAAGATAGCCAGAGATAAGTTGCCCCTTTCTTGAACTGCTGCGTCGACGCTGCCAGTTGGTGGCGTTGACGCACGAACATGTACATTTGTATACTGGCGTCTCTTTGGTTGTTGCGTCGACGCTGCTCAATTGTGGCGTTGACGCAGTGGAATAGCCTATGAAGCTGAATGCTTCTTCAACTACTGCGTCGACGCTGCTTGATCAATGCGTTGACGCACCAGAGTAATCCACCAGCTTCTTTATTGATTGTTTGAACTGCTGCGTCCATGCCACTTGATCAAGGCGTTTGTGGATGTGCATAAATTCCCACACAAAAGAAGTAATATATATATGTGTGTGAAAGTGTATTATCACTCACGTGGAGCAAGAATCATGATGAAAAATAAAGATTAAATGAGGGGGGAAGACTTACACGTGGTGTAAAACGGAGGTGTGATCGCCAGAGGGGTTACCTCAATAACAATAAAAAGGGATCGCAAATACCTCGTGAAGATGAGAACGCGGGATGATGTGAAGTTCCTTCCTCCTTCTTCAATCGGCCGACCGATGAGAAGGGTTTTCTTTTTTGATTACCTTGCAAGAAAGACAACAAAAAATAAAGCAAAGAAGGATCAGCCAAAGTGCAGTAGTATCAGCCCAAATAAAACGTATAATGATGAAAAGAGCAACACATGCGCACCTTCTTTTTTTTTAAAAAACCCCTAGAGAGAACTAAGGGAAGGGAGATATATGAGAAGTATGCAAGTGCAGACAAAATCGATGTCAACGATATGATGATGATGATGAACAGAATGGAGATGTGATAAAATAATGCACACAAAACAAAAAAAACGAATCAACCCCAAAGAGCACCCTGCTGTCCCTTGATGACAGTAAAGGGGCAACCAAGAGAACAACGGCTGTTGACAGGAGGAAGATGAGGAAGCAGAAAGCAATAGGAAGAAGAACTCTGCAAACTCGTAAGACTAAGCTCCGTAATCTGGGTGTAGGCAGGTAGGCAGGTAGGTATGTAGGTAGGTAGGTAACCTCTCAAAGGATCGACCAAGAGTCCCTTAAATAAGCTTAGATAGGATGATAAACATGGGCAGGAGATAACCATGGCAATGGTTATCAGGAGCAAGAGCCCAATCGAGTAATAACACCAAACGAGGCAGGACTCTGCGAGGAAAGACAGAACAAGGCAGGGGCTCTGAAGGTGAAACACGCCCTTCAACAGGGCATCAATTAGAGATTTGACGACCTACCCTACGGCGTTTCATAAAACACGACCCAGGCCAGGGCGTTTATTCCTGGATTTAATTTATTATTTGAAAATTATGAGAACATGCCCAGGATAGAGGCGTTAAATTAAAACACGCCCTAAGGAAGGACGTTAACCAATATTTAAATTGATATTGTATTTACTTAAAAACCGGATAATACCAGGAATTGACGCCCTGAAATTTGGTCGTCCTTTCTTGAGAAAACGCCCTGGATAAGGTCGCTATTTAAATAACGCCCCTCTTCAGGTCGCGAATCACAAAAAGCAATAAATCAAAACCACACACAAGAAAATAGAAAAACTTCATATTATGAATATATTGAAGTTCACTTGGGACGTCATCATAGTGACATGAGATTTGATCAACATAGCGTCATTTTTGGCGTGTCTACAGCTACCCCGCCTTGGCATCTGCTTTGGAAGGGAGTGAAACGAAATGGAGTGAAGGAACAAAATGGAATGAAGTGGAGCGAGATGATAAGTAGCTGCCAAGGTGCGATGTGACACGCCTCAGACACCAAGCATGAAAATCTTTCCAAGATTCAAAGTGAAACAACTCCGAATGATTCAAGGAAGCATCAATTTACTGGATAAAGAAGATTCAAGTAAAAATGTAAGGCAAAAGGTGTACGCGCGGGCACGATAGGGAAAGACCATTGGAGAGCGATTACCAGCCAGTGTGGACGTGCTACAATCAAGGTAAATTTGCAAGAAAAATAAAGAGAATTGAGATGGAGATCCAACAAAGGGACATTTTCAAGGAATCAGCCTGAGCGGCTTCAGATAGAACAAAGTACTTGATTTGGAATGGAATATCTCATGTTAACTCAATCAAGAGCGAGTGACCTTCATTATTACCATAATATGAAAATTTTCAGCATGAAACTCAAAGTCCTACATGATGCATGCTGGGCTAAAAGAAAAGATAAAACAAACTAAAAATAAAAAATAATCAAGGATAATATTGCTAAATCAAACAGATTTGGTCAAGAATCCAAATTTCTGAGCCAACACTAAGCCGAAGCTCGTTTGTCCGCGCATCAACTAAGAAAGTGGAACCATCGTCCCAAACCTTGAACGACTCAACGGCCTATCCGTGTGATCAAGACTCTCCTGGAATTATCACTGTTTTTGATGAAGGGGAACTCAAATTCCAGGTTCATCAGAACCACAAGGTCCTTGATATGCTATAATAATGTAGATATCATATAGTAATGATGCTTACAAGATACAGAATGACAAGTGCGATGTTATTTCCATGAGCAACCCAGGCGCCTTGGATCCTGCAAACTTCTGCACTTTAAAAATTTATCAGTTTTCGAAATTCAGGATAATCAAACATAATTCTCCATATAAATCATGATATGATCATAAGTGCTCAATAAAACAATCTAACGAAATAATAGCACTTAAGTTCATTAACACACATGATATCCCAATTTATGTGCTCATAAAAACACGCCTTCTCCGGACGGCGTCAAATCATGAAAACGCGCCTTATTATGTGGTCGTCAAAACAGAAAACACGCCTCTCACTAAGGCGTGAAATCCATCAAGAGGCCAGAGAGTACATGACCTACAAAAGGGCGTTACACAAAAAAATGACCCCTGAAAGGTCGTCAATTTAAAAATTGACGCCCTAACAAAAGGCGTTAATAAATCCCACGCTTTCGTTTCCGGCTCGAAACCAAAACACAATCCTAATGCTAATCAATCTCTGCAACTCGGAACAAGAAAAGGGCTCAAGCTTCTATAAAAGGCAGGCTTTCCTCAGGAAATCAATCAACCCTAAGCCCCTCGGAACTCTTCTGTTCTTCTGCTTCTGCTTGTAGGTTCTGCAACTGCTGCTCAAGCTCTTCCTGCAGCGGCGATGGACAAAGCTATCAAGAGGTCGAAGGTTTCCACTCCCAAATTGACTGAGATCAACGGGCACATCTGCAGCCGAATAGCACTAAACCAGGCAAGCTAACTGCTGCTTTCATCCCTTAAGCAATCCTCAGCATATCCATCCTTCTCACTATATATATTCCTCTGTTGTTCTTTCAGTTGTTCTGTTCTCAGGAATACCCAAATGTTCCTGGAGCCCGAAGATTCACCAAAGTAAAATGGTTGCCACTGATTCTTTCCAAATTCTCTTCGGATATGAGGGTGCATGTAGCCAAATGGCATCTTATAGGATTAATAACCCATGCCAAGCATTACGATCAAGTCCACTTAGATTGGACTGCCATTGGAGCATTGATTGAGATATGGCACCCTTCCACTCATACCTTTCTCTTTTCCACTTTTGAAGCCACCATCCTATTGGAAGAATTAGAGTTGATCTTAGACTTAAAAAGGATGAAACAAGGAGAAGAAGAAAAGATGGCCATCATGCCAAGGCCAATCTCCTCCCACGAATTGCTAACCTCATTGATACCTAGCCCAAACATAGTGAACCAAATCAAAGTCAATAAAGGAATCAACCTCTTGAAGCTCGCCTCATGGATGTATAAGAGAGCGGATCAAGCTAAAGAGGAAGAGGAGATAGAAAGAGTGACCAAAGCCTTCGTGGTGTGCTTAGCAAGAGCACTCCTATTCCCATCCACAGAGGACTTTCTAGAGGAGTCCCAATTGAGCGCAGTGGTGAGCTTATGGGAAGAAGAAAGAGTTGGACCGGCGATCCTAGCATATCTCTATAACGGGCTTACTTCGGCGGCCATGGGAAGGTCCATCTACGGGTGCATGCTAGCACTCTCAAGTTGGGTTGATCTACATTTCAAATTCGATCCATGTAGTGAGGCCCAACAACCCTCAAGAATTTTCTCAAAGAGTCCACTCTCGTATATCACCGGCTCATTAGGAATAAGCAATAGGGTGACGAACCGGATTCCTCAAATCAAAAAGAGAGTGGAATGGAGAGAGCACCTAAAGGTAATGCCAAAGAACCTCTTTACTTGTGCCCCGGGTGTACTCAAGATGCAGGAACTTCGTGCATGATTCTCTACAGGGACGGACCTTCGTCTTATTGGCGCTTCGGACTTGGTCTTGTACAACTCTCACAGATGCCTTCCTCAAATTGGACTTCCAAGGCAACATCTAGAAGACATCTCTCATCTTCCTCCAATCAAATCAAGAGACCTAGGCAGCAATGAAGATGGAGAAGAGGCTATCACAATCCAAGCCTTATGGAAGATCATCAAACTTCACCAACCTGTAGAGGACTTAGATGAAGACAAAGAACAGTGGAAGAATTATGTAATAGCTTTGAGAAAGCTAAGGCCCAAGGTGGCTCATTAAGCCTTGTGATCCTTTTGCAATGATAATGATAATAATTGTTTTCTGATTGAACCAACGCCAATGTGATTGTGATCAAATAACTTCCAAAACCCGTGATTCTGTTCTAAATAACGCCCCAAGGAAAGGCGTGAATTCGTAAAAGGGCGCCTTCAAAGTAGGTCGCTTTCAACATTCCTGTGCACATATCTGACGCCTTCGGGAATAGGCGTTACTTAAATAACGACTTAAAACAAGGCGTTAATCGATTCAAATTCCCAAAATATATTCGTTGAAATTCCAAAAGTAACGCCTTCAGGAAGGTCACGTTTCAATCAGGTAACGCTTCAATCGTAGGTGTTAATCAAAAATCGTAATAATTACTTCAATCACATCAATCAACGCCCATTGAATGCGTCTGACGACGGTTATCATTCCCCATGCAAGATAAAATTGACGCCTCGAGAAACGTCGCCTACTTAATAAACACGCCCATTCCGCAGTCGTGACTTCCACAAAACACGCCTCTTCCCAGGGCGTCGCTTCTTTTCGAATTCTAAAAGGGCTTTCCCCCTTTCTTCTTCTTCCTTCGTTTCATTTGCCCCTTCTCATTCTCGTCTCTGCAACCCTAACCCCAGCTCCCCTCTCCTCTCTTCCTATATCTCTCTCTCACACTCTCACCCTCCTCAACCATGGCCGGCGGCGGATTAAAACGGCAACGGGTGGCCGCTCCCGAGGTAGTGGAATTGGGCGACGATGCCCACGATGAGGAAGGGGCCATCGTGGTGGTTGAAGATGAAGCTCCAATGGAGGAGGCCGGCGACGAGGCCGGAGGAGACCAAGAAGCCCACGAAGAAGGCAAAAGAGACGGTGAAAGTGAGGGAGATGAAGAAAGGGGAGAAGAAGAAGAAGAAGAAGGAGCAGAAGGAGGTGATGAACCACCGGCCGCGGCGGCGCCCCTTCCCCGTGCCGGCCAACTCCGGCGGCCACGGCAGCCACTGCCTCGACCATAAAACCAGAAGCACAAGAAGGTAAGCCTCAAACCTAACTCCCATTTTTATTTATTTTAATTTCATTTTTTTCTGATTTTCCATAGCCCTCGGGTATGAACCCTGCAACCCAGAAAGAAGACGCCCTCAGGGACGTCGCGATTTCAAAAGACACGCCCAACCCAAGGTCGCTAATTAGGTTATTTTTCATGAAAAACAGTTAACCCCCAGAGAACACGCCCTAAAGCATGTCGCCCAATCAAATTTACATATTATGCTTTTAATTTCACATGCTGTTAATATTTTTTTTCTTTCAATTTCTAAAGACTGGAAACCACGCCCCACACCAGGGCGTCAATTCAAAACAGACGACCAAACCAGCGGTCGCCCATTCATTAATTCTTTGATTAATTAACGAACCCAATTGAAAAACGCCCCTCCCAAGGGCGTGAATTGATAAAACCTTTAGGATTTAGAAATTAACCATAAAACACACGCCCAACACAGAGGCGTTTCATAGATGAAAAACGACCTTGGGTAGGTCGTTAACTTGAAACACAAACAAAACCACGCCCCCTTTAGGGGCGTTACTTCAACGAAAAATGACCTGAGGGAGGTCGTTAATTCCAATAACATCAATTTTTAACCTGGGGCAATGAAAATGAAACAAGCATGAATAATCACAACAATTAAGCCAACAAATCTTATTTTATGCATGCAGGGGCTGATGAGGACGCGCATTTCATGGGTGATGGTCCGAGCAGCTTACTACGGCCTCCCCGAGTTCCAGAGAGATAGGGTAGACGCTATGGGGTTCGGTGCCTTCCTCAGCATCGAGCCAGTTAGGCCAGACCTACCACTCATTCAGGTTCTACGGGAGAGGTGGGATAGGACCAGCCGGGCATTTCTGATGCCTTGGGGACACATGATTCCTACCCTGGAGGACGTGGCCAGGATTACAGGGTTGAGGATTGAGGGAGAGGCTGTGAGTGGGATTACCTACCCAGACTACACCGAGCATGCCCAGAGATTGCTAGGGCTGGAGATGGTTTATGAGACGCCCAGCGAGTGCAGGACGATCTTCCGCACTGACCTCACCACAGTGATGGGTTTAGGGAATGCTATGCATAGGTCAGGAGAGAGCCTAGAGCAGTTTTCACAGAGGCTGATAGACGGGGCTAGGGCGGTGTACTGCCAGGACCCAGTCGATAGGGAGAGAGCTGACCTAGACTTGAGGAGGTTCTTGCTACTGCTACTGGGGAGGCTGTTGCTCGGGACAAAGGGCGATGTCATCAACTACCGGTTTCTAGGGATTCTCGAGGACCTGGAGGCAGTTGGTAGCTACGCCTGGGGAGCGGCACTACTGGCGCACATGATGGCCGACCTGTCCACGGGGACAGGGCGAGAGACGACCGTCAGTGGCTTCTCACCTTTTCTTCAGGTATGCATTTTTCATTTTTTTTCTTTTATGTGTATTTTTATGTGCATGCGAATGCCTAATTAATGCAATGCATGGATGCAGGTTTGGAGTCACCTCTACATGCCGATGGGGCGCGTTGACCCACGGCCTGGGAATGAGGGGGCTTTCCCTCTAGCACGGCGCTGGGTGCCGATCGTCTTCGGCGCCCCACTCGGCTACGAGTTGTGGGTTCTACGAAGAGAGATCCGCGACTTCCCTCCCTCGCTGGCATGTATGAATGTTATGCATTTTTCTTTCTTTTATTTTGAAGTGATGATGAAATGTATGTTTATGAATGCAGGTGCAATGGAGACCCTATGAGGGGATGACAGACGAGGGCCAACCTTGGGTCGTAGCGGGCCGACCTCGCTTCGGGCGTGAGCTTTGGGTTCATTGCTTGAGCGAGATTGAGCCGTTACGGCTTAGGTTGGTGATGAGGACGCTGGGCCTCCACCAGGAGTGGATCGAGGTAGGCGAGCCGCAGGGCATCGGGAGGAGGACACGCGGTCGTACCAAGGCGACCGACTAGAGGGTACGATTCGAGGAGCAGCACGCCGACTGGCAGCGTGGCGGGACCAGAGTCACCTCCCGCGCGACTGACAGCTCTGAGTACCTCCGGCGCTACTAGGAGGTATACGCCGGCCGACCCCAGATGAGGGTCTTAGGGGTATGTATGAATGCACTTATTTCTAAATTAAATGCAGATGCTTATGTGACTATCATGCGACTAACATGTGATGGATGCAGATGCGAGGGACATAGCGGCGATAGATGCCCAGGCCCACCTACACAGCCTGGAGGACCAGCTGGCTGTCACACGGGCAGACCTAGAGACCCTGGTGAGTGTTTAAATTATTCCTATATGCAAATGTACTTTGTTGAATTATTGATGATTAGCCACTGACGATCTCAATGAATGCAGCGTGCCCAGCAGGGAGCAGTGAGGAGAGACCCAGGGGAGGCCTCCAGCTCGAGAGGACCCAGTGCAGAGGTGACTGCACTGGCAGAGTAGCTAGCGGGAGCGGTGGGATGGGCCGAGGCAGCAGAGTGCGACCTCACCTCACGGGTAAATTCCAAAACACAAGCCCATTCAACTATTGATTATATAATTGTGCACTGATAAAAATTCACTTTTACAGACTGAGGAGCTTCGAGCCGCTCTTACCTGCGTTGACGAGAGCTTCCGCGCGACGAGCTCACTGGTGAGTGGTTCAATCATGCATTGCTTGAATTGCTAGATTACTGAATTATTGCATTGATTGCGGAATTGATGATTTGTTTACCTGTTTGCAGGTGGCTCAGCTTCAGGCAGTACGTACCGAGTTGGCGATCCGCGATCAGCGGATCGCAGAGCTTGAGAGGTCCCTGAGGCGACGAGAGGAGCTTCCTCAGGACGTGGCCGAGCTGCGGGTGGCTCTTGAGCTGGAGAGACGGGAGCGTGCCCGGGAGCGCGAGGAGCGTGCTTAGGAGCGCGAGGAGTACCAGACGGAGCGTGCCCGGTACCTTGAGCTTCAGCAGGCGGAGCGCGCCCGGTACCAGGAGCAGGTAGCGGCCCGCGAGCAAGAGCTGGCAGATTCGAGGACCCAGTTGATCCTTTCTCAGGAGCGGCTATGAGTGTCTGAGGAGCGTCTCCAGCGAGGGCGTGAGCGAGCACGGGCTGCAGGGTACTCCTTTACCAGCTCTACCTTTGTGGCGGGCTCTTCCCTCCGAGAGAGGAGTAAGGCAGGTGGACACGTTCGGGTTCCGGCTTCTTCACGGGGGCCCATGCCTCCTCCACCAGCACCAGCTCGAGACGGCGAGGAGGAGGTTGAGAGTAGGAGAGAGGAGGGTGGAGGCGAGAGCTGAGAGATTTACTTGTACTCCTCCACCCTCACACCTGTACTTAGATATTCATGATGTATATATATATGAGATTGAGATTTCTTTGTTACTTGAGCACTTTGTGTGGTTGTGGCCTTGTGTTTGTGTACTTTCCTCTTTCCACATTCTTCGTGTTCGCTTTACTGTGCCCTGTTTCTGTAGCTGCTGTTCACACTTGAATAAATAGGTTAATTCATCTGTTTGACTTGGCCCCTTGCTCAATAAGCAAGGGGTGCCTTTACTTTTGACATGGATAGCGGGTCAAGGGGCCAAGCCTTTAATCAAATAAGGCAAAATGAAATGGCTGATAACGGGAGATGCATCATGCAAAGCACACATATGCAAACAGTAAATAAAAGATGCCCATGCAAAAGAATGCAAGCATACATGGTGAAGGAAAGCACTTTTTTTATTTATATATATATATATATATTGTTTTTTTTTTAAAAAATGCACCTTAGAGTAAGGCGTGGTTCGCACAAAGACGCCTACCGAAGACGGCGTGAAAAATGGAATTTGATTTTTGAAAAAGACACGACCGCCTCAGAGACGTTAACCCTGAAGAAGACGCCCTAATCTAGGACGTCAATTCCATAAAAGTGCCTTAGCCGAAGGCGTTAATTGAATAATTCCAAAAGGGGTTGTCAAGGCTAACAAGACCACGGGTCCTTCACGGTCACCATCTAAAATTCATTAACCTTTCTTGAGTAATTAAAAGGGAGTTGACGTGCTCATAGTTCGACTTATATTCGAGATTTCGCGCAGTGCAATTTCTTAAGTCCGTCTTGACCATCCTGCCGGTTCGTGACTTTACCATATAGAAAGGATGGAAGAAAATATAAGGAAAGCCCATAAGAGGTTCTGAGATACTCAAGGCAAAGCTACCTCCCCTACCCTATGCCTGTTGGGGTTCGGTCTTTGGCGTAGGGAATTTATTACCTTTTTGCCCTTGTCATATTGCATGCATACGCCCAAGGTTTTCCTTGCGGGGACTTTGCCCTCTTGACATGCTTTTCTTTTCATAACTTTGACTTTCACTTTGGAATTGATTTGCATTGATGAAAATAAACCTAATTGTACTTGGGCTTTTGTGGCATTTGCTCCCTTTTGGGCCCTGACTTCCACCTACTAGGGCGGCGGATAGGCTTGGCGCGTCTACCCCGAGGTCTCCCTTCCTCCCTTATGGGCCGAAGAAGAAAAGAACGGATATTGTCTTTCACTTTTAGTCAGGTTTTTGACTTTCCGTCAGATTTTGCACTGCTTGATCTCAAGAATAAAGCGTGTAGTGTGTGCGGGAATCAATCCCCTTTTAAATTAGCAAGACGGATGAATGAATTCTGAATTTTGACCTTTCGGACATTGATCCTTCGTGTGCCATGGCACCAATTTTGATCTCTTCTTTTTTTTTGAAGAATTTCTATTTTTGTTTGCTTTTGGGAGTTTCTATATATATATATATATATATATATATATTGGATTTTTGAATCAAGGGTAGTATTTCTTAAGATACAAACCATTCCAAGGGTGAGTTAACTCTTCTCCTTCAGCATTAACCAGTTTATAAGCATTTCCAGGATAAACATCTTTTATAATGAATGGTCCTTCCCAATTGGGTTGGAGTTTTGAGCGGGGGCCACCCGACTTTACAAAAATTCTTTTGATTACCATCTCACCGATTTTAAATTTTCTCTCAATTACTTTCTTTTGGTAAAAACGTGAGAGCCTGTTTTGATAAATGCGCGCATGCTCGGCGGCGACCAGACGCTTCTCATCTAGGAGTTCCAGTTGGGCAAGGAGTGAATCACGACGTTCATCAACAGAAAAATCCTTATCCAATTGTACTCGCAGGGAGGGAATGAAAATCTCATAAGGGACTACTGCCTCCATTCCATAAGTAAGGGCGAAAGGGGTTTGCCCAGTGGGTGTGCGAATGGAAGTGCGATAGGCCCAAAGAGCTTCAATTAGCTTGTCTGGCCAATCCAAAAATTTATTAGCCTCACACGTCTTCTTAACAATTTTGATCAAAGTTTTATTAGTGGCCTCTGCTTGGACATTGCCCTGCGGATAATAGGGAGAAGAATGATGCAATGCAATGTTATACCTGTTGCAGAGATCTTTGAGTTCTTGAGAGATAAATTGAGGTCCATTGTCGGTGACGATGGTGCTCGGGATGCCGAACCTCGTGATGATGTTCTTCATGATAAATTTGCAGATGGTTGTCGCTTTAATTTCCACTTAAGCTTCTGCTTCCGCCCACTTGGTGAAGTATTCTGTTGCCGTGAGGATGAACGACTTTTGCTTGGTCAGGAGATTTGAATCACCAAGAGGTCCAATAATATCAAAAGCCCACATGGAAAAAGGCCATGGGGAGGACGTAGGATGGAGTGAAGAAGCAGGAGAATGAATCTTGTCGGCGTGCAGTTGGCACTTAACACACCTTCGAACATAGATGGAACAATCCTCTTCTAGAGTTGGCCAATAGAAACCTAGCCTAAGAATCTTCTTAGCTAACATCTGGCTATTCACATGACCACCACACACTCCTGAATACGCCTCTTCCACAACTTTCCAAGATTCATCATCATCGAGGCATCTTAGCAGAACACCGGTGAGCCCTCTTCTGTAGAGCACACCTCCAACCAAAACATAACGTTGAGCCACTCTTCTAATTGCTTTCTTCTCTTCTGCAGTGGCTTCTTCGGGATAGGATTGATCATTACAATACCTGGCAATCTCATAATACCAAGGCTTCTCTTCGTCAGCCAAATCTTCTTGCCAATCCAAAAGCATGACTTCCTTACCTTTAAGAGCTTCCTTCAGCTTAACCTTCTCAAGCACTTGATCCCTAATATCAAGGAATGTGCGATCCTTAATAGCCGGGGTGTCCCGCTGATGAATCAGGGGAACATCAAAATCACGCTCAGGAGGGAAAACTAAAGCGGAAGCCAAAGAGGCGAGAGCGTCAGCCAAGATGTTCTGGCTGTGAGGGACATGAACGAAGATCAATCTGGTGAAGAGTTTGGCATAAGCTGAAGCAAGCTCCTGGTAGGGTTTGAGCTTAGGATTGATAGTGCGGCACTTGACCAACACCTGGCGCAGGATGAGCTGACTATCACCCATAATCCTTAAATGGGTGACACCATATCGATGAGCGGTTTGAAGACCGGCCAAAAGAGCTTCATACTCAGCTATATTGTTAGTGACAGGGAAAGTGAGCTGAGCAGCAAATGGGATGGTGACCCCTTCTGGTGTTAAAAGAACCATGTCGATCCCTCTTCCTTGAGAATTTAGAGCTCCATCAAAATGTAATGTCCACATAGGATCATGGGGTTGATTGATGGACATTAGTTCTTCATCTGGGAACTCCAAATTGACCGGATCAAAACGGGGGAGAGGGTGATGAGCAAGGTGTTCGGCAATGGCATAACCTTTGATAGCTTTTTGCTGAATGTAAGTGATGTCAAATTGAGAAAGGAAGCTTTGCCAGCGTGCTAATCGATCAGTGAGGACAGATTTTTCAAGGAGGAATTTAATTGGATTCATGCGAGCAATGAGGTGAACCTCGTGAGCTAGGAAATAGTGCTTTAACTTCTGAACTACCCAAACCAAAGCTGCACAAGTTTTTTCCATGGCTGAGTACCTCTGCTCACAGGGGTTAAGAAGCTTAGACAAGTAGTATGCTGCCCTCTCCTTACTTTCTTCATCCACTTGAGCTAGGACAGCACCTACAGAATCATCCAGGATAGAAACATAGAGAATAAGTGGCTTGCCTGGAATTGGCGGCCTCAGGACAGGAGGATTGGCCAAATAATCCTTCAATCCGTCAAAGGCTGCCTAACACTTGTCATCCCAATTAAACTTGACTCCCGGCTTAGTAAGCTCGTAAAACGGCCTACATCTTTGTGAATGTTGAGAGACGAAGCGGCGAATGAATAGCAACCTCCCGATTAATCCTCGAACTTCCTTCAAATTCTTGGGAGGGGACATATCTCTAATGGCCTTTGCCTTGTTGGGATCAACTTCAATTCCCCTCTTGCTGACAATGAAACCAAGTAATTTCCCTGAAGAAACGCCAAATACGCACTTCTTGGGGTTCATTTTCAATTGATATTGTCGTGATCTCTGTAAAACCTTAGCCAGAACCCCAGGATGCTCAATCCTTGTCCTTGATTTTACAACCAGATCATCCACATACACCTCAATATAAATGTGAATCATGTCATGAAAAATTGCCATCATAGCCCTCTGGTAGGTGGCTCCAGCATTCTTAAGTCCAAAGGGCATGACCACATAACAATATGTGCCCCATGGTGTAGTGAATGAAGTTTTCTCTTGATCCTCTTCAGATAGGCGAATTTGATTATAACCTGAGAAGCCATCCATAAATGAAAGAGTCTCAAATCCTGCCGTATTATCAATTAGAACATCAATATGAGGGAGGGGGAAGTCATCTTTAGGACACGCTCGGTTGAGGTCCCGGAAGTCTATGCAAATCCGAACCTTCCCATCTTTCTTCATAACCGGGACAATGTTAGCCACCCAATTGGGGTAAAGGATAACTCTAACAAATCTAGCTTTGTGGAGCTTATCGACCTCTTCTTTCATTTTTAAAGCCATATTAGGGTGGAAACGCCTCAACCGTTGTTTGACCGGTACAGACCTTGGCTTAAGTGTAAGGCGGTGTTCAACGAGCGCAGGGTCTAATCCAGGCATATCCTTATAACTCCAAGCAAACGTGTCCTTGTATTCTTGAAGAACTAAAATGAGCGCCTCCTCTTCGGAGGGCGGTAAATTCTTGCTAATGAGGACAATCCTAGGGTCTTCCTCGGTACCCAGATTAATTTCTTTGGTGGGTTCTTCTACGGAGGCTGATGGTTCGTCGAATCTTCTCATACCACTAGCAAAAGCATCAGCCTCGTCCTCATATTCTTCGTAACTTTCATCCCCCTCTTCAATAGGGTCTTCATCATTCATAATTTCGTAAACGCCCAAACCCTCATAAGAAGCAACAGCATCTTCAAATTCTAACTCTGGCAGAATAATTGGACTTCCCACAAACTCAGGGACTGCTAAACAAGCTTGGCATCTGATAGCCAATTCTAATAAAAATCTGCGAGGAATCTCCTTACCCTTGGATTTCTTATGTGAATCTACCCCATGAATTTTATTAAAAGAAGAGGAAGAAGAGGAGGAGCAACTAGCCTGATTAGAAAGAAAAGAAGGGGGTGAAAAGGCGGATACAAAAGGTGATACAGGGGAAGACCCCTCGCCAGAGGGGGAAAAGAGATCTATCAAGGAATCTTGGAAGAGCGGCCCCTGGGTCGGGACGCACTCGGGAGAGAAATAGGAAGTCTCCTCAACGGAGATGGAGGATTGGAAAGTTGGAAATTCGACGTTTTTTTTTCGTTCTTATCTTTTTCTTCATTTTTATTTTCTTTTTCAAGGAGAAAGCAGTGTGATGGGAGAATAGCAAGAGGGGTGGAAATCGCAAGGTTAGAGAAAGATTTAATTAATGATGGCCCATGGGGGGGCGAGATGGAGATTTTAGAAAACTGCTCGAGGAGCGAGGGAGAAATCGGGAGGGAAATCTGAATTGAACTTGGAGCAAAGCTGATTGTAATCGGAGGTGGTCTTGGCACACGACCAAACCAATGAGAATGTAGAGAAGCAAGCACAGATGGATGTAGCGAAGTGAGAGAAAAGAGGCCGACCCACAGCCTGTCCATAGTAAAATCTTCTTTGAAGGGGACATCTGGCTCCCCAGTATCTGTATAGTCACTTAGCAGCTGCCTCTTGTCTGTGATCGCTACTGGCATTTCAATCAATTCCTGTATTAGCGGTGGCCATTCCGGGTCTGTCGGTATGAAGAGGCGACTCAAAGAAATAGTAATGTCATTCATGTCGAACCACCTGTACCAGTCACATTCTGGATCACCCATTTTCCTTCTCTTGTCCGGCCTTAAAGACTCCAGGGTTTGTAGGTAACCAGTGGGGCAATGTGATGAGCAAACTGTCTGGCATGAACATCTTGATAGTCAAGCAGTGAAGTAACTATGGTAGTCTGCTCATTATTTTGAATGCTACCAGTAACAAAATGTGTTCTCAGTGTCCAGAAGAGTGGCTGGCGATCAGTCTTCAAAGTAGAAGTCATAAATGCCCATGGCTCTTCTTTATTTTTGTTTGGCCCTTTATAGCCTAAACCGCCTCGTACCAGCAATTTTTGTGGTTTAATGGGCCTAATCCTACCCTGACAGTTGGCACCCAGGCCTTTGCCATCTTGATACCCCATTTTTAACAGAATGTTCCAGCCATGGGTATTAATCATGTTCTTTTTCTTCTTCCCCTTAGAAGGCAGGGGTGTCATAGCAACTGTGGTAACAGTTTCAGATGGCATTGGCCGTGGACGGGGGACGTCCAGCACAGATAACAGTGGCTTATTGGCAGGCCAAATAGAAGGAACTGACGAAGCCGCATGAATATCTTCCTCTGGCAGAATCGGCATGCTGGTCACCTTGATAATACGGCCCTTGTGTGGAAATTTGAGACACTTATGATTTGTAGAAGGCACCGCGTCAAGCTGCTGGATGTACGGGCGGCTGAGAATGCCATTAAATGTTGGATCCATGTCCAAGATGTGAAAATCTGCTGTGATGGTGGCAGGACCCAAGCTAACTTTTAATGTGATCATGCCTAGAGGAGGCTTCTTTGTGTTGTCATATGCAGTGACCGTTATGGTGGACGGACGAATCTGGCTTTCTGGTATGCCACATAACTTCAAGGTGTTCGGTGGCAAAACATTGATGGATGCCCCAATATCCACCAGACATTGCTTAACAGCCACCTTATTGATGTCGACTGTGATGCATAAGGCATACTTCCTTGCCGAGATTGGTGCCAGCTCATGTTCATGAAAAGTAATTGCCGGCTGACTGCTAGCTGGTGTTAACACTGTGACTATCTGCTCAACTGGAATGTCTTCATTAACCATTACCTTCTGCAGGTATTCCTTTAGAGCCAGCTGATGAGTGGTGGACCGTTTGATCAATTCCAGGATCAAAATTCTTGCCGGAGTCCGGTCCAAATATTTTAACAAATTATATTCAGTGCCCGGTATAGACCCTTGTTCTTGTTCTTGCTCTTGCGGCCCCTGCACGGGCTCTAGCTCTCTTTGTGGAAAAATACGGTGTAAAATCCGTCCGCTGCGGAGCGGCGCCACGCCTTGTAGAGCCTCTGTAGGGGCAAGTGTGGGGGGAGAATTAGAAGAAGAGGAGGAGGAGGCAATGTTCGATAATGGGGGTGCCCCTGTAGGAGGCGTGGGAGTAATGTTTAGCAAAGATGCCCCCATGGGAGGCGTAGCAGAGTGGTTTGACGAAGATGCCCCGTCAGAGGGCGTGGAATTAGAAAGGGATACCTGAATGCGAGGAGCATTGGCGGGTGGTCTAACAAGAAGACATCTGGGTATGAGAGGTGGAGGAACTGATGGCGGAGGAACCCTTGCCGGTGTAGGAGTGGCAGGGGGTGTAGCGGGTGCTAGCGGTGAGCGAAGTAGGGGTGGCCTTGACGGCGGAGGTATAGAGTTGGTGGTGGAAGGTGGGGTTTGTCGTGCGGTAGGTTGTGAAGGTGGCAAATGGGTAAGGAGAGAGCGGGCCGGCAAGGCCGTAGAACTGGTGGAGGTAGATGGGTTGACGGGACGTAGAAGAGGATGTCCTGATAGGAGAGTAGAAGAAGAAGGGAGGGTGCGCAAAAGGCGCGGAGGTTGATTTTGATTCGGATTATGATGAAATGCCCCGACAGAGGCGTTTTCTTCGTGCCATCCCTATCCTCTCTGCACTTCGTAGAGGGATGTGACAGGGTTCACATGTTGATTAGGGGCGTGCTCCGGCAATGGATTACGGACAATTCCCATATCCTGCTGGGGTGCTGGAGCTTGCTGTGGTTGAACTTGTTGTAGAGCGGGTTGCTGAAGTTGTTGATTTTACTGTTGCCGAGAAGCCTTTCTTTCTTTCATAGCGGCGATGAACTGCCTCATCTCATCCCAATTAATGTCACCCTGGTCATTTAGATCGTAGATGTAATCTTTGAAGTGGAAGCAACGATCCAGGTTGTGACCAGGGCCACGATGAAAAGCACAATAACGGGATGTGTCAACATTAGCGGGCCACACGGTTCTTTCCCTTGGCAAGGCGAGCAAGTTGGCGGCCATCAGGGCATTAAAAATATCGGGGAGACTTTCAGGGAGTGGAGGATAGTGGTCCCTTTTGGGGCCAAGTGGTGGTCTCCGTTGTTGTTGGTCGTAGTTGGCAGGTGGGGGCACTTGATAGTATTGTGGTGGAGCTGGAGGGTCTATGCGGGGGGCTTGGTTTTGCAGTGGAGCGAAGGAGCGTTGAGGTGCGAATTGGGGTTGTGGAGTAGGGTTAAAATGAGGGTTCTGTCGTGGAGGCGGTGGTGGACGTGGGTTAGCTTGATGATGGGGGTTGCCAACTACGCCAACTTGCTCATTTGTGACAGTGCCCTCAGTTGTGGGCCCGCTGTTGACATTTGTACTCTTCTTAAATAGCCGAGACTTCGGCTCAAACATGCCCATGATGGGCGAGTCCTTCATTTGTGTTTGTATATAATGAGCTCTTTCGTAGAGCTCTTCCATAGTTGTCAGCCGATTCATGGCCAAAATATGCCGGAATTGAGGAGTTGCGTTAGAAATAATCATCTTTACTTGCTCCTGTTCTGACAATGTGTCTTTCAATTTCTCGGCCATAGACCGCCACTTATCAGCAAATATGATGAAGTCCTCCTCGGGCTTCATTTTTTCGACAACTAAATCTGTAACAGAGAGGGAAGGTCCCACCCGGTCTCTGTACTTTTGCAAGAATTTCCTCTGGATAACATCGAAATCGCCAGCAGGCTGGCTCCAAAGAATAAAACCATTCGAGGGCTGGCCCCTCAAGAGATCTCCTGAATAAGTAGGCCAGGGAGGCCTTATTGTCTTGCCAAAAGGAAGTCTCATATCTGAAATCCTTTAAATGAATGAACGGGTTGCCAGTTCCATTATATCGCCGAAAATTCGGCATTTCGGAAGGTGGTAAGTGGAAAACTGGAAATGTGGGAAGAGAAATTTCCGGAGCATTCTTAGTAGCTGTGACTTTCTTGAGCTGTTCCTCCATGCTGGCCAACTTCTGGAGCAAAAGAGTGTTGGTATCGGGCTCGACCGGGGCCTGATTCTGAACAAAGGAATGCGGTATAGGCGTTCGTAGAATCCGAGGAGGCTGGGAAGATTGATGCCTAACCACTGAATAGCTCGCCTGCTGAGCCGGCATGACCGCAGTAGGCGTTTGTGGACGAGAGGGGGGTGGATGCAAGACCGCCTGGTCATTAACGATTTGATGGCCGCTCATGGCCGGAGGGGGATTAGAAGAGGAAGAAGGAACCGACTTCCCCTTCAAGGCGGCCTGAATGGCTTGCCGCTGGGAGTCATCCAATTGAGAGAGAGCTTGGATTAAATCTGTGACGTTGATGGGTGGGGAAGGGTTCCCCGAAGTATTGGAAGATGGAACTTGAGACGAGGGGTCCGCCTCATGAGTAGTGGTATCAACCACATGAACTTGTGAGTAATGGGGGTGAGGAGGGAGGTAGTTTCCCTCATAATAAACGGAATCCTGGAGAGGGTCCCCATATTGACCAAATATGTTCTCATTCTCATCATCATAGGAGTACCCGTTGTGATGTGACACGGTCTACCTAGGATGATAATGACCCTTAGACCTATGCATCCACAAGCATACAAGCTCTCAATTCGGCTCACCGTGCGGCCTATCTCACACGACGCACACGCGCACCCGGTGGGCCCGAGTGATGAGGGTGAGGGTCCGGGGTGGGACCCTAAGGTCTCCACCGGATGGTGGGCTTGTGGCTGACCCCTAATGGGCCTGGGATACCCAATTTATGGGCGGGCCAGCACGCTAGGGCGTGGGGATTTTGTGGCACTCTCTTTCACTTGCCACGGTGGCGCACACGGGCACAAACACATTCAAGATCGAGCTCTCCCTTTCCGCCGACGAGCAATAGTATGCAATACTAAAGGAGCAAGGATATTATCCAGGAGGGTTCAGCGCTTACCTGATCGGTGTGAAGACACCGATCCCGGCCGGAGACGACGGGCGCGCCGGGAGGCGTGGGTATGCACCCGAACGCCGCGGCGAGGTAGCTTGACCTGCGGATTAATTAAGTTACACAACTACGCCTCACGCAGGAGGGGTGACCTCGGGGTGGGGGTTAAATTGTTACAACCAAAATTTACCTCCACGCAGGGAGGGGTGGTAAGCCGGCCAGGCGGGGAGGGGAAACGAGGTGGGACGGCGGGCAATGGGCCCAATGGAAGAATCACCCTCCTTGCTGGTTCTGCTGACAGACAGTCGGTGTGGAGGACGCAGATTGAGCTCCTGATTTTTTCTGATGTTGAGACCAGTGGGGTTCTTTTTGTAGCTGGATGCCGAACTTCGTGGAATTTTATTGATTTATTCTGCTGTTGGTACCGGGCGTGGCAGAGGGAAGAACAATGGCTCAGGTTCTGGTCCACATGCGGCCTGAACTTCAGCAGTGGATTGCCGGAGGGGTCACGAGCACTCCCGAGCTTCGATTTGCAAATGGCGGGTGGCGTTGGAACCGTGGGAAAGACTATTTTTCAGCAGAGTTGGTCTTGTTGCGTTCTGACACCGATGGAGACTGGGAGGTCCCGTTGAAGGGGGACTGGTCGGAGGGGACTGAAGGGAGGCAGAAATGACTGTTCGGAGAAGAAAATTCGTAACTTCGTCTACCAACCTCCAAACGCAGCTCCGGCTTCTGATCCTGGAAACTGACTTGACGATGGAGAACTTTGATGAAGACCCTGGAGCCTGGATCCTTCAAGAAGTGGTCGTGGTTGCTGCCTCAAACTGCTTCAGGTCGCTGCCAGGTCTCCTCTGCGCAGTCAGGAAAGAAAGTCTCCTGTGGGCGGCCACAAACTCGGATCGACACGATTCCAACTCTCTTGCGAAGAGGACCCGTAGACCAACCACTTTGATGAAGAACTTGGTCGCCGATTCTGCCTGGAACAGGTTGGAAAACGAGCTGCAACTTCGGACCAGGATCTGCTTGTGGGCGGGAGTTGTCTTGTGGAGGGGAGGCTAAGGTGGTGGTGGTGTATGTGGGTGGAGATGGAGGGGGGTGCGACCCTAGGAGGGAGGGGAAGGGGATGGACGACCTAGGGAGGTGAAGGGGTCCCTTGGAGAGGGGAAAGGGGTCTTGGGTGGAGGAATATGGCTTGGGAAGGGTGGGGAGTGGCCTTGGGAAGGTGAAAGGGTGCCTGGGAAGATGAAAGGGTGCCTAGGAGAAGGGGTTTCCACCTAGGGGTTGGAGGGGGAATTGAATGAGTGTATAGGGAAGGGGGAGGGGTCTTAAAGAAGGGTGATTAGGGAGGAGAGAGAGGGGATTTCGAAATTTAGAGAGAGAGAGGGAGAAGTAGTGAGAGAGAGAGAGAGAACTATAGAGAGAGGGAGAGAGAATACTTGAGGGTTTAATTTTTCAATTCATCAAAAAGTTTCTACAAATGGGAGAGGGGGGGGTCCTTATATAGAGTTGGACCATTTGCACAAAACCCCCTAACAAAGTGCATAAATGCAAAAGACCAAGAGACAGGGGGGGGCGCCCATGGGCCAAGCCCACTAACTGGGCCCAATGTCCTCAACTAAGGGTCCAAATGACTCAAGACTTGGATAATTAACTCTAAGACCTAGATAATGGACTCAAATAAAGGAAAATTACACATGATATGACTCAAATAAAGAAACTACATAAGCAACAAATAAAGATAGCCATGAGGACCACATCTCCAAGGGGTCACGAAGTCGGAGTCGCCTCGTGCCATAGGGAATGCCGGGAGATGTCCTCATCAAATCCCCCGGGGTGGGGAGAACTCGACCCCGTCGAGTAGGGGTCCAATCGGCTCTCGTACTGCACCAGCAGGTCCGGGTCTAGGCGCATCAAGTCCTCTCGGCTTACCCAAGCATCCTCGGTCGGGGAACGGCCTTTCCACCTCACGAGGTAGCGCTGGTAGACCCTGTTCCTGGTAAGTGTGCTCTGCTCATCCAGTATTGCCTCCACTTGCTCAAGTCGGCCTCTCAATCGGGGTGGTAGTTTCGCTCCGGGAGGGTCACTCACAAGGGGGGGTAAAGGCTCGAGATCCTGACTGGGTTCCACCGTGGGGCCCTTATAGCGAACCAGATCCGCCACATTGAAAGTGGGGTGAACCCCAAAGCCCTTAGGTAAGTCGAGCTCATAAGCATTGGTACCAACCCGTCTTAGAACCCGAAAGGGTCCCAAACCCCGTGTCCTCAATTTGGAGGCGGGCCCTGGGAGGAGCCGCTCCGTTCTCACTATCACATGGTCTCCCACTTGGTATTCATAGTGACGACGATGAGCATCGGCCTGCCTTTTGTAAGCCTCATTGCTTTTGCCTATATGCTTGCGGATGTTTTCATGTATCTTTGTGGATGTTGACTCACTAGGAGATAATGGGGGTCCTGGACAACCAAAAGTGGACCTATCATGCAGTGGTGCTACACAGACTTTGGTAGACCTAGGAGGCTTATGCGTCTTGTCAAAGGGGGTGGGGATGGAAGACCCGGAAAACCCATAAAGGGACCTATCATGCAATGCCATGTAGGCCCTAATAGACCTAGGTGGGCCAGGACAACCATAGATGGATCTATCATGCATGGTGGTGATAATTACCGGGGAACCCGAACTTCCTTGAATATTTCTCTCATGCCTAAGACTTGCGACGAACGAGGGTGGGCCATTACATCCGTACATAGACCACTCATACTTCTTACATGTCATGTGGGTGATTTGAATGAATGGACCCGACTCATGAATCATGTCAAGCGGTGTGGTGTGTCTAGACACATGCATTCCTTCCCAAATGGCATCCCTAATGTGTATGGCTTGGTGTGGGAGTTTCCTCTCATAGGGGTCAAATGGGTCTGGGAAAATAGAGTGGGCCTGGTCTATTAAGGTGGGTGAGGGTAGGAAAGGGTGGGTGGTGGGTAAGGGGGGGGTGGGTTGCATGGGGGTCTAGACTCCCATAGGAAGGGGTCAAAGGGGTCATGGTAAGGGTCCCCTAGGGAGAGGAACTCCAGGTCCTCATGTAGCGGTGAGTCATCCTTCTCTAAAGAAATAATTGGGCCGAAGTCTTTGGTGGGTGGATCAGCCAGGAAGGGATGGTTTGACACTCTACCCGAGATAAGCAATTCTAATTCATGGAGAGCAGCAGGCTCATCCGGTGTAGGGAGGATTAGAAGGAGGTCGCTAGTGTAGCAACCTACAGTGTAAGCTGTGGTGATGGATCCGACACATAGATGTAGGAGGTCAATGCTCCTAGGTTGGTCAGCCATTGTGGCCAACATGTCGGTCAACTCTATTTGCCATGCTAGGCCCTTAAGAAGGTCATCCCAACTCTCAACCTCATAGGAGGATTGGATAGTGGTGTGATAAGAGGAGAGAGGGACTATGGGGAGGTGTTGTTCCATGGGAGGGTAGGCATGGGCCATTATCTCTCTAATTGGGCTACCCATCAACCAGCTAACAAGGGTCTCTCCTAAAAGAAGCTCGGTCCCATCTAGAGAGGGTGGTGTAGGGTGAAGGTTACCATGTGAGTTTTTTTCTTCAATTTGGACATGTGTGGTCTCCATGTTGGGAATTGGGTCCGGGGTGTTCACCACTTTGGGGTCGGGTATGGGTTCCTCCTCCAAAGAGGTGAGAGAGTATGTTCGGGGTGGGGTGGTGATGGTAGGTGCATGGCGCCCCCAAGGTGATGAGCAAGGTCGGAATTGGGTTGGGGTTGGAAGTGGAGGTAGTGGGAGTCTAGGTTGGGGTAGGTTTGTAGTTGGAAGTGGAAGGTGGGTTGGGTGAAGACAGTTGGATTGGTCGATCTTGGGTGGGGCATCCCTTATAGGGGATAATGGAGGGGTAGTAGTAGGGGCTACGGGGGTTTGGGGAGTATGGGTCTCATGGGGAATAGTGAGTTGCGGGGTGGTGACCGGTGCGGGCCTAGGTGGAGGGGTGGGCACGGGATCCACTTGGGTTTGAACGGTGAGGGTTATGGAAGTGAGTTTTAATTGGGGAAAGTTGGTGGGGATTGGGTTTTCCTGACTTGACTCTTGGCATTGTGCCTCAAATTCTTCCTCCCATTCAAGGGGAGCTTCATGAACTTCAATCACTTTCTCAACTCTTTGGGGTGGAGGGGTTTGGTAGGGATTTGTGGGTTGGAGGGTGGTGGTCTTTGGGGGCCTAGGTGGAGGGGTGGGTAGTTGGGACAGTTGGGTTCTAAGGGAGAGGAGTTGGTGGCGAAATGTGGAGAGGGGATCGGTTAGGGGTGGTGGGGGCGGAGTCCTATGGATGGTCTTAAGTTGGCCGGGTTGGGATTGAGTAGTGGTGGTGCTCCTCGGGCTAGGGGTGTGTGAGTAGGAAGAGTAGGAAGGTTTTGGAATGTAGATTTTCCTAAGTTCTCTCGTCATCTCTTCCCACGAGTGAATGGGCTCTTGCCTCTCAATCCTTCTTATGGCCTCTATGTGTTCCAATTCTATCTTGGCTTGACCCCGAATTTGTCCCTTGGCCCTACAAACTCTTGTGTGTCCGTATACCCGATTCCTCTCAAAGTTCCTTTCCATTGCAGCCTCCCACTTGAGGTAATCACTAGCATGCGACCCATCAAAGGTAACACCCTCATCTCGAATAATGTCCCAAAGTATTGGGTTGATCGGATCCCGGTAGTGGGCCGAGTGGGATGGGTATGTGGTAGCCATGGTTCATGAACTAGATGACAATGCGCCCTAGGACTAGACTTAGTAGAGACAAGTCTAAAACTTGCTCTGATACCATTTGATGTGACACGGTCTACCTAGGATGATAATGACCCTTAGACCTATGCATCCACAAGCATACAAGCTCTCAATTCGGCTCACCGTGCGGCCTATCTCACACGACGCACACGCGCACCCGGTGGGCCCGAGTGATGAGGGTGAGGGTCCGGGGTGGGACCCTAAGGTCTCCACCGGATGGTGGGCTTGTGGCTGACCCCTAATGGGCCTGGGATACCCAATTTATGGGCGGGCCAGCACGCTAGGGCGTGGGGATTTTGTGGCACTCTCTTTCACTTGCCACGGTGGCGCACACGGGCACAAACACATTCAAGATCGAGCTCTCCCTTTCCGCCGACGAGCAATAGTATGCAATACTAAAGGAGCAAGGATATTATCCAGGAGGGTTCAGCGCTTACCTGATCGGTGTGAAGACACCGATCCCGGCCGGAGACGACGGGCGCGCCGGGAGGCGTGGGTATGCACCCGAACGCCGCGGCGAGGTAGCTTGACCTGCGGATTAATTAAGTTACACAACTACGCCTCACGCAGGAGGGGTGACCTCGGGGTGGGGGTTAAATTGTTACAACCAAAATTTACCTCCACGCAGGGAGGGGTGGTAAGCCGGCCAGGCGGGGAGGGGAAACGAGGTGGGACGGCGGGCAATGGGCCCAATGGAAGAATCACCCTCCTTGCTGGTTCTGCTGACAGACAGTCGGTGTGGAGGACGCAGATTGAGCTCCTGATTTTTTCTGATGTTGAGACCAGTGGGGTTCTTTTTGTAGCTGGATGCCGAACTTCGTGGAATTTTATTGATTTATTCTGCTGTTGGTACCGGGCGTGGCAGAGGGAAGAACAATGGCTCAGGTTCTGGTCCACATGCGGCCTGAACTTCAGCAGTGGATTGCCGGAGGGGTCACGAGCACTCCCGAGCTTCGATTTGCAAATGGCGGGTGGCGTTGGAACCGTGGGAAAGACTATTTTTCAGCAGAGTTGGTCTTGTTGCGTTCTGACACCGATGGAGACTGGGAGGTCCCGTTGAAGGGGGACTGGTCGGAGGGGACTGAAGGGAGGCAGAAATGACTGTTCGGAGAAGAAAATTCGTAACTTCGTCTACCAACCTCCAAACGCAGCTCCGGCTTCTGATCCTGGAAACTGACTTGACGATGGAGAACTTTGATGAAGACCCTGGAGCCTGGATCCTTCAAGAAGTGGTCGTGGTTGCTGCCTCAAACTGCTTCAGGTCGCTGCCAGGTCTCCTCTGCGCAGTCAGGAAAGAAAGTCTCCTGTGGGCGGCCACAAACTCGGATCGACACGATTCCAACTCTCTTGCGAAGAGGACCCGTAGACCAACCACTTTGATGAAGAACTTGGTCGCCGATTCTGCCTGGAACAGGTTGGAAAACGAGCTGCAACTTCGGACCAGGATCTGCTTGTGGGCGGGAGTTGTCTTGTGGAGGGGAGGCTAAGGTGGTGGTGGTGTATGTGGGTGGAGATGGAGGGGGGTGCGACCCTAGGAGGGAGGGGAAGGGGATGGACGACCTAGGGAGGTGAAGGGGTCCCTTGGAGAGGGGAAAGGGGTCTTGGGTGGAGGAATATGGCTTGGGAAGGGTGGGGAGTGGCCTTGGGAAGGTGAAAGGGTGCCTGGGAAGATGAAAGGGTGCCTAGGAGAAGGGGTTTCCACCTAGGGGTTGGAGGGGGAATTGAATGAGTGTATAGGGAAGGGGGAGGGGTCTTAAAGAAGGGTGATTAGGGAGGAGAGAGAGGGGATTTCGAAATTTAGAGAGAGAGAGGGAGAAGTAGTGAGAGAGAGAGAGAGAACTATAGAGAGAGGGAGAGAGAATACTTGAGGGTTTAATTTTTCAATTCATCAAAAAGTTTCTACAAATGGGAGAGGGGGGGGTCCTTATATAGAGTTGGACCATTTGCACAAAACCCCCTAACAAAGTGCATAAATGCAAAAGACCAAGAGACAGGGGGGGGCGCCCATGGGCCAAGCCCACTAACTGGGCCCAATGTCCTCAACTAAGGGTCCAAATGACTCAAGACTTGGATAATTAACTCTAAGACCTAGATAATGGACTCAAATAAAGGAAAATTACACATGATATGACTCAAATAAAGAAACTACATAAGCAACAAATAAAGATAGCCATGAGGACCACATCTCCAAGGGGTCACGAAGTCGGAGTCGCCTCGTGCCATAGGGAATGCCGGGAGATGTCCTCATCACGTTGCCTGACATGTTGATGATTTTTCCTGAACGGAGTTTCATACTTAAGAGAGAGGATGTTTAATGAAGGAATTTCCACAAAAGCACTTAATCAAAACAATTCAATCAAGTCAACCCAACCAAGTATATGCAAACAATGTTGGAAAGGACAGAAGGTTTTAATGTTTGAGTTTTGAGATTAAAGTGGATTATTTGTGAATAGTTCACTTCTTTTGCCAAATGAAACCTAGTTTGATCCAAGTGTGACCTCCGGGTCAACTAGGTTTCTCTCTCTCCTCACCAACGTGTAGGATCTCTAAACTCCGGGTACTTCGAGGGTACAACCAGCCCGGCGTCCGTGAGGGAATCCACGGGTGCGGGGACTTATGGAGGTCTTGGAAAAGGGATCTCCGGTCCAAAGAGACGGAATACTCAATGGAGGGTCGTCCCGATTCCAAGAAAGGTGTGTGGAATCCTAGTGTAGAGAGAGGAGGTCTCTCAACCAAAAACCCACAAGTATAATGAAATCAATGCAGATCATAGCAATATATCAAGATAGATCAATATGCCAAACAACGAATCACAAATAAGCCAGTAAGCAGTTTCTGTGAAAACTCAGGAAAGACACGACCTGGAACAGGCCGTTACTCAAAGCAGGAGGGAAAACACGACCTGGGAGGGGTCGCTACCAAACAGGAAACGGCAGTGTGGCTGTCGTGAATCTCTGTGAAGGGCTCACAGGAAGAAGAAAAACCACGCCTTGGAGTCAGGCGTTATCAGGAAAGGACGCCTCCAATGGAGGGCGTCAAATCAAAAGGACAGGCCCTGATTAAAGGCGTTAATAACAAATAACACGCCCTGGAGCGGGGCGTGAATTCTCAGACAGTGCAACAAGATAAGAATAAAATAGGAGAAATGAATAACGCACCCTGACGACAGGCGCTAAGAATAAATAACACGCCCTAGGGGTGGGCGTGAATCCTCAGATAATGCAACAATGCAGCAAACGAAACAGGAGATATGAAAAGGACACCCTGCAAAGAGGCGTTAATCAAATAAAACACGTCCCTGTCAAGGGCGTTAAATCAAAAAGCGCCCTCGTGGAAGGCGTTACTTCTGGGAGATATGCAAACACTAACTGGCTGATCCCGGAGTGTGCAGTGTGCACAGTGGGGGGTGCCCGAGGGGCACAAAGGAAAGGGGTACCGAGGGTACCAAGGGGAAAGGGCACACGTGGGTACCAAAGGGGAAAGGGCACACGAGGGTGCCAAGGGAAAAGGGCACACGAGGGTGCCAAGGGGAAAGGGCACGCAAGGGTGCCAATGGAGATGGTAATCAAAAAGAAAACAGTGGAAGTCCCACCGTGATCGCCAATTTGTGGATGTGCATAAATCCCCACACAAAAGAAGTAATATATATATGTGTGTGAAAGTGTATTATCACTCACGTGGAGCAAGAATCATGATGAAAAATAAAGATTAAATGAGGGGGGAAGACTTGCACGCAGTGCAAAATGGAGGTGTGATCGCCAGAGGGGTTACCTCAATAACAATAAAAAGGGATCGCAAATACCTCGTGAAGATGAGAACGCAGGATGATGTGAAGTTCCTTCCTCCTTCTTCAATCGGCCGGCCGATGAGAAGGGTTTTCTTTTTTGATTACCTTGCAAGAAAGACAACAAAAAATAAAGCAAAGAAGGATCAGCCAAAGTGCAGTAGTATCAGCCCAAATAAAACGTATAATGATGAAAAGAGCAACACATGCGCACCTTCTTTTTTTTTAAAAAACCCCTAGAGAGAACTAAGGGAAGGGAGATATATGAGAAGTATGCAAGTGCAGACAAAATCGATGTCAACGATATGATGATGATGATGAACAGAATGGAGATGTGATAAAACAATGCACACAAAACAAAAAAAATGAATCAACCCCAAAGAGCACCCTGCTGTCCCTTGATGACAGTAGAGGGGCAACCAAGAGAACAACGGCTGTTGACAGGAGGAAGACGAGGAAGCAGAAAGCAATAGGAAGAAGAACTCTACAAACTCGTAAGACTAAGCTCCGTAATCTGGGTGTAGGCAGGTAGGTAGGTAGGTAGGTAGGTAACCTCTCAAAGGATCGACCAAGAGTCCCTTAAATAAGCTTAGATAGGATGATAAACATGGGCAGAAGATAACCATGGCAATGGTTATCAGGAGCAAGAGCCCAATCGAGTAATAACACCAAACGAGGCAGTACTCTGCGAAGGAAAGACAGAACAAGGCAGGGGCTCTGAAGGTGAAACACGCCCTTCAACAGGGCGTCAATTAGAGATTTGATGACCTACCCTACGGCGTTTCATAAAACACGACCCAAGCCAGGGCGTTTATTCCTGGATTTAATTTATTATTTGAAAATTATGAGAACATGCCCAGGATAGAGGCGTTAAATTAAAACACGCCCTAAGGAAGGATGTTAACCAATATTTAAATTGATTTTGTATTTACTTAAAAATTGGATAATACCAGGAATTGACGCCCTGAAATTTGGTCGTCCTTTCTTGAGAAAATGCCCTGGATAAGGTCGCTATTTAAATAACACCCCTCTTCAGGTCGCGAATCACAAAAAGCAATAAATCAAAACCACACACAAGAAAATAGAAAAACTTCATATTATGAATATATTGAAGTTCACTTGGGGCGTCATCATAGTGACATGAGATTTGATCAACATAGCGTCATTTTTGGCGTGTCTACAGCGTTGACGCATTGGTGTGTTCCAGCAGCTGAAATTGGATGTCTTCAGCCCTCTTGCGTTAAGGGGTTCATTAGCCTCTTCAGTCCCTGTCAGACAAATGAAACGAAGTCATTAGTTCTAAGTCTATGCATTGCATTGTATAGACTTTGCTGTGAAGGCGAAAGCAATGTAAAGTATGCACAACGCAGTGTATAAACTTAATGAATACAAAGGCTTCATAAGCCTCAGATGAAGGCAGGCGCTGTGTAGACTTTGAACCAGTGTACAGACTTGTAAGCATGAGCCAATAAATAGACTTGAAACGCTTAAGGCGTTGTACAGACTTGTTGAGGCTCAAGCAGTGTACAGACTTCGAAGATCTACTGTGGATGTACAGACTTGATCATCCAGCAATGTATAGGCTTTCAATGTGAAGACTTGAATATGTGAAAGCTACAGTGAATGAGTGTACACACTTGACCAGATCAAGGGCAATTCGGATGTACAGACTCTGAGGATCAAAGCCAACGGCTGTACAGACTTAGAATATTAAGACTGATGTACAGACTTCATGCGTTGACGCTGTACACTTGAGGATGCTCATAGCGTTGACGCTGCATGAGACGTAGGCTGTACATACTTAGCATATGAAGACTGATGCATGAACAGTAATGCTTAGACTTGCATGAGACGCTCGGATGTATAGACATGGAGACTTAGCCTATGCATAAGACGCTAAGTGAGATGGTCTAATGTATGGACTTAGTCTTCACAGCGAATGCAGGCAGTGTACACGCTTGTGTCCACTTGAGACGCTGAAGGAGACGGTCCAATGTATGGACTTCAACTCAAGCGACCAAAGCAATAATGCAATGTGCAGACTTCGCCTGAGACAATGCATGAGACGGATGATGTATAGACTTCAACAACAATGCATGACTGTATAGACTTGTGTTCTCAACGAAACACAAACACAACACAATGTATAGACTATGCTGAGTGTCTAGACTTGTGAGATGCATAGAACACACAGAGGCTGTATAGACTTGGAAACCAATGCACACGGCTGACAGACAAGAAGTGAACTTGAATGAACATGATGTACAAACTTTGGACTCCAAGGGTGATGTATGGACTTTCATATGAAAGGCTGTACAGACTTTGTAGTCTGGGGGCGTCGACGCATGATGCATGAGACACACTTGCTGCGTTGACGCTGCATGACTTACGAAATGCATAGAACATACAGAGGCTGCAATGCACCGATCTTAATACAAGCACAAAACACTTTATGCACTCTCATGCATTCTCCACAGAATATATCAGTTATATGCAATCATATTGTTATGATTCAATGATTCAATGTCAAGCTATTAGCAAAACAAAATGGCGACTCATTCGTGTTGCTATCATTAAAACACCACATTCATCAAAGCACAAGGGGCACAACAATCACAACTCACGCTGTTAGTCAGCCTACTCCCTAAGCCAAGGTCAAGATAAAACACTGATAAAGGAAACGACACAGGACAGCCGGATCCATACATCCGCATAACATGAACCACGGAGACCTAAGGGATCAGTAAGACCCTCAAAACACATGGACACGTAAACTGAGGCAAAATAGCACCTCAAGGCGTCCAAAACCCTGTCTCGATCCACATCGGATCACTGAGACATTCGCAAGGTTACATGTCAACCACTGGATCACACCTGGTTGACCAGAAACCAATCATGACTCTGAAACATCACGGAATACTACTCGATACAATGGCACTCCTGGCCATCCCACAACATGGTCATAGCCCTCATAGGACGTCCAAGACATCTACGGGATTGCGGGCAAACCACAAGGTCAAGCCAAGACAACTTGGAGGCCAAACAATAGGAAAACAAAGCTCTGGGAAGAAAATGGTCATATGCCAGGCCGCTAGGTAAGCCAAGCGGTCAGCCAAAGGCCGCTACCCTCACACAGAGAACATAGACATCGGGCGGTCAAGAAGGGCCGCACCAACATATAAACGGTCTATTCATAGGCCTTCTCACTGAGCTAAGCGGTCTAAGACATGGCCGCTTTACTCAAAGACTCAAAGGGATAAAACTCCAAATCCACAGGGGCATGCAGTCTATCGCAGGGCCGCATGGAGACCTAAGTGGTTATAGATGTGACCGCTTGACCCAGTCAACCCCCAAACAGACATAAACAAGTCAAACGTCCAGGCGGTCTCCAACAGGACCGTCAGGAGCACCATGCGGCCAAGGCTAGGATCGCTAGCCTGAACTGACTTAAAACAGTTGAACCGACATAAACGGCACATAGCGGTCTAGCAATGGACTGCCAAGACCAGCCTTGCGGTCTATTGAGTGACCGCTTGGCCAAACCGACATAACACCTAAACCTAGCTGTCTAACAATGGACCGCTAGACAAAGCTTAGCGGTCTAACGATGGACCGCAAGCAACCCTAAATGGTCTATCGAATGACCGCTTAGGCCGGAACTGACATAGGACTGACATAGACTCAAACGGTCACCTACTGGACCACTAGAAGCACCCAAATGGTCTCTGGTGCAACCGCAAGGGCGTCACGGCGAGAAAAATAGGGGAATGGCCGAATCCGGCCGTTCCACGCCCCATTCGCTTCTAAACGAAGGGGAAACAACCCTAATGACCAAATAAACCTTCCACAGATTGGAAGGGGTCAAAACGACACCAGAATGACAAGAAACTAGCGATTCTACCGAATCGACCCAAAATGAGTCACATGGGTTTCTGGGCTCACACCGGTCCCAAATGACCACCAATCGCAATGAAACCAGTGGAAATGGAATGATGACATGCCAGGGGTTCAAATGAAACTAATCTAGTGAGAAACCGTCGCCAAAAGAGGCAAACTCGTCTCACACCCCCCCCCCCCGAACATGCTTTTCCCTTAAACGAAGCCAAACCCGCTCGTTCTCACAACATTTAGCTCGAAATCATCGGGGAGCGCAGAAGAAGAGTAGGGCATCCATCTCCCTACCTCCACCGAAGTTCTAGTGCGCCGAAGCGACTAAACCATGCCAAAAACCATCGCACGAGCTCAACCGTCAACTTTGAATTCACCGAACGGGATCGCGCCAACACCACTCTCCATCCAACCCGCCAACACGCTCCAGACCACCTCCACAGCATCCCCGGGCCTCCTCCGTCTGCAGCCGGAGCAGAGGGGGAAAAAGGAGAGAGAACGGAGGGGGAGAGAGTGTGAACGGCGTGAGAAGAGTGAGGAGAGAGGTGAAGGAAGAAAAAGAGAAAAGAAAAATAGGAAATTTTGCAATTTTGCAATTTCCGTAAAATCTGATTTTTGGTCTGAAAATGCACTAATTCAGAAAAATATGGAAATATAGTCTAAACGATCCTTGGAAAGAATGCAATGCAACTGTAGCGTCCTCGAGTTGATTGACTCAATAATAAACTCTGCACTGGGTTCTGTAACTTGTACGGGAGAAAAACCCATGCAGATCGTAAAACACAACTCAAGACCCACAAAAGCGATCCGAGACACTCCGATAAGGATCCGAAAGACTCACGGCATTACAACCTCCCCTCCTTACAGAAATTTCATCCTCGAAATTAAAAGAACTAACAAGAGGAAGCAGGGAAGAACAAAGAACGAACAGGTTGTTGATTGATTAGAAAGACATATGATTTGCGAGGGGAGCGCCCCCCCCCCCCCCCCCCCGCCTCCGGCATCGGAAGGGGCACTGCTGGAGTTTGTTCCTTGGTGGCGAATCTAGTAGTTAGGAAGACATATGCACAAACCCTGTTGCAGAATCACCAGAGAGACAAGTGTGTGATTCCAGTGAAGGATCCAGGGTTCACGGATAAGGGGGAACCAGTAGTGTACTTCACCAAAGCCGACATCCAAGCTTCCATGAAGAATCTCTCGTTTGCTATAATAGTGAAATGCTCGTATGGTAGACCGGCTTTTCCGGAGATCAAATCCTGTCTGGCGTAGATAATGGCACTATCCATGGACTTCATTATCAGCAGGTTAACTCAGAGGCATATCCTTATTCGTTTGGGATGTGAAGAAGATTTTCTAAAGCTTTTGATGCAGAAGAACCTCTATATTAAGGGGTATTTGTTTAGATTTTTTTAGATGGACTCTAGATTTTGACTATGTTGTCGACCCTGCTTCAGCTCCGGTATGGCTGGGTTTCCCAGCGCTTCCTGTCAATCTTTACCATGAAGATTGTATGAAGTCGATTGCTGGCAACTTCGGGACAATGCTGAGAATTCATGATAAAACGTTGGAGATGACTGACACTACTGGAGCTTTGGCTTGTGTTGAATTGGATCTTTTTGCTCCGCGGAAAGAAAGGATATGGATTGATCTGGATGGAGCAGGTTTCTGGCAGATGGTTAATTATTACAGAGTTCCACAACTTTGTGGTGTATGTCACAAACTTGGACATCGTGATGCCGAATGTAAAAGGAAATTGGGGAACCCTGATCAGCCTCAGCCGCGTGCTAGGCCAGAACAACTACCAGTTAAGCAGGTCTTCATGCCTAGGCAACCGAGCACAAGAGATGTTCGACAGGATGCCTCAAAGATGAATAGATTTCAAGTTTTACAGGAGATGGTTATGTCTTATTGTAGTGGATTGGAGACATCTAAAAATGGTATAAACTTACCTGATGAAACATTTATGAATGAGTCTGAAGGTGGTAAAGTATCAGAAGACCTTGATGGGGAGGAACTGGAATTTCAGAATAAAGTTTGTACCTCTCATACTTCCACTTCTTAGCAGAAGGTAGAGCTTCCTTCAATTCCAATAGTGGTCAGCCAATTGAAGAATAAAGATAAGGTAAACGACCAGGGTTAGTCTAATGTAAGCAGCTCAAACTATGGATTACAGAAGCAAGAGGAAAGTCTTAATATGGTGAAATCTGGCAATGAGGCTCTAATAATTGATGATGGTAATAGTTTGGTTGTTCCATCTATGCAATCTGGGGGGATTGACATACTAGCTCCGGATACTGGTGTTATTGAGGTAAATTTGCAAATGGAGGAAAATATTGAGGCCATTAATTTGGCTAAAGTCAAAAAAGCTATCTCTTCTTTTAAGCTTAACACCAGTGATCTGTCGGTGGCTGATCAATCACAGGCTGAAAATATATTCATGCAGGAGTATACTTTGGTAAATGAACAGGAGTCCTTGGTCGATCATGGTGCTGGAATGAAAATAGCAGGTATCAACATAAAACAACCTATGACAAGAGCCAAAGCTAAGAATTTAGCAGGTGAACAACAACCTCTCTCTTTATCCCAATGATTAGCCCCACTATGATTTGGAATATCAGAGGTATTGGTAATGCAAAATATATGAGAAGCCTTAAACAACATTTAAGGTGCAACAACATACAGATGGCATGTATTATTGAGCCTAAGACCACTGTGGATAGGTTGGAACAAATTAAATGTCACGCCCCGAGAGCGGAAGATACTCGGAGACGCGTGACGCGTTTATATCAATCATGTCAATCAGAGTAGTAGTGTATTCGACACAAAGACAGAGTGCGCAAATATAAAGACAACCCAATCCATTAATTCCTTTAATATGAATATATCTATTACAAACCCTTGCAAATACTAGACTCAATAAAATAAAATACAACGCTTGACTCAACAAAAATAGAGAAAAGACAGGACTAAATTGATGCTTGAGTAGCTCTAACTCTTTCACTCTTGACTATCCCCTTCAGATTGAGTTCCCTCATCGTCGGACTTACCTGAAACGTAGGGAAACACTGAGTGAGCGAACGCTCAGTAGAAAATTATATCTCAAGAACTAGCAATGGGTTTAAGTAATTACATCTTTCATGAATGCACTATATCTATGCATGCTCGCATAAAACGACAAGATAGAGAGAGTGTATAACAATAAGATGGCAAGAAGAACTAGTCATGAACTTTCAAGAACTTATATCAAAAGATATCAAGATATTTAAGCAAGTAAACTTATCATGTTATGTTGAAATTTGGCTATTTTGTTTCAAGTCAAGCAAGTATGCAATTACCCTTTCTCGGGCCACGCAAGTCATGTAATATCAAGTCAAGTACAAGTACAAGATTTGTGGAATGTTCAATCAAGCTAGTCATGCACTTCGGTATAATGCCAATACCGTGATCAATCAACTCCCATGGGCACAAGTACTTTCGGATGCTCCTCCCAGGACCAGATCGGGCCTTATATGCGCAGGCATTAATCATGTATTTTAACATCCACTTTTGTATATAGCCAATATGGAATTTCAAGGATAAAGCTTATAGATACGTAGGTTAGACTTTGAAAGAATAGAGTCCAAAAATATGAGACTTGACATAGAATGACGATAATAACGGTACAATCACGATTATTGATAAAACTAGGTGGAATTGGTTCCCTAACTTGGATACCAAGATCAATAAGTATGGACATTCTTTATATAGAATTGAGGTCCACATGAACATCACATCAATGGCAAGACGTCCTCATTCTTAATATAGAATTGAGGTCCACAAGAACATCATGTTGAATATAGAATTGGGGTTTACAAGAACAGCATCAAAGGGCATGATAACCTCATCCCATTAAGAAAATTCTCATGATACACACTTTGCATAACATGAGGGCCGGTATACCATGTTTCTATAGAGTGACATGGCAAAATAGTGTAATGGATTTTTATGGTACAACCAGCTCAGTCGGCCTTGAGGGAATCCAAGGCTCGAGGAGTCTTATGGAGGTCTCTATGACTAACTCGCTAGTCCAAAGGAACGGAATGTCCAATGGAGAGCTTGTATGTCAATGAGAATTAGTAGGTAAACGATAAATCATCATGCAACGTGGGACTATACTCACGGAACGGAATATAGTGCCGATTACATATATATATATATATATATATATATATATATATATATATATATATATATATATATATATATATATACATGATCATGACAGGAAAAATAGCAGGATTTCACAGGTATACTCATGCAATATATTAGGTTCATGGTTACATAGATATTAAATTTTATACGTGGGTATTTGTTAATTACATGTAATTGACGACTTATGGGCATGGCGTCAAAATAATAATTAGCGCCCTAGTGTGGGTCGCTTATTTAAATTAGCGTCCTTGTCAAGGGCATTTCTTTTTAAAATTACATGGAAAAACATCTGAAACCATAATCAAACTATATGCATGTATGACAGAAAGTATTACTAGCAACTGGAGTTGGTTTGGGCTACGTTCTTGAGAAAACCTACTTGGTTTAGAGGAAGATACGTAAAAGATGTGAAGAGATGATACTCTGTTTGCAACAGAGTTTCCTGATCGCCGGAAGAAGAAAACAAGATGAAGAACTTCTCATCCTTCAACTATATGAGAGTTTCTTCACGTTGCAGGCAACCTGCAGAGGAAGAAGGAAAGACGAACGATCATTATCTTCCTTAAACCGTGACTGAAGGAAAAGAAGAACACTACCTGTTCTTCGTGTACGGCAGCAGCAGACGAACGCCAAAATAGCGATCAGGGCTTGATTAGGGAGTATATTTATAGGGTTTTGGGGATCCTAATAGGGTTAGAGTTGTATTGGAAGTAATACTTCCATGATAGAGTCCATACCGTATTCCACCTTCGACGTAGTTATCCAGAACTTGCCCTGGATAAACTCCTGGGTCGAACGAAACTCGAACTGAATTAACGTCTTAAGTGAGGGCATCGAATTTAAATTGACGCCTTGTCTAGCGTCGTTACTTATGTAAACGTGCCCATGTAGAGGGCGTTTCATTTCTTTTCCTTAATTTTTATTTTTCCCATCGTTTGAAATTTGACGCCCTATTGTCTAGGCGTCCCTTTTAAATTAACGCCTTATCTAGAGGCATTTCCTTTTGAATCAGCGCCTTGATAAAAGGCGTTATTTCTTCTTGATTAATGATTTACCCATTTAGACTCTTTGTCATCTATTTACTTATCTTTTATTTTAATTTAATTTATTTAAAAATCTTGTTTTTATCAGGGTTGCTACACCCTCCCCCACTTAAAGGAATTTGGTCCCCAAATTCAATAGTATATATATATATATATATAAGTGGAGAGCATAGAGTATATACCTTAAAATAATTCTGGAAATCGCTTCCTCATGGATTCCTCGGTCTCCCATGTAGCTTCATGATCAGAACTCTTATTCCATTGTACTTTTATCATGGGAATAACCTTATTCCTTAGAGTACGGACTTCACGATCTAGTATCCTTATGGGCCTCTGTTCATATGTGAGATCCTTCTGGATAACTAAGTCTCCATGTTCAATAATATGTGATGGATCGTGCACATACTTCTTCAACATAGATATGTGGAATACATTATGTACATTGGACAGTTGAGGAGGCAATGCGATGCGATAAGCAACCTCGCCAACTCGTTCCAGTATCTCGAAGGGTTCGATGAATCTTGGTGTAAGCTTACCCTTAACACCAAATCTCCGTATGCCACGTCCAGGCGATATCTTGAGAAATACATGGTCTCCAACTTGGAATTCAAGATCTCTCCTTCTCGTGTCGGCATAAGCCTTTTGCCTAGACTGAGCAACTTACAGTCTTTCTCTAATCAATTGTATCTTCTCAGTGGTATCCCTTACCATGTCTGGACCTAATAGTTGTTTTTCTCCAACTTCGTCCCAGCATAAGGGTGATCGACAACTCCTTCCGTATAAGGCTTCGAAAGGTGCCATTTGTATACTTACCTGGTAGCTATTATTGTAAGCAAATTCCACCAACGGCAAGTGATCATGCCAGCTTCCATCAAAATCAATGATGCAAGCTCTGAGCATATCTTCAACCACCTGGTTAGTTCTCTCGGTCTGACCATCCGTTTGAGGATGAAAAGCTGTACTAAAGTTAAGCCTTGTTCCCAACGAATGTTGTAGTCCTTTCCAAAAATGAGAAGTAAAACGGGGATCTCTGTCAGACACGATTGAAACAGGAATACCATGTAATCTGACTATTTCCTTGATGTATAATGCAGCCAAAACGTCAACTGACCATCGGCTCTTTATTGGCAAGAAATGCGCCGATTTAGTCAATCGGTCAATAATAACCCATATTCCATCATGTCCTCCTTTTGATTTAGATAGACCCATGATGAAATCCATACTAATATTCTCCCACTTCCATTTGGGAATATCTAGAGGATGTAATTTTCCAGCAGGCTTTTGGTGTTCCGCCTTGACCTTTTGGCAAGTGAGACAGCGTGATACATAGTCTGCTATTTCCCTTTTCATGTTGGGCCACCAAAAATTCCTCTTCACATCATGGTATATTTTGGTTGATCCTGGATGAATTGTGTACCTTGATCTATGAGCTTCATCTAAGATCTTCTTCTTTAACTCGGGACAATCCGGTATGCAAGTTCTATTCCTGAACACTAATCTTCCTTCACAAGTTATTTGGAAATCAGATTGTCCTTCCAATCTGCCCTTGATTTCTACTAATATTGGGTCATCATTCTGAAGTGCTTGTGTTTCAGTTAATAGGTCTGGACGAATGCTTATATGAGATAATGTGACACATTGAAAGTCTGTGTCTATGCTTATATTGAGTTCGGAGAATTCCTTCAGCAATTTCCATTCTTGAATCATACAATTGGCTAACAGTGCTCTCGGCTTTCGACTAAGGGCATCTGCTACATGGTTACCCTTTCCGGGATGATATTGTATATTGAAGTCAAAGTCCTTGAGATATTCTAGCCAACGCCTTTGCCTCATATTTAGTTCCTTTTGAGAGAAAAGATACTTGAGACTCTTGTGTTCGGAGTATATAGTAAACTGCACTCCATATAGATAATGTCTCCAGATCTTTAGTGCAAATACTACCGCGGCTAATTCTAAGTCATGGATGGGGTAGTTCTCTTCATGCTTCTTTAATTGACGAGAAGAGTAAGCTATAACCTTTCCTTGTTGCATTAGAACACATCCGAGGCCAATGCCAGAAGCATCAGTGTATACCTCGAATTTCTCTCCTTCCACTGGTAAAGCTAAGACAGGAGCTGTAGTAAGATGATCCTTGAGAGTTTGGAAGCTTCTTTCACATTCCTCACTCCATTCATAACGGATCTCCTTGCGAGTTAACCTCGTAAGTGGTACGGTGATCTTAGAGAAATCTTTGATGAATCGCCTGTAATAGCCAGCAAGACCTAAGAAACTTCGGATCTCGCTAGCGTTGGTCGGTCTTTCCCAATTTCTTACAGCTTCAACTTTTGATGGATCTACTGATAAGCCATCCTTTGATATAACATGTCCGAGAAAAGTCACTTGCTCAAGCCAGAATTCACACTTGCTGAGTTTTGCATATAATTGGTTTGTCCTCAATATTTGTAATGTAATCCTCAATTGCTCCTCATGCTCTTCCTTAGTCTTGGAATAAATTAATATATCATCAATAAAGACCACCACGAATTGATCCAAATAAGGCCTGAATATACTATTCATTAACTGCATAAAGGTAGCAGGGGCATTCGTTAGTCCAAAAGGCATAACAACAAACTCATAATGGCCATGCCTGCTTCTGAATGCAGTCTTATGAATGTCATCATCCTTGATCCTTAGTTGGTGATATCCTGACCTGAGATCAATCTTGGAAAAGTACTTGGATCCAGATATTTGATCAAATAACTCATCGATTCTCGGCAGTGGATACTTGTTCTTGATAGTGAGATGATTCAACTATCGATAGTCGATGCATAGTCTCATGGATCCATCCTTCTTCTTTACAAATAATACAGGCGCTCCCCACGGGGAAGTACTCGGTCTAATGAATCCTTTCTTAAGAAGTTCCATCAATTGCTCCTTTAACTCCTTGAGTTCGGCAGGGGACATTCTATAAGGTGCCTTAGAAACTGGACCAGCACCAGAGACTAAGTCGATGGTGAAGGCCACTTCTCTTTGTGGGGGTAATCCAGGCAGATCTTCCGGAAACACATCCGAAAATTCTTGCACAACTGGGATATCTTCTATCTTAGTTTCCTTATTCTCTTTAATTGTGACAAATGCAAGGAAAGATACACATCCTTTCTTTATTAGCTTGCTAGCTCGGAGAGCCGAAATAAGAGGTGACTCGCTCCGACTCTTGGGGCTAGAATAGACTAGTTCTGGAAAGTTTCTGAAGGTAACTTTGCTGTTATGGCAATCGACTGTTGCCTGGTATTTGGATAACCAATCCGCTCCCAATATGACATCATACTTCTTTAGATCTAAACATATGAGATCGATAGGAAGATTTCTTCCTTTTACCAAGACTTCACAGTTTTGATAATGGTGAATAATATCAGTTTCGTTTCCGAGAGGAGTAGATAAAATTATTTTCATCCATTCCGGTTCCATAGGTAGTGGGTTAGCAAACTTCTTGGAAATAAAAGAATGTGATGCACCCGTATCAAATAAGACATGTGCATACTTGGAACAAACTTTCAGTGTACCTTCTACTAGTCCGCCTTCTTCTTCTTCGGTCTCCTTAATTGCGTGAAGACGAGCGTTCTTGGTTACCGGGCGCTTTCCGTCACCGGTTTGATCATTAAGTAATGGGCAATCGGGAATCCGATGCTCACGGCTCCCACAACGGAGACATGCTCCAAGTTTCCTCCATCACTCTTCGGCTTTATGACCAGCCTTGTCACAATGCTTGCATATTATATTCGAAGGTGTAGTAGTGATAGAGAAGGGCTTGGTCTTCTTAAATTTTTGGTCTTGAAAAGAAGTACCTCCAGTACTAGGCCTCTTCTTGAAGTTGGGTTTAAAGGAACCCGAACTTGTAACTTGTTCCTTCTTATCCTTCCCACGGATTCTATCTGATAGCTCCGTGGCATCTTCTAACAATTGAGCTCGGCGTACTATCTCTGAGTAGACCTGAATATCCATTGGTGCCAGCTGGGTGATATATTAGGGCCTGAGCCCATTAAGGAACCTCCTAGCTTTCATCTTCTCGGTGCTAACTAAGTGCTTAGCATACCGAGACAATCTAGAGAATTGTGCCTCGTACTCCGCCACCAATAATAACCGTTGCTTGAGTGTGGCAAATTCGGTAGCTTTCTTTTCTTGGACTCGGTCTAAAAAATATTTATTGTTGAAATGTTCAACAAATTCTTCCCAAGTAATTTGGTCTTGATTTATAGTAGCTTCGACTGACTCCCACCAGCATCGGGCATCCCTTTCTAGTTGGAAAGTAGCTAATAAGACTTTATCTTGATCCGTGCATTACATAACACAGAATATACGCTCCGTCTCCCTGATCCAGTGCTCTGCGTCATCCGGATCAGTAGAACCCATGAATTTGGGAGGGTTCATGTTCTTGAAGACTTGGTGGAGACTTCCGGCTCGTTGTGCACCTCCCTATGCTACTTGTTGCAGCACTTGGGTCATGCCTTAGAGTGTACGCTGCATGTTGCGCCACTGAGCACGTTCGGCAGCCATTATCCTACAATTACAATAACTATATTAGTATATACTCGCGTTAAGGGCTTTTAAGTTTTTATGTTAACTCAACCCTTGGTTCTACCCAATCTCACCGGTTAAAGGTTAAACCTATCCTTGGACTTGGGTTTTCCTAGGAATTGAATACCCTAGGCTCTGATACCACAAAAAACTGTCACACCCCGAGAGCGGAAGATACCCGGAGACGCGTGACGAGTTTATATCAATCATGTCAATCAGAGTAGTAGTGTATTCGACACAAAGACAGAGTGCGCAAATATAAAGATAACCTAATCCATTAATTCCTTTAATATGAATATATCTATTACAAACCCTTGCAAATACTAGACTCAATAAAATAAAATACAACGCTTGACTCAACAAAAATAGAGAAAAGATAGGACTAAATTGATGCTTGAGTAGCTCTAACTCTTTCACTCTTGACTATCCCCTTCAGATTGAGTTCCCTCATCGTCGGACTTACCTGAAACGTAGGGAAACACTGAGTGAGCGAACGCTCAGTAAGAAATTATATCTCAAGAACTAGCAATGGGTTTAAGTAATTACATCTTTCATGAATGCACTATAGCTATGCATGCTCGCATAAAACGACAAGATAGAGAGAGTGTATAACAATAAGATGGCAAGAAGAACTAGTCATGAACTTTCAAGAACTTATATCAAAAGATATCAAGATATTCAAGCAAGTAAACTTATCATGTTATGTTGGAATTTGGCTATTTTGTTTCAAGTCAAGCAAGTATGCAATTACCCTTTCTCGGGTCACGCAAGTCATGTAATATCAAGTCAAGTACAAGTACAAGATTTGTTGAATGTTCAATCAAGCTAGTCATGCACTTCGGTATAATGCCAATACCGTGATCAATCAACTCCCATTGGCACAAGTACTTTCGGGTGCTCCTCCCAGGACCAGATCGGGCCCTATATGCGCAGGCATTAATCATGTATTTTAACATCCACTTTTGTATATAGCCAATATGAAATTTCAAGGATAAAGCTTATAGATACGTAGGTTAGACTTTGAAAGAATAGAGTCCAAAAATATGACACTTGACATAGAATGATGATAATAACGGTACAATCACGATTATTGATAAAACTAGGTGGAATTGGTTCCCTAACTTGGGTACCAAGATCAATAAGTATGGACATTCTTTATATAGAATTGAGGTCCACATGAACAGCACATCAATGGTAAGACGTCCTCATTCTTAATATAGAATTGAGGTCCACAAGAACATCATGTTGAATATAGAATTGGGGTTTACAAGAACAGCATCAAAGGGCATGATAACCTCATCCCATTAAGAAAATTCTCATGATACACACTTTGCATAACATGAGGGCCGGTATATCATGTTTCTATAGAGTGACATGGCAAAATAGTGTAATGGGTTTTTATGGTACAACCAGCTCAGTCGGCCTTGAGGGAATCCAAGGCTCGAGGAGTCTTACGGAGGTCTCTATGACTAACTCGCTAGTCCAAAGGAACGAAATGTCCAATGGAGAGCTTGTATGTCAATGAGAATTAGTGGGTAAACGATAAATCATCATGCAACGTGGGACTATACTCACGGAACGGAATATAGTGCCGATTACATATATATATATATATATATAACCCTTCGGTGACAGTAATCAGTGTAAAATAGTAATACAGAAAATAGCGACTTAAGCTAAGTCATTAATTATCCAATTAACGCCTTACTCAGGGGCGTTTATTCACAATTTGACGACGTATACATTAGCTGTCCCTTCAATATTTCTATTTTGCAGAAAATAAATATTCTGGAATTTTTACAAAAACGCGCCCTGGACAGGGGCGTTACTTGTCCACTAGCGCCCTGGTCTGGGGCGTCAGTTCAATAAGAGACGACCTAGACAAGGTCGTGAATTCAAGAATTTACCAATTTTTATAAAATTTCAGGAAAGAGGGTACATGATCATGACAGGAAAAATAGCAGGATTTCACAGGTATACTCATGCAATATATTAGGTTCATGGTTACATAGATATTAAATTTTATACGTGGGTATTTGTTAATTACATATAATTGACGACTTATGGGCATGGCGTCAAAATAATAATTAGCGCCCTAGTGTGGGTCGCTTATTTAAATTAGCGTCCTTGTCAAGGGCGTTTCTTTTTAAAATTACATGGAAAAACATCTGAAACCATAATCAAACTATATGCATGTATGACAGACAGTATTACTAGCAACTGGAGTTGGTTTGGGCTACGTTCTTGAGAAAACCTACCTGGTTTAGAGGAAGATACGTAAAAGATGTGAAGAGATGATACTCTGTTTGCAACAGAGTTTCCTGATCGCCGGAAGAAGAAAACAAGATGAAGAACTTCTCGTCCTTCAAGTATATGAGAGTTTCTTCACGTTGCAGGCAACCTACAGAGGAAGAAGGAAAGACGAACGATCATTATCTTCCTTAAACCGTGACTGAAGGAAAAGAAGAACACTACCTGTTCTTCGTGTACGGCAGCAGCAGACGAACGCCAAAATAGCGATTAGGGCTTGATTAGGGAGTATATTTATAGGATTTTGGGGATCCTAATAGGGTTAGAGTTGTATTGGAAGTAATACTTCCATGATAGAGTCATTACCATATTCCACCTTCGACGTAGTTATCCAGTACTTGCCCTGGATAAACTCCTGGGTCGAACGAAACTCGAACTGAATTAACGTCTTAAGTGAGGGCGTCGAATTTAAATTGACGCCTTGTCTAGCGTCGTTACTTATGTAAACGCGCCCATGTAGAGGGCTTTTCATTTCTTTTCCTTAATTTTTATTTTTCCCGTCGTTTGAAATTTGACGCCCTATTGTCTAGGCGTCCCTTTTAAATTAACGCCTTATCTAGAGGCGTTTCCTTTTGAATCAGTGCCTTGATAAAAGGCATTATTTCTTCTTGATTAATGATTTACCCATTTAGACTCTTTGTCATCTATTTACTTATCTTTTATTTTAATTTAATTTATTTAAAAATCTTGTTTTTATCAGGGTTGCTACATTAAATCAAAACTGATGTTTGATCATGCTTGTGTGAATCAAGAGGATAATTCTAAAATCTGGTTATTTTGGCAGAATTCTATTAATGTCTCGATTGTCCAGTGCAACCCTCAGTTTATTTCTGTCCAAGTTAAGATTGGTGGAGGTGCTGAGTACATGGCTTCATTTGTTTATGCTTCATGTAATGTGGCTGTTAGGAGAGAGCTTTTTGCAGATCTAGAGATGTTTGGAAGGTCGGTTAACCAGCCTTGGTTTGTGGGAGGGGACTTTAATGCCATTCTATCTCCTGACGAAAAGAAAGGGGGTACCATGGGTTTTGTTAATTCAATGATTGATTTCCAAGGATTTGTAGCTGTGGCTGGGTTTATGGATGCTGGGTATTCTGGTAATCCATTTACATGGTCTAATAATCAAGCTGGGACTAGAAATATTAAAACTAGGCTGGATAGGATTCTTTTCAATGACAGTTAGGTTGAAAAATTTTCTGTGGTTGTTGTTAAACATTTGCTGAGAGAACCATCATACCACTCACCGTTGCTGCTTTATTGTCCTCAATTTAAAGGTGGGCCTAGCAGATTTGTCTTTCAACATATGTGGTTAGAGGATGCTAATTTTATCTCCATGGTGCAGACTACTTGGACTTCTATTCCTACTATTCATCATAATGCCTTTTACAACCTTCAAAACAAACTCAAGGCTCTCAAACCTATAATTAAACTATGGAACAAAGACAGGTTTGGTAATATTTTTGACAGAAAATGTAGAGCTGAGGAGGAATGCTCATTGGCTGAATCTATATTTCATGGTGATCCTAATGAAGGCAACAGAGTTGCTTTGCAGGTCGCCCAAGCTGAATTAAGGAGATGCTTGCATCTTAAAGAAATTTTCTGGGGGCAAAAGGCTAGAATTTACTGGATGAAGATGGGAGATCGTAACACCAAGTTTTATCATATGTATGTCACTCAAAGAAGAGCTAGGATGGCCATCCACATAATCATGTTAGATAATGGGGAATGGTGTGAGGATGAAGACGTGATTAAGGTCAAGGCTGTTGATTTTTTCCAGCAACAATTTACCTCATCGGAGCACACTATAAAGCCTGTTGTATTAGATCATATCCCCTCTCTGGTCACTATTGAGGAAAATGAGGCTCTAACCATTGTACCTGATGAAGAAGAAATTAAAAAAGTTGTTCACTCCCTAGAGTCTGATAGTGCCCCAGGTCCTGATGGTTATACTGGTATGTTCTTCATTTCATGTTGGGAATTTATATCAGCTGATGTGATTAGGGCTGTGCAAGGCTTCTTCAGAGGTATGCCTCTGCCAAAAGGTACCACTTCCCCATGTATCGTTATGATTCATAAAGTGGCATCACCCATTTCTTTTGCTGAGATGCGGCCGATTAGCCTTTGCAACTTCACCTATAAAATCATTTCTAGAATCATCAGCAACAGGATGGTGAACATTTTACCTAATATCATATCTAAAAACCAAGGGGGCTTTGTTCAAGGGAGACATATTGTGGACACAATCTCTTTAGCCTCAGAGTTGATGAAGGAGCTAGGGAGGAAGGTAAGGGGTCATAATATTATCCTCAAACTCGACATGGCCAAGGCCTATGACAGATTGGAATGGGATTTTTTGCTTGCTGTAATGAGGAAGTTTGGGTTCTCGAACAGATTTTGCTCTCTTATCTCTATGATGCTTTGTAAATGTTGGTTCTCTGTCCTTGTTAATGGTTCATCGACAGGTTATTTTAAATCAACCAGAGGGGTCAGACAGGGAGACCCTTTGGCTCCGGCCCTTTTCATTATTGCAGAAGAGGCTCTCAGTAGGGGTATTGCTAGACTATTTCTTGATGGTGAAATTCAACCATTCCATGTACCCCGTGGTTGTCCCCATGTATCCCATTTACTTTATATTGATGATACATTAGTCTTTAGTAATGGCAAGGCAAGGAACCTTAGAAGGCTGTTGGATTTCATCAGTGACTATGAGGTGTCATCAGGATAGAAGGTGAACAAAGCTAAAAGTAGTTTTATGGTCTCTCAGAAAGTTTCTCATGCTGTCATTAGTAGGATTGCTGACTGTACGGGTTTTCAGCACAAAAATGGTATCCAATCATATCTTGGCGTCCCTCTTTTTGAAGGTAGGAAGAGAATATCTAACTATAAATATCTGCTGGAGAAAATATGCAATAGAATTAATAGTTGGCAGTCCAAATACCTTTCTCAGGCAGGCCGGAGATGCCTTATCATTTCTGTGTTACAATCCATCCCTATTTATACTGCTAGTGCTTCCTGTATTCCAGCTACTATTATTAGCATGATCAACAAGCTATGTGCTAACTTTTTTCTGGGCTGGTAAAGAATGAACTAGGCATCATTGGGTGGCATGGTCCAGCATCACCAATCCCATTGAGGAAGGTGGCCTTGGAATTAAAAGCTTGCGTTACATTCACATTTCGGTGGTAGCTAAGCAAATTTGGACAATTATCCATGGTTCCTCTCTCTGGTCACAGTATGCCACTTCAAGATATATTAAGGAGCATCTTAGTTCTATTCAGGACCCCTTTCCAAGTGGTGTCCGGAGGGACATATTCAGGCAAGCCAGGAACCTGGTTTTATCTAAAACCCGGTGGATCCCTATGGATGGTAAAACTATCAATGTCTTGAAGGACAATTGGTGTGGTGTAATTCTGGCACCCAATAACTGCCCCATTAATGTTACGCTTGGTGAAGCCCTGGCTAGTCCTAATCACCAGGTATGGTCCTATATTCCTCCTAATGTGGCTCAATATATGGGTAATTTGCAGTTTCAACAGATGCCAGATATTTGTGCCTGGGATGCCAACAATGATGGTGGTTTTACCAGCAAAACTGCATATAATTCAGTGAGAACTCAAGGGAACAAAAGACCTCCTTTAAAGAGGATTTGGGGAGAGCATTTCCCTCCTAGGGCCTCCATATTCTGTTGGCGGACATTAAACCGAGCAGTGCCGGTTGATAGTATTATTGTAAAGGTTGGTATATGCTTACCTTCCAAGTGTGTTTGCTGCAAGGATAATAACCAAGAGGAGACCTTGAACCACTTACTTATGGAGAGTCAAATAGCCAGACCACTGTGGAATTTCTTCAGGTTGCTTTTCGATTCTAGATGCAGAACTAACAGCTCTGTTACGGGTTTTTGCTGGGATATTCTATGTTCAACTGACTGTAAGTCTCCATTTTGTTTTACTGCCACCCTTGTCATGTTGCTCATTCTTTGGGAGACATGGAAACCCAATGCAGCATTAAATTTGAAGACAAAAGGCTCTCAATCAGAGTAATACAGCAACAAATCTGTAGGCAGACTGAGTACTCTTTGCAACAAGTGATCTTCAGCAAGGCTCCCTCAGATAGTGAGAGACTCATTTTAGATCAGTATAAATTTACTTTCAGGTTGAATGTGAAACCCCCAAAGATAATTAAATGGTCATGTCCTAGTCATGGTTATGCTTTGAATGTTGATGGGGTTGCTAAAGAAAACCCTGGGCAGGCAGGTGGAGGTGGTTGCATCAGAGGCAGTCATGGTGAATTTGTCTTTGGATTCTCATATTATTATGGTGTGGGTACCAATATGGTGGCTGAGGCGAGAGCCTTACTTGATGGGCTGAGGGTCCTGGTTAAATGTGGCCTCCCAATTGCTGTGATATATTCTGACTCCAAAGTTTTAGCTACTTTGTTACAGTCGAACAATAAACCACCTTGGAGGATACGAAAATGGTGGGATGAGATTAGGCATACTATCACTAATAATAACTGGTCTCTTCAGCATATATATAGAGAGGGGAACTCTGTTGCTGATGCTTTGGCATCCCAAGCGTGTTCTACTCGGATTAACAAGGACTATAGAAGTTGGCATGACCTCCCTTGTAGAGTGCGTGGTCTTGCTACTGTAGATGCTGCTGGCCTTCCTAGCTAGAGGGGGTAAAATGATGTGTTGGTCTATTTTTGTGATAGATTGGTTTTTTTTATACATTCTCAGGGGTATGCCCCGTCCTACACATGCTCAAACAGTTACTTGCACAGACTTCACAAAGCTCAGACAATGATATGCACCGACTTTAGCAGCGAATGGGTGAGACGTGCACCAATCTTATCTAAAGCTCCAACAATGACGTGCACCAACAACGACTTCTGTGGATGTGCACCGAATGCGCCAGTTTCTAGAGGATTGTACAGCTTTCTTTTCATTTTATATCTCTTTGTATTTTTAGAGGCTTGGCCTCTTATGAATTTGTACATATTTGGAAAATCAATAAAATAAAGCATCAAGTGGTGATTTGGTGGAGTGAGAACATTCCCTTCCTCTGGAATGGGGGTGCACTCTCCCTTTTTCCTGCTTGATGACTTGGCTTTATATAAAAAAAAAAGGGAAGAACGAACCCAAACATCAGCTACGCTCTCCAAGCATCAGCCAACACCAACACCTAGAACACGGCAACACAAGTCACGCAAAACACAACTTAGAGGAACACTGCCAGACCACAATCATAGGTACACGCTCTTGATCTGAAGACAAATTGATCCAAAGAACAAGCACGGCACCCAAGTGAACACAAGGCCGATACCTCCGAAACAAGGCAACGTCGCTTCCGTCTCACAGGGAAAGGAGACATGACTCATGCCACGAAAATAGCTATCAGTAAAACACTCGGAAAAAACAACAAGCATAAGCTTAAACAAGGAAACACAGTCCTCTCAATTGACAGCTCGACATCATCGACTCCCATGCCAAAAGCAACAAGACTGGCATGCAGAACGCCAATTACAGCACTGGACCACGAGCACAATCAATTCAGTCCTCACTCAGACATTATATCTGATTCGAGTCACATGCTAACTCTATCATAACAAAAGAGTACAGCAATACTAACCGACAAGACCTCGATCCACACAATGCCAAATCAGACCCATATGGAAATCCTCCCAAGCTAAACACGACCACCAACGAACAACAACAGCACTTGCAGAATCCCGACTCCATACTGAACACAGAACCACAGGACATAACTGCAAGCTGTGTCACATCAAGGCACAATTACAGCTGAACACACGGCTAACATGCACAAGCCATGCCACGAACAGCTCACCAACAAGGACCCACAACGATAGCAACAAGAATAATCCCGGAGAACGCACCTCAAGGACCACGATCACGTCCTGAGAGTACAACGTCTAAGAAAAGTTACAGAGAATAGGAGGGTACTCGACCAGCAAATATGTCGATAGATTCCCCTAATCCTCACATATTCTAGTGCCAACAACCATAATGCCTCCAGCAACGGCATGACAACCAACAACACCAAGGCACAAATTTCCAAGACGAAGATACACCAAGGAAATAAACTTCTCGGCCAGCCAGAATCTGCCAACTTCACGATCCTGAACCGTGGGTTATCAGCCCACACGCTTTCGCTACACGCTCAACACAATGCACACAAGCTTCAAGGATAACTCGGAATCCGCATCTCAGCACACACTCGGCACCATTGCAACTCACAAACCTGCAACGTACCAAGCCTCGAGTACTGATCCTGCAAACAACTGATCACAAGTAGCCAAAGTGCAAATCGAGAAGAGCACCAGCTTCAGCACAAAGTACAAAGAACACATGTCTCATCTTATCTTTACGTCCTGAAACGATTACTGAACCTTCAAAGCACAACAGCCGCCAAACACGGCACATCGAACATGGTGCACAACGGCTCCCAAACACAAAATCTGGGTCCAAAGCCAAGCAACCGTCGAACAAAGGCAAATCAAGTTCAGAATTAATACTGTCCACACTTAAGCAGACACAGAACAAGGGCTTCACCAAGACAACAGTTCCAAGGCTTACCTCGAAAAGATGCCACCAAACAAGAGGAGAAGAATCAGGCTCGACTAACAGTAGCTAACCATGAAAGAAAATCCTAGGTTCACCCGAGCATTCTTCCAAACAAGGCATCTAATCGACCACCTCGACGCAAGCTTAACACCTCAGGGGCTGAACAAATATCAAGCTGGGATGACCAAAGTAACATAAGAATGTGCACGACCATCACACTAATGATAAAGTCACCAGCCACCTGAACAAATCACAAAAAAATCTCGAACACTGCACCATAGATTCACGCCTGTCGGCGAACTCTGCCAAGCACAGCATAACCGAGATAAACATCATGACAAAAAGAAAGCACTCCATCACATCTTGACGAGAGCGAAACCATCTCGCACAGTGCCAACATAGCACGCACAAGACCACACGCGAAAACAAAGCGACAAACAATCGTAAAACCATTGTCAGCTGTCGACTGTACTGGACCTTAAGGACTCTAAGTACTGTAATATCTCGAATTCCCATGTACCTTCACACAACACAGCTCTGATACCAACTGTGACGACCCAGGCTCCAGATATCGAGTAAACTTGATAATACTTAGGTCCTGCGAGGCCTCCCAAGAGCGGTAAGCTCCGAAGGGATAAAAGGAGTATGTGTGGTACATCGAAGTCCCAGATAAAGCAATAAGCAATTAATATTTTGTTGATCAGGTTTGCTAAAGTAACAGAAATAAAATTACCTTTTTAATTTACAATTTAAATTAACAGAGTCTAGTGCAAATAAAGGCAAGTACAGTCCAACAAGAAGGAAAACGTACACTAAAGTCAGGGGAGGCCCGACGTAGGTAACGCTGGAAACTACGAATTGACGCACTGCATCACGAACGATGAGGAAGAAGAGCGATGACAACTGAAAAGTAGGGGTGAGCCTCGTGTCACTGGCTCAGTAGGGGTCATGCAGATCCCCACTAGAAACAACGCAGTAACACGCTAAACAGCGCTAAACAATAAAGCAGGAGTAAAGACAACTAAAAAGGAAGAGTAAAGCCGTACTAACCAAAAACACGGCTGCCGATCGAACCTCGGCCCCCTAAGCTACTCTAAACAGCAACAGAAAGGTGAACACTGATCTCACAAAGTTGGGAGTTACCGATCTGTCAACAAAGCACTATCTTCAAAGCTGAAGCCCACCGAAATAAGTAAAACCCTATAGAAGACCTACACAGTCAAAGGCACGAACATACGCGAACTCACCGTCGTGTACGCTATACAAGACTAGACTTCGAGTGAAGCCACGCACAGGCTACTCGGAAACCAATGATGAAAACACGCGTCACGAGAGTTATGTGTCAAGTGACAGAAGCACCTCATCACTAGAAGAATAGCCAGATGCGTCCACTGACGTCTTACACTGCGCCACAAGTATCTCCCACACACCAAAAACGGTGGTAACTGAGATACTCACAAAATCAAGTATGAGGAACAACAGTACCAAGTACTAGGAGCAATGGTACCACAAAACTAAGGACAAGGTACCACAGTAACGAGTGACTAGTCAGTGTCACGCCCGTCGGCACTTGTCCAAATGCCCCTGACCACGTGTGCACACACAAGCTCAATGCCTTGAGCCAGGCCTCTAGCTTGCTTTCCCCCCCAATAGGACGCTACCGCAAGGCAAGGGGGCCCACGAAAACTTGCTTATAAACCGTATATCGGGAACACGCCCCGCCACCACCCCTAGGTGGGCCTAAACACAGGAAAGTGTCGTCAGGGTACGACTAGTGGAGGCTCACTAGACACAGAAACTCCAAAACACTAGTGCTGAAGTACAGAAAGGCTAAGCATGCATTATCGCACATACTACGAAGCACCAGACCCAGGGTAGCATACCAGACTGCCATCGGACTCAGGATAAACTGTTATGCCCCTTGTGCCTTGATGATGTTGTTCAGTTTTGATGATAGCAAACACTATGAGTCATGTAAGACTAGAATAAATAGATGTTCTGCATGCAATCTCTACATACATGGTTCAATGCATGGTTCATCTTTCAGTATACATAGTCTATGCATACTTTGTTACGCATTGGAAGTCGATGCGTGTACATTGCATCTGTCGGGACTATACATCGCTGCATGCTATCAACTCTGTACAACCCACGTTGCTTCACTCGACCAAGTCAGTGCAAGCAATATTCATCCTTTAGCTTAGTTCGCAGCTAAGTCAGTACAACCCGTGTTCTTCACGCATACACATAGTCAGTGCATCGATTTGGCTCACGCATACACATAGTCAGTGCATCGCTTTGCCTCATGCATACACAAATACACAAAGTCTCTACAACCTTTGCTAATACTAGCATTTAAGTTCGTGCATCATTTCACAAGTCTGTACAACCTTTGTTGATACGAGCATTTAAGTTCGTGCATCATTTCACAAGTCTGTACAACCTTTGTTGATACGAGAAGGTAAGTTCGTGCATAGTTTCATTAGGTCTGTGCATTATGCATTCATGCTTAAACTCTTGGCACAGCAAGTTGGTGCATCATCTTGTCCCATGCACACACAAGTCTGTACACATCTCGGTGGCATGCCTGAGTATTCCTCTTTTAATGTGCACACTTTCCTATATGCATACTGCACTACATGCCATCAAGTCTGTACATGTTTAGTTCAAATCTCGAACTAACTCGATGCATCCTTCTCTTTTCCTTCAGATTGATTCAAACTGATAATAAGTCTGACCTGACAGGACTTCTATTCGAGGAATCTAAGAAGGGCACATAACTCGAGAATGAAAGAAAGCTCCAGGATCGTGACACGTTGAATGCAACGAGGCTATGATGCTGACACGTGACCTAGATATTCGGGCGGGAATCGTGATGACCACACGCCCTATCTGTATACTGCTCTATAAATAAGAAGCTTCTCCCTGAGGAGCAGGTCGATCGAAATTGGGAACTTACCTGAAAGAGCAGAAGCAGAGAGAGCCTGCACGATCCAAGAGAAAAGAGAAGAGAGAAGAAGGAAAGAGTAAAGATAGAAGTGTTTGAAAGAATACTGAAAGTGTCTGTTCTTCAGTCTCCTGGTTCAGAACCGGAGCTGAATTTGCTTAGTAATGAGCTACATTCCCCTTGTGGGTTCGTTTGTTTTCTCGCTTTGTTCTTCCGTTCTGTTTTAGAAACTCGTTTCCAAGCAGTGAGTCAGCGGAGCAAGCTGTGAAGCTCAGCGGTTTGCAGAGGTGGATTCCTCTAGATGGCATAAGCTGTAATACCCAGCGGTTTGCAGAGGAGGATTCCTCTAGATGGCATAAGCTGTAATACCCAGTTGTCTGTAGGGTTGTGACCCCAAAGCTGTGGATCAGTGAAGCTGTGTATCAGCAGTGGAAGCCACATTCCGGATTGGAGTGTGGGGTGGACGTAGATCTCGAGTTTGAGATCGAACCACATTAAAACCCCTTGACCTTTGTGGAATTACTGTACAAACTGTGTGCATCCAGTTCATTTCTTCGATCGGTAGTAGATGAATGTGTAAGATCATCTCGATATAAATCAGCTGGGTTGGCATTCTTCCACAGTATTGTTATTCAGTCTGTCATCTGACAGCAGCTTGATTTAATTTTGCATTTGGAGCTGTTGTTGTTCATTTTATTGGGTGATTGATCTATTCACCCCCCTCTAGATCGTATATAGCATCCCATCATAAACAACTAGACCTGCTGACACAACGATCATTGAGTCGCAAGACTCAGGGTCAAGATCGTCACACATCACAGCTCACGCTGTTAATCAGCCTAGTCCCTAAGCCAAGGTCACGATAAAACACTGATAAAGGAAACGGCAAAGGACAGTCGGATCCATACATCCGCATAACATGAACCACGGAGACCTGAGGGATCACTAAGACTCTCAAAATATATGGACACATAAACCGAGGCAAGACAGCACCTCAAGGCATCCAAAACCCTATCTCGATCCACACCAGATCACTAAGACATTGGCAAGGTTACATGTCAACCACTGGATCACACCGGGTTGACCAGAAACCACTCATGACTCTGAAACATCACGGAATACTACACGATACAATGGCACTCCCGGCCATCCCACAACATGGTCATCGCCTTCATAGGATGTCCAAGACATCCACGGGATTGCGGGCACACCACAAGGTCAAGCCAAGACAACTTGGAGGCCAAATAATAGGAAAACAAAGCTCTGGGAAGGAAACGGTCATATGCCAGGCCGCTAGGTAAGTCAAGCGGTCAGCCAAAGGCCGCTTCTCTCACACAGAGAACACAGACATCGGGTGGTCAAGAAGGGCCGCACCAACATATAAACGGTCTATTCATAGGCCGTCTCACTGAGCTAAGCGGTCTAAGACATGGCCACTTTACTCAGAGACTCAAAAGGATAAAACTCCAAATCCACAAGGGCATGCGGTCTATCGCATGGCCACATGGAGACCTAAGTGGTCATGGACATGACCGCTTGACCCGGTCAACCCCCAAACCGACATAAACCAGTCAAACGTCCAGGCGGTCTCCAACAGGACAGTCAGGAGCACCATGCGGTCAAGGCTAGGACCGCTAGCCCGAACCAACTTAAAACAGTTGAACCGACATAAACAACACTTAGTGGTCTTGCAATGGACCACCAAGACCAGCCTTGCGGTCTATCGCGTGACCGCTTGGGCAAACCGACATAACACCTAAACCTAGCGGTCTAACAATGGACCGCTAGACAAAGCTTAGCGGTCTAACGATGGACCGCAAGCAACCCTAAATGGTCTACCGAATGACCGCTTAGGCCAGAATTGACATAGGACCGACATAGACTCAAACGGTCACCTACTGGACCACTGGAAGCACCCAAACGGTCTCTGGTGCGACCGCAAGGGCGTCACTACGATAAAAATAGGGGAATGGCCGAATCCGGCCATTCCACGCCCCGTTAGCTTCTAAACGAAGGGGAAATAACCCTAATGACCAAATAAACCTTCCACAGATCGAAAGGGGTCAAAATAACACCAAAATGACAAGAAATGGGCGATTCTACCGAATCGACCCAAAATGAGCCACATGGGTTCCCGGGCTTACACCGGTCCCCAATAACCACCAATCGCAATGAAACCAGTGGAAATGGAATTCTGACATGCCAGGGGTTCAAATGAAACTAATCTAGCGAGAAACTGTCGCCAAAAGAGGCGAACTCGTCTCACACCCTCGAACATGTTTTTCCCTTAAACGAAGTCAAACCCGCTCGTTCTCACACCGTTTAGCTCGAAATCACGGGGGAACACAGAAGAAGAGTAGGGCGTCCATCTCACTACCTCTACCGAAGTTCTAGTGTGCCGAAGTGACTAAACCATGCCGAAAACCATCGCTCAAGCTCAACAGTCGGTTTCGCATCCACCGAACGGGATCGTGCCAACACCACGCTCCATCCATCACGCCAACACACTCCAGACCACCTCCACGGAATCTCCACAGCATCCCCGGGCCTCCTCCATCTGTAGCTGGAGCAAAAGGGGAAAGAGGAGAGAGAACGGAGGGGGAGAGATTGTGAACGACGAGAGAATAGAGAGGAGAGAGTTGAAGAAAGAAAAAGAGAAAAGACAAATAGGAAATTAGGAAAATATGCAATTTTCGTAAAATCTGATTTTTGGTCCGAAAATGAACTAATTCAGAAAAATACAGAAAAATAGTCTAAACGATCCTCGGAAAGAATGCAGCGCAACTATAGCATCCTCAAGTCGATGAACTCAATAATAAACTCTTGTTGACACCTAGAAAATGAACAGGGGTGGAAGCATAACTGAAAAGAAAATCAGGCCAACAGTAGAAGACCACTGATGAAGCTCGTCAACCATTCACCCGGCTAAAGCCTTTGTCGGCCAAAGCTGATGCCCGGTGCCGATGTCATTCAGACGGCAGCGCCGATGAAGCCGCAGTCACTCGACTGATGAGACCTCCCAGCCTTTTAAGAAGAGCTGTACTACTGCTTCGTCCGAGGATCCACGGATGATATGTCAGGGTAAGCCAGATGTCAGCTTACTGATGGATGTAATATGAGATAAAGATGAAACCGGCACCGACAGATAAAGATTGTCAGGGCTCCTACAAAGTCAGAACAGAAGAGCAACCCTCTCCACAGATTACATACCCGGCCGAAGTCTGTCAGACTGAAGCTGATGTCTGGTCTTGTCACCGTTCGGATGACAATGCCGATGAAACATATCCGGTTTTGTCGTCATTCAGATGGCAATACTGATTAAACCCCTGTTTGTCCACTGATGGAACCTCAAGATGAGCTCAACAAAGTTATGACACTATTAAAGGGGCCTCCTTCGGTTCTTATGAAAGTCAATTCAAAAGTCTTAGGAGCCAAGGAAATTATGAGGCCTAAAAGCACCAAATGGGCCGGCCGATTGGGCTTCTGAGAATGGCGCCGGGAGCCTCAACGAAGGGCTACTTGTCGCGCCGGGAGATGTCTCGAATGGAACTGGACACACCGACTGCCCTCCACCGAGAGCACAGAAGGATGAGACCTATATAAACATACCCCCTTTGAAAGAAAAGGGGATCGGAGGATCGGAGGATCGGAGGATCAGAAGCCAGACCATCGATCAAAAAAGAAAGAAAGAGAGAAGAGACCAGAGAGAGAGAGAGCCTCCTCCGCTGAAAAAGAAAGAGAGAAGAGACCCATTCCCAGGGAAGAAGCTCCAGGTGGGCATCCGGGGGAGGGAGAGGAGTCAATGCTCCGCCCTCCCCCGTGTTTGTTTTCTCTTTTCTTCTATTTCATGTAATACTTTCGAATCTTATCTCGATTCATGCAATGTAGCCGAAATATCTCGGCATCTGTCCGTTCCCCTTTCCCTCACTCTCTCCCTGTAATCGGTTTGGGTATGAGAATGATGTTTCATATGGGTTTTCTGACCATGTGCCTTCCGTGATGGGCATCATCAAACGAATGGATATATGTATGATGGGCTGTAGTTTGAGCTTGATTTTTGCTTCTTCTTCTTAAGCCTTATTGCTATTCCCCGTGTTATCTGTAAATCAACAGCATGATGATCAGTTTCGTCTGTGTCGTTTCTCTGCCTCGTAGCACTATTATTGCTCACCCCAGAGCCCAGAACAGACTATTCCTTGGCTGCTGGGATGAAACCGCGCTGTGCAATGATTGAGGCTTGAGAAACTCCGGGGTTCCGAGCCTATGTGTCTCCTTCGTTGATGTCACAGAAGTCGCCTCTGGGGCCAGAGACAGCTATCTCTTGGTTCCCAGGGTGACGAATGACCATATTAAGTTTGTCCCCAAGCTCTGCATGATAACGGCGATGAACAGGGGTATTCAGACTTTGGCCTCCCAGATGCCTCTCAAATCCCAATACTCCTCTGGATTCTAGACCTAATCCAACTCAAAATGGATGCTTCGGACAGCTCAGAGCCCATAGAGTCCGTCGCTTTCAGCCCAAACTACCATTAAAACCAGAAAACAGAGTACCGTAAGCTCTGTTCTGATCCCGGCGCCCTCATACTTCTCGGATCAACCTACAGTAAACTTGGTGAATAGTTCCCGGCGCCGCTTCTTCAGGCGCCGAGAACCATCAGGATCAGCTCCTCCCCCCTTTTTTCTTCGCGCGCCGGGAGTCCCTATGCCTTGGCTTTCTTCCCCGCGCGCCGGGAGGCCCTCTTTCTTCCTCGTGTGCCGGGAGACCCTCCAGGCCATCCTATCAGCGCACCGAGAATCCTTCGCCGGGAGCTCTCTGGCATCCTTGCCATCCATGCCGAAAAGCCAACCTGTAAACCCCAAGTCGTAAAACCTCTGCTACCACTGAAGAAGCCCCATCAATACTCTTGTTATGTCAAGGGATGTCCTGGGCCATCATGTGCACCTCGGGGGTGACAATTAATGGGGATAACCCTCCCCTTTTCTACGAGGTTTTCCGGACTCGATCGGTTTTTATAACCTTCCGAGGCAATGGAGCTCCGCCACTGCGTAAGCTTCGTTGACCTCTAAAGGGATATCGGAGCAGTGCTGCAGGCATGTGCATGATCAGGGGTCCAATACCCCTCTATTTGGCTTTCACCCCGGCACTCCGTGGGTGATCGTCTATCATTCCCTGGCAAATGCTGAGTCCAGGGGAGATGCTGTCAAAATTCTCCCAGGACCACGAAAGTCGACATTAAACTGTCCCCGGGACTCTGTATGACACTGGTGACAGGGATTCTCTACGCCTTGGCCTTCCCAAAGTCCTCCCAGATCCTGATGTTCCTATGAAGCCCAAGCCTAATCTAATTCAACTTTGATGCCCTGACCTATTTTTGACCCCAAAGAAACCCTTCCCCTTGGCCTGAATCAATCAGAAACCCAAAACAGAGTACCGTAAGCTCTGTTCTGGTCCCGGCGCCCTCATACCTCTCGGATCAACCTATAGTAAACACGGTGAATAGCTCTCGGCGCCATCCTTCAGGCGCCGAGACCTGATTTTGCCTTTCTGGCCATCGCGCCGGGAGCCCTGCACTCTGGCCGCGCCGGGAGGTTTCCTCCCCTTCGGCTGAGCGCGCCGGGAGCCACCCCCCTTGCAGCCGCGTCGCGCCAGGAGCCTTCCTCAACCGTCCCGCGCCGAGACCCTCTTCTAGCGTTTCTTCCTCGCGCCGGGAAGCCTGCGCCGAAGGCCCTCTCCCCTTTGGCTTCTCTTCGTCGCGCCGGGAACCCAAGCCCTCTCGTCTTGGCGCCGGGAACCCCCAGCCTTCTTGTTTTTGGCGCCGAGAGCTCTGGCCTTCCCATTTTTGGGTCGTGCCGAGAGCCTGCGTCTATTCAGAGCGTGCCGAGAGCCCGATCTACCACCCAATGAATTCCAATACCCAAAGCGAACCCACACAAGGGATATCTGTGGATCACCCGATATGTCCCGGGGATAAAATTGAAGGGGAGTCATAACCCCACCTAACTACAACAGATTTACGAATAACCCTTTTGCTCAGGGGGGGTCTTGCCACTGCATGAATCCCGCTAGCTTTTCAAAGGGAAAATCACAAATTGCCCCAAAGCCCATATGTACACGGGTTGGGAGGTTCGGCCTCTCTAGCTCTCGGCTTTCATCTCGGCATTCCGTGGGTGATAGTCTATTTCCCCCTGGGCATAACCCAGATTAAGAGAAAAGGCCATCGAAATACCGATCGAAGCTTTAAACCTATATCATGGCCATGGCTTTGCCTTCCCGTGATGAATATCTTCTATCTCCTTGTTTCCACCAAGTATAACTGTTTTGAACCGCCAACCACATGATCTAGTCAGTTTCCATGGTTGATGTTATCATCTTACCCGCCTCCCCGGCCCTGGTATGAAGTTTAAAGTTAAGCATGTGAATATCTGTTTGCCTCTCGAGGCCTCTTACTTTAGCGTTTAATCAAGGGTTGTCCTTCCCCGGAAGGACGTAATTAACGTCATAACGTTCATGGTATGACGGACTTCAGGTCCCGACACGATCACTCACAATCGACTGACCATGTCAGATCGAGCGTACAATGAAATCGTCACACATGTGACTGGCACGCCAATAAATCCATAAATATAAATAAATGAACAAATAATAAATAAATAAAAATCCGCATCCACAAGTCTGGCACGCCCGGTGGGACTTAGTCTCCCTTCATCTTTACGCTAAAGTAGGAGGCCCGGCGGGCCCCCCTGAAACTTCTGATTCTGTGTACTTTCCTTATTTCCAGGAATCTACAATGACAGCTGGAATCATGTCCGTTTGCTTCAACAAACAACCGGTGGACATGCATGTCCAGGAGGGATACTTGGCGGTACCACTGGCGTTCGACTCGTTTCCCCCAGCTGTCGGGCTGCCCAACTGCTTGGGCGTCGTCTACACCGACCTTCTGAAGGTCGATAACCATGAGCAAGGCACTGCTGCGAGTGCCCCAATGAAGACCATTGTCCAGAAGGACAGCTTGCCAGAGAAGACGGCCCCCACGGCCGTCGCCTGCTATGTCCACCACGTCCAGAAAAGGGGCACGGTCCCCGCTACTGCTCAAAAAGGGAGGAGGACCAACCGGAGGAGCCGGTATGTCACTGCTGACCGTTGTCTTTCCAACTCCGGAAAGACCATGATGATCGGAGGGATCCGGACGAACCTCAACGGCCGCCCGAGGGAGGTCAACCCAGACGTGATCGTCCCGCAAGTACCCACTACGAACAGATTCCAAACTCTGGCCACCAGGCATGCCAACTGGGAGGCCGATGAGAGGAAGCCGCTGGCGCCCAAGCCAGCAAAATACAGACAGGTCTGGCGACCGAAGAAGATGCAGAGCTGGGCTCCAGCTCAAGATGAGGAGAAGGCTACCAATGATGCTGTCACCCACTTCAGGGCGGGAAGCCAAAGAAGAGAGGGAAAAGAAACAGGAAATGCTATTACTGCTCACCCCAGAGCCTGGGGTGGGAGAGATGAAAGAAACAATGGAGAAAGAAAACTGACTGCTGCTCGCCCCATAATGAGGGGTAGGAGACTTGAGAAGAAAGAAGACCTTGCTGTCACCCATCCCAGGGCCCGGGGCAGAAGATGGCAGAGAAAGAACCATGATGTTGCTGCCAACTGCTGCCGGAATAACGATGCGGGAATGTGTGAACCAGTCATGGTTGTCGTCCCAAGAAGAGCGAGGGCCTGTGCCAGACAGGCCGACATCTTTAAATATTCCAAGGCCGAGCATTTGAATGCTCAGATAACAAGACTGGCCTATCAGCAAAGAAGCCAGGAAAGACTGATGTTCCAACCTGAGCCGCAAAGGCACAACTCTGAAGAGACAAAGCAAGTAGTCCAAGACTACTTCCACTACCTAGGGAGCTCTGCCCTAGGTCAACGAAGACTATCCCGTGCCTTGGGCACCAGAGATGATGAAGAAGAAGAAACCTTCCAAGAAATGATGATTGGAGCCTCCTCCTCCGATTCAAATGACTATGGAGAAGGCCTCAGGGCCAGATATAATGAAGAAGACCTGCACGGGGAAGAAGACAAAGAAAGAATATCGGTCTTTGACCGGCTCAGATATCCTAGCCAATTAAAAAGAAAGGTCTACAGGCGAAAAGGAAAGATGCAAATCTTCGCCTGCAACATGGCTGGACTGGCCAGGGGACAGGATATACTACCAACTCAGCCAGATGAATTGCTCAGACTGGCAACTAGACCTGGTCCTGTCACAAGGAGAGGCCAGGCCGCAAAGGATAAAATGAAAATTGATGATGAAGCCCGCAGGATTACCACTATGACAGTTAATGTGGTAACAACAGAAGATGGAGATAACCCCTTTGTTGATGATGCTGAAGGGACTTCTGAAGATATACAAATCCCATCAACTATGGATCCCATGATATAGATGATGTTCAGGAGATATCAGCAGGAGATCAGCGCTCTCCGAAGACAGCTCAATGAGAGACAGGAAGCTACATCAGTCTCGAAGCAAGCTGAACCTACGGGGCAGACATCCAGCTCCACAGAAACAACTATCCTGGCTAATCCTCTCCTAGCTGATAAGGGCAAGACACCGAGCCAACCTGTTCCACAGCAAACGGCAGCTCAGCCCTCTGTGTCTCAAACACAGCCTACCGTGCCCATCTTGCGCGCCACTGTGATGACAACTCCTCACAGCCAGCAACAAGCCCACTTCTTTCCAGAAGATATAGATCCAGCTGTAGCCCACCAGCAGATGATTGAAAGAATTGTGGAAATGAAGCTGTCAGAAAAGACTGGTGGTGATACGGGTACCTATGATGTGTACAGGGTACCCTATCCTCCCCAATATGCTGCTAAGAAACTACCCCCAGGTGTCAGTAAGCCGCCGAAGTTTGAGAAATTTAATGGCCAAGGCTCCCCTAGGGAGCATATAGCCTACTACACTACAATCATGGGCGACCTAGCAGTCGATGAAGCTTATCTGCTCAAGTTCTTTGGCTCATCCCTCACTGGGTTGGCCTTTGAATGGTACTCAAGCTTGCCAGCTGGGTCAGTGGTTGATTGGCCTGATATGCAAAGAAAATTTCGCGACAGATTTCATGTCACGGAAAGGGAAATCACGATAGCAGAGTTGTATGCAACTAGGCAGAAACAAGATGAGACCGCACTGGACTACATCAAAAGATGGAGGAACTTAGCCATGAGATGCCGAAGGCCTCCTCATCAAGAAGATGCGGTGCAGATATGCAAGCAGAGCCTCAGGAGGGAGGTGCTAGAAAAAATGATCGGTGCAGATGTCAGAACATTTGACCGACTGAACAATATAGTGGCAGAGGTCGAGACGTTCTTGTCCAAACGTCCGACCGCCAATGTTCTCACTATGCCGAAGGGAAAATCCAATGAACGACGGCCATCACACTCTGAGGCCAACACCGTCGATTTCAGAACCTTCGAGCAACAGAAGGGGAAGAAAGGGGCAGATGAAGCTCCCCCGCTAGCAGATACAGCAGAAAGGAAGGATAAAGTCTCTCTGAGAGACAAGATGAGAAAGGCATATTCCTTCCCAAAGGATAAGACGGCCGCACTGTTCAACTGGGCATACAAGTTCAATAAGGTAACATTGCCTGAACCCAAAAGACCAGCAGATGCAGCAAAGAAAGATGATCCGCTGTTCTGTCCATTTCACCGTGCGCTGGGGCACGCAATTGAAGATTGTTATGTCTTCAAAGATATCATGGAAGGAATGGTCAAGAAAGGTGAGCTGCAGCTGGGAGATTACCAGGTAAAGCCGCCTCACCCACATGAGCATCCACCCTGGAGAGTGGCTGCCAATATGATCTCAGTCTACCAGCAGCTGCCCAAAGAGGCCGTTGAAGAATGCACTAAGAATACCTATGAAGCTTGCTTCCTCACCCCGCAGAAAGATCAGGAAGGATGGCAGATGATACCCATAAAAAGCAAAAAGAAGAAGACTCCTGTAGCCAGTACCAGTGGAGCAGTTATCTGGGGTGTTACGCCAAGGCCTGAGCCGCCTCCAATAATGTCAATATGGCATACAACTGAGACTGGACCAGTCATCCGGATCCCTACTCACAACCGGAGGAGACAAACTCCCCTCCCTACACATAAAAAAGTAAGCCCTGCAGCCAGGCGTCTGCAGCAATATATTAATGAGCTCGATGAGTACGAGCAGAAGAAGCCCAAGCATCTGCTGATGAAGGACTGTATACTCTGGGAACAGCTCGAAGAATTGAAAATTAAAGAGCAGCCAGAGGCAGAACAAGAAAAAGCTGAAGATGAGCCCTTCTGGGGGCAGGAGCCAGCAAAGTCAAATTTCCAAAAGAAGAAGAAACGGCCCAAATCCAAGAAAGGAAAGAAGGTCACGATAGTACAATGTAACACTCTGTCAGTACTCTTCTCCTTGCCCGGGGAGGAGGATGAGCCGGAAGCATCCAACGCTCCGCTAGAAGCTAACCATGCCGAAGCCTCTACCTCGGCCCATGCAACACGTTCTGGGAGAAGATGGGGGCGCCCACCACCAGCCAACCATAATATTATGTTCAGAGGGGAGCAACCCTATCAAATCCCCGAACCAGAGATACGAGGTGCCCAGGTTCCTCCCCCTGCCAGTCTGTACCAAGACAAAAGGAAGGCAGATGAAGCCCCTTCATTCCTGGAGTTCCTGTCCAGCTTAGAAAATGAGCAACCGGCTCATACTGCTCCAGATAAAAGCAATAAATGCCAGCAGACAGCAGCTGGAAAGCAGAAACAGCATGAAGAAGATGAAGAAGGTAACCCTCTAGCAAAACCAGGGGCAGTCGCTACAGAAGAAACCTTCTAGGAGACCGATGAAGAAGATAAAATTAAAAATGGGCAGCAAAGGCCACAGGAACCACATGAACCTCCAAGACCCCGATGGGCAGAGGAGATGAGACTATCTAATGTCTGAGTGGGCAGTCGAGTCATGAAAATGCTGAAGAAGCTCCCTACCAGATTCTCCATCTGGGAAATTCTCTCTCTGAGCGAAGAAGCTCGCAAAGCAATCGTGGATGCCCTGCAGTCCCCGGCACAATGTGAAGCACTCTTAACAAAGGTGAATGCTGGGCCATCAGTAACATTCACAGAGGATGATATGCTAATCCCAAATTCCGGCCATAATAGACCACTATATATGAGGGGTTCCCTGAACTGTCAGCCGATAAGCAGAATACTAATAGATCCAGGGGCTGCTGTGAATATTCTCCCATACCGCATCTATCAGAAATATTACTTTGATCTGCAGCTCACCAAGGTCAGAGACATGAAAATTGCAGGATTCAACTAGAAATGTGAAACACCTCTCGGGGTGGCTGATTTCAATCTCACACTGGACGACCTCACTACAGTGGTACGATTCTATGTAATCGACTCCAACACCACATATAAGGCCCTGCTGGGAAGACCGTGGCTGCACGAATATCAGATAGTGCCATCCACGCTACACCAATGCATAAAATATTGCCATGAAGGAAAAGAGGAAAGGGTGTTTGCAGACCTACATCCCTTCGAAGTGTTCGAGTGCCATATGCTCGATGCATCCTATTACACCGAGGTGTCACAAAGGGATAAAGGAAAAGAAACCGTGGTCAGCCAAGAAAAGCCGGCGATGAAAGCAAGAAATTGGTCTCCGCCGCCGCCAAAGGGCTACATTAAAAAGCATGGGGTGTCTCACATCTCCCATGCTGGTGATTTTGCTCGGATCACTCCTCCCGGCATACACCCAGATGATACTGAAGAAAAGATGAAAGAAAAATACACACAGGTGGAAGTTCCTCAGGGTCTAGTCAAGCCCATAGCCAGCACAGAATACCAGACAGTGCTACCCCTAAAGTCTATGGAAATCCCTCGCTTTGGCGAACCCCCTATCATATTCTACACCGGGGAGGCAGTCGAAGAAGATGATCAAGATTGCATGGCCCCTGAAGAAGCTGCAAACCTGATGGTACCAATTACGGGCCTGGATTATACTACCCAACGGGTTTCACAAATGTTCTCCAAGATGCAAATGCCATCGATACAGCCTGCTACTCAGAAGAAAGCATTCAAGGAGTTATGGGATCCGCCTCGAGATAGCAAGGAGCTGAGGAAGATCACACAGCACCCGGGACTAGGTTATACCCTGCAAGAATACTATGAAGCCGAGGTGGACGTCATCTCAGCCTTCTACCCGGATGAAGATTCCCCAAAAGTAGGGTATGACCAATACCCCTTTGAAGATGAAGAGATTATGTATCAATCCATAACAGACAATGAAGCCCAAGACAATCAGCCGGAGGCAAGGGCGTCTGATGAGACCAAGAAGGGTTGGTGCTGGGAGAATCCGTCCTGCAAAGAGGATCTGTTCCAGGCCGAAGCACAATTCGACACCGGAACCCCGGATGAAGACCAAGTAGCCAGAGAGCTGCAAGAGTGCCTGGAGTTTGGGCGCATTCTTGAAGAGTTCCGAGCTCTACATAATGATAACCTCTCAGGGGAGCCCACATCAGAAGAGCCTCTAAGCACAGAAGACTCCACGTCGAAGTTTTCCGCTGAGCCAGTCACGTCCTCGGGGTAGACTGGACAGAATCCGGCCATATTGGCCTTATACGATGCACCAACATCTGCTGATGATCGGTGTGATGAAACAGAAAGTCATGAGAATGAAGAAGATTATATCCCGGGAGGCTTCATTGATTTGCAAGAAGCCCCGCCCGAAGTTGAGGACGGAGGCCAGGCCACCGTCGATGAGCTGATAGAAGTGAATCTGGGGTCAGCAGATGAACCAAGGCCTACGTTCCTCAGTGCACTGCTGGAGCCAACTGTCAAAGAACAGTATATTCAGTTTCTGAAAGAATTCCGAGACTGCTTTGCATGGACATATGATGAGATGCCGGGACTGAGTTCCGATGTGGCACAGCACCGATTGGCGATAAATCCAGAGGCAAGCCCTGTGAAGCAGCCTGCCAGGAGAATGCGTCCCGAACTGATAAATCAGATCAACAAAGAAGTCGACAAGCTGATCGATGTGGGCTTTGTTGAAGAGAACCAATATACTACATGGCTGGCCAATATAGTGCCCGTGAAGAAGAAAAATGGGCAGATCAGAATATGTGTAGATTTCAGGGACCTGAATAAGGCTTGCCCAAAAGATGATTTCCCAGTGCCAATCACTGAAGTAATGATCGATGCAACCACTGGCCATGAAGCCTTGTCATTCATGGATGGGTCATCCGGATACAACCAGATCTGGATTGCTGAAGAAGACAGAGTGCATACCGCATTCCGCACCCCGAAGGGGATATTTCACTACAAAAGGATGCCGTTCGGCCTTAAGAATGCCGGCGCTACTTATCAAAGAGCTATGACAAAGATCTTTGATGATTTACTCTTCAAGAAAGTGGAGTGCTACATCAATGACCTGGTGGTGAAAACCAGCAGAAGAGAAGATCATCTGCAAGATCTGAGGATAGTGTTCCAGAGGCTGCGCAGATATGAACTCAAGATGAATCCTATGAAATGTGCCTTCGGCGTGTCCAGTGGAAAATTCCTTGGGTTCGTTGTCCATCATAGGGGCATTGAGATCGACCCATCCAAGATTAAAGCTATCCAGGAGCTCCCTCCACCAAGGAATCTCCATGAGCTGAGATCTCTGCAAGGGCGTTTGGCCTATATCCGACGATTCATATCAAATCTGTCGGGGAGATGCCACCCTTTTCACAAGCTCATGATGAAAGATGTACCGTTCCTCTGGGACGAAGGCTGTCAGGAAGCTTTTGAGAAGCTGAAAGAATATCTCAAGACCCCTCCAGTGCTGGGGGCACCTGTTAAGGGCAAGCCCCTGATACTATACATTGCAGCCACACACTGTTCCCTGGGGGCAATGCTAGCACAGATAAATGAAGAAGGCAAAGAACAGGCTCTATACTACCTGAGTCGGAGGCTGATTAGAACTGAAGAAAGCTACACCTATATAGAAAAGACATGCTTGGCACTAGTCTTTGCCGTTAAAAAACTCCGGCACTATATGCTGTCACACGAAATCAGATTGATATCTGCAGCAGATCCGCTCAAATACATATTGACTCAGCCAACACTGAAAGGCCGGTTGGGCAAATGGGCAGTAATTCTGATGGAATTCGATATCACATATATACCCCAGAGGGCAATAAAAGGACAGGCCGTGGCTGATTTCTTCGCAGAGCACCCTGTGCCAGAGAATGATATGTTGGGGACTGAGTTACCCGATGATGAAACATTAGAAGCCTGCCAGGCTCAGTCAACTATGTGGCAGCTATTCTTTGATGGAGCATCTAGGACAGAGACGGACTCCAATGGAAAGACCAGAATAGGGGCCGGAGCCGGTATTGTACTAAGATCGCCAGAGGGGGAGGTTGTGCATACTTCCTGTTCTATAAACAAGCCCTGCACTAATAATGAAGTCGAGTATGAAGCTCTGATAATCGGGTTGCACATCAGCCTCAACATGGGTATCCAGATGCTTCAGGTATTCGGGGATTCAATGTTGATAATAAAGCAAATCCAAGGTGAGTTCGAAGTGCGAAAGCCAGAGTTGAACCCCTACCACCAAAAAGCTGTGCACCTCATGGCGAAATTCTATCATATCGAGCTCAAGCATGTGGGCCGTGCACATAATGCCCAGGCTGATGCATTGGCAAAGCTAGCCAGCTCAATAGCAGTCCCACCGGATGAGACACTGAACATTATTGTTATAAATCGGCGGCAAGTCCCCAGCATGCTAGAAGGCTGCCCCGAAGAAAATGAAGTCTCCACGATCAGTACAGAACAGGCATCTGATTGGAGACAGCACCTGCTACAATGGTTTTTACACCAACAGCTGCCACAGAAAAGAGAAGAAAAGATGAAACTTCTAAGGATTAAAGATTCTTATGAATTCAGAAATGGAACGCTGTTCCGAATAATGGCAGATGCACGTAAGAAGATTCTGCTCCGCTGCCTGTCCACTGAGGAAGCTTGGCAAGCGATGAAAGAAATACATGCTGGGGCGGCAGGTGCTCACCAAGCTGGCCCTAAGATGAAGATAGAAATCAAGAAGCTGGGCTACTATTGGCCCACTATGTTTGAAGATTGCTGCAAGTTTGCGAAGTCATGTCAGAAATGTCAGGAGCATGCTGTTGTGCCTAGAAAGCCACATGTCGTTCTGCACCCTACAATCCCTAGCTGGCCATTTGCACAATGGGGAACCGATGCAGTCGGCCCACTACCGACCTCCTCAGCCGGACATAAGTACATACGGGCAATAACAGATTACTTCTCCCGATGGGCGGAGGCTATAGCATTACGAGAAGTGACTGGTGAGCTGGTTGCCAGATTCATCAAACAGAACATTATCTTCCGGTTTGGGATCCCCAGCCGAATAATATCTGATAATGGAAGTCATTTCAGAAATCAAAAGATCTATCGGCTTGCCGAGAAGTATAAGATCGAATGGAGGACTTCCACTCCTTACAATCCACAGGCAAATGGATTGGCAGAAGCCTTCAACAAAACGTTATGCACCTTGTTGGCTAAAGTCGTCAGTTCTAATAAGAAGGACTGAGAAGAAAAGATGTATGAAGCTCTATGGGCATACCGCACTGTCTTCAAGACACCTACAGGGTGCTCGCCATACTCACTGGTATACGGCTCGGAGGCAGTAGTTCCACTGGAGTTGGAAGTCCCGTCACTCAGGGTGGCAGTTCAATATGACCTGGCCCGTGGCGAACAAACCAATGCAGAAAGAAGATTACAAGAATTGGCTAAATTGGAAGGGAAACGCCTCCAAGCTCAGAAGAATATCCAGATGTACCAGGCCCGCATGGCCACTGCATTCAACAAACTCGTAAAAGGACGAGAATTTAAGAAAGGTGACCTCGTCATGGTCAAGAAAAGAGAAGTTATGGCGTCCAACCCAAAAGGGAAGCTGAATCCTAATTGGGAAGGTCCTTATGTGATATATAGGGTCTACGAAGGAGGGGCCTACATGGTTGTTAACCATCGAGGGGAAATCCAATTCTCACCACTCAACGGTAGACATCTAAAGCTGTATCATGCCGCCCAACCAATATTCCCCGAGTAATCAGGCTAAAAGTCACCCTTTTTCTTGGTCTAGTGGCACTCCGCCCTAACCGAGCTACCCTTTTCCTTGGTCTAGCGGCACTCCGCCCTAACCAAGCTACCCTGCTCCCTTGGTCTAGCGGCACTCCGCCCTAACCGAGCTACCCTTTTCCTCGGTCTAGAAGCACAATGCCCTAACCAAGCTACCCTGCTCCCTTGGTCTAGCGGTACTCTGCCCTGACCGAGCTACCCTTTTCCTTGGTCTAGCGGCACTCCGCCCTAACCGAGCTACCCTTCTTCCTTGGTCTAGCGGCACTCCACCCTAACCGAGCTACCCTTCTTCCTCGGTCTAGCGGTACTCTGCCCTAACCGAGCTACCATTTTCCTTGGTCTAGCGGCACTCCGCCCTAACCGAGCTACCCTTCTTCCTCGGTCTAGCGGCACTCTGCCCTAATCGAGCTACCATTTTCCTCGGTCTAGCGGCACTCTGCCCTAACCGAGCTACCCTTTTCCTCGGTCTAGCGGCACTCTGCCCTAACCAAGCTACCCTTTTCCTTGGCCTAGCGACACTCCGCCCTAACCGAGCTACCCTTTTTCCTGGTCTAGCGGCACTCCGCCCTAACCAAGCTACCCTTCTTCCTTGGTATAGCGGCACTCCGCCCTGGCCGAGTCATCCCTTATCATGATCTAATGACAGTCCGACTTGTTACCCTCCCAAAAAGAGGGGAAGAGAGAATAAAAGAATGAAAATAAATAAAAATGGGGTTAAAAATAGAGATACCCTGCCGGTCTTGTTCAGGTTTTCCGAGCAAGGGCAAAAATGGCTAAAACCCAGCTGTGGTGAAAACCCGAAAGGGCACTGCAGGCAAAATCGGGTACCCCGCCACGTGAAAACCCGGAAGGGCGCGTGGGCAAAAGTAAGAGGGGGCTGGCTCCGGTGAAAACCCGAAAGGGCGCTTGGGCCAGTAATATGGTGATCCTAAAGAAACCTCACCTCCCGTCATAAACTTCTCGTCGATCGGCCGGTACCTTGTCCGATCAATGATCAAACCCACCCAGTTCAGACCCTACGTCTGTCCTGATAAAACCCTCATACCTTCCCAAAATCCCACCATGGTGAAACCTGCTTTGATCGATTGGCGCACTGCCCGGTCAACGATGAAACCTATCCGACTTAGACCTTACGTCTATCCCGATGAAACCTATGAAATCCTTGTATTGGTATAAACCCAATACCGATGATGAAACCTGCTTTGATCGATTGGCACATTGCCCGATCAGCGATGAAACCTATCCAGTTTAGACCCTACGTCTATCCTGATGAAATCCATGATATCCTTGCATTGGTATAAACCCAATACCGATGATGAAACCCATCTTCGGTCGACAGGGCACCCTGCCCGATCGGCGGAGAAGCCTATTCGGTCTAGACCTTACATCTGTTCCGACTAGAGCTGCGTGTCTCGCTATGTCCCACCGTGATGAAATCTACTGCTGATTAATGGGCACACTTACCCGAGCAGCAATAAAACCTATCCGGCTTGGACCTTACGTCTATCCCGATGAAACCCATGAAACCTTTGCATTGGTATAAACCCAATACTGATGATGAAACCTGCTGTTGATCGATTGGCACCCTGCCCGATCAGCAACAAAACCAGCCCAGGGTAGACCTTACGTCTATTCTGATGAAGATTCATAAGACCCTTGCATTGGTATAAACTCAATACCAATGATGAAACCCACCTTTGGTCAATGGGCACCCTGCCCGATCAACAAAAAAAACCGTCCTATCAAATTTGCATATCCCTTTACGTCCCGCCGTAATGAAACCCACCATTGGTCGATCGGCACCCTGCCCGATCAATGATAAAACCAGCCCAGTGTAGACCTTACGTCTACCCTGATGAAACCTATGGAATCCTTGCGTCGGTATATACCCAATACCGATGATAAGAACATGCACTAATGAAGCAGCACATCGCCAGATCCGTGCTGAAGTCCTAATTCAGGAAACTATGTATATATATAAAAAAAAAGAGAGGGGGTTAAAAATAGAGATACCCCGCCAGACTTGTTCGGACATCCCGGATAAGGGCAAAAATGGCCAAAAACCCAGCTGTGGTGAAAACCCGAAAGGGCACCGCAGGCAAAATCGGGTACCCCGCCACGTGAAAACCCGAAAGGGCACGTGGGCAAAAGCAAGAGGGGGCTGGCTCCGGTGAAAACCTGAAAGGGCACTTGGGTCAGTAATGTGGTAATTTAAAAGCTCCATGCCAACCGGTACGCTACCTTTGCCTCCCCTTCACTGATGAAGCCTTCTGTCGGTCATCTGGCTCTATGCCCCACCGATGATAAAGCCTTCCCGGGGTGGACCTTACGTCTACCCTGATGAAACCTACATACCCACTTTCAAACGTCCCACCGACAATGAAACCCATCACCACCCTGATGAAGCATGTCCAGCTCAGACCTCACGTCTGCCCTGATGAAGCCTACGCATTTCTTGGCAAGCCCCATATGCGATAAAACCTGTTGGAATAGACCTTACGTCTGTCCTGACGAGACCAACACCTTCACATACGTCCCGCCGTCGATCGATTGGCATCCTGCCCGATCAATGATGAAACCTTATCCAGTTAAACCTTTCGTCTATTCTGATGAAACTTATGAAATCTCCTTGCATCGATATAAACCCAATATTGATGATGAAACCAACCGTTGATCGATTGGCATCCTGCCCGATCAATGATGAAACCTTGTCCAGTTTAGACCTTTCGTCTATTCTGATGAAACTTATGAAATCTCCTTGCATCGATATAAACCCAATATTGATGATGAAACCAACCGTTGATCGATTGGCATCCTGCCCGATCAATGATGAAACCTTGTCCAGTTAGACCTTTCGTCTATTCTGATGAAACTTATGAAATCTCCTTGCATCGATATAAGCCCAATATCGATGATGAAATCAATTGTTGATCGACCGGCACCTCGCCCGATCAATGATGAAACCCTACCCAGTTTAGACCTTTCGTTTATTCTGATGAAACTTATAAAACCCTTTGCATCGATGATGAAACCACCGTTGATCGACCGGCGCCAAGCCCGATCAATGATAAAACCATGTCCAGTTCAGACCCTACGTCTGTTCTGATGAAAACTATGCCCCCTTCAAATGTCCCACCTGCCATAACCTCTACCCAGTCTAGACTTTCCGTCTATTCTGATGAAACCCCTTCTGTCACATCCCTGCAAACTGTCTCCCTCATAGCACATGTCGCCAAGAGGGACGTTTGATGATACCAACACAATCCGGTTTAAGCACCTCTTCGGATGCCCGTCACGCGGTGGAGCGAGTTCCCCATCCTTTCTCTGAAGGGGTGGACGCTCTCCTGCTAGGTACGAGCCATTCACATGAGGGATTGCTAAAACCACTACCCCACTTCCCGAAGTGATGAAACCACATGGTAGACAAGATGGATACACATGAAGCCAAAAGATCTCTTCTCATTTCATTACGAAGTGAGTACATAAGGGGCCCCGAGGGGACGCTGTGTCACAAACAAAAAAGATGGGAAGAGAAGAAAGAAAAGAAAAGAAAGTGAAGATAATTCATGGCCGCCGAAAGATATCTTCAAAGGCCAGAAGACCAACATAGGGGGCGGCTCCTAACTCATGAAGGCGCGCTTCCTCCTCCTGAAGCCTCATGGACAGGTCTTGGAAAGACATCACCCGACCCTCCAGTGAAGCCACCTCCTCGGTGGACTGTGGCCGAACAGAAGATAATTGCTCCAGCTCGGCCCGAAGTTCAGTGAGCTCCGCCTCCAAAACGGCTACCCGTTTCTGGATAGCCTCCTCCCGCTGAATAATACTCTGTAGCTCGGCCTGGCGTTCATCAAGTGTCAGCGTTAGCTTTTCCACCTCGGATTTGCATTCCGACCTCTGCAACTTCAACGCCGTCAGCCTGTCAACCATGATTCGTGCTAGGAAGTCTCTCCGATGCACGAATTTCAATAAAAGCAAGACCCGCTGAGCCCATATGTCCAAAGGGCAGCCCATGGCTTGCAGCCCAGCGGTGAGGCGATTGGCAATTTCCTTCAGCTGTAGATATGTCAAGCCAGGCTGAGACTCTACCAGCTGGTGTAACATGTCCAGATGCTGCCAGACGAAGCTGTCAGGAGAAGTAAAGCCAAAGGAAGCAGATGCGACGACTTCGAAAGTCACCTCTCCGTCAATATCTGCCCATAGTCCAATGCCCGCTTGGGAGGACGAAGAAGGCAAATCTGCCGAAAGAGCTAGCCGGTATCTCTCTGTACTCCCCTGCTGGACTGAAGACTCCTCCTCTGCTGTTGCCTCGGGAGCTACACCTTGAACATCCGCGGGAGGAGAATCAATGAGTAATGGGGTTATCTCTGCAATGGAGGCTGCACCTTCAGCTGCTCTTTCTGGTGATGGGGACAGAGGTGCCTTAGACTGTGTAGGCAGGAATTCGGACTCTGCAACCACTATGGCAGGAATTGCTAACTCGGGCGCAATTGACATTACTGCGGCCGGTATGAAAGCAGAGCTCCTAGCCGGATCTGTTTCGGCTCTAAGATCTGAAGCCCTAGCAGGGATGACGCTTTCTTCTGCAGCCCCCAAGTCTAATGATGCCAAGTCTGTCGAGGACTGTATCCGCACTGGCACAGGGCGAATGATCTCAGGAGCCCCCGTGCAAGTTAAAGGCAGAAAAGGAACAATAGCCAAATCTACAAGGGAAATGTCCATGAAGGATGTGGAGGTGGCCGAGGTAGCAGCAACAATACTCTGAGACCAAAGCAAAGTGACCTTCAGCACTAAATAAAAGAAACAAATGAAGCAGCATATATGATGAACAACCCACCTTTGGAGCAGGGTCCGCACCCTCAAAATGGGGTGAAAGAGAAGAAAGTTCTGTAGCCGAAATGGCGAGTGGTGGAGTTATGTCAATCTCAGTATCGAGCCCGGCAAACTCCTCCTGGAATTCTTCCTCAGGGGATAACACTGATAGTTCGGCGGGTCGAAGAGACAGAACACCTTTCACAAATGCAGGAGGGGCTTCTGATTCGGCAATACCTTCTCCTTCGCTGTAGCTGAAATCTACTTCCTCCTCATGGGAGGCGACCTGGGAGCTGCCCGAAGATATTTCCACACTAGCTATATGCTGGGCCGGTACCTCTAAAGTATGGCGGGATGTAGATCGAGTGATTATGCGTCTGGCCGGAATAGTACTCTGCTTTGGCCGAGTCTTGTGACCCTCCTGTGGTCGAGGCAGCTCTTCTGTCATTATCATGGCCTCGGCTTGCTCCCCGACTGCCACTGCTACAAGAAAAGAAAACTTCTGAGAAGTATAGCAAAGAAAATAACGGAAGTATGAGACAAATGGAAAAAGCACATTTACCCTCCTCCTCGCCAGCCGGGGTGGGAGAAGGCAGTCTTGTGTCCGTCTCCACAGGCGCTTCAACCTGCTCCTGGGCTGTATCAGATAAAAAGAAGCTCAGCCTCAAAGAACTCCCTAGGAGATTGGTCAAGATGACAAAGGAAGTTCCAGCTACAAGCTATCACCGTCACCTTCGGAAGATGCCTGTGCGGCCTCCCTCTGAGATGCGAATGCGTCAAATGAAGGGATATCCGGAAGAGGGGTTCCAGCTTCCTTCGCAGTCAAAGCCGACTTCCGGGTCCGAGCAACCTTGGCCTTCTTAGCCTTGGCGACTGCAACCTTCACCACAGAAGGCTTCCTCTTCTTGCCCGGACGCAGGGGAGTGGTCGTAGGTGCTGCTTCAGGAATTTCAAAGTGGGCAGGTTTCTCAGCTTGAGCAATTATCTTCCTGTAAAGCCCCTGCCGCTTTATGTCTGGTCTATCTGTACGAGACGCGAGAAAGGCAGTCATAGTCAACATATGCAAAACATGACAATAAGAAGAAAGAAGCCATGATCAAACAAACAAGGAGCACACCTGCTGGGCCGTCATAAAATGTGGAAAGCGGCCAATACATATAAGCTACCTCCTTTGATCGGGAGGCGGCCTCCTTCACGAGCCAGCATACATCGCCAATAGTCTGACACTTCTCCGTCAGGGCGGCCAAGTCCTTATGGCCATGGAAATCAAGGCAATGAAATAGGCCGAGGTAATCTATGCACCAGGCGTCAACATAATGAAAAGAAACAAAAAGCTGCTTATTTAGAATAACAGCTACCGGGCTCTCCACTGTCAGCCCGTGGACATTCAACAGTACAAAAATCCCGGAGGTGTGCTGATAATATGACTGGGTGCGGTCCTCCCTCCGCACAAAGGTCCTATAAGGATGAAACCTGTCTGTCGGACCCCTCCAAGAAGTAGCCTTCGAAAGTGGTTCCTCCGAGGGGAATGGATACTGCACCTCCAAATGAGTGTCCCCTATGTGGCCCAGCTGTCTCAAGTCTGGTGAAAGTGTCCACATCAACTTCAGAAAAGACAGGAGTGGGTAGTTCCGCACCCGCCTCCTTCAAAGACCGGCGGGCAGCGATATAAGCTTCTTCCTCCCTCTGGTGCTGGGAATAAAGCCTCCTCAGATGAAGCTCGTCAATATCAAATACAGGCCCTGATTGCCGCTTCAAAAAGGAGCGCTCGGCCACATCCCAGAAAGCGCCTCTGCCATCTTTATAAAAATTGGTGCGTATGTTCCACCACTTGATATAGTCTGATGAGACCCGAGGGAGACGATTGGAGACGGTCGGGACCCTGAAAGTTGTGTCTTCCCGACGATGAAAGAAATCCCACCATATCCGACCGTCGCCGGCAATACTGGACCCGTGCTTGGCCCGGCTCTCCAGAGGAAACTGAGCAGTCGATGGAGGGATATGCTGGTCGTAACCAAAATTTCTGCCAAAGCGGAAGGGATAATAGGGCTCCAAAATGAGCAGGCCCCCCTTCCTGAAAACTAATACACTGGGCCGTATGGCCATGGCCCACCTCACCAATTCTGGCTCTAAAAGAGGCCGGGTGGCGGCAACCCCCGAAACAGGATGGACATAAGCCTCCACCTCCTCCATTTTGCACTCCCTCTGAGGGTCCACCAAGGGAGCTGAACCTGCTGCCAAGCTCCAAAAGTGAATGCTGCCGGGTGCGTCTATAGGCACTCTTATTAATCTACCCCTCATCTTGAACAGCTGTTCCGAGAAAGGACCAAGTTCAGCGCTAGCGAACTCAATCATACGAGGGAGCAGTGTGTCTGACTGCAAAGTTCTCGGGGCCAGCTCAGGAAAAATGCTGCAAACCCAGGCATTGAAGAAATGAAAGGGACCCACGGTCCTCGAAGAGCGGGGAGTCCGATGTCTACGCAAGTCCCCCAAGGATTTGTAAACTAAACACAGAGCCACTGGGCACAAAGACAATCGCATCCCCCAAGCCATCTGGCATGCCGGATATATAGCCTCTGGTCTAACAATCGTCTTGTCCCCTTGAGGGAGAGCGAAAGTGCATAGCCAGAAAGTCAAATAGGCTGCACAATGGGTGATGGGATCAACCCCTGCTGGGTTCGGGCCATCCGCGTCCGTCCGGCGCAATGAAGCTGGCAGTGCTGACTTGTAACGGGGGGCCCTGACCTGTTTACCGGAAGTCAGCCCTACGGAAGGAAAGTCTGCGTACCTCAAGGGACCCCCGAAGAAATATTGTATCCACTGCCCCACACGGACTTTCAGTCAGCTGCTCTTTTCCCTGGCTTGATAGCCTTTGGAGGACCCCCTACTGTAGGCCAAACAGATGGATCGGTAAGCTTTCATCAGATACCGGTATGCATAACCGAAGGAATAGCGGCCCTCTCCATTAGAGGCGTCCTTGATGGAATCGTCCAGGCAGACCTCCTCATATGGCTCTCCGTCCATGGGTAGGCCAGAAAGCTGCGATAAACTCCAGAGGTCGAGGGATGTCTCGCCTTCCGCCGTATAGAATGTATTGAACTGCGGGCAGAACACTTCAAGCATGCCGCAACACAATCCCCGAGAGACGGGATAGCGGAACCTGGAGGCAAACACACTGTGGTATACCCCAGCTCTAACCAATAGAGGGGCATATTCCTTCAAAACATATTCTGTGAATTCCACTGCTCCAACCCTAAAAAGATGGGCATCTGTCAATTTGGCATCTCCAAACCAGCCGGCAGCCAGCTGATATTTAAACTGAACGGCCAGGCAGTTAAGAACAAATGGCTCGTCCCTATAACCCCACTTCACAGGCGCCAAAAAGAGTCCGAATGAGGTCTTCTCTCGGTGAACACGGCCAGTTGTATGGTCCCACCTTGCAGGGGTGAATTCTGGGGCCCGGGTTAGCATCTTCTTCTCGGGTTCTAAATCGGAGATGCCCAGCACAGCATTCCAGTCCCTCTGTTCACCTGGGAGATATATGGCTCGGGCTCGATAGACAGAACCCTTCATGCTGTCTCTATCGGCAAGTATTGCCGCTTCCACGGAACGGGCAATAATAACATCCCGCATTCCGCGTATAGTGAAAGTCCGAACAAACGGCAGCAAATGACGATCCTTCGGCAAGTCCGGGCGGTAGTCAGCAGCTCTCCTGAATTCAGTACCTTCCAGGGAAGAATAAACTTCAGCGGTCGATACGGTGTCAGTTTCAGAATCGGAAGATTCGTCGACACTAGCAATCTGGTCATAGCCAAAGCTCAGGCTGTATACATTCAACCAGTTGACTTTGGCCCGAGATATGTCCGGCTGAGCCGATGAACTTGTTCCAACGGCTCCGGAAGATGCAGCAGCAGAACTGGAAGCCATGTCGGCACCTGCAGTCAGAAAAAGACAAGAAAAGAAGCTTCAGAAAGATGAATGGGCATGAAACAATAAGACAAACAAATTCTCAAAAATTTCGGCAGCATCTCCTCTTGTCCGAGGTATGCCCAAAAAAAGAATAGGGAGTCACCCACCAAGAGGGAGTGATCCCGAGCATAAGATGGGACTCAATCCCATATATATAGCGAACCTACCCCAAAAAAATCGGCAAAGAAAGGGGGGGAAATGACGCTCTCGGGGGGGAAGCTCACAGCTCACCGCCACCGCCAAAGTGAAGAAAGAGAAAGAAGAGGAGAGAATGAGTGCCACCAAGGCTTTCGGCGCCTTAAAAAGGCCCAAAGCTGAGGGGCTCTCGGCGCGGCCAAATGCGCGCCGAGAACCCCCCCCCCCCCCCCCCGGCCGAGAGCTCCCGTCGGCCAAAAGGCGCGCCGAGAGCTCCCCGGCCGAAAACCCCCGTCAGCCAAAAGCCGCGCCGACAACTCCCAGGCCGAGAACCCCTGTCGGTCGTGAAGCGCGCCGAGAAGCTCATACGCGCCGATATCCTTCGCGCCGGGAGGTCCATGCCGAGAAGCTCCGAAATGCTGGAAATAAAGAAAATACAAAAATGAAGACATCAAAATGAAAGATGGATATGCAAAAGGGTTACTACAGCAACATGATCAAGCTGAAGGACAATGTCAAGGATAAAACTGAGGAATATACCCTCAAATGATGAAGAACATCTGCAGACCCCGTGTCGCTTATTCTGCACTTACGCCGCCCGCAGGTGGGGGGCATTTGTTGACACCTAGAAAATGAACAGGGGTGGAAGCATAACTGAAAAGAAAATCAGGCCAACAGTAGAAGACCACTGATGAAGCTCGTCAACCATTCACCCGGCTAAAGCCTTTGTCGGCCAAAGCTGATGCCCGGTGCCGATGTCATTCAGACGGCAGCGCCGATGAAGCCGCAGTCACTCGAATGATGAGACCTCCCAGCCTTTTAAGAAGAGCTGTACTACTGCTTCGTCTGAGGATCCACGGATGACATGTCAGGGTAAGCCAGATGTCAGCTTACTGATGGATGTAATATGAGATAAAGATGAAACCGGCACCGACAGATAAAGATTGTCAGGGCTCCTACAAAGTCAGAACAGAAGAGCAACCCTCTCCACAGATTACATACCCGGCCGAAGTCTGTCAGACTGAAGCTGATGTCTGGTCTTGTCACCGTTCGGATGACAATGCCGATGAAACATATCCGGTTTTGTCGTCATTCAGACTGCAATACTGATTAAACCCCTGTTTGTCCACTGATGGAACCTCAAGATGAGCTCAACAAAGTTATGACACTATTAAAGGGGCCTCCTTCGGTTCTTATGAAAGTCAATTCAAAAGTCTTAGGAGCCAAGGCAATTATGAGGCCTAAAAGCACCAAATGGGCCGGCCGATTGGGCTTCTGAGAATGGCGCCGGGAGCCTCAACGAAGGGCTACTTGTCGCGCCGGGAGATGTCTCGAATGGAACTGGACACACCGACTGCCCTCCACCGAGAGCACAGAAGGATGAGACCTATATAAACATACCCCCTTTAAAAGAAAAGGGGATCGGAGGATCGGAGGATCAGAAGCCAGACCATCGATCAAAAAAGAAAGAAAGAGAGAAGAGACCAGAGAGAGAGAGAGCCTCCTCCGCTGAAAAAGAAAGAGAGAAGAGACCCATTCCCAGGGAAGAAGCTCCAGGTGGGCATCCGGGGGAGGGAGAGGAGTCAATGCTCCGCCCTCCCCCATGTTTGTTTTCTCTTTTCTTCTATTTCATGTAATACTTTCGAATCTTATCTCGATTCATGCAATGTAGCCGAAATATCTCGGCATCTGTCCGTTCCCCTTTCCCTCACTCTCTCCCTGTAATCGGTTTGGGTATGAGAATGATGTTTCATATGGGTTTTCTGACCATGTGCCTTCCGTGATGGGCATCATCAAACGAATGGATATATATGTATGATGGGCTGTAGTTTGAGCTTGATTTTTGCTTCTTCTTCTTAAGCCTTATTGCTATTCCCCGTGTTATCTGTAAATCAACAGCATGATGATCAGTTTCGTCTGTGTCGTTTCTCTGCCTCGTAGCACTATTATTGCTCACCCCAAAGCCCGGAACAGACTATTCCTTGGCTGCTGGGATGAAACCGCGCTGTGCAATGATTGAGGCTTGAGAAACTCCGGGGTTCCGAGCCTATGTGTCTCCTTCGTTGATGTCACAGAAGTCGCCTCTGGGGCCAGAGACAGCTATCTCTTGGTTCCCAGGGTGACGAATGACCATATTAAGTTTGTCCCCAAGCTCTGCATGATAACGGCGATGAACAGGGGTATTCAGACTTTGGCCTCCCAGATGCCTCTCAAATCCCAATACTCCTTTGGATTCTAGACCTAATCCAACTCAAAATGGATGCTTCGGACAGCTCAGAGCCCATAGAGTCCGTCGCTTTCAGCCCAAACTACCATTAAAACCAGAAAATAGAGTACCGTAAGCTCTGTTTCGATCCCGACGCCCTCATACTTCTCGGATCAACCTACAGTAAACTTGGTGAATAGTTCCCGGCGCCGCTTCTTCAGGCACCGAGAACCATCAGGATCAGCTCCTCCCCCCTTTTTTCTTCGCGCGCCGGGAGTCCCTATGCCTTGGCTTTCTTCCCCGCGCGCCGGGAGGCCCTCTTTCTTCCTCGTGTGCCGGGAGACCCTCCAGGCCATCCTATCAGCGCACCGAGAATCCTTCGCCGGGAGCTCTCTGGCATCCTTGCCATCCATGCCGAAAAGCCAACCTGTAAACCCCAAGTCGTAAAACCTCTGCTACCACTGAAGAAGCCCCATCAATACTCTTGTTATGTCAAGGGATGCCCTGGGCCATCATGTGCACCTCGGGGGTGACAATTAATGGGGATAACCCTCCCCTTTTCTACGAGGTTTTCCGGACTCGATCGGTTTTTATAACCTTCCGAGGCAATGGAGCTCCGCCACTGCGTAAGCTTCGTTGACCTCTAAAGGGATATCGAGCAGTGCTGCAGGCATGTACATGATCAGGGGTCCAATACCCCTCTATTTGGCTTTCACCCCGGCACTCCGTGGGTGATCATCTATCATTCCCTGGCAAATGCTGAGTCCAGGGGAGATGCTGTCAAAATTCTCCCAGGACCACGAAAGCCGACATTAAACTGTCCCCGGGACTCTGTATGACACTGGTGACAGGGATTCTCTACGCCTTGGCCTTCCCAAAGTCCTCCCAAATCCTGATGTTCCTATGAAGCCCAACCCTAATCTAATTCAACTTTGATGCCCTGACCTATTTTTGACCCCAAAGAAACCCTTCCCCTTGGCCTGAATCAATCAGAAACCCAAAACAGAGTACCGTAAGCTCTGTTCTGGTCCCGGCGCCCTCATACCTCTCGGATCAACCTACAGTAAACACGGTGAATAGCTCTTGGCGCCATCCTTCAGGCGCCGAGACCTGATTTTGCCTTTCTGGCCGTCGCGCCGGGAGCCCTGCACTCTGGCCGCGCCAGGAGGTTTCCTCCCCTTCGGCTGAGCGCGCCGGGAGCCACCCCCCTTGCAGCCGCGTCGCGCCGGGAGCCTTCCTCAACCGTCCCGCGCCGAGACCCTCTTCTAGCCTTTCTTCCTCGCGCCGGGAAGCCTGCGCCGAAGGCCCTCTCCCCTTTGGCTTCTCTTCGTCGCGCCGGGAACCCAAGCCCTCTCGTCTTGGCGCCGGGAACCCCCAGCCTTCTTGTTTTTGGCGCCGAGAGCTCTGGCCTTCCCATTTTTGGGTCGTGCCGAGAGCCTGCGTCCATTCAGAGCGTGCCGAGAGCCCGATCTACCACCCAATGAATTCCAATACCCAAAGCGAACCCACACAAGGGATATCTGTGGATCACCCGATATGTCCCGGGGATAAAATTGAAGGGGAGTCATAACCCCACCTAACTACAACAGATTTACGAATAACCCTTTTGCTCAGGGGGGTCTTGCCACTGCATGAATCCCGCTAGCTTTTCAAAGGGAAAATCACAAATTGCCCCATAGCCCATATGTACACGGGTTGGGAGGTTCGGCCTCTCTAGCTCTCGACTTTCATCTCGGCATTCCGTGGGTGATAGTCTATTTCCCCCTGGGCATAACCCAGATTAAGAGAAAAGGCCATCGAAATACCGATCGAAGCTTTAAACCTATATCATGGCCATGGCTTTGCCTTCCCGTGATGAATATCTTCTATCTCCTTGTTTCCACCAAGTATAACTGTTTTGAACTGCCAACCACATGATCTAGTCGGTTTCCGTGGTTGATGTTATCATCTTACCCGCCTCCCCGGCCCTGGTATGAAGTTTAAAGTTAAGCATGTGAATATCTGTTTGCCTCTCGAGGCCTCTTACTTTAGCGTTTAATCAAGGGTTGTCCTTCCCCGGAAGGACGTAATTAACGTCATAACGTTCATGGTATGACGGACTTCAGGTCCCGACACGATCACTCACAATCGACTGACCATGTCAGATCGAGCGCACAATGAAATCGTCACACATGTGACTGGCACGCCAATAAATCCATAAATATAAATAAATGAACAAATAATAAATAAATAAAAATCCGCGTCCACAACTCTCCACTGGGTTCCGTAACTTGTACGAGAGAAAAACTCACGCGGATCGTAAAATATAACTCAGGACCCACAAAAGTGATCCGAAACTCTCCGATAAGGATCCGAAAGACTCAGGGCATTACAGCCGCTAGGCGCACCAGAACAGAAATGTGAAACTTGAATCTCCACCCCTCCTAGTCCGCCAGAAGAGCTGGGCCTCATGCAATGAGCTCTGTAAACCTACAAGAGAATGTAGACACGAAGAAAAACAATCCAATAAGCCCTTGGACTACTGTAGTATCTATAATGCAATTAAGCTAAAGTGCATAAAAGGAAGGGTGAATACCTGGGGTGTTGGTGGTTTTTTTTAACCCCTGAGGGGCGTGGAAAAGAATAGGAGGATGTTTAAAATGTGATGTGAGTGCAGAAGAACGTGGAAGAGGAAGAGGGAATATGTTATGATGTTGCAAAGAGAAGAGAGAAAACTAAGAAAGAAACACACAAACTAAACCAATGGAAGTCGATACTCCCTGGACCAGAAGCCTTAAGGACATAGAAAGGACTTCTCCCTGGTTGGTACTTGCTCCAGGATGTAGCAGCACTTCGACGTGAACTCCAGAAATCTCCTCCTCAAGCCATGAAGTCAAGGGTTCTATTTATAGACCCCCAAAACCTTAGGTCGAGTTGGAGAGATAATAACACGAAAATAGGGCTTGACTTAGATAAATCTTGAAGATAATACTCCCAAGAGTCCAGGGAAACAAATAGAAGCTTTTGAGAGTCTCAATCCAGGGAGAAATCCACAAATCAAGGACTCTAGTTTGTCCACGGTTGAAGATAGAAAGATAGACAGAGCAAGACTCTTTGCCTCTCCTAACGGTCTTGCGATAGAGAGCAAGGCTCTATAAACGGTAGACTGATAGACCGCATGGCTCATTCATCCAGAAAGAGATAAGACCGAAGAAACCCAATAGGACTCTCTGTATGGCTAGCTGTCTAGCAAAGGACCGCCAACCCTGACTAAACGGTCGTACGATAGACCGCAATGTTGATAGGCGTGGCAAAAGAGATAAAGGCCAATAAATCTTTGTATAAATCTATAATAAAACCCTTATTATCCTTATCCAGGCCCAATAAGTCCAAATGTCGAAAGATAAAAGGAACCGAGCCCAACCAGGGAGAGTGACCCATAAAAATAAGCCCAAAAAGTGACCAAAAATGGCCCAATAATCGGTGAATAACTCGGGACATCATAAAAAATAGATAAAGGGATGACCCAACTCATTGGTCATAAAACGGGTGTCAACAGCACACAAGTGGCTTCTTCGAAGCCTGAATAAATCGTTACTTTGTGACTGACACGCCCACGCACTAAATAAAAAAATATATAAAACAAATGAATAAACAAACAAATAAATGAATCTTACAAAGTGCAGCCACAATTGCTCAAACAAATTTATTGCATCAAATATAAATGTTTAGACTATGCTTGAGAAAAGAAAGATTACAACTCCAAATGAAATCTAAATAACAAGAAGAGAAGAGAGAAAGTGTAGCCAAGAAGATGAGGAAGATGTCGTCGTCACGCCGCCGAGCCTTTGATCGTCGCCCCGCCTTGGAGTGGACACCTCTGTGAGAGGGAGATTGTAAGATTAAAGAGGAGAGATCTAGGGTGGGAAAAGAGAGGAAAAGATGTGGAGAAAAGGGGGCTAACTAAGAAGATATAAGAGAGGGAATGGTGATGGTGCAAGGTGGAAGAAGTAGGAGCAAAGATTGTTGGGTGCACAGTAGGATCTAGAGGGGGGGTGAATACATCCTTTTATAAAAATATGCCCAAATTAAAACAACTGAATCGAACTGGATAAGAATCAAGATTTCAGAAATCTTTCACACTAAATTGGACTGAACTGGATTAGCAGGGAATCAACATGATCTGAACAGACAGATATATATGAAATGAGTGAACTGAAGAACTTCTCTCAACAATGTAGCAAACAACAATGCTTATACTGAAGTTAAGCCAAACGACAGATGGCCTTCACAAACTGCTCACAGCAGTAACTTAATTCTGAACTGAAACTAGAATGCAGAATGCTCAAGTTAAAGATAGCTCACAGTTCATGTATCGAACACCTGGCAGATAATGCAGTGCTTAACTGATCAACAGATATCTGAATGAAATAATGAAATAGAAACTAGGTTACGAGTTTGTCACGCCCCGAACTGATAGCAGCGGGAAGCGATGCTCGGAACGTGATAGTTAACAGTCATGATAACAAGAGTGAAAATAAATAACCACAATTAAACACATGGAGGTCATACACACATATTGAAAATACGAGCTCTTATTAATATTTAAAAGTATAATTTTGACCCACTCTTACAATAATAGATTCAAATTAAAGGAGGAAAGAACAAGGGAAGGAAAAAGAAATAACCAGACTCACGACACTAGCTAGACTCAAGAAGGTAAAAAGATAGACTCCAATCTCTAGGTTCCAGGTTCACTCGATCACACTGATCCGATTCCCATTTGCAATGTACAGTTTTCCGTGTTACCTGAAAAGGATTGGAAGTAGGGGTGAGCAAGAAGCTCAGTAGGAATTATACTCTATCGTCAGGCATAGTTTAAGTGATTAACCAATTAATGAACATGCATGATTAATGCGATAAAATAAGCAGAACTAAATAATCACTGAAATGGAAAGAGTAACGATAATTAAATGGAAGAAATAGTTGCATGTCGAGATATCAAGCAAGATTAACAAGATTTTCTAGTGAATGGCCATTTACAAGTCAATTTCAAGTCATGTCAAGCAAGCAAGCAAGTACTTCATACTTTAAGCATGAATAATAAGTTTCACGAGAATGTGGAATGTCATAGACCCAAAACGCTAGATAGTACCGGTGCCAAATGCCACACCTAATCATTCACCTCCCCGGGGATCAAGTACTTTTCGGGTGCACCCCCCAGGACCAGACTGAGCCCTTCATTTTTTTGCCTTGACATTGATTTCTTTTTGGATCGTAGATCCCATGAGACTAGACATCCACAATATTTAATGGCCAAGAGTTCCAAGGTCAAGTTCAAGTAGACAAGTTAAAGGACGTAAAAATAATGATTCTTAAGAGTCCAAACAATAAGTTCTTTAATCGAGAAGAATAGTTGTCCCTAAGGACTATAATTAATGATCAATGGACCTAACAATAGGTCAAATCACGAAATACCATAGCCTACATAGGCTTGGTTAGCTCACACAATTCGAAATTCATGAAATAATCACTTTTCGGAAAACTGTCATATGAACGGTTAGACAAGGGCCGCTCAATATATATACGGTTAATACTGGGCCGCGCATGCCCGGAAGACATTAAGACCTATGAACATGATATACGGTCCATACTGGCCGTATTAAAGATATGCGATTGTCATAGGGCATCCTATAAGGATATGCGGTCCACTACTGGCCGCACATGCCTGTTTAGCCCTATTCGGTCCAAGACTTAAAACCAGCGGTTCAGTCACGTAAAATAAAGTTGATGGAGGTCCAAAGGGTTCTAGAAGGGATATAACAAGATCCCAAGATGATGGTAAGTCTGCCGGAGGGAGTGTCTGGCGGTAAGTTCAAGGTTAACACAACTTCAAGGGCTACTGACTTACTAGAAGTCCGTAATTTGGTCAAAACGTTCTACTGGAATAGAATGGTTATCCAGCAACTTAACATTCAGTTTTAGTCCTAATTTCCATGTCAAATCATCAAGGATTATCATTTACATTAAGTCAAATTGCCAAAAAGATGATTCATGATGATAAAGAGAATGAACAAGATCACGTAGGAATGATTAGCATGCAATTTATAGAAATTTAGTTACATAATTAATCACTTATCATGTGGGTTTCTAATTTACTAATTACCATTTATGACACTAAGATGAATCCTATAGAACTAGTACTAAGTCACTTTCTATCTAGATAAACGATTCTAGAAGAACCTTACATCTACTGGACTAACAAGGGGCGGAACGGGGTTATACTGCAAAGCAGGGAGTTGGGCGGCCATGTCTGGACCGCCCAAGTGGTTGAGCGGCTCCCATAGAACCGCCCAAGGGGTTGGGCGGTCAGGTAGGAACCGCCCATCCCCTGGGTTCTGGGTTATGTGGTCCTTCAGGGGCCGTTTATCCTGCCCAGAGTTATGTGGTCACTTCGGGACCGTTCAACTAGATATGTGGTTAGTTTGGAACCGTTCATCCTGGGATGTGTGGTTCCTAAGAAACCGTTTAACTAAGGCTATACCAGGGTCAAAGTATGGGCTTGAGTTGTTCGGTCTATCGTAAGACCGTCCAACTCTGGGTGTATTCCGGTCACCCCTTCCACGTCCGATGAACGCCGGAAGGTTAAGGGTTTATGAGGTTTGATCTAAAACACTAATTTCTCATGGAAACGGACTTGAAACAAGGGGCTTTTGGTACCGTCGGAAAGGTTATGAAAAATACTACCTAACAGCAGGGTCAATTTCATAATTACTTTCTGAAATCACGATTTATAATGGCAGGAACACTAAAAACCCTAATCTGGACATGATGTTACTAAAACGTGAAATTCTCACAATATACACAATGAAAATTGGGGCTTTATATATCAAAAGAAAGCTTACTCGATGCTGATTCCAACCATATATGACATGCTTTATGGGGATCAAGATGAACAACTTGAAATCATAACTTAACTCAAAAGAACACATCAAAAACCAAGTCTAGACATGTTCTTACTCAGATCAGAAATTCTCTAAACATGATCCATAAAATTTAGGGCTTTTATAATCAATGGAAAGAGCACGAAAAACGCTACAAGATGCATGGATCAATTTAAGATTTACAGCCTGAAATCGCTACTGAAATCAAAGGGGAATAGGTTCTGCCCTAATTCTGACATGCCTCTACTAAACCATTAAATTCGTACAGAATACCTAATAGAATTTAAGGCTTCATATACCAAAAGAAAGAGGAGTGGATGCTGAACATTTTGATATATTACTTGCGGTTTGAGCCCGAGAGAACCTACCTTAATCAGGGAAGAAAAGAAGAAGAAAGGAGGAAGAACGGACGCCGACACATCACCACTAAACACCTGAGATCTCCCTTGATCGATCTCCACTACGACCGCCGCTGCTACCAAAGGATTCTAGGGTTGCATAGCATCATTTTTATAGCTCATACACCTTCTGGAGCCTTCGGTGCTAGGAGAATTCGTTGAAGCAAGTTGGGTGTTTGAAAACGGCGCCGCCATGGTTGACCTCACCAAAGCTCGACCGACACCACGTTTTAGGGCTGGGGTTTCGATCAATTAATAGAGGGGAAATGATCCTTAGATCGTGGCCTTTCATTTGCCACCGATTTGGGCTCATTAGGTGGAGTATTAAGCTCTAATTTCGCGTTTTAAGTTAAGGTTAGGTAAGAGTTAGGTAAGTGTGCACTTTGGGCTTAATCCTCTAATTAGACCTAGTTACGGATTTTTGTTGGGTCGGCCACATAAGACAAAGTTGTTAAATAAATCATCCTTTACCATTTTACCATTTTTATAGATTTTTATAAGATAGTCAAAATTTCACTAGTTCTATTTACTAAGGAATTAAATATTAATTTCCGAAATTCATTCATTTCAATTAAATTTCAGATTTTTAAAACCGGGGTATTACATCCTCCCCCACTTTAAGGAATTTGATCCCCAAATTCGTCGGGTGTTACCAATTATTTGAATATTTGAACTATGATGATCTTATTTATCAAAATAACATGATAATTATACAATTAATGACGAAAGAATTTAGCTATAGCTAGGGATAAAAGAGAACGATACCATATATAATTCTTCATTCGATAGAAGTTGGTTCCGATCCTTCTTATATTTTTGCTTGTGGGAGTAACTTAGGACAGTTAGCCATTTTATGATCATGATCTCCGCAACACAGACACGCTCCGCTCCTTCGCCAGCACTCCTTTGCGAGATGACCAAGTTTGTGACAGTACAAACATTTCATTTGCGTAATATTGCTCTTCTTCTTATTATTACTTCGGATTCCCTTACAACGGACTCGTCAGCCTCTAGCGGAACCGAATCCTAGCTTACCCATGGACCCACTCGCTTTCATTTTAAAAAAATGACTTAGAGACCTGCAAAATAGTTATATGGTTAACTTTTTCATTACGCTTACGCATAATACAACGCAATCTTGCATATATTTTATTACTTAACCCAAGATACTACCCAATCTCACCAGGTTACAAGGGATGACACGGGTCTTAAGACTTAGGGTAACCTATACTCTTGGATAAAATCCAAGGACTCAGGCAACAGAGGCTCTGATACCACCTCTATCACGCCCCGAACCGATAGCAGCGGGAAGCGATGCTCGGAACGTGGTAGTTAACAGTCATGATAACAAGAGTGAAAATAAATAACCACAATTAAACACATGGAGGCCATACACACATATTGAAAATATGAGCTCTTATTAATATTTAAAAGTATAATTTTGACCCACTCTTACTATATTAGATTCAAATTAAAGGAGGAAAGAACAAGGGAAGGAAAAAGAAATAACCAGACTCACGACACTAGCTACACCCAAGAAGGTAAAAAGACAGACTCCAATCTCTAGGTTCCAGGTTTACTCGATCACACTGATCCGATTCCCATTTGCAATGTACCGTTTACCGCGTTACCTGAAAAGGATTGGATGTAGGGGTGAGCAAGAAGCTCAGTAGGAATTATACTCTATCGTCAGGCATAGTTTAAGTGATTAACCAATTAATGAACATGCATGATTAATGCGATAAAATAAGCAGAACTAAATAATCACTAAAATGGAAAGAGTAACGATAATTAAATGGAAGAAATAGTTGCATGTCAAGATATCAAGCAAGATTAACAAGATTTTCTAGTGAATGGCCATTTACAAGTCAATTTCAAGTCATGTCAAGCAAGCAAGCAAGTACTTCATACTTTAAGCATGAATAATAAGTTTCACGAGAATGTGGAATGTCATAGACCCAACACGCTAGATAGTACCGGTGCCAAATGCCACACCTAATCATTCACCTCCTCGGGGATCAAGTACTTTTCGTGTGCTCCTCCCAGGACCAGACTGGGCCCTTCATTTGTTTGCCTTGACATTGATTTCTTTTTGGATCGTAGATCCCACGAGACTAGACATCCACAATATTTAATGGCCAAGAGTTCCAAGGTCAAGTTCAAGTAGACAAGGTAAAGAATGTAAAAATAATGATTCTTAAGAGTCCAAACAATAAGTTCTTTAATCGAGAAGAATAGTTGTCCCTGAGGACTATAATTAATGATCAATGGACCTAACAATAGGTCAAATCATGAAATACCATAGCCAACATAGGCTTGGTTAGCTCACACAATTAAAATTCATGAAATAATCACTTTTCAAAATACTGTCATATGAACGGTCAGACAAGGGCCGCTCAATATATATAAGGTTATACTGGGTCGCGCATGTCCAGAAGACATTAAGACCCATGAACGTGATATACGGTCCATACTGGCCTTATTAAAGATATGCAGTCGTCATAGGGCCGCCTATAAGGATATGCGGTCCACTACTGGCCGCACATGCCTATTTAGCCCTATTCGGTCCAAGACTTAAAACCAGCGGTCCAGTCACGTAAAATAAAGTTGCTGGAGGTCCAAAGGGTTCTAGCATGGATATAACAAGATCCCAAGATGATGGTAAGTCTACCAGATGGAGTGTCCGGGGGTAAGTTCAAGGTTAACACAACTTAAACGGCTACTGACTTACTAGAAGTCCGCAATTTGGTCAAAACGTTCTACTGGAATAGAATGGTTATCCAGCAACTTAACATTCAGTTTTAGTCCTAATTTCCATGTCAAATAATCAAGGATTATCATTTACATTAAGTCAAATTGCCAGAAAGATGATTCATGATGATAAAGAGAATGAACAAGATCGCGTAGGAATGATTAGCATGCAATTTACAAAATTTTAGTTACATAATTAATCACTTATCATGTGGGTTTCTAATTTACTAATTACCATTTATGACACTAAGATGAATCATATAGAACTAGTACTAAGTCACTTTCTGTCTAGATAAACGGTTCTAGAAGAACCTTACATCTACTGAACTAACAGGGGGCTGAACGGGGTTATACTGCAAAGCAGGGAGTTGGGCGGCCATGTCTGGACCACCCAAGTGGTTGGGCGGCTCCCAGAGAACCGCCCAAGGGGTTGGGCGGTCAGGTAGGAACCGCCCATCCCCTGGGTTCTGGGTTATGTGGTCCTTCAGGGACTGTTTATCCTGCCGAGGGTTATGTGGTCACTTCGGGACCGTTCAACTAGATATGTCGTTAGTTTGGAACCGTTCATCCCCTCTCTTTTACATGCTCGGAGAAGTACTTGGCTCGAAAAAGTGTAAGAAAACCCTCCCATGTATGAGGTGCATCCGCAGGCAGCGTCGGGATGGATTTCCACCATGTACGAGCATCCTTGTTGAGTTGGAATGTGGCAAGTCAAACTTTCTCCTGGTCGGTGCATTGCATGACATCGAATATTCGATTCATCTCGTCGATCCAGTTTTCCGCTTTATCTGGGTTAGAAGATCCAGAGAATCGTGGGGGATTTAAACTTCAGAAATTGCCATGTAAGTTACCCGTGCCAGCCCTTCCACCAGCTTGGGCCACTGTTTGTAGGGCTTGAGTAAGTCCCGCAACAGTTTGCTGCATCTCGTCCTAGTTTATACAATGAGCCATTGAGAATCAAGGTACCTGAGAATCATGGACATTTTAGTTATTTAGAGTCGGGAAGATTTATCCTAAGATAATTTCTATATAACTATCTCATCCCAGACTCTACCCAATCTTTGCATGGATAAGGAAATTTCTTCCTTAGTTCATAGGTAGGGGTCCTTAAACCTTGGACTTATCCTAGGACATGACTCTTTTCCCCAAGTCCTGAGACTTAGGCTCTGATACCAACTTAACTGTCGCGCCCTGAGCCTTTGTGACAATGATCACTCGAGAAATGTGAACAGCCGGCATAGTTAGCCTCTTGCAAGCAAGAATGATCAGAGCGCAAGATAATCACACACATAAATGTAATTGCACAACATTTACTTAAACTCCAACTTTATTTCATAATAATCAAATATTCAAATGCAACAACTAATTCAACTTATCTTCATCATGCTAGACTCAAGAAATAAGAAAATTACATAGACTCAATCTAAACATTGTAGACTTCCTAAGTCTTCACTCTCATCTTGACAACACTTTCATTCGCTCTCGGACCCTCTACTTGTATAACCCGAATCCGAATTCGAATCACTTTCATTTCCTGAAAAGAATGGAAATAGGTAATGAGCACACTTGCCCAGTAGGTATCTTCGCATCAACATGATTAGCACTATTTAAGTAATTAGCATTTTAGCTCTAAAGAAATAAGGTAAAATCATGCGAATGTAATAAATCTTGCGATCAAATCAAAGTAACAAGATGATCATGTAAGATAGGATGAACAAGTATGAACTAGCAATAAAGTAACAAGTATGATCAAGAATATATCATGACCTTTCATGAACAAGAATGCACTTTCACTTTTCACTTTCATAACCATAAAGGTTACGTACGAGAACGTCAATCATGTAGCAATTCACTAGATTTTCACGAGTGCTCATGGATTTCACTTATTTATAAAGAAAGTACTCCCAGCGCAATGCGACGGTAGTAGCATCATACCCCATGGTTTATAATAGTATGTTTTTGGCAATCAGCCGAGGGGACTAGCACAGAGCCCTTGGACATAATCAGCGCCCGAACTGCATCTTCACGTACAAATCAAGCTACTTCCATGAGTGTAACAATAAAGTATGGCCAAGAATGTAATAAGTTCAATCAATAAGCTCATGACAACAATTATCAAAGAACGAATGCTTCTATTAAGAATATGAGAGATCAAGAATGAATTAAGACAATGTTATGCTTATGGAAACAAATCGGCAGCATAACGGTACATTTCTTTAACTTCCATTCATTATATTAAGTTTCTTGATCGATATGATAAGTCCTAGACCATTATTGTAGCAACCCTGGTAAAAATAAAAGGAAATAAAAACCCCAATTGATCAAAATAAGATTAAAAGAGTTAATGAATAAATGATAAGAGCCTAAAGAAGTAAATAATAAACCAAAATGTAAATAACGCCTTGATTCAAGGTGCTACTTCAAAAAGAAACGCCCATATACAAGGCGCGAATTCCAGAAAGGACGACCACAGCAGATGTCGTCAATTCTTAAACTGTCAGCCCCCACAAAATGTAATTTTATATGCTGTATATGAGGGGCTCCCTGAACTGTCAGCCACTGAACAGGATACTGATAGATCCCGGGGCTGCCGTGAACATTCTCCCATACCGCATCTACTAAAAATATTACTTTGATCTGTAGCTTACCAAGGTCAGAGACATGAAAATTGCAGGATTCAACCAGAAATGTGAGACGCCCCTTGGGGTGGCTGATTTTAACCTCACATTGGGGGATCTCACTACCGTGGTACGATTCTATGTAATCGACTCCAACACCACATATAAGGCCCTGCTGGGAGACCGTGGCTGCATGAATATCAGATAGTGCCGTCCACGCTGCATCAGTGCATTAAATACTGCCATGAAGGAAAAGAAGAGAGGGTGTTTGCGGATCTGCATCCCTTCGAAGTATTCGAGTGCCATATGCTCGATGCATCCTACAACACGGAGGTGTCGCGAAAGGATGAAGAGAAAGAGGCTGTGGTCAGCCAAAAAAAACCGGCGACGAAGGCAAGAAATTGGTCCCCACCGCCACCAAAGGGCTATATTAAAAAGCATGAGGTATCGCACATCTCTTATGCCGGTGACTTTGCTCGGATCACTCCTCCTAGCATTCACCCGGATGATATCAATGAAGAAATGAAAGAAAAGTACACACAAGTGGAGGTGCCGCAGGGTTTATTTAAACCCATCGTCAACCTTGAGTACCAGATGGTGCTACCACTGAAGACTATGGAAGTCCCTCGCTTCTGCGAGCCTCCTACCATATTCTACACCGGGGAGTCAGTCGAGGAAGATGATCAAGACTGCATGGTCCCTGAAGAGGCTGCAAGCCGGATGGTGCCGATTACAGGTCTGGATTATACTACCCAACGGGTTTCGCAGATGTTCTCTAAGATGCAAATGTCGTCATTGCAACCTGCTGCCCAGAAGAAGGCGTTCAAGGAGCTATGGGATCCATCTCGGGATGATACAGAACTGAGGAAGATCACTCGGCACCCGGGATTGGGTTACACCCTTCAAGAATACTATGAAGCGGAGGTGGATGTCATATCTGTCTCCTACAAGCATAAAGACCCTCCCGAGGTGGGATATGACAAGTACCCCTCGGAAGATGAAGAAATCATTTATCAATCCATAATGAACAATGAAGCCCCAGACAGTCAGCCGGAGACGGGGACGTCTGATGAAGCAAAGAAAGATTGGTGCTGGGAAGACCTACCTTGCAAAGAGGATCTGTTCCATGCTAAAGCAAAGTTCGACATGGGAACCCCAGATGAAGACCAAGCAGCCAAAGAGCTGAGGGAATGCCTGGAGTTTGAGCGCATCCTGGAAGAAGTCCGGGCTCTGCAGAACGATGATCTCTCAAAGGAGTCTGCATCAAAAGAGCCTCTAAGGGAGGAAGACTCCATCTTTGAGTTTCCTGCTGATCCAGTTACGTCCTCGGGACAGACTGAACAGAATACAACAATATTGGCCGTATATGATGAGCCAGCAACCGCTGATGACCAATATGATGAAACAGAAAATCATGAAACTGAAGAAGATTATATCCCGGGAGGCTTCATTGACTTGCAAGAAGCCCCGCCCGAGGTCGAAGATGGAGGTCAGGCCACCATCGATGAGCTCGTAGAAATAAATCTGGGAACCGCAGATGAGCCAAGGCCGACATTCCTCAGTGCACTACTGGAGCCAGCTACCAGGGAACAGTATATACAGTTTTTGAAGGAATTCCGAGACTGCTTTGCATGGACATATGATGAAATGTCGGGACTGAGTTCTGATGTGGCACAGCACCGATTGACAATAAACCCAGAGGCTAGCCCTGTAAAGCAGCCTTCCAGGAGAATGCGCCCTGAATTAATAAATCAGATTAACAAAGAGGTTGACAAGCTAATTGATGTAGGCTTTGTTGAAAAAAATCAATACACTACATGGCTAGCCAATATAGTGCCCGTAAAGAAGAAGAATGGGCAGATCAGAATATGTGTTGATTTCCGGGACCTTAATAAGGCTTGCCCGAAAGATGACTTCCCAGTACCAATCACTGAAGTGATGATCGATGCGACTACTGGTCATGAGGCTCTATCATTTATGGATGGGTCATCCGGATACAACCAAATCTGGATTGCTGAGGAAGACAGAGTGCACACTGCATTCCGTACCCCGAAGGGGATATTTCACTACAAAAGGATGCCGTTCGGCCTCAAGAATGCCGGCGCTACCTACCAAAGAGCCATGATAAAGATCTTTGATGACTTGCTCTTCAAGAAAGTAGAGTGCTACATTGACGATCTGGTGGTGAAAACCAGCAGAAGAGAAGACCATTTGCAAGACCTGAGGATAGTGTTCCAGAGGTTGCGCAAATATAAGCTCAAGATGAACCCTATGAAATGCGCCTTCGGCGTGTCCAGTGGAAAATTCCTCGGGTTTATTGTCCGTCATAGGGGCATTGAAATTGACCCGTCCAAAATTAAGGCTATCCAGGAGCTCCCTCCACCAAGGAATCTGCACGAGTTGAGATCCCTGCAAGGGCGTCTGGCCTACATCCGACGATTTATATCAAATCTATCGGGTAGATGCCACCCCTTTCACAAGCTCATGATGAAAGATGTGCCGTTCCTCTGGGATGATGGCTGTCAGGAAGCCTTTGAGAAGCTGAAAGAATATCTCAAGACCCCTCCAGTGCTGGGGGCACCTATTAAAGGCAGGCCCTTGATACTGTATATCGCAGCCACATATTGTTCCCTGGGGGCAATGCTGGCACAGATAAATGAAGAAGGCAAAGAACAAGCCTTGTACTACCTAAGTAGGAGGCTGATGAGAACTGAAGAAAGCTACAACTACATAGAAAAGACCTGCTTGGCACTAGTCTTTGCTGTCAAAAAGCTCCGACACTATATGTTGTCACATGAAGTCAGATTAATATCTGCAGCAGATCCACTCAAATACATATTGACTCAGCCAGTGCTAAAGGGCCGGTTGGGCAAGTGGGCAGTGATCAAAATGGAATTCGATATTACCTATACACCCCAGAGGGCGATAAAAGGACAGGCCGTGGCTGATTTCTTCGCAGAGCACCCTGTGCTGGAAAATGATATGCTAGGGACTGAGTTACCCGATGATGAGACACTCGAGGCCTGCCAGACCCAGTCAGTTATGTGGCAACTATTCTTTGATGGAGCATCTAGAACAGAGACAAACTCCGATGGAAAGACCAGAATACGGGTCGGAGCCGGTATTGTGCTGAAATCACCAGAAGGGGAGGTCGTGCATACTTCCTATTCTATAAACAAGCCCTGCACCAATAATGAAGCCGAGTATGAAGCTCTGATAATCGGGCTATGTATAAGCCTCAACATGGGTATCCAAATGCTCGAGGTATTCGGCGATTCGATGTTGGTGATAAAGCAAATCCAAGGGGAGTTCGAAGTGCGAAAGCCAGAACTGAATCCCTACCACCAAAAGGCTGTGAGCCTCATGGCGAAATTCTATCATATTGAGCTCAAGCATGTGGGCCGTGGACATAATGCCCAGGCTGATGCACTGGCAAAGCTAGCCAGCTCACTAGCAGTCCCGCCAAATGAGACACTGAACATTGTTATTATGAACCGGCGGCAAGTCCCCAGTATGCTAGAAGGGTGCCCCGAAGAAGAAGAAGTCGCTACTGTCAGCACAGAACATGCATATGACTGGAGACAGCACTTGCTACAGTGGTTCCTGCACCAACAGCTACCGCAGAAAAGAGAAGAGAAGATGAAACTTCTGAGAATCAAAGATTCTTATGAATTAGAAATGGGACTCTGTTCCGAATAATGGCAGATGCGCGCAAGAAGATTCTACTCCGCTGCCTGTCCACTGAGGAAGCCTGGCAAGCAATGAAAGAAGTACATGCTGGGACAGCAGGTGCCCACCAGGCTGGTCCCAAGATGAAGATAGAAATCAAGAAGCTGGGCTACTATTGTCCCACCATGTTTGAAGACTACTGTAAATTTGCAAAATCATGCCAGAAATGCCAGGAGCATGCTACTGTGCCTAGAAGGCCTCCTACAACTATGCACCCTACAGTTCCCAGCTGGCCATTTGCACAATGGGGAACTGATGTAGTCGGGCCACTACCGACTTCCTCGGCCGGACATAAGTACATACTGGCCATAACAGATTACTTCTCCAGATGGGCGGAGGCTATAGCATTAAGAGAGGTGACTGGTGAACTGGTCGCCAGATTCATCAAGCAGAACATTATCTTCCGGTTCGGGATCCCCAGCCGAATAATATCTGACAATGGAAGTCATTTCAGAAATCAGAAGGTCTATCGGCTTGCTGAGAAATATAAGATCGAATGGAGGACCTCCACTCCTTACAATCCGCAGGCAAACGGATTGGCAGAAGCTTTTAACAAGACTCTCTGCACCTTGCTGGCCAAAGTCGTCAGTTCCAATAAGAAGGACTGGGAAGAAAAAATGTATGAAGCTCTGTGGGCGTACCGCACCGTCTTCAAGACACCTACAGGGTGCTCACCATACTCGCTGGTATACGGCTCAGAGGCAGTGGTTCCGCTAGAGTTGGAAGTCCCGTCACTTAGAGTGGCAGTCCAATATGGCCTGGCCCGTGGCGAACAGACCAATGTAGAAAGAAGACTAGAAGAACTGGCTGAATTGGAAGGGAAGCGCCTCCGAGCTCAGAAGAGTATCCAAATGTATCAGGCCCGCATGGCCACTGCATTCAACAAACTCGTAAGAGGACGAGAATTCAAGAAAGGTGACCTCGTCATGGTCAAGAAAAAAGAAGTCATGGCGTCCAACCCAAAAGGAAAGTTGAATGCTAATTGGGAAGGTCCTTATGTGATACAGAGGGTCTACGAGGGAGGGGCCTACGTGGTTGTTAACCATCGAGGGGAAATCCAATTCTCGCCACTCAACGGAAGACATCTGAAGCTGTATCATACAGCACAACCAACATTCCCCGAGTAATCGGGCAAAATCTGCCTTTTCTTGGTCTAGCGGCACTCTGCCCTAGCCAAGCTACCCTTTTCTTGGTCTAGCGGCACTCCGCCCTAACCAAGCTACACCCTTTTCCCGGTCTAGCGGCACTCCGCCCTAGCCGAGCTACCCTTTTCTTGGTCCAGTGGCACTCTGCTCTAGCCAAGCTACCCTTTTCTTGGTCTAGCGGCACTCCGCCCTAACCAAGCTACACCCTTTTCCCAGTCTAGCGACACTCCGCCCTAGCCGAGTTACCCTTTTCTTGGTCCAGTCGCACTCTGCTCTAGCCAAGCCACCCTTCCTTGGTCTAGCGGCACTCCGCCCTAGCCAAGCTACACCCTTCCTTGGTCTAGCGGCACTCCGCCCTAACTAAGCTACCCCTATCCTTGGTATAGCGGCACTCCGCCCTAACCAAGCTACCCTCATCTTGAGCTGGTGGCATTCCGACCTGTCACCCTCCCAAAAAGGGAGAGAAAGAGAATAAAAAAAATGGGGTTGAAAATAGAGATACCCCGCCAGACTTGCTCCTATATTAGGGACAAGTGCAAAAATGGCCCAAAACCCAGCTGTGGTGAAAACCCGAAAGGGCATTGCAGGTAAAATCGGGTACCCCGCCACGTGAAAATCCGCAAGGACGCGTGGGCAAAAGCAAAAGGGGGCTGGCTCCGACGAAAACCCGAAAGGGCGCTTGGGTCGGTAATGTGGTGATTCCAAAGAAAGCCTCACCTCCCACCATAAAACTTCTCGTCGATCGACCGGCGCCTTGCCCGATCCACGATTAAATCCATCCGGAATGGACCTTACGTCTATTCTGTTGAAGCCGTCATGCATTGCTCGAGAAAAAATTCCCTTGATGATAAGCCCACCTCGGGATAGACCTCCCGTCTGTCCTGATAAAACACTTTCACTTGTTTCTGTCTAAGACCCACAACAATGAAACCCTGTCTGGTTTAGACCTTACGTCTATCCCAATGAAACCTATCTTACGTCTCATCGCGATGAAACCCGCTGTTCACCGATTGGCACACTGCCCGATCAGCGATGAAGCCTGTCTGGGCTAGGCCCTGCGTCTATCCCGATGAAACCTATAAAATCCTTGCATTGGTATAAACCCAATACCGATGATGAAACTCGCTGCCAATCGACTGGCACACTGCCCGATCAGCGATGAAGCCTGTCCGGGCTAGGCCCTACGTCTATCCCGATGAAACCTATGAAATCCTTGCATTGGTATAAACCCAATACCGATGATGAAATTCGCTGCCGATCGACTGGCACACTGCCCGATCAGCAATGAAATTTGTCCGGGCTAGACCCTACGTCTATTTCGATGAAATCTATGAAATCCTTGCATTGGTATAAACCCAATATCGATGATGAAACTCGCTGCCAATCGACTGGCACACTGCCCGATCAGCGATGAAACCTGTCCGGGCTAGACCCTACGTCTATCCCGATGAAACCTATGAAATCCTTGCATTGATATAAACCCAATACCAATGATGAAACCTGCTATCAGTCGGTTGGCGTGCTGCCTGATCGACGCTAAAATCCATCCAGGGTGGACCTTCCGTTCGCTCTGACATAGCACAACACTACTTCTTAAGTCAATTCAGACCCTTCGTCTGGATAGATCATGAAACTATATTCCCTTGCGTTAATGATAAACCCCACATTAACGATGAAACTCATATTCTCAGCAAACGGCCTCGTGCCCGAGCTGCTATTCATATCCTCTAAATCAATTCGGACCTTTCGTCTGGATAGATCATGAAATCCTACTTCCCTTTGCATTGGTGCTGACACCCACATCAATGATCGTGTGTCCACAATAAGCATATGGCACCATGGTCCATAGGATGAAAGTTCTGGTCCCAGAAAAGACAATGAAAAAGGAAAAGAGAAAGAAAACGACAAAAAAAAATATAAAAAAAGGGGGTTGAAAATAGAGATACCCCGCCAGACTTGTTCAGGCATTCTGGACAAGGGCAAAAAGGGCTAAAACCCAGCTGTGGTGAAAACCCGAAAGGGCACTGCAGGTAAAATTGGGTACCCCGCCACGTGAAAATCTGAAAGGACGCGTGGGCAAAAGCAAAAGGGGGCTGGCTCCGGCGAAAATCCGAAAGGGCGCTTGGGTCGGTAATATGGTAATTCAGAAGTTCCATGCCAACCGGCACGTTGCCTTCACCTCCCCTTCACTGATGAGGCCTTCCGTCGGTCATCTGGCTCTATGCCCCACCGATGATAAAGCCTTTCCGGGGTAGATCTTACCTCTACCCTGATGAAATCTACATACCCTCTTTCACATGTCCCACCGACAATAAAACCCGTCATCATTCTGATAAAGCCTGGCCAGCTCAGACCTTACGTCTGTCCTGATCAAACTCCCAAACCTTCCCTTGACCGATCGGCTCCTTGCCCGATCAACGATAAAACCCTACCAGGATAGACCCTACGCCTATCCTGATGAAACCTACGTATTTCTTGGCAAAGTCCCACCCGCCATAAAACCTGCTGGAATAGACCTTACGTCTGTCCTGACGAGACCTACACCTCTACATATGTCCCACCGTTGATCGACCGGCACCATGCCCGATCAATGATGAAATCCTCTGTCCGGTTTAGACCTTACGTCTATACGGATGAAACTCATGAAACTCTTTGCGTCGATATAAGCCCATATCGACGATGAAACCAACCACTGATCGACTGGCACCTCGCTCGATCAACGATGAAACCATGTCCAATTAAAACCCTGCCAGTTTAGACCTTTCGTCTATTCTGATGAAACTCATAACACTTTCTTTGCATCGATATAAACCCAATATCGATGATGACGCTAGCTGTTGATCGACCGGCACCTCGCCCGATCAATGATGAAATCCTATCCAGTTCAGACCCTACGTCTGTCCTGATGAAAACCACGCACCCTTCAATGTCCCACCTGCGATAACCTCTACCCAGTCTAGACCTTACGTCTACTCTGACGAAACCTGTAAAACTCCTTCGCATCGATATAAACCCAATGTCGATGATGAAATCATGTACTGGTCGATCGGCACATTGCCCCGACTAGCTTTGAAACCTGCCCGGGATGGACCATTCGCCCGTTCCGGATGGTGATCTGAGCCTCTTCGTTCACATGCCTGCAAACCGTCTCCCTTGCGGCACGTATGGCCAATAAGGACGTTTGCTGCCACCAACAGAACTTGGTTTAAAGCATCCTCCCGGAGGCCATCACGCGGTGGAGCGAGTTCCTATTGACACCCGGAAAATGAACAGGGGTGGAAGCATGATTGAAAAGAAGATCTGACCAACAGCGAAAGACTGAGGCTGATGTCCGAGCTCGTCGCCATTCGAGTGACGATATTGATAAGATAAAACCCTATCTACGGACTGATAAAACCCTGTCTACGGACTGATAAATCCCTGTCTACGGACTGATAAATCCCTGTCTACGGACTGATAGAACCCTGTCTACGGACTGATAAAACCCTGTCTACGGACTGATAAATCCCTGTCTACGGACTGATAGAACCCTATCTACGGACTGATAGAACCCTGTCTACGGACTGATAAAACCCTGTCTACGGACTGATAAAACCCTATCTACGGACTGATAAATCCCTGTCTACGGACTGATAAAACCCTGTCTACGGACTGATAAATCCCTGTCTACGGACTGATAGAACCCTGTCTACGGACTGATAGAACCCTGTCTACGGACTGATAAAACCCTGTCTACGGACTGATAAATCCCTGTCTACGGACTGATAGAACCCTATCTACGGACTGATAGAACCCTGTCTGTGGATTGATGAAAATTGCAATCGTGACGTCAATACAAGATATTTCAGAAATGATAGACCATTTGGGATGATGATACATTTGAAGAAACCCTAAGTGGGCCTATATGAAGATGGTGCCCAAAGCCCATGTCGAAGCCCAGATATGACGCTAGAGATCAAGGTTGAGCGCACCGGGAAGCATGCCTCAGGCGCGCCGTGAAGATGCCTGCCGAGAAGGAAGAGGGAAGGGGTTATAAAAACCCCTCCCTTCGATAGAGATTAAAAGGGGGACAACATCGGAGAGAAAAAAAAATCAGAGGGCTCCGGGATCGATCGACTGGAGAGAAAAAAAAGGCTGAAGGAAAAAAAGAGAGAAAGCCAGATAGAGAAAGGGGATCGTTCTGAGAGAAAGAGCCACCCCTCCCCTTTCGATCAACAGAGAGGAAATAGAAGAGAAGAAGAAGGAGAGCTCCAGGTGGGCACCGGGGAGGGAGAGGAGTCAATGCTCCTCCCTCCCCTCCATGTTTTCTTTCTTTCTTTATCTGATGTAATATGGCGAGTTCTATCTCGATCTAGCAACTGTAGCCGGAGTTCCGGCCTTGATTTTAGATTTCTGCTTTACATTTTGCCTTTCGTGGTCGGTGTAATATCTTTTACATGCAATGCAATGAAGCATCAAGATGACCCGTCTGGGTATTGATGGATCAACATACCGATCTACGTCCGTCTGTCTCTCAATGTATACGGCCTTCGTCTGAGAAGAGCACAGATCATTTTCTTTGGGTTTAGAAGCCGATCGCCTGGGTTCATTCCTTGAAGGGGGACGAGGGTAAGACTCCTAACCCCATCCAATGGGTTACTGAGTCTTGTTCTCTCTTTCCCCCCCCCCCCCCGATCTCGATACCCATTTTTTTTATATATATCTATGATCTGGGTTTTCTGAGGAGCCCTTCCCCTTTGGCGGTTCAGGAGCCAGAGATATCAGTTTTCTGGTTTCCTGGGCTGCCCATCTCTCATGAATAACGATCTGATCTCAGGCTCTCCATCCTAAACATTGGATGCTTAGGGCCTGAAGTTATATGGTTCACAGCCCTTCATTCTCCATGGGTTTAATGTCACTGGATTCTTCTGGAGGGGTCGGAGGGCAGTCATCTCCCGATTCCCCCAAATGGCCTGCAACAGAGGGCAAAATCCTCAACAGGATCAGGTGGTAGTCTGATCTCCTCCGTTTGATTCATTCAGCCAAAACCCTTGGCACTCTTCTGATAGAAGTCCCCATGAAGTTCCTCCCTTGCACCTCTGGCCCGGCATTGATTTGGGTCTGAAATCCTCAGAAAATACCAGAACAGAGCATCGTTCCTGAGCTCTAGAAATCCTGAGATTCTCCTGCGTTTCACCCCCTCGGCGTGCTAGCTTCCCCGCCGAGAACCATAAGGCCGAGATGCTTTCCCCGTCTTTTAGCTAAACGACAACCCAGTTGGTTATCAAACGCTTTCCTCGTGAGGCTACGCATGCAAGGCTCCAGGCGTACAGACTCCCGGCGTGGCCAGAAGCACGCTGGGAAGCCCTCTGCCGAGAACCCTTCTGCCTTCATAACCACCCTCACACCTTTTGCCCAATATTGAAGCTGCCCCTCTCGGCGCCTCCCTTCCCGGCGTGCCCATGAGCCTGCCGAGAAGCCCCAGGCCGAGAGGCCTTATCTCCCTTTGGCCAGCCCAAATCCCAGGCCGAGAACCCCCCTGCCGATAGCCATTCACCCCTTTTTGCCCAAGCCTTGATGCTGCCCCTCTCGGCGCCCCCCCCCCTTCTCGGCGCGCTCAGGTCCAGGCCGAGAGCCTCCACGCCGAGAGGGTCTTTCCTCCCTCTTTTGGCCGCCGAGAGCCCTCGGCCGAGAGCCTTCCCTTGGCCGTCGAAAACCTCTTTGGCCAGCCCAACCGCCAGGCCGAGAGCCCCTCTCCATCCATCAAATGACAGGCCGAGAGCCCCATTTTGTCCAAACCAAAGGCCAAGCCGAGATCCCTTCTTCAGTCAGATGAAACCCATTCAGAGGCCCACCTCTGCACCATTCTTCTATAGACTTCTTAATCTCCCCCTTTCACCTGTTTAAGGAGATATTTATAAACCATCACATGTGTCTTGATGAGATACAATAAATGGGGAAGATCTCCCCTACAGCTTCTGTCCCAAATCCGGATCTCACCGATGCCTTACGAACCTAAAGAACCATGTCATTATGTGTGTTCTGATGGGTTCCGAGGGAATATTGATCAAATAATATGACGGCAAGAGATGTCCCCGGGCCCGGTGCCCATCTTTGTTCGGTCGTCGTCCCGGCTCCCCGTGGATGATGACCTATTCTTCCTTGGCATAATCCAAGTTCAGGGGACATGCTGCCGAAATTTACATATCCCCACCAATCGAATGTGGTATTCTCCTCTAACCCCGCTGGCCCACGGAGTTATGCCCTTGCGTGATCTCTGATGGCCCTCCGAAGGGGGATATTAATAACACATCGCACTCGTACCGGGTGTGTTACATCAGGCCGGTCCCCATCCAGATTCCGGGTTATGTCTATACATATACCCGATCTTTTGCGGAGCCCACCCTGCCGCTGCATGGGTGGTTTCCTATTCCCCACTTGACATCATCCAAGATGATGGGAATATGCCGGCAGGTTTCCCCCCCCCCTTAATTAATAAACCCCTGTTCCGTTCAAACACGTTTAACGTCTTGTAAACAGATGAACTTTGTCTCCTTTGAGCATACGGCTTTACCGCTGTATTCCTCCTACCTCTAGCGTTTAATCAAGGGTTGTCTTCCTTAGGGAGGACGTAATTAACGTCATAGCGTTCAGGGTATGACGGACTACTAGTCCAGACACGATCACTCACAATCGACTGACCAAGTCAGATCGAGCGCACAATAAGAATCGTCACCACGGTGACTGGCACGCCAATAAATCAATAGATAAATGAATAGGATACGTGCGAGATAAAATCCGCGTCAAACAGTTCCCCATCCTTTCTCTGAGGGGGTGGACGCTCTCCTGCTAGGTACGGGCTATTCCCATAGGGACCGCTGAAACCGCTGCCGAATCGCCGTAAAATATTGACGGTGTGATAAGTTAAAGATGAACCACATATGAGACGGGTAGAAAGATTCCTTTCCATTGAACAAAAGAGGGAATACAAGAAGGGCCCCTGAGGGGGAATTGTATTACAAAAAGAAGAAAACAGAGAAGAGATAATTCAAGACCGCTGGAAGATATCTTCAAAGGCCAAAAGACCCACATCGGGAGCGGCTCTTAGTTCATGAAGGCGCGCCTCCTCTTCCTGAAGCTTCACGGACATGTCCTGGAGAGACATCATCCGTCCCTCCAACAAGGCCACCTCTTCGGTGGACCGTTGCCGAATAGACGATAATTGTTGTAGCTCGGCTCGAAGTCCAGCGAGTTCCGCTTCCAGAATGGCTATCCGGCCCTGGACGGCTTCCTCCCGCTGGACAACGCTCTGTAGCTCAATTTGGCATTCGTCAAGGGCAAGCGTCAGCTTTTCCAGCTCAAATTTACATTCTGACCTCTGCAACTTCAATGTCGTCAGCTTGTCGGTCATAGTCCGTGCTAGGAAATCCCTCCGATGCACGAATTTTAGCAAAAGCAAGACCCGCTGAGCCCATGTGTCCAGAGGGCAGCCCATGGCCTGCAGGCCGGTAGTGAAGCGATCAGCAATTTCCTTCAGCTGCAAATGTGTCAAGCCAGGCTGAGATTCTACCAGCTGGCGCAGCATATCCAAGTTCTGCCAGACAAAGCTCTCAGACGATGCGAAGCCAAAAGAAGCAGAGGGGATCACTTCAAAGGTCACTCCGCTATCAATGTCTTCCCACAGTGCGACATCCGGCTGAGAGGATGAAGACGGCAAATCTGCTGGAAGAACTGGCCGGTCCCTCTCCGTGCCCTCTGGCTGAACTAAAGATTCCCCCTCCACCGCTGTCTCGGGTGCTATGTCTTGAACATCCGCGGAGGGAGGACCAATGAATGATGGAGCTATCTCTTCATGAGTCTCCTGAATAAGGGCTTCATCTTCAGCTACTCTTCCTGATAATGGGGGCGAAGGGTCCCTAGTCTGTAAAGGCAGAAATCCAGTCTCTATAGCCACTGTGGCAGGGACTGCTGACTCGGGCGCAATTGACATTATGGCAGCCGGTATAAAAGCGGAGCTTCTGGCTGGGTCTACTTCGGCTCTGAACTCTGAGGCCCTGACAGGGATGGAAATCTCTCCTGATGAGCCCAAGTCCAGTGATGTTAAGTTAGTTGAAGATTGTGTTCTCACTGGCACGGGGCGAATAACCTCAGAAATTTCCATGCAAGTTGAAGGTAAAGCAGGGATGATGATCAAATCTGCAGATGAGACATCCATGGAGACTGCGGCCGCATCGGAGCTGATAGTGACAGGGTCCTGAGGACAAGGCAGAATGATCCTCATCAATGGATGGAAGAAAATAAATAGAACAGCAAGTAAAAAAAGAAGAAGCTTACCTTTAAAGTGAGGTCTATACCCTCAAGATGAGACAAAAGAGGAGCAAGCTCCGTAGTTGAAGCAACCAATGGAGGGGTTATGTCGACCTCAGTGTCAAGCCCGGCAAACTCCTCTTGCAATTCCTCCTCAGAAGATAGCATCAACAGTTTAGGAGGCTGAAAGGGCGGAAGGCCTTTTGCTAGCACAGGTAGGGCTTCTGATTTTTGGACTTCCTCCTCGCTGCCACTGAAGGTCACTTCCTCCTCATTATCAGGCACGGTCTCGGAGCTGCCCGAGGATATCTCCACTCTAGCTATGTGCTGCGAGGTCGCCTCTAGAGCATGCCATGATGCAGACCGGGTGATTATGCGTCTGGCCAGAATAGGGCTCTCTTTTGTTTGAGTCCTTTCACTTTCCTGCGGCTGAGACGGCTCTCCCACTGCTAGTGTAGCCCCAGTCGGCTCCCTGACTGCCACCTCAACAAAAGGGGAACTCTGAGGGATATAATGAAAAAGAATAACAGCAAAAGTATAAAGAGAAAAGATGAGAGAGCACATTTACCCTCCTCCTCGCCAGCCGGGGTAGGAGAAGGCAGCCTCGTGTCCCTCTCCGCAGGCACTGCAACCTGCTCCGGGGCTGTATCAGATAAAGAGAAGCTCAGTCTCGAAAGGCGCCTTAAAAGAACAGTCAAGAAAACAGTGAGGATTGCATCTGTAAGATATTTACCGCTACTCTCGGCGGGTTCCTGAGCAGCCTCTCTCTGAGACCTAAACTCGTCAAAAGAGGGGATGCCTGGAAGAGGGGTCCCGGTGTCCGTCGCAACTGGAGCTGACTGCTGGACCCGAACAACTTTGGCCCTCTTGGCCTTGACAAATGCAGTTTTCACCGCAGAAGGCTTCCTCCTCTTTCCCGGAGGCTGGGGAGTGGTCGTGGGTGCTGCTGCAGGAATTTCAAAGTAAGCAGGCTTTTCAGCCTGGGCAATAATCTTCCTGTAAAGTCCCTGCCGTTTTATGTCCGATCTATCTGTGCAAGACACAAGAAAGGTAGTCATAGTCGACAGATGCATAACACGACAATAAAAGAAAGACGCTATGAGCGCACAGGAAGGGTCATACCTGCTGGGCCGTCATAGAAGGTAGAAAGCGGCCAATACAGATAAGCCACCTCCTTTGAGCGGGAAGCAGCCTCCTTCACGAGCCAGCACACGTCACCTATGGTCTGGCATTTCTCTGTCAAGGCAGCTAAATCTTGGTGGCCGTGGAAGTCAAGGCAATGAAACAGGCCGAGGTAATCCGTGCACCTGCCGTCGACATAATGAAAAGAGATAAAAAGCGGCTTATTCAGAATACCGGCTATCGGGTTCTCTACTGACAGCCCGTGAACATTCAGCAGCACGAAAAGCCAAGAAGTGTGCTGATAATATGTGTTGGTGCGGTCCTCCCTCCGCACAAATGTCCGATAAGGGTGAAATCTATCTACCGGGCCCCTCCAGGGGGCTGCTGTCGGGAGAGGCTCCTCCGGGGGAAATGGATACTGCACCTCCACCTGAATGCTCCCTATGTGGCCCAGCTGCCTCAGGTCCTTTGTAAAAGCATCTTCATTGATCTCAGAAAATACAGGCATGGGTATTTCATAGCCTTCCTCTTTTAAGGACCGACGCCTGGCGATGTATGAGTCCGCCTCCCTCGGATGCTGTGAATAGAGCCTTTTCAGGTGAACCTCATCAATCTCAAATACAGGCCCTGATTGTCGCTTTAAGAAAGAGCGCTCGGCCACGTCCCAGAAGGCGCCTCTGCCATCCTTGTAAAAATTGGTGCAGGTATTCCACCACTTGATGTATTCTGATGTGACTCGGGGAATATGATTAGAAACGGTCGGGATCCTGAAAGTTACGCCCTCTCGGCGATGAAAGAAATCCCACCATATCCGACTGTCACTGGCAATGGAGGACCCATGCTTGGCACGGCTGTCCAAAGGGAACTGAGCGGCTGATGAAGGAATATGCTGATCGTAGCCGAAGTTTCTGCTAAAACGGAATGGGTAATAGGGCTCCAAGATGAGCAAGCCTCCCTTCCTGAAGACCAATACACTGGGTCGGATAGCCATAGCCCACCTTACCAGTTCTGGTTCTAATATGGGCCGGGTGGCATTGGCCCCCGAAACCGGATGGACATAAACTTCTACCTCTTCCACTTTGCACTCCCTCTGAGGGTCTACTAAAGGAGCCGAACCTGCTGCTAAGCTCCAGAAGTGAATGCTGCCAGGAGCATCTACAGGCACTTTTGTCAACCTGCCCCTTATCTTAAACAGCTACTCTGAGAAAAGACCGGGTTCGGCACTAGCAAACTCAATCATCCGAGGGAGCAGTGTGTCTGACTGCAAAGTTCTCGGGGCCAGCTCGGGGAAAATGCTGCAAACCCAAGCATTGAAGAAATGAAATGGACCTACAGTCCGTAAGGAACGGGGAACCCGATGTCTATCCAAATCTCCCAGCGATTTGTAAACTAAACACAAAGCCGCCGGGCACAGAGATAGTCTCATCCCCTAGGCCATCTGACAGGCCGGATAGATAGCCTCCGGTCTGATAGTCATCTCGTCCCCTTGGGGGAGAGCGAAAGTGCACAGCCAAAAGGTCAGATAAGCTGCACAATGAGTAATGGGGTCAACCCCTGCTGGGTTCGGGCCATCTACACCTTCTCGGCGCAGTGAAGCCGGCAATGCTGATTTATAACGAGGGGCCCTGATCTGCTTACTGGGAGTCGGTCCCACGGAAGGGAAGTCTGTATACTTCAAAGGACCCCCGAAGAAGTACTGTATCCATTGTCCTACACGGACTCTCAATCTGCTGCTTTTTTCCCGGGGTTGATATCCTTTGGAAGATCCCCTGCTGTAGGCCAGACAGATGGTGCGATAAGCCTTCATCAAGTACCGGTATGCGTAGCCAAAAGAATATCTGCCTCTCCATCAAAGGCGTCCTTTACAGAGTCGTCTAGATAGACCTCCTCGTATGGCTCGCCATCTATAGGCAGGCCTGAAAGCTGCGCAAGACTCCAAAGATCGAGAGAAGTCTCGCCTTCTGCTGTATAGAACGTATTAAACTGTGGGCAGAACACTTCGAGCATGCCGCAACATAATCCCCGAGAGATGGGATAGCGGAACCTGGAGGCAAATACACTATGATATATTCCAGCTCTAATCAGTAAAGGGGCATATTCCTTCAAGACAAATTCTGTAAACTCCACTGCTCCTACCCTGAAAAGATGGGCGTCTGTCACTTTAGTATCTCCAAACCAGCCGGCAGCTAGCTGATATTTAAATTGAACGGCCAGACAGTTCAGAATAAATGGCTCGTCCCTGTAACCCCACTTCACAGGAGCTAGAAAAAGTCCAAAGTTAGGCTTCTCCCGATGGACGCGACCGGCTGCATGGTCCCACCTTGCCGGGGTAAACTCTGGAGCCCGGGTCAGCATCTTCTTCTCCGGCTCTAATTTAGAAATGCCCAGCATGGCATTCCAGTCCCTCTGCTCACCCGGGAGATATATAGCTCGGGCACGATAAACATAACCCTTCAGGCTGTCTCTGTTAGCAAGTATTGTCGCTTCCACGGACCGAGCAAGCAGGAAATCCCTCATTCCGCCTATGGTGAAGGTCCGGATAAATGGCAGCAGATGACGATCCTTCGGCAGGTCCGGACGGTAGTCAGCAGCCCTTCTGAAATCAATACCCTCTGTGGAAGAATAGACTCCGGAAGACGGCACTGTGTCAGTCTCGGAATCAGAGGATTCGTCGACAGTGGCAATCTGGTTATAGCCAAAGCTCAGACTATTCACATTCAGCCAGTTGACTGAAGCCCGAGATATGTCCGGCTGAGCCGATGAACTCGCTCCCACAGTCATGGAAGCCGCAGCAGAAGAGTCGGAAGCCATGTCAGTGACTGTAATCAAGAAAAGATGAAAATAAACATCGGAAAGATGAAGGAGCATGTGATGATTAAATAAATAGTTCCAATTAAATTTCGGCAGCATCTCCTCTTGTCCGGGGTCTGCCCAAGAAAAATAGGGAGTCACCCACCAAGAGGGAGTGATCCCGAGTATAAAATGGGACTCAATCCCACATAATGAAACCTACCCGAGAATGAATGGGTCGACAGGGGGGAGGCGACAAGGCTCTCGGAGGAGGGGGGAGCTCACCGCTGCCGCCGAGATGAAGAGAGAGAAGGGAGAAGTAAGAAATGAGGGGAAAACCCTCTCGGGGGGGTTAAAAAGAAGAAGAAAGAGGGGCTTCTCGACGCGAAGAAAAGCACGCCGAGAGCCCCCCGTCGGCCGGAAGAAAAAGGGGGCGTGCCGAGAACCCGCCGAAGATGCCTGCGCCGAGAAGCAACCGCGCCGAGACCCCCCTCGTGGCGGGAACTCCAGGCGCGCCGATAAGCGGCCGCGCCGAGGGCCCGTGAGCAACTGGCCACGCCGAAAAGCACCCGCGCCGAGAGGCAGGTCCCTCCCCGCGCCGAGAAGACTCCAAATGCTGAAAGGAAAAGAAAACTCATTGGAGAAGAACAAAGAAATGAAAAATACGTGTGCAGGATATTGTTGCAATGAGATGATCAGAGTCTAAGGACTAGATTAAAAGAGAAATTGAGGAAGATACCCTCGAACAGACACCTGCGGACCCCGTGCTGCTTATTCTGCACTTACGCCATCCGCAGGTGGGGGGCATTTGTTGACACCTTGAAAATGAGCAAGGGCAGAAACGGAATTGAAAGGAAGATCAGACCAATAGTGAAAGATCAATGACGAAGTTCGTCAACCATCTACCCGGCTGAAGCCTTCTCCCGGGCCAAGCTGATGTCTGATGCCATTGTCAGTCAGACGACGACACTGATGAAATAGCAGTCACCTGATTGATGAAACCTCCTATCACACCTCCATAAGAGCTGTATTAATGCCTCGTCCGAGAACCCATAGATAACATGTCAGAGTAAGTCAGATGTCGGCTTATTCACAGATGTGATATGAGCAAAGATAAAGAGAAAGCCGAAACTAGCAAATGAAGATGGTGAAGATTCCTGTAAAGTTAGAGCCATGGAAGAGCTACCACTGAAGCTATTACCCGGCTAAAGCCCCCTCGGGCTAAAGCTGATGTCCGGTGTCGTCGTCATTCAAATGACAACACTGATGAAATCCCAGTCTAGGAGACTGATGAGAGGTTATGAATAACCCTAATAGAAATTGTGTCACTAATAGAGGATCCTCTCGGATTCAAATATACCCCAGGGTCTAACCTAGACCAAGAATCACATATGAAGTTAAACAGTCTTAATGGGCCTGTCCAGTGGGCTTCTGAAAGCTGCGTCGGGAACTACCCTCGACATCACCTGGCGCGCCGGGAGCCCGTCAAGAGCGCGCCGGTTGCTGTCGACCGAGAGGTCAGGCAAGGGGGCCTATAAAACCCACTGATTCGAAAGAGAGAGGGGGGAGCATAAAAAAAAACAAGGACAAAGAGCCTGAATAGATAGCCACAAACAAAAAAACAAGGAGAAGAGAGTGGAGCCTGCGATCTGATCCGAGATAGGAAGAGGCGGAAGGGAAAAAGAAGAGAGGAGTCTCGAAGCCTGATCGAAGGTGGGCAACGGGGAGGGAGAGGAGTCAATGCTCCGCCCTCCCCTCCCCATTTTTCTGTAGTTCGTTATTTTAATTTTCGATTGCTTCTGTCTCTTCCCCTTTTCGATGTATGCTGTGATACCACGGCCGATTTTACTCTGCTAGGGCAAGGCATAGTCTGCCTATACCTTCTTTTATGAATTGCCCCTGATGTGCGAGTGTAATCGTTATGTTCGAATGAATGAAAACTACAGGCTCCTGTTGAGGCCTGCTGTCTATTTCTCCGAGACCCTATTGCTATCTCCCCATGTTTATGTTTCTTCTTAAGACTCAATAGCATGTTGTTCCCCATCCCCAGTTCGATTGATTGTCTGTTTATTCGCCCGTTTCTCGAACGCTCCTCATGCTTGCTTCCGAGCCAGGGACAGACTATCCCTTGGCCTCTGAAGCAAAGCATGGATACATAGTAACCACCGCTCGGTTTTGGATGTTGCAGTCATGCTCATCGGCTTCGCCGAAGTCATCCCCGGGGCCAGAGACAGTCATCTCTTGGCCACCAGATGATGGAGAGTATATCAAAACCATCCTCACGGATCGTCAGGAACGCTGGTGACAGAGATATCATAAAACCGTGTTTCCCCAAATCACTCTCCGCCTCCGGCCTTCCCTTTGAAATCCAAGCCAAAGTCAGATGTAATCCGATGAATTGAGCTCTTTGATTTCCTAAGGCCCGTCTATCTTGGCCTAAATCACCAAAAAAATCACTGAATCCCCAACAGATTCAAGAACAGGGTACCGTAAAGCTCTGTTTCTCATCCCGGCGCCCTCACACCTCTCGGCCCCGCATACAGTAAATTAGATGAACAGCTCTCGGCGCTATCCTTCAGGCGCCGAGAACTGTTCTGACCCTTGACCTCCGCGCCGGGAACCCTTGCAGCCTGGCCGCGCCGGGAAACCCCCTGATTGCTTGCCATCGCGCCGGGAGGCCTACTCCCTGGCCTCCTCCTCACCGCGTCGAGAATCCCCCCCTTTGCCATCGCGCCGGGAAGCTGCGCGCCGGGAACCCCCCACTTTGGGCAATTCCCCTTCACGCCGGGAACTCCTGGCCTTCTCTTTAGCGCGCCGGGAACCTACCTCTTTGCCCTTGCGCCGAGAGGCCCACACCCTTGGCCATTTGGCCCTTGCGCCGAGAGCCTATTTCCCGGCCTCTTCCCCGTCGCGCCGAGGGCCCTCCATGTTGAACCCGCCGAGAACCCTCACCCTTGGCATCCTTCTGGCGCCGAGAGTCCTAATTGATTGGCTTTATTGCCTGCACCGGGAGCCTAACCCCCCTCTCCTTGTCATGGCGTCGGGAACCTCTTCACCCTTTTAAGGTGTGCCGAGAGGCTACCCTGCCACCCAATGAGCCTTCAACACTTCTATCAAACCCACCTAGGGATGTCCATGAGTCACCAGAACTGTCCCGAGGATAAAATTAAAGGGAGTCAGACTCCCTTATGTTCCATAGATCCGTGCCGGTTTTATGAGCAACCCCTTTAGTTAAGGTGAGCTCTGCCACTGCATGAGTGTCACCGGCTCCTATAAGGGAAGAGTCAAACATTGCCCCAGGGTATACATGTGCAATATGGGAGGTTCGCTCCCTCCTTCTTTCGACTTTCATCCCGGCACCCCGTGGGTGATAGCCTATCCTCCCCTGGGCATAATCCGGATCATGGGGAGATGCTGTCGAAATGTCGACAGATGCTTTATCCCCGATAAGTCCCGGGAAGTGCTCATCATACGCCTCCCGTCTGGCTCGATTCTTCGGGGAATATGAACACTGCGAGGCCTTTGGCTGGATGAGGAACATGAAAGAGGATATACCCCCGATGACTGTCCAGGCTCCGCCCCGTCGCTGCGTGGACGGTGTCTTATCTCCACCCGGCACGATCTACACAAGGGGGGGGGGGTCATGCTGATTTAATAAACTATCGCTCGCTCAATTACCTTCTCAGAATAATAATATCTTCAATATCACGCGTTGTTATTCTTCTTTTATTATCGCCCCGAGTGGCCTCCTATTTTGGCGTTTAATCAAGGGTTGTCCTTCTTAGGAAGGGCGTAATTAACGTCATAGCCTTTATGGTATGACGGACTTTTGGTCCCGACTCGGACTTCACAATCGACTGACCAAGTCAAGTCGAGCGCACAATGAAATCGTCATGCATGTGACTGGCACGCCTAACAAACCAAAATAAATAAAATAAATAAATAAATAAATAAATAAATAAATAAATAGAAATAATAAGCGAGATAAAAATCCCGCGTCCACACTTCCCTAATGAGGTGGAATGGATAAGGTGGGTCACTAAGGAAGGGATCGAAGGGATCAAAGAAGGTATGACCCCTTGAATTGGGCTCCCATAAGTCATGGTCCCACATTTGGAAATCTTGAAGGTGTAGATGGTCACCTTCATCCATGAAGGGAGATGGGACGGTGATCTTATATAGGAGGTATGATTCCTCCTTTGGGCAAAAAGGTATGAAGGTTGGCTCGGCCGGCAAGGGAAGGAGTAGAAGGACCTATGTAGTGACTAGACCCACGGTGTATACGGAGGTAATGGACCCTAAGGATGGATGTGTGAAGCTACGACCTATAGGTCGGTCGAAGCCTGGGGCCAACAAGTGCGTAAACATCAACTGCCGGTCTAACCCTTTAAGAAGGTCATCCAATGTATCCACATAGTGACTAGACCGAAAAGTGGTGTGAAATGAGTTGCTTGGCACTAGAGGTAGGGTGGGGTCCATGGATGGGGAGGGAGGTGGGACCAAGTCATTCTTGAGCCAGCTAAGTAGTGGCTCGGCGATGAAAAGCGTTACCGTTAGAAACACGGGTGGCTCGGGTTGAGGTGGCTCCAAATGAAATGGCTCCGGGTGAGGATCGAAAATGGGTGGCAAAGGAGCACTAGGGGAAGGGCTCCCCAGCTGGGGTGGGGGAGGGCTGTCTACTAGGAGGGGAAGAGGCCCTTGGGACCCCGTAGGTGGGGCCGGGTTGGGACTACCGGCCATGACCTTCGTAGGCTCGAGTATGGCTATGTCCGGTCTCAAAGGTGGACAAGGGGAGACCAACAACTCCAAATAAGCACACCTCCTATCCACCCGATCTGAAATCATTTGCACAAGTTCGACAACGGTATGGGTTGGAGTAGGGGTATCGCGGTGGATTTGCCCGTATTCAACCGGCCTAGGCTTGGGTACATGAGGGGCTTCTTGCCTCCGGATATGACCCACTTGGTTGGAAGTGAGTTGGTGGGGTCGGCTGGAGGTGATTAGGTGGGATGGGTTGGAGGGGACCGGTCCGGGTAGGTAGACCCTTCTAAGCTCTCTCTTCATGTCTCACCATGACTCGATGGGACATTGCCTCCTAACCTCTCTCAAGCGCTCAATGTGGTCCCATTTTTCGGCGGCCTCGTGTAGAAGCCTCTCCTTGGCAAAATAGAATTGCCCTGCTTCGGACATGGTATAACAATCAAAGTATGTGTCCATGGCGACCTCCCACTTGAGGTAGTCGCCCGGGTCATTGGAGCCATAAAAATCCGAGGCTTCGGGCCTACGGAAGTGGAGAGGATGGTTGCCAAGTCCATGGGTGGGCCAACGGTCATATCGCCTGGGCAACCGGGAGTCCATTGGAAATGGGGAGCTATAAGACGGACATGAATACACTTGGACAAGACACTAGACATGACTATGCAAGGTTGGAATGCACTAACTAATAAACACTAAGGACCCTAGACTTAAACGAAGATCCGGTACCTGGCGGAGTCTGGAGATCTGAAGATCCTCTCACACGAGTGCGCGGCCTTCCCGATAGGCGTAACCTACCATTGGGACAACACCTTTCTATATACCGAATAATGGTATGCAATGCAACCTTGGACCGACTTAAATGACACCTAGACTAATGACTCTTTTTTTGTGATTTTGTTAAGCAAATACTACCCTAGACTCAACTGGCGCTCTAATACCAAATTGATGTGGGACGGACACGCTCCTTAGGACTCTAGCTCGCGAGTGTCCCTAGCAAGGGATGCGTGGGACCGTGCGCGATTGAGAAACCGGTAATGAGTCAGGTAGTTAGCTCTTCCGTGCTCGGATCGAGTCACGGGACGGGTCTCGCTCTCTCTCTCGCAGCGGTGATATTATATAATATCGAGCTAATAATCCTATCACATGCTCTCTAGCAGCGGCATATGAAAATATACGAAATAAAGTAAATACCGAGAGAGGAGTGGACACGATACCTCCACGCTCCGGGCGTGGGGAAGGCGATCCCGCTCTCTCTCTCGCAGCGGTGATATTATATAATATCGAGCTAATAATCCTATCACATGCTCTCTAGCAGCGGCATACGAAAATATACGAAATAATGTAAATACCGAGAGAGGAGTGGACATGATACCTCCACGCCCCGGGCGTGGGGAAGGCGATCCCGGCCAAGTACGGTAACTCCTGGTAATAAAATCTTATAATAATTACAGTAATGAATTATCACCCACTCCACGCAGGGAGGTAAAGGGCTACACAAGTGGGCCCGGGAGGATCGATCTTGGGTTGACAGGTAGCACTTGATCACCTATGGACGTCAAAAAAATAAAAATAAAAAATGATGATGATCATATGGCATGCACGTCTCAGCACTCAAGAGCGAGTCAAAGACGTGAAGTCCGAATAAACCCTATGCTTCCTCCAAGAAGGATGAATACCTACCCGGTGCTCCGCCACCCAACAAAGAAGCCCCTCGTGCTGAAGAGATGGCCCCGGCTCTCCAGTCGGCATTGCCGAAGTCAGAATCAAAAGAAACTCAGGAATTCGAACACGTGTTCAGCACGCGCCGGAGATCACTCGAAGTTCCAAATCGGGATGCAGAGGCCCTGAACTAAACACCCCGGAGGCGATGCATTACAACTAAAGCAACACGGGAGGACAAGCGTCCATCCGAATAGCCGTGAAGTCGAGACGAAGTCTAAACCGGCGTGGCCTACACTTAAACCGGCGCGCCCTTGCTTTGGCCTTAAATCAGCGCGCCCTTGCTTGGCCTTAAACCGGTGCACCCCTCCATCAAGCTTTAAACCGGCGCGCCCCCTTGTGTGCTGCTAATCCGGCGCGTACAACTCCACGCCGTTTTAACCACAGGGCCATCTCATCTATACTCCGATGCTCTATTTCCTTATGAATCTTGCGCGAAGTCTAGAGAGGAGAAGAACATTGCATTCAATGCCCGTCCCATAGCCATTTAAAGACCGCGGAGCTGTGCACACCCCAACTCGACAGCGCAACGGTGGTAGCAGCAGAGGCCAGCAGCGACGGTGGCAGCAGCAGTAGATCTCCTGGCAGACCGGCAAACATCCCGTCCTCGGACGAATGACAGGGTACGGCTCGAACTAGCAGCAGCCAGCACGACGAGTCGACTCCCGTCGCTGATGCGAATGAGGCAGAGGTGGCAGGAACCCTCCCCCCACTGGCCATCCTTCGAAGAAAATGCAACCCGCCCTATATATATGGGGAGCCCGTTACAAAAAGAGAAGCTGGAACCCCCTGGTTGGCCATTGAAGAGAAGAATAAAAAGAGAGAAGAGAAGCTCCATTCCCCGGCGCCCGTGAGGTGAAGAAGAAGAGAGTGAGCGTGAGAGAAGAGAGGTGAGCACGGAGGGGGAGAGCTTGTGCTCTGTTCCCCCTCCCCGTCCATGTATCTCTTTCCTTTTCCCCCCTGCAATGTATTTCTCTTCTTTTGGGATGAAATCTCTTGGGTTTGAGCCGTTTTCCCCCTTCGGTGGACGAATAAACAGAAGTCCCTTCTGGCAAACACGATTCTTTGTCTAGCTTCTTCTCTCCCTCTTTCTCTCGGTTTTCTTCTCATCCAAGGGCCTTTAGAAGCTTGCCTCTCTGTGGCATGACCTTCTAAGGAACCCGCAGATGGATGAACATTTACAGCCCTCCTGTGGCATACATTTGTTCCCCCCTTTGAGGGATCATTACACGTGAGTCGTGAGAGCTCTTGAAGGCCAGTCCTCGAGCTTCTCCACACTCACAACTGGGTTATCGGACCGCCGTGAGGTCTGGATTTCGAGGTTCACCCCGGAGCAATCCGTTTGGTGTCCCTCTATTTTCTCTGGCGAAACCTCAGTCCGGGTGAGATGCTGCCCAATTTTCGCCAGGAGCATGAACAATAAGAACTAAGAACGAATGCACATAGAAGTGAACAGACTAGGCTTCTTCCTGCCAAGAATTGCCTAACTCAGAAAGTCCCCCCCCCTCTGTTGAAATCAAACTCAAACTGAACTACCCTGCACAGCGAACCCTTCTAATAAAACATCGGAACTTCATGTTCATCCACCTTAATAAATAATTAAAACACTTAATCTTCCTCTCTATCAACTTAATCTACCAATTCGGTGAACAAACCAACTTGCAGTTGAAAGAAAGAAGAAACAGAGCACAAAAGGGTTGAAAGAAAGCCTTACGATGCTTAATCCAGCGCCCCCTAATCCGGCGTGCGTTAATCCGGCGCGCTAGCCCCCCCCCCCCCCCCCCCCCCCCCGCGCCGGATTAGCTTCACACTCAAAATGACCTTCCAAATCTTCGAATGAATAGTGCCTTGGCCCCTCCTATTCCGGCGCACCCCTTTCACATCCCCTTATCTGGCGCGCCCCTTGGTTTCCTTAAACTGGTGCGCACCCACCTTCCATTTAACCGGCGCCCCCCCCCCCCCCCCCTTGTTGTGTCCTTATCTGGCGCGCGCGCCCCTCTTCTCTCTTGGCACCTCCCTTTGCCGGCGTGCTTAAAAAGAAAGAACAATTAATCAAAATAAAAATCTTTAAGCTAATGGATAAAACCAATGAAAGGAATATGAAGCCAATAATCAAAACATCACCCCTGTCATAATCAAAATTTTTTTGCTACAAACACGGACTTCTGTCCGATTAAGAAATGGTCCGTTAGTGACCGACATATATATACCGGGATTTAATCCTGCACTTACATTAAACTTTCCATACTCACGGCAGACATCCGTACGGTTTTATCGTCGTCCTCGACGCTACTAATACGGACTTCCGTCTGAATAATGAATGGTCCGTTAGTGACCGACATATATGTCGGGATCCAATCCCTCACCCACATGAAACTTGCCGTACCTACGGCAGATATTCGTATGGCTTTATCATCGTCTTCGATGCTTCAAATGCGGGCTCTCATCCGAATAATGAATGGTCCGTTATTGACCGACATATATGCCGGGATCCGATCCCTCACCCACGTGAAACTTGCCGTACCTACGGTAGATATTCGTATGGCTTTATCATCATCTTCGATGCTTCAAATGCGGGCTCTCGTCCGAATAATGAATGGTCCGTTAGTGACCGACATATATATGCCGGGATCCAATCCCTCACCCACATGAAACTTGCCGTACATACGGCAGACATTCGTACGGCTTTATCGTCGTCTTCGACGCTTCAAATGCGGACTCTCGTCCGAACGATGAACGGTCCGTTAGTGACTGACATATATACCCGGATCTAATCCCACGCTTGCAATAAACTTGCCGTACTCACGGTAGGTATTTGTATGGTTTGTCACCGTCTCTTACGCTACAAACACAGACCTTTGTACGAATATAAAGTGGTCCATGAGTGACCGACAAAATCTGAATGGGACGAGAATGCTCTCGTCATCCCCAGACCCTTTGCATGGGAATATCAATAAGGCCTCCATGGGCCATGCTAAGACCTTGGGTCCGCCCCGATCATGGTCATTGCCTGACCCATATCCTCGACCTATAGCCCGCTCTCTTCGAACGCATATCGGTTCTCAGATCTGGTCCCAGGACATCCTCCCGTTGCCCCCTTGGCACTGGAAATATTGATGATGCCCACGCGAGCCCGACTTCGAGCGTGGGGAGCCCACCGCAGTATGGTTGTAGCTTGATCTTGCACTGGGCCGACAAACTTATCGATTTTCGACCGCTCTAACCGGGATTTAACTGGACGTTTCCCGTCCCTTTGAACAATAAATTTACCGTATCCCGGCATACATATGCTCCGATTTTCCCCATGATGATCACGATTCTCTGAAGCCAGACGCTCGTTCAAATATCAAAATGGTCCCTTGAGTGACCGACATATTTTGAATGCTTGCTTCCCTAGACATAGGGCTTTCCGACTGATTCGAGACCGTTATTGGCTTGTTTCTCTCGATATAGTTTCCTGGCCATGAGGCCCTGATTCCCGGCGATTAATCAAGGGTGTTCCCCTCTCAGAGGGGATATAAATAACGCCGTGACCTTTATGGCGCGGCGGGTTCCGGTCCCGACACGAACCACACAATCGTCTGATTAGTGAGATCGAGCACACAATAAATCGTCACTTTGTGACTGGCACGCCCACGCACTTAATAAACCCAATGAACAAATAAACCACGATTTTAAATAAAAAGTGAGTCCACATCACCCCGTCGGCGCGGTTCAGACGGTGCAAGCTGCTGGTTGTGGGGCCCACGTGCTGGTCGGCGGGTCCGAGTGGGCCCGGAGTGGTACCGCTGTGACGGTGGCTCCTGGAGAGGTGCTCCCTTGGACGGAGGAACACTGGTTCACCTTGTGGAAGGCGAGTCGGCTCCAGACTTCACTTGTTGGAGTTGCTGCCCATGGATCTGAAGTTCTAATTTTGCAACGCGTGACCCGACGAGATCAACTGCTGCGATCACTCCCAACGTCGGATCAACGTGAAAGTGATACAGGTGGAAAGATGACTTGAGGTACTTTGATCTATGGCCAGCGAAAAAATTTGGCTATCTCAGAGCTGGCCTTAGTCGAATTTAGAAGTTGCTGGCTGACAGACTCAGAAAACTCAGGACATAGGTGGATTTTCCTGAGAACAGACGTTGACCGAGACCCAAACATCAGATTTGAAAGTTGTCCTCTTCATAAAAGTTGTAGAGAAAAAAGTAAGGAAGACGGGGGTATTTGTTTTGGAATTTCTAGAGGAGGTTTGGTTGGGGAAACGGATTTTATAACACTGGTGGGTCGGATCTAGACTGCTCAGGATAGAACTGAAATTTGACTGAGTTTTAATTTTTTGGTGGAGGAAAAGAACTTCTAAATTTGAGCAAAAATTTGTGAAGACGTGTTTGGATGGGTAGAACACCCAGTCCAAATTTGGACTCAATCAGAAATGGGGAAGGGGGTCGAACAGAGGAAAAGCTAACTTGCTGTGACACAGGACAGAAGACTTGCAGATCTGGAAGGCTGAGGAACACGAAATTGGAAAAATAGAAAACAAAGACTAGAAAATGGGAAACTTTTTTTTGGGAATACTAAAAAAAAATAGATCTATAGAGACCAAATCATTAGCGACCCGTTACAATTAGTCGCAGAAGATCTATATTTGTGACCAAAATAGTTTCATGGTCGCTAAAGATTTGGCTTTTAGCCGCCAGTGTAACATTGGTCGCTAAAGGATTATAATAGCGACCATTTTTATGATTGGTCGCCATGTGTTGTCGCTGATGGATGTCACGAGCCTTCATGTATCTCAACAGTGACAAAAAATTGGTCGCTACTAAATTTTCATTAGCGACAATGTGTCAATTGGTCGCTAAACCTTAAAAAGATCTAGCGACCATGTCATCATTGGTCGCTAATTGCGTCAACACATATAACGACCAACATGTGGTCGCTGACTATTTGTTTTAGTGACAAACTTTTCACTTTGGTTGCAATTAAGTTGCAACTTAATAGCGACTAATATTTGGGTGGGTTACTAATAGTATATTATAAAGTTTACTTAAAATTGTTTATGTTTAAAAATTATAATTAAGTAAATAATTAATATGAAATTAAGCATAGATTTCAATCACTTCTTTGTTAAAATATAATTATATTAATCGATTACTACTAAAATTTACTAAGAGTAGTTTCCATATAATAGCGATTAGCCTATATATATATATATAATAACTAAGTTAATTAAAATATTGTATACATGGATACAATCTCACTTTAATCTTGAGAGGTTTTTCGAACACATTTCTATTTAACCTAGAGAGATCGAACAAGGTTTATTATGTCGGTCATACTGATCAAGTCGATTGTGACTAGGTACGATATGGCGGGAACGGTCCATTGACTAATAAGAGGAGCAAGCTAATATGTCAAAATCTCTCTCTCCCTATTATAGCTAGGTCGATCATTCGTAAATTATATTGAGATAGAAATTAGTCGTTAGACCAATCATTTGGATATTGTTAGATTGAAATATTATAGAAGAATAATACATGGAAAAATTATATTTTGATATTTAGTTCTCCATTGACATTATATGTAGTTGCTAATTTTATTTAGAAATCGATAAATATATTTGGTTAAAATAGGTGACTAAACTTAATAATAAAGATTTTAAAGTTTGAGATATATTTACGTTAAGAACTAGGCGTTACATTGCAAATGCAATAGTAACATATATAATTATTTTTAAAGAATAAAAATGTTCATTATTAAGTTCAATGATTTTTTAAAAATAAAATTTAGATAAATATGATATAATGAATTGGTAAAATTTTTAAAAAATAAATAAAAATAAAACCTAAGTCAATAAAAATAATTTAATAAGTTGAATTAATTTTTTATGCCAATCAATATTATCAAATTAAGAGATTTTAACAAAAATATTAAAGATGTGTTTAAAATATAATCTCCCTCTCTCTCTCTCTCTATATCTATATATATATATCTCTTGTCGTTCTCTCTCTAGGGTGAGTTGACGAGTGGGGGTCGCTGAATGAACCAGTGTGAGAATTATTTTTTGCCATTGGATGAGAGAGCACCAATCATATTATTCCTACACTAAAAAGTTACCTGATGTTGACACGCGTTGTTATATATATATAGTGTTTGCCTCTAAAGTCGTGGACTGCTCTCATTGGTACAGTGACCTGTATAAACTTTATACATATATATATAGTTTATATCACTATGTTTTTCATTAAATTTTATATTTTTTAAATTCATACCAGTCAGATCATGTTATTATATTCAAAATGTTATATGCATCTATTAGTCAAAAAAATATTAAAGATATTCTTAAATAAATTAATTATAATAATTTGTATTAAAACATAAGTGAAAATTTAATGATAGATATTGGCGGGCAAAAGAGGGAAATAAAAATCAAAAACCCTCGCGCCGGCGGTGAAACCGCCTCCCTTCCTTTGCTCACACCCTCGTCATTCTGCACTCCAACTAGCCCGCCGCTGGTGCCTCCTCACCGCCATTCTCGTCTGCACTGCACGCTGACGAAGGAGCTCCCCCTTAGCCACTACTGGTGCTTTCTCGCCGCCGTTCTCGTCTACAGTCTGCACGCCGATGAAGGAGCTCTCTCTACCCACCGTTGGTGCTTCCTCGCCGCTATTCGCCTGGGTTCCTCACGGTAAGTGTTTAGTCCATGTTCGACCCTCCGATGCCCCGCACCCTGTTTCATGTCACCACCTCATTCTACTCCACGTCCGACGCCACCGCACGACTGGCCGGTCTACTGCCGCGTCATTCCCTCTTCCCATATTGTCGCAGAGCACCGCCAACCTTCTTCCTTCCCCCCGTTTGCACTGTGCAGAGCCGCCGCGGTGCCCGTCGGGGTCCCCATGGTGTCATTGAGCCAGGATCCACCACCGCCGTCGCCGCGAATGGCCCACCGTGAGTAGCGTCCCCAAACCTATGGCCCTCCCGTGTTCCCACAGCCAACCCTAGCCAGACACTGGCCTTCACCCTGCCGTGACCCACCTCCACCGGTCGCTGTGAAAGAACATCCGTGCCCGGCGTCTGTCTCCACGCCACCCGGGTGGCTGGCAGCCACACCCACCTCCGTGGGTCCTTTTTTCCCCTTACCCCACTGATCTCCTGCTCCGTCTTTATCTCCCTCTCTTGTCAACCTAATGAGCCTCTCTCTCCCTCTTCTGCTCCTGAACCGTCTCTCTTCAAAAGCATACGTCTGAAGTGTAAAATATACCCTGTGGAGGCAAGGCCCTACGGGCTTCATGTGCAGGATGAAACAAGGTCCAACTCACTTGAAGTGTAAAATATATGCTGTTGGGTTTGAGAAGGAGTAATAATTGTTGTAAATCAGGATTGTAGATTTCCTATAAATTATCCTCCATTGGTCCGTGAAAAGGGCTCTCATTAGATAAAGATTCGAGAGCTTACTATATGTATAATCACTAAGTATGAAAACAATTGAGTATACCCAAATTCCAATATATAAATATATATATATATGTTCATGAAAATAAAGTATGAAAACAATTGAGTTTTATAGTGTTTTTGCTATGATTTGATCCGGTTTTGTATAGTGGATTTTTGAGGGCTTCAAGGTCCTCTACAACACTTTTGAATAGTCACATCTTCTTCACCATGGGAAGTGATTTAGGACTCTTCCAAGCCAATGGTGAGTATGGTGACTCCCCTTCCAAGATAAGTTGCATGTTGGTGAATGAATATCCAAAGCACAAATATTTAAGGTCAAGCCAATTCCTGGTGATGTAAAATGAGGATAGTTGCACACTCTTGCACAGAATAACACACCTTATGACCAATCTTCAGTTACACAAGATTGTAACTTGGATCCATACTATGTATGTACCAATGATTTCTTTTTGCTTACACCAATGCTTGCTTATTTATATTCATTTTTTTCTTATAATTGTTAACCATTTTTTGCTTTATTTTTTATTTGAGTGTAGGAATGGATAGAAGTTGGATATATCTATCAGATAGGCTTTCAAAAAATTATATGGATGGAGTGGATTCATTTATACAATTTGTTCGTGATCATATGGGGAATGTGAGAAAAATTCGTTGTCCATGCCGATTTTGTAGAAACATATTCTTTAATGACCTAGAGGTTGTTGAAAAACACTTACTTAGCAAAGGATTTATGAGTTCATATATTACGTGGCTACATCATGGAGAATCCATTAATGGTGATGATAACAACCAAGAAGTTAGTGGAGATGAGATGTTAACAGATGATGTAGAGGAGCCCGATGAAGTGCATGACATTTTAGAAGATATACAAAGAGGTGCATTTGTTGATGTTGATTGTCACGAGACAAATGAATCAAGGACCTGATACTGTGCATGAAGAGGAAATAGATAAATTTGATAGATTGTTAAAAGATTCACATCGACCATTGTATCCAGGTTGTTCAAGGTTTTCATTATTATCTTTTCTTGTAACATTGCTTCATGTAAAGGTAATCAATCGTTGGAGTAATAAATCATTCAACATGTTACTAGAACTATTGAATGATGCATTTCCAGAGGGCCATTTGATACCATCATCATATTATGAGGCTAAAAAGATTTTACGAGACCTTGGATTGGGATATGATTCTATTCACGCATGCAAGAATGATTGTGTGTTATTTAGAAAGGAATTAGAAGACAAGAATGAATGCCCATAATGTAAAGAGTCAAGATGGAAAATGAGTGATGACAAAGGTAAAAAAATTCCAAAGAAAGTGCTTCGTCATTTTCCAATAGTCCCAAGACTTCAAAGGTTGTTCATGTCAAGAAAGACAGGTTTAGATATGAGGTGGCACAAGGAAAAACGTGTAGAAGAGGAGAATGTTTTGAGGCACCCAGCTGACTCGGAAGTTTGGAAAGACTTTGACAGGCAATATCCATGGTTTGCACAGGATCCTCGCAACGTATGACTTGGATTGGCGACAGATGGGTTCAATCCTTTCGGTAACATGAATAATGCATATAGTATGTGGCCAGTCATACTGATGCCATATAACTTACCACCATGGAAATGTATGAAAGAACCTTTTTTTATGATGTCATTATTGATTCCTGGGCGTACAGCACCAGGGAGAAATATTGATGTGTACTTACAACCGCTAATTGATGAGTTAAAGGAATTGTGGAAGAATGGTGTTAGAACTTATGATGTCGTCATTGATGGTATTTTTCAAATGCATGCAGCAATTTTGTGGACTATAAATGACTTTTCTGCATACGGTGATATATCAGGATGGAGTACAAAAGGGTATCTTGCTTGTCCAGTTTGTAATCAATACACATGTTCTGATCGATTGAGAGGTAAACTTTGCTACATGGGCCATCGACGTTATCTACCTCAAAATCATAGTTGGCGAAGGAGCAAAAAATTCAATGGCAAGCCTGAAAAGCTGTCTCGCCCAAGGGAGTTGTCCGGTGATGAAATTTTAGCACAATTGGACAACCTAAAAGGTGTCAAGTTTGGAAGGAATGCAAATAAAAAAAGGAAGCGCACACAAGAAGAATTGAATGGGACAAAAAGAAGTATATTGTTTGAGTTGCCATATTGGAAGAACTTGAAGTTGCGTCATAATCTTGATGTCATGCACATTGAGAAAAATATCTGTGATAATATTTTAAGGACCATATTGAACATTGAGGGAAAGATAAAATATACAGATAAAGCACGTTTAGATCTTGCAGACATGAATATACGTAAGGAATTGCATTTGAGGGCTAGTGGGGATGAGTATATCAAGCCTCATGCTTGTTACACTTTGTCACGAAAAGAGAAACACAGTTTCCTTGAATTCCTTCAAGCTGTGAGGTTTCCAAATGGATATGCATCAAATATATCAAGAAGTGTGAACATAGAGAAAGGTAAGATATCGGGACTGAAAACTCATGATTGCCATATTTTGTTACAGCGGATGCTTCCTATTGGAATGTGTGGTTACTTGAACAAAGATGTGCTCAATGCATTAAGTGAGTTGGCAAGTTTCTTTCGAGAGTTATGTTCTAAGACATTGAGGGTGGATGTCTTGGAAGAGTTAGAGAAAAAAATTGTGATAATTCTTTGTAAGTTAGAAATGATTTTTCCACCCGCATTCTTCGATGTTATGGTACATCTAGCAGTACACTTGCCACAAGAGGCTAAGCTTGGAGGTCCTGTTCAAAATAGATGGATGTATCCTATTGAAAGGAATATTGGTACTCTTAAAAGGGTGGTTCGAAACAAAGCTCGTCCTGAAGGTTCAATTGCAGAAGCATATATTGCAAATGAATGTTTGACATTTTGCTCTATGTATCTTTCTGGAGTGGAGACAAGGTTCAATCGTCCAGAATGAAACTATGATCGAGAGCAGCACTTTAATAGCACACTTTCTGTGTTTTCACATAAGATACGCCCATTAGGCCATGCAGATTATAAATTTCTTCCACTTGAAGAGTACAATTTGGCTCACTGGTATGTCTTGAATAATTGTGAAGAATTGATACAATATCTAATATAAGTGAATACTTTTTTATATGCATACATTATCTTACATTTTAATGAACTAAGTAATCATGTATTTTTTTTAAAATTTTTGTCCAGCAAACATGAGGATGAGCTTATGATGGAGAGTCCTGATGACATTGAAATGAGACAGAGGAATCACTTTGCATCATGGTTTAAAGAGCACGTAGGATGTTTATTTCAGTACATTATTATATTTTTTGTCATAAGAATATATATTTAACTAATTTTTATTTGACATTGTGGTATAGATCAAGCAATTACGTGAAGGCAACTCACAAAAGATTAATGATGATATATACTCACTCGCATTGGGTCCTGACAAGTGTGTGAGAATATATCCAGGATGCATTGTTAATGAAGTCAAATTTCTCACAAAACGACCTGATAGCCGTCAAGTGACTCAAAATAGTGGGGTTTTTGTGGAAGGAGAGCATCATGGCAGTACAATTAAATTTTATGGGGTTCTAAATGATGTAATTGAACAGATGTATACAATGAACTATCGAGTAATCTTATTCAAGTGTGAATGGTTCGATCTCGAACACAAAAAACCTATAAAAATTGATGAGGATTTTACAAGCATAAATGTCACTAAGAGGTGGTATTCAAGTGATCCATTTGTGCTAGCAGGACAAGTGACTCAAGTTTTCTATGTTCCTGATACAAAATTCGGGAAGGATTGGCGAGTTGTGCAAAAGATGCAACATCGGCACTTTTTTGATTTAGATATGTTCGATAAAATTGATGACCAAGTGATTGAAGAGAGTGTCTTTGTTGAAAATGATGCATATCAAGAGGGTGAGTGCACAAATGTATCAATTAGCAACTCATCTCAAGAAATTGGCCCTCTAGTTAGAAATGATGTGGATCCAGAATTCCTTCTAATTGTCGATATGGGAACCGAACTTGAAGAACTTGATGTCTTTGTTGATGAGGATGTTGAAGAAGTTGAAAATAATAGTGTTGATGAAAATAATGCTATTGTAAGCTCTGAGAGTGATTCTTAATGATATAATGAGGTAGAAATTTTTTGTTACAACAAAATTCTGTGTGGTTCAATAATTTAGGATTATTGACTTACTTATGTTTGAATTCAATATTTTATCAGATGGCCCCTGGTTTACGTAAACGTCCGCGTGGAAGTTGTACACAAAGTGAAGATGTGGTCCCAAGTGATGCAGAATCTCCTATACCTCTCACACCTCAAACACATGGGAGTAGTGTTGGTGGGATTATTTCTAAACCATAAACATGTATCTGTTTTTTTTATTTAAAGTAATTTATATAATAAAGATTTTGCTTTTGCAGTTTCCTCTTCAAACACGAGTAGGAGCACTCGTGGATGTAATAGATCATGAGATCTAGAGAAATACATCCAAAAACATGGAAAGGTAACTATCAATATACCCAAAGAATTGAACCGTCCTGTAGGGGACCACCATCCTTGGTTGACGCGGGAGATTGGGATCCTTGTTCGACATCATGCACCTATTAAAGTGGGGAGCTGGAAAGATATTAGTAACAAACAAAAAGAAGAGCTTTATTTACGTCTAAAGGTAAAATATTCACTTCTTTGTTACTTTTATATTAAAATCAGTTTTTAGTTCTATTTTTCTTAACATTACATAGCCAAAGAAACCAAGTATATAAGAATCTTTATTTTGTAGGAAAAGTTTGAACTTAACTTGGAGGACTCGGCCACCCAGTGCTGTTTAGAGGGTCTTTTTTCCTCTCGCTATAAGGATTTTCGCTCCAAATGTCACAATCATTATAAAAGTTTAGGTGGTGGGGTAAGAGGTAGAGGGAAACCATACAAAGAGTTTGGCATAGAGGCACGACAAGAAGAGTGGCTATGGTTGTGTGATCATTTTGATAAAGAGACTTTTCAGGCAAGTTAGTATTTAATTTTTTATGAGTAAATGAGAAAATATTCAAGAATGGTGCGTTAGTTTCTTTGAAAGAGTCCAAATCATCCTTGTGTGATCATTTTCTTATTAATAAAATCATGTGCCATTCAAGTAAGTTGGATTTTAATTTTGGGGAGCATTGTTTCCTACTATAGATTATTTATTCTTAAGAGTTTACTATATTCAAACTGAATTCTTTTTTTATCTACAGAAAAGGTCAGCCATAGCCTCCACTAATCGATCCAAACGTCCTACAATTCATAGGATGGACACCAAGACACTAGTGGCTCATCAACATGATCTGGTAAAGGTTGCAAGACATTAGTTTGTGTTGTCTATACATCTGGACAAATATTTTATAGTTTCTAATTAATTAGTTATACTTGTGATAATATAGAGATGCGGCCCCATTGAGCTTTACAAGGAAGCATACACTTCTCATTCTTTTGGGGCATGGGCTTCCGAGGAAGCACAATCAAATTATGTAAGTATATGTTATAACTATCTTACCATACCATAAATGTAATTTTATTTTGTTTCTTGAGTGCTATTACTTTTTGCGTGTGTGAGCCTTGTTCAAATGTCTAAATGTTTGGAAACAATAGTTACTTTTACACATGGTGGTTATGTCAAAATATTTGGAACTTGTAAAATTTGGTCAGGAGTGAATGTTATACAGCAGGGTAATTAATGGCACACTAGCCAGGAGGGAATGTTATACATCAATACTTGCTTATACTGCCTGTTTGATTGACAACACCCTCAATCAAGTGAAACCAATATGTAAAGCATTCCACCGGTTACCAGAAATCACAAAACTTATTATCAATCAGGCAAACAAAATGTAGATGGAACAACCACAGAGAAATATAGACTTTCAAAACAGATTAAAGGAAAAAACTAGAAAACAAAGTTATTTTTAAAATAAGACAGCGAAGTGCAAGGCGGGTGAAGAAGGGGGTGGAATGGTGAAGAGAGCATGTACAGATTTCCTACAAAAGCAAGAAAAGAAAAAAAAGGCAAACATATATAATAAGCTAAAAGAATGAGAGGATCCAATATCTACAAGAAGCAACTAGACACATCACTTTTCTTTCGCAGACAAACAAGGCCAGGGCCACAGTTGACAAGCTCAAACAAAAATGAATTACCACTGCTCTCATGGTTACAGTTGATCAGGCATCCTCTCGTAACAACTGCTGCTAATGCTTGAAATAACAGAAACCAAAACATCAGAAATTCAGTGGTTGTCTGAAAGCAAGACCCAAGATCTTTGTTGCACATAACAGAAATCAAAAAAATCAGAATTCGGTGATTCTCCAAAACCAAGGCCTAATCATTTTCCTGACATAGTATAGCATTTTCTGGCTAGCAGTAAAAACACTAGTAGTTTATGTTAGACAAGCACATGGAAACACAGGAGATCAATCCGAAAGTAAATAATCAGGCATAGATCACATCCACTAGGAGAGAATAATTCATTTAACTGAAAAGGCAGCACTCTCAAGTTATAGATAATGCCACTAGTGGTTGATCAGCAGTGCAATCCCAACAAAAATATAGGAAGAATGTGAGATTTCACAAGGGCTTGACATGTGTGGTACTGGAATCTATCCCCAGCAATGATGACTGCTTGGGCAAGCATTAAAAAATCTAAGATTATTATAATAAATTTTCTGCCTTGTAGCACAGGTATATAATGGATGCCTTTTAGTGCAAGCTGCTCCATCATCACACAAGAAACTATGTGCATGCTCACAAGGTTATTGTAGCAAACTCCCATTTATATTATTCTAGAAAACCCCCTCTTCCCAATGAAGGAACACTGTAAATAAATCTCGCTGTAGAAAATAGGAAACGAACAATAATCCCAAAGTAGTGACAACTTACAAGAATAGGATAAAGTAGGATCTTACCAAATAACGGTCTCTTGAGATCCCCTTGCATTGTATCATTGTTACAAATAACTGGGTGCTGCAAGTTAAACCAGCCCATTGTATGGATTGATGTCTTCTTCTAAAATATTCTGTCCTCACTAAGTATAGTTTTAAAAGGACATTTGTATTCCATGAGAGTTCTTCCTAAATACTGTAGATGACTGAAAGCATTTGCCACAGAAAACAGAAATATGTTTCAAATTGATCTATATTAATTTCGTGAGGTTTCCATGGACAACTAGAGATGACAAGTATTAATTTCTAGAGATCTCATTATCTACTTCCTACGAGCAATGCTTTCAAGTTGGATTAGATGCCTTAGCGTATAAGCTCTTTATGAAGTTGCAACATCCAAATATGACACCATTTAGTTTTCATGTTTAATTGTACAACTATCTTATGTCTACAAATCTTTTTGTAATTTAGGAGCGTATGGTGCAAATGCAACAGCAGTCTACGATGGAGTGTGAGGCCACTATAGTTGAAGATGACATATGTGCTGAAGTACTTAGGAGGACGTCTGGATATATACGTGGTCGTGGACATGGACCCAAGCCATCTCATCGAGATAGAGTTACTTTTTTAAGTTAACCCACAGTTAGAGAGAAACAATTGGAGTAAGAGGTGACGACTCTTCGAGATCAACTTGAGGATCAACAGAGGAAGATAGAATTTTTGATGACTTGGATGAGTGGAAATAATATTCCACCATCATCTTCATGGTAAAAATATATTCCTTATCTTTTTGACCAAATTAACTTAAATATTAAAATTCTGATTTAACTTCTTTTCTTTTTCATTGTTTTGCAGAATGATTTGCTTCTCACGATGCAGTTTCTACTCGGTGGCTTCACACTATAGATTAGAGGATATTGAATGTTGTCTTTGTCGAATGTTGGCTTCACACTACAGATTGTTAAAAGCAAAGTTACGTTTCCTACTTATTTTCTGGCAGATCCTGTGATTCATATTTTTAACCCAGCTCTGTTGGTGATGTCTATGTACATTTATTTCATGTTTGTTCATTGTCTTTGAAACATTCCAAATGTCGTATTGTAGTTGATAACTTAGTGAGGGTTTGATACTTTCATTCGTGATTGAATAATTTGTTATTTGATTCTATGATTTATCCATTGGGATTGGGTGCATAGAGTTTCAAAAGTGATTGAAGTTAATATTATAATAATAGTGAATAAAAATATTTAGTTACGACTAAATGTGATTGTTATTAATATTATAATAATAGTGATCAGAAATATTTATTTGTGACTAAACAGGATCGTCATTAATATTACAAAAATAGCGATTAAAATTATTTAGTTGCTACCAAAAGTGATAGTAATTAATATTATAATAATAAGGACAAAAAATAATTAGTTGCGATCAAACATGATCATTGTTCATGTTATAACAACAACGATCTAAAATATTTATTTGTGGCCAAATGTGAGCGTCGCTAATATTTTAACAATAGCGACAAAAAAATATTTAGTTACCACCAAACTTAATCGTCGCTAAAATTATAATAATAGCGACAAAAAATATTTATTTGTAACCAAATGAGATTGTCGCTAATATTTTAACAATAGCGACAAAAAAAATATTTAGTTACGACCAAACCTAATCGTCGCTAATATTATAATAATAGTGACAAAAAATATTTATTTGTAACCAAATGGGATTGTTGCTAATATTATAACTATAGCGACCAAAGCGTTAGTCGCTAATATTGTAGAAACAGCGACCAAAGGTGATATGCGACTAAGTTAATGTTTGTCGCTAAATAGACAGTTTTAGCGACCAACAAAATGCAGCGACCAATACACTAGGCGAATTGCGACTAATGTTGTGGTCGCTATAGGGACACTCAATAGCGACCAAATTAGTTTTCATCGCTAATAGTATAGGTTTTAGCGACCAACCACAGAATTTGGTCGCTACGAGTATCAGCGACGATGATATTGCGACCATTGATCAGCGACCAATTTGTGGTCGCTAATTTGTTTAGCGACCAATGCTTATTATTATGTGACCAATTTGTTTGGTCGCTGTAGACCCAATTTCCAGAAGATTTGTGGATTGGGAGCTAAAATTTGGATAAGATGGTTCTGTCCTGATTTGGACAGAACTTCCGGTGATGGCAGTGGCGGTGCGATGGCGACACGAACGGCGGCGGCGGCGGCGGAGCTGAGCGTCGCACTCAGAGAGGTGGTGGTGGAGATGCGTCACACATCTGAAGGAGAGCCTTCACAGCTCTAGAGAGGAGAGAGGGGCGCCCTTAGGCCATTGAGCACAAATGAATATTTTCTTTCATTAATGCTAAGTAAATCACAAAATACAAGATATATATAGAAAGTGTAAAAAGACCTAAACTAACCTCAAATCTAAATTAGGGGAGGGGTAAAAGGGGGAGTTCACATTTAATTCCCCATGTGTTTTGACTCAATTAAAATAAAAATACAAAACCTATTAAACAAATATAAATGGGGATGGCATCTTGGACTTTAAGGGTTGGAATATTAGACTTTTTAATCCAGTTATCCCCTTGAATGGTCAAGCCATCTAGAAGCGCACCTTGGACCTTTGACCAGCCCCACATGAGACCTATGGCTTAGGTGGACAAATGGAGAAGGAGATGAGGGGCCCCCGCTGGATCTACGAGACTTTTACACAAAAACCCAAACATCCTTGGGGAATGACAAATTGGCTTATAAAGCCTTACAATTGCAAACCTACTTCCCATTGATATAAATGCAAACTAAAAGGACACAAATATAAAAATAAAAGTTAGTGCCCAGTGTAGATTCCCATCAGTCAGGCTGTGGTGGGTGCCCCCGGGCTGCAGCTGAGGAACCCGCTCCTTCGAGCTTCCCCCTGTCCTCTCGTGTTTGCCGCAAGAGGTCAAAACGATGGGAGGCGGGGATGGTGGGAACGGTCCGTTCCTGGGATATGATTGGTTCACCACCATCGAGACAGATTCGCAAGTCACCAAGAAGAACAGTTTTGCAGGAGTTGCTGGTTACAGCAGCGAGCCGCCTGCCTTTGCGGCCATGGCAACGCTTCTTCTGAGGAGCTGAGGAAGACTCTGCCCCGAGATGGTAGACCTAGAAAACCCGACCTGGAGCGACCGACAACGTGGAGCTGTCAATCAGAGGTATTGGGGCCGGCCCCCGGGGTATGAGACCTATGCCGGGAGTCGATGGCCGGGCGACCCTGGTATAAGCCTTTACCTGCGCTGATAGAAGTGTCGCCAATGCTCGAGATGAGACTCTTGCACCGGGAAGCGACGCCGTCGGAAGTGCTGAGTTGTCGATGCCCCTGGGTCAAGGACCCGCAGTAGGTGCCGATGTAGTCCGGGCTCTGGTCGGAGGACCCGAGGAGGGTCCTGAGGAACCTTGCCCCCTGGGTAGGAGACTCGCGGGGAGAGCCGGTTCAATCGGAGCTCGGAACCGGGGTCCCGAGTGCAATATCAGAGAGCCGCGAACTCGGGGCTGGGATCCCATATCGAGGGTCGGCTTTGTCGAGGCTCGGGCATGTGGGCCCAAGGAAGGTACAGAGGAGCCGTGGACCAGGGGCTGGGAGCCCGTGCTGGGTGCCGGCTTGGCTGCGGCTCGGGGTTGGAGACCTGAGGAAGATGCTGGGAAGCCGTGGACCCGGGGTTGGGAGCCCGTGTTGGGTGCTGGCTTGGTTGTAGCTCGGGGTTGGAGACCCGAGGAAGATACTGAGAAGCTATGGACTCGGGGTTTGGAGCCCATGTTGGGTGTCGGCTTGGCTGGAGCTCGGGGTTGGAGTCCCGAGGAAGATGCTGGGAAGCCGCGGACACGGGGCTGGGAGCCCATGTTGAGTGCCTGCTTGGCTGTGGCTCGGGGTTAGAGACCCGAGGAAGATACTGAGATAGTGACCGAAGTCTAGGGTGCGGGGTCCGTGTCGGAGATCGGATGAGGCTGGCCTTGGGAGCTAACGCTTACCCGGGCCGGCGTTGATCTGGGGGCCCTGTGGGGGCCGGTGGTGGCAGTCCGGTGCCTGGCGCTCAGGCGGGAAACCGGTGCTGGAAGTGCGCGTGGAGCATTGGCCATGGGAGCCAACAGAGAAACTGGGGTTGGCTGAGGAGCAGTCATAGGGATCACACCCAAGAAGTAGGGTGATCCGATGACAGGGGCGAAGCTGCCGAAAGTGATCGGCGTCGCCAAGTAGCCCACCCCGGCGTGGGTGGCAATGGCGTTGGGGCCATGGGTGACGACCGCCATGGCTGCTGGAGAACTTAGTATTACGGAGTCGACGGTTGTTGACAGTCGCCGAGCGCGGTCCGACGATCAAAATGCGAACCGGAATCTGCTAGAGAATGCGTATGCGGGTACCCTCCTCTGCCTCTCCTGCAAGGACAGGGAAAGGGTGCCAGGGCTTCAGGGCTGACACAGACTTTTCTTCAGCAAAAAGAAAGAAGGTAGGAGACGTCCCACCGGGCGTGCCATCCTCTCTGTCGCTACGGGTTTTTTTATGCCAAATAACCGGGTGAAGGAAGGGATACAGCGGGGAAGGAAGATACGGGAGTTTGATGTATCTCGGGTATCCTCCTTACGGTTGCATGCCTCTCACGGCGGTATCGAGCACTCTCCTTTCACGGAAAGTCAAAAAGGGTCGAAGGGCACGGGAGTGTCAGGATAAGGGTTAACCGGACGGGGTGCGGGCGTGCCAGTCGATTTCTCGACAATCACTAATGAAACCAAGGGTTGACCGGGGAAGTGTCGCCAGGACGCGGCACGTGGGCTCGGGCGATCGTGCGACACGTGGAGAGAAGGGGTTCCATGGGTGCAAGTGCGTAGGCGATTGCGGGAATCATGTACTGGATGTCTTTCCTCACTGGCCGCAAGCAACCGGTGTTTATTTACATCGGATTGAATCCGAATACCTTCGTTCTAAGCTGAAAAAAAGTTTGTATATATGTCACGCCCCGAACCGATAGCAGCGGGAAGCAGCGTTCGGAACGTACAGCGAAATAGTCATGATAACAAGAGCAAAATAAATAAACACAAATAGACACATGGAGGCCATACAATTCGATAAAATATATTTTTATTGATGATTGTAAATTTAAATTTACAATTTGGACTCAATAAAAGACAAAAAGAAGAGAAAACGATAAGACTCACTATACTATCTAAACTCAAGAAAATAAAAAGATAGACTCTGGTCTGTAAAGCTCCAAGTTCACTCGATCACGCTGTCCCGATCCCAATTGCAAGCGTTCTATCTACCGCGTTACCTGAAAAGGGTTGGAAAGTAGGGGTGAGCAAGAAGCTCAGTAGGAATTACACTCTATCATCAGGCATATTTTAAGTAATTAACCATTTCATGAATGCATGAATAACGCGAGAAAAATAAATAACGCAAACTAGTAACCAGAAGATAATCGATAGACAAATGGAAAGGAACAATTGCATGTCGAGATATTAAGCACCAATAACAAGAACTTTTTAATGAATGTCCATATATCAAGTCAAGTCAAGTCGAGTCATGCAAGCAAGTACTTCATGCTTTCAAGCACGAATAGCAAGTTCACGAGAATGTGGAATGTCGTAAACTCAACACGCTAGCTAGTACTCGGTGACAATGCCACACCTGGTCATTCACCTCCCCGGGGATACAAATACTCTTCGGGTGCTCCTCCCAGGACCAGACGGGGCCCTTAAATATGATTGCCTTGGCATTGATTTATTTGGATCATCGATCTCACGAAATCTAGACATCCACTAATAGAATGGCCAAAAGTTCCAAGATCAAGTTCATGTAATCAAGGTAAAGTGCATAAGAATATTGATATTCTTGTGATTCCAAACAATAAGCTCCTTGATCAAGAGGAAAAGTCATTCAAAAAAACGACTTAGAATTGATAATGTCATCAATAGACCTAACAATAGGTCCCAACTCGAGGAACCATAGCCTGGATAGGCTAGAGCAGCTCACACACATCAAAACCACGAAAACATCAACTTTTATAAAATTGGAAGGTACACGGTCATTATTGGGCCGCTTAACACAGAAACGGTCCATACTGGGCCGTGCAAGGATGACTAGCCGAAGAATAGCCCAGTCGAAGCTAAGTGGATACACGGTCTCAAATGGGCCGCGCTACAAAAGAACGGTCCAAATTGGGCTGCTGAACCGAACTGGGCGGTTCACAAGACGCCGTCCGATTCAAGAAGAAAAGGAGCCCAGGATGAAGGCTATACGGGCTGGATTGGGCCGCGCATTAATTGAGCAGTCGGATAATAGTCCGCTCCAGTACCTAAATGGGCCGATCTTGGCCGTTCAGTAACTGGGCCAAGCAGGATAGAGAAAGCTACCCAAAAGGGCTCCTAGGCCACCATAGGCATGGTGGAACTGAACCAGAGTTCAGCCCACGATTCTTAGGTCAGCCTAGAGGCTCTGGGTCGACTTAACAGGGCCTGGTCAAAAAACAATCAAGGATAATCGACAAACAAGACTTGGCATTTAGCTAGGGATACACGGTCTTAACAGGGCCGCTCAAATGGCATACAACGGTCTAATATAAGCCGCTTATGAATCAAACGGTCAGATCCAGGCTGCGTAGGGACTCAAACGGTTCCATATGGGCCGTGAATCTGGACAGAGACAAGCAAGCGATCCGGTCGAGTTCACAGGTGCAGGACTTGAGATACAACCTGCCAGGCGTCCTAGTGGGAATCTCAGGCCCGCGGGGAGTTACGGAGGTCTCATAATGGAGGTCCAAGTTTGATGGAAGGAGTATCCGGCGGAGAGTTCCAACCATTACAAGATGTTGAAGGCTAGAAATCATCGGAAAACGAATATATGCGGTCAGTCAACTCCACCGGAGTGGAATGACTGTCAAATCAATCCTAGCATCATTCTTTCATTTTCAATAGAACATGTTTAAGATTAACTTTACTGAAATGGTGAATCAAGGTCATGATGAGAGTAATCAAGCAAGAAAATTATAAGCCTTTAACTTTCATAAGTTCCAATTTATATACATGTTGCTATCCTACCATTAGCAGTATTCAACTAAGATAATTCATGCCGGAATAATAATAAAGCAGTTCTACGTGACAAGGCGGTCAGCTCAGGACCACTCAATGGCCTCGGCGGTCAAACGACAGACCGTTCAGGCCCCACATGCACGGAGGTCTAGCAGGATCAGAGCGGTCTGTTGAGTGCCGCTGGGGTCTATGAGCGGTCTGCACCTGCCCGCCGTCCAAAGGAACGGTCAGGAGTTGGCCGTTCTGTTCATGAAACAATCCGAAGTACAAAACACTTGAACGGTTAAACATCTACCGCCTCTCTAGACTGAGCGGTCTATCGAGGGGCCGTTCTATATGGAGTAGTTACTGTTGGTCCGCTCTAAGGTTGCCCTGCCCGACTCCGGCGAGCTCGGATGGGGTTATCAAAAATGGCTAAATACACATCAAAGAAAGCATGAAAATTGGGTATTTTACAATCAATGGAATGAGAACATGATGATGCATAGCATGGCATGATCAATTTAAGGTTAAAGCATGCTAATCCCTACATTAATCAAGGGTAATAAGGAAAACCCTAATTTTGACATGCTTCCACTAAAACGATAAATACTCTCATGATGCTAGATCGATTTTAGGGCTTTTAGTATCAAATGAAAGAGAGCTTAAAGACGCACAAAATGATATATTTTACTTAATCTTTAGCCCGAGAGAAAGACGCGCTCGCCGGAACCCTAATACACGCCACCACCAAATGCCCAAATTCGCCTAGGTTCGACCACGATAGCCTGCGCCACCAGTTGGAGAAGAAAATAGGGTTCCAGAGGGTCGAAAGCCCACTATTTATAGGGTCTAAGAAGGTTTCTACGGATCGAATTAACCTAAAGAGTCCAAGGGTTTAAACTCGGTGAAAATTTCGGGGATATCACCTAATCCACACCGCCGCCGCCAATAGAAGGCTCTAGAGGCTAGGATTTCAGAGAGGAAACGAGCTCCTAGGGTTAACATATCCAATGGGCCTGATTTGGGCTCATTTGATTGAGAAATTGGCTCGAATTTAGTCGTTTAAGATTCATGTAGTTTTAATTATGAAAAACAACGATTTTGACCATTTATTCCTTAATTCGGTCTAATCCAATTTTTATTAGGGGTCGGCCTAGTTGACACTATTGTTAAACCTTCCGTTCTCTACAAGAATATATTTTTTCTATACTTTTAGAAATTAGTCAAAACTTCAGCCTACGGGTGAAATTCAATTAATTTAATTTCTACTTATTAAATTTAAATCATCGTAGAAAAATTTGATTGTAGTTTGGAATATGAAATTCTTTTTATGGTTATTGTAGAAAAATAATTATCTCTTTTTATTAATATAATTTGACCACTTAAATAATATTCTTGACTAAGAAATTTTTGAAGTCATTAAATAGCAAGTTAATAACTTGAATCTATTGTAATGTATCTTACGTTAAATTAATGATTCGATTAGTCATTCAATTTGGTCCCCTTGTCTTTTCTTTTATTTAATTAATGATATTCAAACGATAATGAACCACACGTTTTCATTTATTTTTCTTCATCACATTTTATTACATTACATATTTCAAAATTATAATTTTTATAACCAGGGTGTTACAATTTATGTGTGAAGCCGTGGGTAGAGGGATGGGAGCATTCAGCAACTGTGGGTAAGCTTTTGACTGAGGGGTGTTTACTTGGGGTAGGATGTCAAGCACGGATGCCGAGTGGTGTAGATAGCGAGCTGGGGGCCTGAACGTGGATGCGAGAGCATTCGTCCAATTGGCGGTGTAATCTTTGAGATATACATGTCTTTACAGGTGGGCCGTAGTGGCCAGGGTACAACTGGTGCACGCCACGGGACAATTTCGATGTGATGATCGATCCCCGGGTCAGTGCTTGATAGACGAACACATATGTGTTTTACAGAGGGCCCCTCTAGTGGCGTGGGCCATGGTGGCGGCGCCGAGTGAGGGGGCTTATGACTGGATGACTGGAGGGATGCACCGATCCGGTGTCTGGGCGAGGGACGGTCACGGCTCGAGTAGAGTGGTTGGACATAGCCTCGTGACTATGGGAGAGCGTGATGTCATGGTACGTGCGTGGTTGGAACCGACGATCACGCGAGGGGGAATCCCGGCATGAGGGGACGTTCACCCTTGTCATAACGTCTCGCACATGGTGGGTGTTGACTTGTATGTTACAGAAAAATATGGCATGAGGGAAGTGCAAACGACATACCCCCGGCATACTAAGTCGACGAACAAGTCACCCGCACACAATTCTCCTTAGCTCGTTGTCCGGAGCCGCTTAAAGAAGGCCGGATGTCCCGAGGCTTCTATGTGCTTCTCTGTGTTGTTGTTGTGTATTGTCTCCGCGTGTTTACCCCTTGAGCTTCTAAGGGGCTTTTATAGAGAAGTTGAAGGGTTGGAAGGGGTTTAAGAGGGTTAGCTTGATAGGGTGAAGCTAGCCCGCCTAAACCCCATGAATAGTGTAGGTTTAGGAGGGCTGGGTTGATAGGGTCAAGCCAACCCGCGTAAACCCCATGAATAGTATGGGTTTAGGAGGGCTGGGTTGAGGGGGTCAAGCTAGCCCGCGTAAACCCCTCACAGAGGGTGTTTTTGGTAAACAGAGTGGGCTGGAAGGGTTTACGCGGGCCAGGCTCAGGGGGCCAGGCTGGTCTGCGTAAACCCCCTCCCCCAGGGGGTTTTGGCGGACCATCCTGGGGGTCCAGGCTGGTCCTCCTAAACCCCACCCCGGGGGTTTTAGGCGGGCTAACTTTGGTCCTTTTTAATTTTAAAAAACAAAATTTATTTATTGAATAGAAGGGGTTTACGCGGACCAGCCCAGGGGGCTGGGCTGGTCCGCGTAACCCACCCCCCAGGGGGTTTAGGCAGACCAGCCTGGGGGTCCAGGCTGGTCCGCCGAAACCCCACCCCGGGGGGGTTTAGGCGGGTTGGCGCATGGAGAGGGAGGGGGCGGTCCCCACCCTATAAAATTAATGTTTTTCGGCTCTTTCTTCCTAAATTAACTAAGATGAAAAGGATAGTTAGCTCTGGGAGGATACGTGGAAGCTTGCGGAGGCTTGTGTGCGCGTCGACTTGCGGAGTTCCCGCGTGCTGTCGCTTTATGCTCCTGTGTCCACGTGTCGACTTCTCAAACTGGTACGGCACATGAACCACGTCGTAGGACCGCAAACTGGACGAACTGAGGTTGAGTGGGGTCGTGGGACCACTGGCTTGGAGAGGGGGCGTGACCCGGGGGAGTTCGCCCTCCCTGGGGGGGCGCAGCCCCACCCCGGGGCGAACTGGCCTCGGGGCCGGTCGTGACACCGAGGGAGTGCCCCCGGGGTCTCCTTGTGTCTTTTGCAAGCGTCCTTTGAAAGAAGTTGAGCTCCGAGAAATCGGTATGGGCCCATGGGGGCCGTTGTTCTTCGAGTGGTCGTAGCCACTCGCAAGGTGTTTGGGTAAATGCCCGACACACCTTGGATTGCCGAACGACTTAGGTAGATGACCGAGGGGCCCCAAGGTGGGCCTTGGGTTGAAGAGGGGAGCTCATGGGAGCTTAGGAGAGGCATCTTAGGGATGTGAGTCGTGCCTCGAGCTACGTGCCATGTTGCACGGCGGGTTGGCAGGGTAGCCTCGGGTTGGCTCGAGTGCTAAAGTTGAGTGGCTCGTCGCCATGTATCTGAGGGTCGGGGGTGGACCCGACTTACTAGGGGGTCGTTGTAGGACCCAATTAGTGTGCTGGAACCACGGGGTGGCCCGTGGTTTTGTGTGGAAGGGCTGGAACATATGCGCCCACAAGGTGTTCGGAAAAATGCCGAACACACGTGTGTGAGCCCTATGCACGTGCTGCAGGCCTCCAAAGCCTGTTGTTGACTTACTTGGGTCTCCCTTTGACCTTGGAGGGTTGAAAGAAGTGTCTCGGGGTGGGCCCACGGCCCTTTCACTGAGTGCCACGTGGCGTGGCTTAACGTCGGGGCACCCCCGGGTGGTCCCGGGCGGCCATGTAGGATAGGAGCAAAGCCCGTATGTGAGTGGCCGGGATTGACCCCGGACAATTGCTTGTATCGTCGCGTGTCATGGCAAGCTGGTCAGGACCCTTGTAGGGACCCACAGGGTTGTAGAAAGGGCTAGATAGCCCGTGCCTTAAAGGTGTTCGGGAAAATGCCCCAAACCTTATTCCTTGTTATTCTACCGGGAAATAGTTCGGGTACAACAATCACTTAAGCACATAACAAGCCCAAAAATCTCATATAAAATCAACTTCATAAATCTTGCATTTTACCAACATGTATGAGCCTCAAAAACTATTTACATCTCAACCATATTTGAACATGGTCCATGTAAGAATTGCATGAAGTATAATCATGAAAACTCATTGAACAACACAATTCTCCTCAACTAACAACTGAAATCAATAGCCATGTGTTTAAACAACAAGTGAGCACATCATGAAACCATATATCACCATGGTTTGTATGAAAAGCTAGAGCTCATTATCATCTCAAGAAATATAGTCTCATATAGCATGGGCAAGTCTTCTTCTAGATTATGAGACATATGAAGCATGGCAATGATTATGAATGCACACTATCATCCAAATCATATGCAAACATACATAAGGTCATGAATGCACACTATCATCAAAATCATATGCAAACATACATAAGATTTAGTTATCATCAAAAATATAAACAAGTGCAAGGCACACAACACTCTTTGTCTCCAGTCATATACCTGGAGCAGCCGATGTCATGCCCTGAGCGCGGAAGGAACCCAGAGATGCGTGACAAGTTTATATCAATCATGTCAATCAGAGCGTAAGTGTATTCGACATACATAGACAGAGCACGCACAAGTAATGATAACCAAGTCCTTTTATTAATCATAACTTTAAAGTACTCCATTACAATTCTTTATGAAAGAACTATGACTCAATGAAATGAAAAGTACAATGGATGACTCAAGAAAATAGAAAAGACAGGACTAGATAACGCTTGACGGTTGGAATGGCTCTAAACTCTTCACTCTTATTCATCCCCATCCGAATGAGTCACGTCATCGGAATTACCAAAAAAAATAGGGGAAAACACTAGGTGAGCAAACGCTCAGTAGGAATTATATCTCAAGTACTAGCTTGATTTATGTAAATTACATGTTGCATGAATGCAAGTATAGCTATGCATGTTCACGTGAAACGACATTAGAGAGAGAGTATAGCAAGACATAAATGAGTGAACTTGTAAGTCTTTCATGTCAATATACCAAGATGAACAAGTATGTACATTTATCAAGTCATGTCAAGAATTGGCTATCATGTTTTCAAGCAAGCAAGTATATACCCTTTTCGGGCCACGCACGTCATGTCATGTCAAACCAAGTACACGTATAAAATTTATGGAAATGTCCAATCAAGCAAGTCATGCACTTTGGTGCAATGCCACACCGTGATCAATAATAGCTCCCATGGGCACAAGTACTTTTGGGTGCTCCTCCTAGGACTAGATCGGGCCCTTATATGTGCAAGCATTGAGTCATGTATTTTCGACATCCACTATAGTTATAGCCAATATAGAGTTTCAAGGGAAAGCTCTTGTAGAAATTTTAAGGCAGATCTTGTGGAATATAATATCAAGGATGTAACTTGATACGTAAGGATATACTACGATTAAACGGTACAATCACGATACTCATTGAAAACTGGGTGGAATCGGCTCCCTAATGGGTGCCAAGATATCAAGAATAAGCGTTCATATACACATGATCACTCGTTCTTTGCACATAAGGTAGAAAGAATTAGTGTCCATATAGAGGCACATAATCCTTAGTTGATAGCACTGGTATGGTTTCCCATTCCATTAGCTTAAGAAACATTCTCATGGCGGCTAAGAAGCATACCATGAGGGCCGGTATACCATGTTTCTTTAGAGTGACAAGGTAATAAAAAAAAGTCTCATGGGTTTTAATGGTACAACATGCTCAATCGACCTTGAGGGAATCTAAGGCTATAAGGAGACTTACGAAGGTCTCTATGACAATGTCACCTGTCCGAAGGATGGAATATCCAGCGGAGGGTTCATCTATCACCGAGAAATAGTGGGGTAATCGATAAAACATCGAGAAACGTGGGACTACACTCACGGACTAGAATATAGTGCCAATAGATATACCCACTAACATGGATTACAGAAAAAGCAAAAAAATTAGGAAGAAGGAAAATGGCGCCTGGGGTAATGTCTTCATTTTATAAAATAGCTCCCTGAGTAGGGTCACTATTTCATTAAATAAAGACTCTCCATTGAGTCGTTGTATCTAAGTTACATATCCATATATATATATATATATATATATATATATATCAATTTCCAGAAGTTTTCATATATAGGGGAATGGCGCCTATGCATATAGTCTACTTTTCTGAATATAGCGCCCAGGTCAGGGGCGCTATATTGAATGGTGGCTGGGTGACAGTCGTTGTTCAATCAAGTGAAATTTGGTCATGAACAGTAGCACTTTTTAAATAAAAATAATTTTGTAGGAATGAATATATGGACAGGTAGAGAAAAATAGCACGAATCTAGCAGTGTACTCATGCATTAGATTAGACATCAAGATTCAAAGTTATTAAATTTTAAAGATGGTGTACTTATTTAATTACTGAAAGAATAACGACTGTGTGTACAATCGTTTTATGAAAATAGCGCCCTATAGAGGGGAGCCCTTTTACTAAAACTCTAAAAAATGAAGCAGAAACAACTGAAGGCCAATCTATCATACGTATATGCATGCTCATGATCTAAAGTTATTAGGTTGGGCTTGGTACTTGAGAACACCTACCTTTATGGGTTGATTCTGGTTTACAGTACGTGAAGAGATTGAAGAAAGCAACAGATGTTCACGGAAACGGTACTCTGTTCTGCAATCCGTGGAACAGAGGAACTCGATGTAGTAACTGCTACTCTTTCACTAGACAAAGGAAGACGATGCTCTCCCTTTACAGTAGTAAAATGAAATAGGAAGAAGATATAGCTGCAACGGAAGTAGGAGAAGTAGCTCTACTTCCTTTGATGCAGAGACTAACAGGATAGACGTTCCTATGGCTTCAGTGGCGTTGGTGAAAGAGAAGCAATCCTCCTTCCAGCAAAAAGGAAGAGCAGAAGTAGGAGGACTTCTTCTATCGTGAAAGAAGTAATTAACCGGCAGAACAACCCAGAAGAAGAACCAAGTCCTCTTCTCCACGAGGTAACAGAGAAGAAGCACAATCGCCATAGGAAGTTGAAGCAATAACCAATGCTTGATCTAGGGACAGGGTATTTATAGGGTAGAGAATCCTAATGGGGTTTAAGAGTTCGATTAGGATCAAAGTGTCCATTGAAGGAATCCTATTAGTATTTAAACTTCTCACGTATCAATGCTACGTAGATTAAGTCCTTCTTGTATCAGCAACCATAGTCCTACTTAGAACGAACTACGGTCTGTAGTTTCCTTAATTTCACCCACAGTGAAATGGCGCCCAAGGAGGAGTCTCTATTTCCTTAAATAGCGCCCTTTCACAGGGTCTTTATTTCATTGAATAGCGCCCACACAGGGGGCACCCTTCTCCTCTATCCTAGCAATGAAAGCTGCTCACTACTATATGAAAATGGCGCCCATATAGGAGGGCTTTATTTGATGAAATGGCGCCCTAGGGCAGGGCGCCCTTTCCTTTGGCTTATTTGGTTTAGGTGCAAGGCCCATACGGTTTGAGTGTAAGGCCCATTTGGTATATATATAAGTGGTTTATGTGTATATATATGGGTTAGGCCTTGAACATTTACGTGGTTTTTAATCTATTTAAGATTTTTAACCCTTCATTTTACTAGGGTTGCTACACCCTCCCCCACTTAAAAGAATTTGGTCCCCAAATTCAACTGTACTTTAGACGTGGAGGGTGTCGGGTACATACCTTTTAGAATAAGTTTGGGAATCGCTTCTTCATGGATTCCACGGTCTCCCATGTGGCCTCTTGTTCTGAGCAATTGCTCCATTGCACCTTGACCATGGGAATTGTCTTGTTCCTTAATGAACGTACCTCGCGATCAAGGATCTTCAGGGGCTTTTGTTCATATGTGAGATCCTTTTGTATCACCAGGTCTCCATGATCTATGACAGGTGATGGATCGTGCACATACTTCTTTAACATGTATATGTGAAACACATTATGGACGTCGGACAATTGAGGAGGCAAGGCACTGCGGTAGGCAACTTTGTGAACTCTTTTTAATACCTCAAAAGGTCCGATATACCTTGGTGTAAGCTTACCTTTAACACCAAATCTTCTAATTCCTCACCCTGGAGAAATCTTATGAAATACATGATCTCCGATCTGGAATTTGAGATCTCTCCTTCAGGTATCGACATAAGCCTTTTGTTTAGATTGAGCTACTTGAAGTCTTTCTTTAATCAGTTGTGTCACGTCCCGAGAGCGGAAGATACCCGGAGACGCGTGACGAGTTTATATCAATCATGTCAATCAGAGTAGTAGTGTATTCGACACAAAGACAGAGTGCGTAAATATAAAGATAACATAATCCATTAATTCCTTTAATAAGAATATATCTATTACAAACCCTTGCAAATACTAGACTCAATAAAATAAAATACAACGCTTGACTCAACAAAAATAGAGAAAAGATAGGACTAAATTGATGCTTGAGTAGCTCTAACTCTTTCACTCTTGACTATCCCCTTCAGATTGAGTTCCCTCATCGTCGGACTTACCTGAAATGTAGGGAAACACTGAGTGAGCGAACGCTCAGTAGGAAATTATATCTCAAGAACTAGCAATGGGTTTAAGTAATTACATCTTTCATGAATGCACTATAGCTATGCATGCTCGCATAAAACGACAAGATAGAGAGAGTGTATAACAATAAGATGGCAAGAATAACTAGTCATGAACTTTCAAGAACTTATATCAAAAGATATCAAGATATTCAAGTAAGTAAACTTATCATGTTATGTTGGAATTTGGCTATTTTGTTTCAAGTCAAGCAAGTATGTAATTACCCTTTCTCGGGCCACACAAGTCATGTAATATCAAGTCAAGTACAAGTACAAGATTTGTGGAATGTTCAATCAAGCTAGTCATGCACTTCGGTATAATGCCAATACCGTGATCAATCAACTCCCATGGGCACAAGTACTTTCGGGTGCTTCTCCCAGGATCAGATCGGGCCCTATATGCGCAGGCATTAATCATGTATTTTAACATCCACTTTTGTATATAGCCAATATGGAATTTCAAGGATAAAGCTTATAGATACGTAGGTTAGACTTTGAAAGAATAGAGTCCAAAAATATGACACTTGACATAGAATGACGATAATAACGGTACAATCACGATTATTGATAAAACTAGGTGGAATTGGTTCCCTAACTTGGGTACCAAGATCAATAAGTATGGACATTCTTTATATAAAATTAAGGTCCACATGAACAGCACATCAATGGCAAGACGTCCTCATTCTTAATATAGAATTGAGGTCCACAAGAACATCACGTTGAATATAGAATTGGGGTTTACAAGAACAGCATCAAAGGGCATGATAACCTCATCCCATTAAGAAAATTCTCATGATACACACTTTGCATAACATGAGGGCCGGTATACCATGTTTCTATAGAGTGACATGGCAAAATAGTGTAATGGGTTTTTATAGTACAACCAGCTCAGTCGGCCTTGAGGGAATCCAAGGCTCGAGGAGTCTTATGGAGGTCTCTATGACTAACTCGCTAGTCCAAAGGAACGGAATGTCCAATGGAGAGCTTGTATGTCAATGAGAATTAGTGGGTAAACGATAAATCATCATGAAACGTGGGACTATACTCACGGAACGGAATATAGTGCCGATTACATATATATATATATATATATATATATATATATATATATATATATATATATAAAACCCTTCGGTGACAGTAATCAGTGTAAAACAGTAATACAGAAAATAGCGACTTAAGTTAAGTCATTAATTATACAATTAACGCCTTACTCAGGGGCGTTTATTCACAATTTGATGACGTATACATTAGCCGTCCCTTCAATATTTCTATTTTACAGAAAATCAATATTCTGGAATTTTTACAAAAACGCGCCCTGGACAGGGGCGTTACTTCTCAACTAGCGCCCTGGTCTGGGGCGTCAGTTCAATAAGAGACGACCTAGACAAGGTCATGAATTCAAGAATTTACCAATTTTTATAAAATTTCAGGAAAGAGGGTACATGATCATGACAGGAAAAATAGCAGGATTTCACAGGTATACTCATGCAATATATTAGGTTCATGGTTACATAGATATTAAATTTTATACATGGGTATTTGTTAATTACATGTAATTGATGACTTATGGGCATGGCGTCAAAATAATAATTAGCGCCCTAGTGTGGGTCGCTTATTTAAATTAGCGTCCTTGTCAAGGGCGTTTCTTTTTAAAATTACATGGAAAAACATCTGAAACCATAATTAAACTATATGCATGTATGACAGAAAGTATTACTAGCAACTGGAGTTGGTTTGGGCTACGTTCTTGAGAAAACCTACATGGTTTAGAGGAAGATACGTAAAAGATGTGAAGAGATGATACTCTGTTTGCAATAGAGTTTCCTGATCGCCGGAAGAAGAAAACAAGATGAAGAACTTCTCGTCCTTCAACTATATGAGAGTTTCTTCACGTTGCAGGCAACCTGCAGAGGAAGAAGGAAAGACGAACGATCATTGTCTTCCTTAAACCGTGACTGAAGGAAAAGAAGAACACTACCTGTTCTTCGTGTACGGCAGTAGCAGACGAACGCCAAAATAGCGATCAGGGCTTGATTAGGGAGTATATTTATAGGATTTTGGGGATCCTAATAGGGTTAGAGTTGTATTGGAAGTAATACTTCCATGATAGAGTCCTTACCATATTCCACCTTCGACGTAGTTATCCAGAACTTGCCCTGGATAAACTCCTGGGTCGAATGAAACTCGAACTGAATTAACGTCTTAAGTGAGGGCGTCGAATTTAAATTGACGCCTTGTCTAGCGTCGTTACTTATGTAAACGCGCCCATGTAGAGGGCATTTCATTTCTTTTCCTTAATTTTTATTTTTCCCGTCGTTTGAAATTTGACGCCCTATTGTCTAGGCGTCTCTTTTAAATTAACGCCTTATCCAGAGGCGTTTCCTTTTGAATCAGCGCCTTGATAAAATGCGTTATTTCTTCTTGATTAATGATTTACCCATTTAGACTCTTTGTCATCTATTTACTTATCTTTTATTTTAATTTAATTTATTTAAAAATCTTGTTTTTATCAGGGTTGCTACAAGTTGGATCTTCTAGGAAGTATCTCTAACCATGTTTGGGCCTAGTAGTTATTTCTCGCCAACTTCATCCCAGCACAAGGGTGATCGGCAACTCCTTACGTACAAAGCTTCGAAAGGTGCCAGCTATATACTTGCCTGGTAACTGTTGTTGTATGCAAACTCGACCAAAGGCAAGTGATCATGCCAGCTTACACCAAAATCAATGATACAAGCTCTGAGCATGTCTTCTACTACTTGATTTGTTCTCTCGGTCTGACCATCCTTCTGAGAATGAAAAGTTGTACTAAAGTTAAGTCTTGTCCCCAACGAATGTTGTAGACCCTTCCAAAAACGAGAAGTAAAACGTGGGTCTCTGTCAGACACGATCGAAACAAGAACTCCATGTAGTCTGACTATCTCCTTGATGTACAGTGTAGCAAGAACGTCAACTGACCATCTGCTCTTGATTGGCAAGAAATGTGCCGACTTGGTCAATCTGTCTATGATCACCCATATTCCATCATGTCCTCCTTTAGATTTAGACATGCCCATTATGAAGTCCATACCAAGATCCTCCCACTTCCACTTGGGAATATCAAGATGATGTAGCTTACCGACAGGTTTTTGGTGTTCCGCCTTAACTTGCTGGAAAGTGAGACAACGAGACACGAAGTCTGCTACCTCTCTTTTCATGTTGGGCCACCAAAAGGTTCGCTTCAAGTCTTGATACATCTTGGTAGATTTAGGATGAATCATGTACCTTGATCTGTGAGCTTCTTCTAATATCTTCTTCTTTAGTTCTGGACAATATGGTACACAAGTTCTCTCCCTGAACAACAATCTTCCATCTGATGCTATCTTGAAATCAGATTGCACTTCTATTTTACCCTTGATTTCCACTAATACGGGTCATTGTCTTGAAGTCCTTGTATTTCAGAGAGTAGCTCTGGTTGTATCCTCACATGTGATAGTGTAACACACATGTTCTCCTTGTCCATACCTATGTCAAGTCTAGAGAACTATTCTAGCAACTTCCACTCCTGAATCATACAATTGGCTAAATAGGGCTCTTGGTTTTCTACTAAGGGCATCAGCTACAGGATTATCCTTTCAAGGATGATATTAGATTGTGAAGTCAAAGTCCTTGAGATATTCCAGCCAACGACTATGTCTCATATTCAATTCCTTTTGAGAGAAGAGATACTTGAGACTCTTATGATCGGAGTATACAATGAATTGTACTCTGTATAGGTAATTTCTCCAGATCTTTAGTGCAAACACTACCGCAGCCAATTCTAGGTCATGGACTGGGTAGTTCTCTTCATGCTTCTTCAGTTGTCTGGAAGAGTAAGTTATGACTCTTCCTTGTCGCATTAACACACATCCGAGGCCAATGCCAGACGCATCGGTATATACCTCAAATTTCTCTCCTTCAATTGGTAAAGCCAAGACTGGGGTAGTATTCAAGTGATCCTTTAGAGCTTGAAAGCTTCTTTCACAATCTTCACTCCATTCATAACGGATCTCCTTGCGAGTTAGCCTAGTAAGTGGCACAACGATCTTAGAAAAAATCCTTAATGAATCGCCTGTAATAGCCTGCAAGACCCAAGAAGCTTCGGATCTCGCTAGCATTGGTTGGTCATTCCCAATTCTTTACCGCTTCAACTTTTGATGGATCTACTGATAAACTGTCCTTTAAAATTAGGCCTAGGAAGGATACTTCTTCTAGCCAGAACTCACATTTGCTGAGCTTTGCAAATAACTGATTTGTCCTAAATATCTGTAATGCAATCCTCAAATGCTCTTCATGTTCTTCCTTGGTATTCGAATAGATTAATATGTCATCAATAAAGACCACCACGAACTGATCTAGATGAGGCCTGAATATGCTATTCATCAACTGCATAAAGGCGGCAGGGGCATTTGTTAGTCCAAAAGGCATAACAACAAATTCATTGTGCCCATACCTGCTCCTGAACGCGATCTTATGAATGTCCTTATCTTTGATTCTCAGTTGGTGATATCCTGACCTGAGATCAATCTTTGAGAAATACTTAGATCCAGATATCTGATCAAATAATTCATCGATTCTCGGCAGTGGATACTTGTTTTTGATAGTGAGATGATTCAACTGTCGATAGTCGATGCATAGCCTCATGGATCCATCCTTCTTCTTTAAAAATAATACAGGCACTCCCCACGGGGAAATGCTTGGTCTGATAAATCCTTTCCTCAGAAGCTCCACCAATTGTTCCTTTAACTCCTTCAACTCGGTAGGGGACATCCTATAAGGTGCCTTAGAGATTGTACCAGCACTAGGGACCAGGTCGATGGTGAAGGCCACTTCTCTTTGTGGGGGTAAACTAGGCAAATCTTCTGGAAATACAGCGGGAAACTCCCGAACTACTGGGATGTCTTCTATCTTGGTCTCCTTAGTCTCCTTTATGGTGACAAAAGCAAGGAATGCTATACATCGTTTCCTTATAAGCTTGATAGCTCGGAGAGCTGAAATAAGAGGTGACTTGTTCCGACTCTTAGGGCTAGTGTAGACGAGTTTTGAAAACTCCTTAAAAGTTACCTTGCCTTCACGGCAATCAACGACGGCCTTATGTGTAGATAGCCAATCGTCTCCTAATATAACATCATATCCCTTCAAGTCTAGACATATTAAGTCTGCTGGCAGATTTTTCCCTTTTACCATGACTATACAATTGGAATAGTGATGTGAGATCTCGAATTCATTTCCGAGTGGGGTTGCAATTACTAGATCTATCCACTCCGGTTCCATAGTTAATGGATCAGCAAACTTCTTTGAAACAAAAGAGTGTGATGCACCGGTATCAAACAAGACATGAGCATACTTGGAACAAATCTTGAGTGTACCTTCCACTAGTCCACCTTCTTCTTATTCTACCTCCATTATTAAGCCTCTTCTTGTTGAAAGTGGGCTTGAGAGTAGCGGAGCTAGTAACATGCTCCTTCTTATCCTTCGCACGGATCCTATCTGACAGCTCCGTGACATCTTCTAACAATTGGGCTCACCGTACTATCTCCGAGTAGACTTGTATGTCCATCGGCGCCAGCTGTGTAATATATTGAGGCCTGAGTCCATTGAGAAATCTTCTAGCCTTCATCTTCTCGGTACTTACTAAGTGTTTAGCGTACCGTGATAGCCTAGAGAATTGAGCCTCGTACTCGGCCACCGTTAATGTTCTTTGTTTAAGTGTAGTGAATTCGGCAGCCTTCTTCTCTTGTACTCGATCAGTAAAATACTTGTTATTGAAGTACTCCTTGAATTCAGCCCATGTAAATATTGTTCTCTAACTGAAATGTCTTCTACGGACTCCCACCAGGAACGGGCATCCCTCTCTAACTGAAATGTTGCTAATATAACTTTTTCTTGATCCGTGCATTGCATGACACAGAATATCCATTCAATCTCCCTTATCCAATGTTGAGCATCGTCCGTATCTGTCGAGCCTATGAATTTAGGAGGGTTCATATTGTGGAAACTTTGATGGAGACTATCGGCTCCATGATTAGCACCTCCTTGCGCTACCTATTGTAGCGCTTGAGTGAGACCTTGCACGGTCCTTTGCATATCACGCCACTGAGCACGTTCCGCGACCATGATCCTACAATTATTAAGATAACTATGTAATATGTGATTATATCCAAATGTTCTAGTTTCTAAGTTAACTTAACCCTTGGCTCTACCCAATCTCACCGGGTAAAGGTTTAAACCTTTCCTTGGACTTGGGTTTCTTAGGAATTGAATATCCTAGGCTCTGATACTAAAAAAACTGTCACGCCCCGAGCGCGGAAGGAACCCGGAGATCCATGACGAGTTTATATCAATCATGTCAATCAGAGCGTAAGTTTATTCGACATACATAGATAGAGCGCGCACAAGTAATGATAACCAAGTCATTTATTAATCATAACTTTAAAGTACTACATTACAATTCTTTATGAAAGAACTATGACTCAATGAAAAGAAAAGTACAATGGATGACTCAAGAAAATAGAAAAGACAGGACTAGATAACGTTTGACGGTTGGAATGGCTCTAAACTCTTCACTCTTGTCTATCCCCATCTGAATGAGTCTCATCATCGGAATTATCTAAAAAATAGGGGAAAACACTAGGTGAGCGAACGCTCAGTAGGAATTATATCTCAAGTGCTAACTTGCTTTAAGTAAATTACATGTTGCATGAATGCAAGTATGGCTATGCATGTTCGCGTGAAACGACATTAGAGAGAGAGAGTATAGCAAGAGATAAATGAGTGAACTAGCAAGTCTTTCATGTCAATATACCAAGATGAACAAGTATGTACATTTATCAAGTCATGTCAAGAATTGGCTATCATGTTTTAAAGCAAGCAAGTCTATACTCTTTTCGGGCCACGTACGTCATGTCATGTCAAATCAAGTACAAGTATAGAATTTGTAGAAATGTCCAATCAAGCAAGTCATGCACTTTGGTGCAATACCACACCGTGATCAATAATAGCTTCCATGGGCACAAGTACTTTCGGGTGCTCCTCCCAGGACCAGATCGGGCCATTATATGCGCAAGCATTGAGTCATGTATTTTCGACATCCACTATAGTTATAGCCAATATAGAGTTTCCAGGGAAAGCTCTTGTAGAGATTTTAAGGTAGATCTTGTGGAATAGAATCACAAGGATAGATCTTGATACTTAAGGGCATACTACGATTAAATGGTACAATCATGATACTCGTTGAAAATTGGGTGGAATCGACTCCTTAATGGGTGCCAAGATATCAAGAATAAGCGTTCATATACACATGATCGCTTGTTCTTTCCACATGATAAGGTAGAAAGAATTAGTGTCCATATAGAGGCACGTAATCCTTAGTTGATAGCAATGGTATGGTTTCCCATTCCATTAGCTTAAGAAACATTCTCACGGCGGCTAAGAAGCATACCATGAGGGCTGGTATACCATGTTTCTTTAGAGTGACATGGTAATAAAAAAAGTGTCATGGGTTTTAACGGTACAACCTGCTCAATCCGCCTTGAGGGAATCCAAGGCTACGAGGAGACTTACGGAGGTCTCTATGATAAAGTCACCTGTCCGAAGGAAGGAATATCCCGCGGAGGGTTCATTTATCACCGAGAAATAGTGGGGTAATCGATAAAACATCGAGAAACGTGAGACTATACTCACGGACTGGAATATAGTGCCAATAGATATACCCACTGAGATAGATTACAGAAAAACCACGAAAATCAGGAAGCAGGAAAATGGCGCCTAGGGTAATATCTTCATTTTATAAAATAGCGCCCTGAGTAGGGTCACTATTTCATTAAATAAAGACTCTCCATTGAGTCGTTGTATCTAAGTTACATATCCATATATATATATCAATTTCCAGAAGTTTTCATATAAAGGGGAATGGCGCCTATGCACACAGTCTCCTTTTCTGAATATAGCGCCCAGGTTAGGGGCGCTGTATTGAATGGTGGCTGGGTGACAGTCGTTGTTCAATCAAGTGAAATTTGGTCATGACCAGTAGCACTTTTGATGTAAAACCGACCTATGGACCTATTTTGCAAGCATTCAAGTTTTGAGCAGCGGACTCACACTAGCGAGCTCACCCGTATGGCGCACACTTAGTGCCTGATGGCTACTAGGCGATGTTGGAGAGGGTCCGAGGCGGGACCTTGAGACTCCAATGGTTGGCTAGCTTGGGGAGAACCCCAAATGGACCTAGGATGCCCAAATCATGAGCGGCCAACACACCAAGGGTGTGGGTTAAGTGGATGCTCTCACAACTCGCCCGCGATGGTCACTCAATTTGGTGGCAATTTAAGATCGGACACTCTCTTACCGCCGACGGAGTAACTATAGCAATACTAAGCTAAGCAAGTCCATTACTGCAATGAGAGATGTTCAGGAGCTCACCTAGCCGGCGTGAAGACGCTGACTCCGGCCGGAGACGGGGGCGAGCGGGGAGGCGAGGGTATACACCCGCACGCCGCGTCGGTGTCGCTTCAACCTGAAATGGCAAGATTACACCACTACGCCTCTCGCAGGAGGGGTGATCTTAGGGTGGAGATTAATCTTATTACATCCAATACTACCTCCACGCAGGAGGGGCCTTCAGCCGGCCAAGCGGGGTGGGGGAGTTATGAAGAAAACCCGACGTTCGGATCGTTGCCGGTTCTGCCAATCTTCAGAGTTGCTGGATAGTAGGGCGGTGATGATGCTGCCAAAAATTCCACAGAGCTCAGAACTTGATGAGACTTGCGCCAAAAGCTTCTCAACGGACCAAGGATGACCTCTGAATTTTTTCTGTGCTTGGTAAAGTCGTTCCTGGCCGGGGCAGAGTCTGGAACAGGACTGATTGGCTCTGCCTCTGTCTGGTGCAGAACAATGTGGCTGGTTGCAGAGGGTGCCACGATCTCTACCAAGCTCTGATTGAGACGAGATCTGAACCATTGGAACCGTGGTCGAGTCTTCTTTCTGTCGGCACCAACGGTGTGGTCGGAAGATGTCGGAGAAGATCAGGACAATCAGATGAGTAGAGGGGTGTCGGTTCTGGCTTCTGTAAACTGACCTGACACACTTGGAGTAGAAAATTCGTAACTTTAGATGCCGATGTCCAAATGCAGCTCTGCTTCTTGAGAATGAAAGAGGACTTGAGAGGGAAGATTTTTTCTGAAGAACACTTGATCTGAATCCCAAAAGGTTCGTCGTGGTCGAGCTTCCACTCTCGCTCTGGTTCCCTGCCTAAGAGGTCCTGCGCAGTCGAGGGAAAATCGCTCCTACCGGCAGCTCGGAACTCAGATGTCGACGAAACCACCTCGCCTTGAAAGCTCTCTGGACGACCTTTCCAGAGATGTAGGCCTTGACACCAGAAGGACCAAGGAGAGGCCGGATCCGATGCAACTTTCAGGACCCAACTCTGCTGCCTGCGACCTGCTATCTGAAACTGCAAACCAGCAAGATTAAGGGAATGGGAGAGAGGGTAGCATAGCTTGGGAGTGATGGCTGATGGTTTGTGGAGGGGGGAAGGACGTGGCTAGGATCTTCCAAGAGGTCTAGGGGGGCAGGGATGGGTGGAGGAAGATCTGGAGCTGCAAAGGGTGGTGGGGGGAAGATGGAGGTGCACAAGAGAGATGGTGAGTAGGAGAGGAGGTGGGGGGCGAACTTGGCTGTTGGGGGGAGATGGAATTCGACCTAGGGTGGTTTAGGAGGTGGGGAGATGGAAGGGCACAGCCCTAGGGAGAGGGAAATTCGAATTTGGGCTTAGAGAAGAGCCCCTTCAACCTTGGGGAGAGGAAGGGTTGCTTGGGAGAGTGGAAAGGTGCCTAGGAGAAGGGGTTTCCACCTAGGGGTTGGAGGGGGAATTGAATGAGTGCATGGGAAGGGGCCTTAATGAGGGGTGAATGGGGAGGAGAGAGAATGAATTTCGAAATTGGGGTGGGGAGGAGAGAGAGAGGGGGCACAACCCACTTAGAGAGAGTGATAGTAAGAGAGAGAGAGAGGGAGATATTGAGAGGGAACTAGAAGGTGTGGAAATTTTTTGGATTCAATATTCAAGCATAATTGTTACAAATGAGAGAGGGGTGGGACTATTTATAGACTCCACACTTTTCCTAAGATCAAACTGACCCTGACAAACTAACTAATGACCAAACAGTCTAAGGGAGGGGCGCCCCTGGGCCTAGCCCAATGAATTGGGCCCATTAACCTATCAAACCAACATAATGACTCAATACTTAGGAAAATGACTCAACAACCTAGGTACATGACTCAAATAATGGGAAAATACATCAAATGACTCAAATAAAAATTACATAGGACTCAAAATTAAATGACTAGACCATGTCGGATGCAACCGGGACGCGGAGACGAGCTGTGAATGTGGGCATGGGAGGTGATGTCCCCATCATACTCCCGGGGTGCGGAGAACTCGACTCTGTCGAGTAAGTGTCCTTCCCTCCATGGAGGGTGTAGAAGTGGTACTGCCCTCAAGTCTTCCGAACGAGACCAATCCATCCACCTGCCGAGATAGCACTCGTATACCTTGCTCCTGGTGGTAGTGACCTGTTCATCCAATATTCGTTCAATGCGCTCACGCTGGGCTCTCTTGGCTGGTGGACTCTCCTCACGGGTGGGTGCTCTCTCAACGGAGGGAATAGGCTCAATATCCTCACTAGGTACCACCGTGGGTCCCTTGTATGGCACTAGGTCGGTGACACTGAATGTGGGACTTACCCCATATTCCTCGGGGAGATCTAACTCATAGGCATTTGCACCAATGCATCTCAGGACCTGGAAGGGACCAGCCCCACGTGGCCTCAATTTGGAGATGGCTCCCGGGGAGAGCCTCTCCATCCTTACCATCATAAAGTCACCCTCATGGAATTCTTGGTGACGTCGATGAGAGTCGGCTCGCCTTTTATAAGTCACATTCTTCTTGCTAATGTGCTTGCGGATCTCTTTATGCAATGTTGTGAATGCAGACATTCTAGGGGTGATGGGTGGACCTGGGCAACCAAAAGTAGACCTATCATGTAATGATGTAGTGTAGACTTTGGTTAGCCTAGGTGGGCCGGGGCACCCGTAGGTGGCCCTATCATGCAAAGTGGTGATAAATATCGGGGGACCCGGACATCCGTGAATGCTCCTAACATGCTTGAGATTTATGATGAATGATGGTGGACCATTACAACCAAATATTGACCACTCATGTTTTCTTCTTGACATGTGAGTGATATGAATGAATGGACCCGACTTTCTAATCATGTCAAGTGGGGTGGTATGCCTAAGCACATGCATTTCAATCCTAGTGATGACTTCTATGTGCATAGGTGTGGGGTGGCTCTTGAGCTTCCATTCGTATGAGTCAAAGGGATCTACGAAGGGAGACATCATGGAGTGGGGCCATCTATCAATCCCATTGTGTATGTTGCCTATGGTTAAGGCTTCTTTGGTGTAACCCAATTCTAGGAAGGGAAGGTTTTGGGTTATCATGGGTGGTAAGGGTAGGGTAAGGTGGGTGGTGAATAAGGTGAGTGGGTTACATTGAGATCTAGGCTCCCACAGAAAAGGGTCAAAGGGATCATGGTAAGGGTCACCTTGGTAGGGGTACTCTATGCTCTCAAGGTCCTCGAATGGTGAGTCATCCTCCTCAATAATTGGGCCAAGGTTGCTAATGGGTTGACCGATCAAAGCACTTGGGATCTTAATGGTTGGGGAGTGGACTAGGATAGGTTCTTCCTCCATGGGAAGAAGGAGGATGATCTCACTAGTAACTTGGCCATTAGTGTAGATGGAAGTGATGGAGCCAATGGAGGGATATGCTAGGCTAATGGTGTTAGTTTCGGACGGCCTCAAGGCTAGCATATTGGTCAAGTGAGTTTGCCAATGTAGGTAGTTCACTAAGTCTCCCAAATCTTCCACACAATAGGAAGTTTGATAAGTGACATGTGGCTGAATGGGAATGATTTGGGATTGATATCCCATGGGTAGGTGGCATGGTTGTGAAATAGGAATGGTGAGACCTTTCTTGAGCCATTGGAGTATGGACTTATCTATTGTGAGGTTGGGTGTCTCTAGAGGAGCTAGGCTAGAGGTGTGTGAGTTGTTTGGCCTTTGAATTTCCTCTATGTTGGGAGGTGGATTCGGATGGGCATCCTTCTCCACTTGGATAGGTGTGTGGGTAGCAACTTCTATTGCTAATGGAGTAGGGGGATCTATGGTGGGTGGTTTGGTGATAGATAGCGTATGACACACCCGGGGTGGTGAACAAGCATGGGCTTGAGTTGGGATAGGAAGGGGAAGTAGAGGAGGCCTAGGTTGGGGAAAGATTGGTGTAGGAAGTGGGAGGTGGGTTGGGTGAGGGGTTTTGGGTTGATTTGTTTTGGGAGATGTGTCCCTTTTTGGGGACGATGGTGGGTTTGTGGTGGTGGTCAAGGGGGCTTGTGGGGTACGGGTTTGGTGAGGGGTTTTGGGTTTGGGGGTGGTGGCCATTATGGGCCTAGGTGGAGGGGTGGACGCGGTGTCCACTTGGTTTTTAATGGTGAGGGTTGGATAAGTGGTGGTCACCATGGAGGGAATTGGGTCGGTTAGGGGTCTCTTGTCCTTGGGATCGTTTGGGGTGGAAGTGGGGGCTAAAGGGGCTTGACTAGTGTAGGTTAGGGAAGGGGGGTTTGGTTGGGGTGTGGGGCCCCTCATGGGGTTAGGTGGGGAGGTGGAGGCCTTGGACACTTGGGTTCTAGTGGTAAGGGTTTGGACGGGTGGGGTTGGAGGAGTGGGAGTGCTCCTCGAGTTTTGGTAACCCGGGTAGGAGGGAGGAGGTCGGGGAGTGTAGACTTTCCTAAGTTCTGCTCTCATGTTCTCCCATGTGTTAATAGGCTCTAGCCTCATAACCCTCCTAAATTGTTCAATGAACTTCCACCTATCCTCGGCATGGTACACAAGTCGACTCTTGGCAAGGTAGATTTTCATGGGTTCGGTCATTGGATTCCTTTTAAAGTATTTGTCCATGTTTTCCTCCCACTCTAAATATGCACTAGGGTGGTATCTGTTAAAGATAAGGTCCTCAAATAGGACTTTGTCCAAAGGGGTGTCAATCGGACCTTTGCGGAGGGCCGAGTGAGATAGATGTGACTTACATGAAGTAGCCATGCTAGTGGACAAAAGAGATGCAACCGAAGACTCTAAATGCATATGAGTGTCCTAGGACCAACTTGATAGAGACAAGTTGTGAACCTGGCTCTGATACCACTTGATGTAAAATCGACCTATGGACCTATTTTGCAAGCATTCAAGTTTTGAGCAGCAGACTCACACTAGCGAGCTCACCCGTATCACTACAAGAAAAAGTGGCTATAGCGACCGAATTAGAGACCGATTAAATCGGTCGCTAGTCGGTCCCAAATAGAGACCAATTCGGCGACCGAAATAATCGGTCGCATATCTGAGACCGTTTTGGCGACCGAATTTATTTCGGTCTCCAATCGGTCGCTATATTTAGCTCGAATTTATTCCGGTCTCTTTTTTTTCAAAATCGACCGAATTGGAGACCGATGTTGCGACCGAATATATTTCGGTCTCTAATCGGTCGCTGATATGACTGCATTTACCCCGCGACCATCTCCCCCCTGCATTGATAACCCTTCCTCCACCGGAGCTCTCCCCTCCCCCTCCGGCCCCCTCGCCCTCCCCCCCCCCCTCTGCCTTGCGGCCACGGGCGTGGCGAGCGGCGTGGTGGTGGACGGACGCCGGAGCTCGCTGTCTCGGCCAGCCCCGCACCATCCTCGCCGTCGACCTCGTCGGTCCCCGTCGTCCTCGTCGTCACCCTCCTCGGTCTGGTAAGTCCTCTCCCTCTCGATCTCCCCCCCCTCTCCTCTCCCTCCAGCCCCGCGCCTCTCTCCCCCCCCCTCTCCCTCCCCGCCGGCCATCGACCATGCCCTATTTCTCATTTTTTTTCTTCTTGGAGGGGTTCCAGTGAGGGGGGTTTCGGTGGGAGGGGGTGGCGGGGGAGGTTGGTCTGGGAGGGGGGGTGGAGCTCGGGTGAGGGGGAGGGGGCTCCGCAGGGGAGGGGGAGGGGGCTGCGCAGGGGAGGGGGAGGGGCTCCGGTGGAGGGGAGGGGGCTCCGCAGGGGTGAGGGGGAGGGGGCTCCGGTGGACGGGAGGGGGCTGCGCAGGGGGAGGGGCTCCGGTGGGGTGAGGGGGAGGGGGCTCCGGTGGAGGGGAGGGGGCTGCGCAGGGGGAGGGGCTCCGGTGGAGGGGGGGCTGCGCAGGGGGATGGGCTCCGGTGGAGGGGAGGGGGCTCCGCAGGGGTGAGGGGGAGGGGGCTCCGGTGGAGGGGAGGGGGTTGCGCAGGGGGAGGGGCTCCGGTGGAGGGGGGGCTGCGCAGGGGGAGGGGCTCCGGTGGAGGGGGAGGGGCTCCGGTGGAGGGGCTCCGGTGGAGGGGAGGGGGCTCCGCAGGGGTGAGGGGGAGGGGGCTCCGGTGGACGGGAGGGGGCTGCGCAGGGGGAGGGGCTCCGGTGGGGTGAGGGGGAGGGGGCTCCGGTGGAGGGGAGGGGGCTGCGCAGGGGGAGGGGCTCCGGTGGAGGGGGGGCTGCGCAGGGGGATGGGCTCCGGTGGAGGGGAGGGGGCTCCGCAGGGGTGAGGGGGAGGGGGCTCCGGTGGAGGGGAGGGGGTTGCGCAGGGGGAGGGGCTCCGGTGGAGGGGGGGCTGCGCAGGGGGAGGGGCTCCGGTGGAGGGGGAGGGGCTCCGGTGGAGGGGCTCCGGGGGAGGGGCTATGCTCGTGCAATGAACCTGATTTATTTAAGACTCTTGAGATGGTGTCCACATATCATTTGTTCTCCTGTAAAATAGTGTGAAATATTATAAGATTATCTTTTTAGTTTGTCCGGTCCGTTATTAATGTTCTGGCTTCAATATGCAGTCCATTTATTGTGTCATGTATTTTCCCCAATTCTTATTTTTCGATTTAAAACTGTAGCAAACCCAAAATCCAAGAACTTGAGAACCAACAAATCCAAACATTGGATTATGAGAATTTTAAAGCAAAGGTACAAGATGAACTCTACATATGACCCCATCATTCTTATGAGAACCAAAAATAGTGTAAAAATTCAACAGATGTAATACGTGTCACTAGAGTTTTATTTAAAGACTGAGGCTTAAATAATCATTCCATGGCCTCTTTTTCTATCTGCGTTCTCAAACGCAATCTTAACGTTTGAAGGCACTTTGTCACGACCCGCAAGCGATGGACTAATTTCGTAGGGCCACTTTGATAAAGAAGTAAATCCGATTACGATAGATTAATTAGGGTGAGACGAGTTATTCTTATTTAGTTCGTTTTTTTTTCTTAATCGGAGTCGGTTAGAGATAAAGTTAGGGTATGTGAATTCTTAAAAAGGGGTGAAATAAATCACCCGAGGTGGGTTAGGAGTGGGTCAGTCGGGGTGATATACCCGCCCCTAATTCACTCCAAAAATATCTCGGAGATGACAATCAAATATTACACTAGAGAATCTTAATCATGCCAATGGACAATACTATCACTCTCCAGATCAAATATTCCTGAGCTGTCAACACTTTATTCAAGGAGAAATTCATGGGTAATCTATGTTTTATTCAAGGTCCCTTACCAACTCAGTTTCTGTTTTAATCCGAATTATTTGCCGACTCCTCGTGTCATTTCGGCACAATTTTCTCATTTACGAAGAGAAAATGGCATCTTGTTACCCACAGAGAAAAAAAAAAGCAAGACAAATGCCATCCAAAAATCTGAGACACACTGATCAGCACTTGAAAATGGAACACCTAAAGACAAAAAGATGGAGGGACATACAAGCAGTTTGGAACCAAAGGTTTACCTGTTGCAAGGTACTCAGGAGCAGCATATCCGTATGTTCCCATGACCCTAGTTGACACATGGCTCTTGTTACCAGTTGGTCCATCTTTTGCCAAGCCAAAGTCGGAAAGCTTGGCATTATAATTTTGTAGGTTTGCAAAGAAGGGATTTGAGAGGCAGAACATCATGACGGGGAACGTTAATCAAGAAAACATATCATCCATCAACTATAAGACAAGGGTCTCCACTTACTGAATCAAGAAGCACATTTGATGTCTTAAAATCCCGATATATAACCTTTGTTTCAGCACCATGCAGAAAGGCCAGCCCCTTTGCGGCTCCAAGAGCAACCTTCATCCTAAGGTTCCAGGAGAGAGGCTGGAAGTATGAACCCCCTGCAGAATCGACATTGTGGGGTTCAAAAACTGATTCAAAAGAACTACGTAGGTAACCATTGGGTAAAAGGTGAGGCCACTGCGCATTGCAATTTTTTTTCTTTAAGAAAACAGGTGCCTAAATGAGTCAGCAAACCAAACGGTGCAGAGAATAATCGAAACAGACATACTCCTAAAAAGATGGTTCTCCAGGCTTCCCCGTGGCATGAACTCATACACCAGCAGCCGGTGGTCATCCTCCAAACAGTACCCTATCAAACTCATAAGGTTGGGATGGTACAGCCGACCAAGAAAATTAACTGAATGTGTTGGATGTTACAATAAAATTCATGTTTTCATTGTGTACATGTATTGTCAATTTCACATGTTATTGCTATGTTTTTAGAATGTGTTAGTATCTTGTCAATATTTAATTAGTTGGGTGTTGTATGTTAGCTGAGATGCGTGGGTGCAACCTAACATTGCACGTATCTTAGGAGAGCGTGTTAAGCCCGTGTCAATCAATCTACCCGTTCAAGACTTTGGGATTGATGTGCACGTTCTCATTTTGAATGATGAGAATGTGTATATCTAACTCAAAGTCTTGAATTGTCCCGTTTGGACAGTCTGTGAATGTTTGATCGCACTTAGGTGGTTAATTACTATATGTGTTTGTGTTGTTTGTTAAAAATTTTGGCTGGATGCGTCTTCTCATTCCTCTCTGATATACCTTTATTGATTTTGATTATTTTCTTAACCACTTATTAGTAAGTGTTTAAGAAAATTTCTTAATCAATAAATATTTTGTGGTATATCGGAGAGGTGTGAGGAGATGCTGCCGAAATTTTTAGCAAATAACACAACACATATAGTAATTAATCGTGCGATCAAACCTTCACAGATGGGTTAAAAAGTGAAAATCTAAATGATATTTCCTTCCTATTTAAAATGGCAGAGATGGACGATGTGAGGAAAGGGTTGGAGTTTTTATTTTGTTAAACATGTTAAAGTTTTGTGTGTTTACATTTCATTTGCATAGGGAAAATGTCTGAAGATCGTTCATGGATGTACCGTAGAGTAGTTAAAATTTGAAATACCGGTCGGATGGCCGTGCCGGTCATTCCAATACGACTTGTGATCGGCGGCGAAGAACAGGGACGAGAAGCCGGCGGCGGCGGATGCGTCGGGTGGTTCTTCCGCCAAGAGGTCTGCTATCCCTGGATTTTTTTTATTTGGTTTTTTTGGAGTTTCGTTTCTTTGATTAGTTTTGTTGCGTGCATAAGGGGAGTGCATGGTCCCGCTTGATTAATAAGATAAGATTGTCAGAGGTTTGAGGTGCGGAAGAAGTGCTTAGCACGTTTCTTTGGCAGGTTGCTGTCAGTCTCTGACTAAATCGTACGTGCGTCATACTGGAATTGGAAGCTAGTAACATATATTCTGATCAATGAAGGTGTGAATAGAAAAATGGGAATTGCTTGCACGACCGGATTTTTATTGCTATAAGAATGGTTAACGTTCTTCACCTTTCTTTCTTGTTCTTTTCCTCCCGGAAGGGTTCTGTAATTCTAATGCCTGCTCTTGAAGTCTACTTTTCTCATCTCTTGGAGACATGATGATAGATATAGAGATGTTTAGATATTGGATACCTGCTGGAATATTGCTGCAAATTATGAAATGTACCCCTCCGTTAAATTATAGTAATATAGATGATTAGACATTGGATTGTTATGAACTTCACATGCTTAGCCATTAACTTAAGATTGCTAAATTTTGCTCCTCGGTTTAGTATAAATTTGTACCACAAGCACTCAACCTACCATAAGCATTCGACTCAACTCTCAAAAGGTTTGCAGGGATGCCACTGCTCTGTTTATACAGAAGCTCGTTGTTAATTCTATTCTGCCGTTTGATATAGTCCTACTGAAAGGCGAAAGCACCCCTAATAGCTCCACAAATGGCATTATGTGCATGGAGAGCGATCATGTCAAGCTTTACTCATTGGTGTCTGATTTATTGAGGAGTTATCATCAAGTGTGTCGGCATTATTTGTAGACTTAAATGACACAATTCCATGATGATTGCTTTGTGTAGATCCAATTAAACTGTCAATGTGTGATGATTGCTTTGTAGATTCAAACAGACTGGTTTTATATGCATCAACGCATGGGAGTATGCTATCCATTCTGAACCAGTTAAACTTCCCTATCACTTTGGATCGATCATCATTATCCCTTCTTTCTGACTACACGGATTAACTATTGGTTTTCCAATATTTTGGTTTGCTATTTATCAATGAGTAATTCAATGCGATTTAGCTCCACCACTGTTTCCCAATGATGATGCGAAGGTGATTCTGATCATCTGAGGCATTTCAGTATGGGCTGCTGTTACTATATTCCAATACGACCGGGGAGATGAAAGTGACTTGTCAGAACTGACGGAATCCAAATCGGATGCCCGGTTTGAGCTCGGCGCTCAAACTTCATTTTTAAAATACACTTAGTTCAAATGAACTGTTAGGACGGGTCCGGGGGTCTAAAATTCGAAATACCGGTCGGATGGCCGTGCCGATCATTCCAATACGACCGGGGAGATGAAAGTGACTTGTCAGAACTGACGGAATCCAAATCGGATGCCCGGTTTGAGCTCGGCGCTCAAACTTCATTTTTAAAATACACTTAGTTCAAATGAACTGTTAGGACGGGGCATTTGGTTCTAAAATCTGAAATACCGGTCGGATGGCCGTGCCGATCATTCCAATACGACCGGGGATATGAAAGTGACTTGTCAGAACTGACGGAATCCAAATCGGATGCCCGGTTTGAGCTCGGCGCTCAAACTTCATTTTTAAAATACACTTAGTTCAAATGAACTGTTAGGACGGGGCATTTGGTTCTAAAATCTGAAATACCGGTCGGATGGCCGTGCCGATCATTCCAATACGACCGGGGATATGAAAGTGACTTGTCAGAACTGACGGAATCCAAATCGGATGCCCGGTTTGAGCTCGGCGCTCAAACTTCATTTTTAAAATACACTTAGTTCAAATGAACTGTTAGGACGGGTCCGGGGGTCTAAAATTCGAAATACCGGTCGGATGGCCGTGCCGATCATTCCAATACGACCGGGGAGATGAAAGTGACTTGTCAGAACTGACGGAATCCAAATCGGATGCCCGGTTTGAGCTCGGCGCTCAAACTTCATTTTTAAAATACACTTAGTTCAAATGAACTGTTAGGACGGGGCATTTGGTTCTAAAATCTGAAATACCGGTCGGATGGTCGTGCCGATCATTCCAATACGACCGGGGAGATGAAAGTGACTTGTCAGAACTGACGGAATCCAAATCGGATGCCCGGTTTGAGCTCGGCGCTCAAACTTCATTTTTAAAATACACTTAGTTCAAATGAACTGTTAGGACGGGTCCGGGGGTCTAAAATTCGAAATACCGGTCGGATGGCCGTGCCGATCATTCCAATACGACCGGGGAGATGAAAGTGACTTGTCAGAACTGACGGAATCCAAATCGGATGCCCGGTTTGAGCTCGGCGCTCAAACTTTATTTTTAAAATACACTTAGTTCAAATGAACTGTTAGGACGGGGCATTTGGTTCTAAAATCTGAAATACCGGTCGGATGGCCGTGCCGATCATTCCAATACGACCGGGGAGATGAAAGTGACTTGTCAGAACTGACGGAATCCAAATCGGATGCCCGGTTTGAGCTCGGCGCTCAAACTTCATTTTTAAAATACACTTAGTTCAAATGAACTGTTAGGACGGGTCCGGGGGTCTAAAATTTGAAATACCGGTCGGATGGCCGTGCCGATCATTCCAATACGACCGGGGAGATGAAAGTGACTTGTCAGAACTGACGGAATCCAAATCGGATGCCCGGTTTGAGCTCGGCGCTCAAACTTCATTTTTAAAATACAAGATGAAATTTGAACTTATATTGTGTGTGTGTATTTATATATATGAAAATGAGCTGGCTTAAACTATTGGCATACTCTTGTTAATGCTTGATTTCTTTATTAAGTCTTGTTAATGCTTGATTTCTTTATTAAGGATTTGATTATAATTTTTTTAAATGATATACAGGATCATCCGTCGCGAGATGTTGGACGAGACGACGACCAGGATGATGTTGGACGAGACGACGACCAGGATGAGACATATGTGGAGGATTTGTGATTTTATTTTAGTTGTGTATGTTGTCATTTTATTATTATGGATGTATGATTAATTTGTGATTTTATTTTAATTGTGTGTAATTTGAGGTTCGTGGAGATTGTGATCCGTGTAGTTGATTTATTATTGTTTTATGAAATTGTTATTTATCAGGTGTTTGTATGTGATGAATTTGAGATTTGTCGATATTGTTGTCTGTGTAGTTGATTTTATATTTATGTTATGAATTTGTTATTTATCAGGTAATTTATTTATCAGTTTAAATAAATTTTTAAAAAAAAAATAATGCAAAATTAGCGACCGCATGGAGACTGAATTGCGACCGAATAGCGACTATACGTTATATTTCTTTTATTAAATAATTATACTTGGCGACCGACTAGCGACCGAATTGAGACCGAATAAATCCGATAGGTTAATTTTATTTTTAAAAATACAACATAATTAGAGACCGATAGCGACCGAATTGAGACCGACTTAATTAGCGACCGATCAGGCGACCGATTATAATCGGTCTCTGGTAACGACTGATACTGCGACCGAATTATGTCGGTCGCTATATAGCGACTAGTATATAGCGACCGACATATTCGGTCGCTAGATAGTCTCTGTTCGGTCGCAATGCAGATTTGCGACCGATCTAAGACTGAATAGCGACCGCTAGGTCGGTCGCTATCCGCGATTTTTCTTGTAGTGTATGGCACACACTTAGTGCCCGATGGCGACTAGGCGATGTTGGAGAGGGTCCGAGGCGGGACCTTGAGACTCCAATGGTTGGCTAGTTTGGAGAGAATCCCAAATGGACCTAGGATGCCCAAATCATGAGCGGCCAACACACCAAGGGTGTGGGTTAAGTGGATGCTCTCACAACTCACCCGCGGTGGTCACTCAATTTGGTGGCAATTTAAGATCGGACACTCTCTTACCGCCGATGGAGTAACTATAGCAATACTAAGCTAAGCAAGTCCATTACAGCAATGAGAGATGTTCAGGAGCTCACCTAGCCGGCGTGAAGATGCCGACTCCGGCCGGAGACGGGGGCGAGCGGGGAGGCGAGGGTATACACCCGCACGCCGCGTCGGTGTCGCTTCAACCTGAAATGGCAAGATTACACCACTACGCCTGTCACAGGAGGGGTGATCTTAGGGTGGGGATTAATCTTATTACATCCAATACTACCTCCACGCAGGGAGGGGCCTTCAGCCGGCCAAGCGGGGTGGGGGAGTTATGAAGAAAACCCGACGTTCGGATCGTTGCCGGTTCTGCCAATCTTCAGAGTTGCTGGACAGTAGGGCGGTGATGATGCTGCCAAAAATTCCACAGAGCTCAGAACTTGATGAGACTTTCGCCAAAAGCTTGCCAACGGACCAAGGATGACCTCTGAATTTTTGCTGTGCTTGTTAAAGTCGTTGCTGGCCGGGGCAGAGTCTGGAACCGGACTGATTGGTTCTGCCTCTGTCTGGTGCAGAATAATGTGGCTGGTTGCAGAGGGTGCCACGATCTCTACCAAGCTCTGATTGAGACGAGATCTGAACCGTTGGAACCGTGGTCGAGTCTTCTTTCTGTCGGCACCAACGGCGTGGTCGGCAGATGTCGGAGAAGACCGGGACGATCAGATGAGTAATGGGGTGTCGGTTCTGGCTTCTATAAACTGACCTGACACACTTGGAGTAGAAAATTCGTAACTTTGGATGCCGATGTCTAAATGCAGCTCTGCTTCTTGAGGATGAAAGAGGACTTGAGAGGGAAGATGTTTTCTGAAGAACACTTGATCTGAATCCCAAAAGGTTCGTCGTGGTCGAGCTTCCACTCTCGCTCTGGTTCCCTGCCTAAGAGGTCCTGCGCAGTCGAGGGAGAATCGCTCCTACCGGCAGCTCGGAACTCAGATGTCGACAAAACCACCTCTCCTTGAAAGCTCTCTGGACGACCTTTCCAGATATGTAGGCCTTGACACCAGAAGGACCAGGGAGAGGCCGGATCCGATGCAAATTTCAGGACCCAACTCTGCTGCCTGCGACCTGCTATCTGAAACTGCAAACTAGCAAGATTAAGGGAATGGGAGAGAGGGTAGCATAGCTTGGGAGTGATGGCTGATGGTTTGTGGAGGGGGGAGAGACGTGGCTAGGATCTTCCAAGAGGTCTAGGGGGGCAGGGATGGGTGGAGGAAGAGCTGGAGCTGCAAAGGGTGGTGGGGGGAAGATGGAGGTGCACAAGAGAGATGGTGAGTAGGAGAGGAGGTGGGGGGCGAACTTGGCTGTTGGGGGGAGATGGAATTCGACCTAGGGTGGTTTAGGAGGTGGGGAGATGGAAGGGCACAGCCCTAGGGAGAGGGAAACTCGAATTTGGGCTTAGGGAAGAGCCCCTTCAACCTTGGGGAGAGGAAGGGTTGCTTGGGAGAGTGGAAAGGTGCCTAGGAGAAGGGGTTTCCACCTAGGGGTTGGAGGGGGAATTGAATGAGTGCATGGGGAAGGGGCCTTAATGAGGGGTGAATGGGGAGGAGAGAGAATGAATTTCGAAATTGGGGTGGGGAGGAGAGAGAGAGGGGGCACAACCCACTTAGAGAGAGTGATAGTAAGAGAGAGAGAGGGAGATAGTGAGAGGGAACTAGAAGGTGTGAAATTTTTTTGGATTCAATATTCAAGCATAATTGTTACAAATGAGAGAGGGGTGGGACTATTTATAGACTCCACACTTTTCCTAAGACCAAACTGACCCTGACAAACTAACTAATGACCAAACAGTCTAAGGGAGGGGCGCCCCTGGGCCTAGCCCAATGAATTGGGCCCATTAACCTATCAAACCAACATAATGACTCAATACTTAGGAAAATGACTCAACAACCTAGGTACATGACTCAAATAAAGGGAAAATACATCAAATGACTCAAATAAAAATTACATAGGACTCAAAATTAAATGACTAGACCATGCCGGATGCAACCGGGACGCGGAGACGAGCTGTGAATGTGGGCATGGGAGGTGAGTTCCCATCAACTTTTCAAATAAAAATAATTTCGTAGGAATGAATATATGGACAGGTAGAGAAAAATAGCAAGAATCTAGCAGTGTACTCATGCATTAAATTAGACATCAGGATTCAAAGTTATTAAGTTTTAAAGATGGTGTACTTATTTAATTACTAAAAGAATAACGATTGTGAGTATAGTCGTTTTATGAAAATAGCACCCTATAGAGGGGCGCCCTTTTACTAAAACTCTGAAAAATGAAGTAGAAACAACTGAAAGCCAATCTATCATAGGTATATGCATGCTCATTGTTGGGTTCGCCTGCGCTTCCTCATTGTCTCTTGTGATGGTTTTGATGGTAACAAAATATTGTGTGTATGTTTTATGAAAATGTCCCTTAGCTCTTGCATATCGTGGATGTGGATCTTGCATATTTATCATGGGACGTTTGAGGTGTTCTATGTCTTAACCTGCTTTACATGAGCATTGACCTAGTTTAGTTGAATGAGATACATGTGCAATGCTTGTTTATATGATGCTCATATATTCTTGGAATGTATGTGGTTCATGGGTTGTCAATTGCATCCTTGCATCTCATGTTTGTCGACACCCATTCATAAGTGTTGACACTTCTATTGCTGTAGCTCTTGTTGATGACATTTTAAGCATGTTATGTGTAAGGATTTAATGAGGCTGATTTAATGGTTGATCTGGGGATATTTGCATATCCGATTTACTCATGCTACTTGTGAATGAATAAAGTTCAAATTGCTTTTGACTAAATTTGATTTTGACTCATTCAACTCTTGTGGAATTCATGCTGGTCTTCGATGAATTGAGTCTGAAAGTAATTGGACTGAAGTTGAAAGCTTTGAAGTTGGTTTTCATGAATGTTTGGCTGAATTCTATTCAGAAATAGTTCTTCATGTTTGAAGCAAGTTCTGATATGATATATGGAATTCATGCTTGTGCTTTTCATGGGATATGGTTTGGTGATAACATGGCCAGGCTCATCTGTGTTAACTGTCATTAAAGCTTTCTTTGAATTGGAAATGGGTAAAGATTTGCATTGATTTGTCTTCCATGAGAATGAGCCTTTTGTGTGGTGTATCTTGCATTAATGGCTATCATATGCACAGACGTTTTCAAAATATGCACTGATATTGCCCTTGTGTTACACATTCCTCTAGTGCCTAATGCTCACGCGTGAACCTTGTTTCTATACATTCTATCATGAGATTAAATTATGGAGGAATTGCTTTGAAGTTAGTTTCTCATATACATTGGTTAATATTGACACACTTCTGAATTTTCAGAATGTGCAGGTTTTAATTCCCCCACATATCTCTGAAATCATGGTAAGAATCTTCTTATGATGGATTTCCATGTGGGGAGATTAGGCTTACTTTATGCTTCATGGCTTTGGGGTTAATTGGCTTCCAAATTGTCAATTTGATAATTGTAGTTCATATTGCATCATGCTCATGTTGATTTCTATTCTTTCATGCAAGATCTGATTAGATTTGGTGTTTCTTTACCAAGTGCTTTATGCATGTTCTTGAGGAGGTTCTTGAGTTGAAAATATGAATAAGACATTTATGTGCCTCATGTTAATGCTTTCATAATCATATTTCATGTCCTTTGGGTCTTGGACTCAAAACTAGTTCCAAATGTTGATGCATGATCCAAACATTTTAATTCATAATTGGCTACATTGGATTGCATGTTTAGGTCATTGAGAATGCTTTAAAAATCAGTTTTTAAGGTTTCAAGGTCAATGGGTCGACCCCTGGGCAAGAAAATGGCTAAACAGAACCCTGTCTGAAAGTGGGTCGACCCCCCTCACAAAGTGGGTCGACCCCCCTGTAAAATTCTGCAAAAAATTGCTTCTGGACAGAAGTGGGTCGACCCCCCCTCCTAGATGGGTCGACCACCCCTGATTCGCAGGTCCGCGCGTCCATTCCGTGGCCCACCGAAACCCTATGAAAACACTTCCAAATGGGCTGAAAATTTACCCTAATACCCTTGAGTTACTAATGAACATATTAGGGTGGTTTTTCTAGGGTTTTGCAAGGGTATAGTGGTCTTTTGCACAACTTATCTTTCTAGTATAAATAACATGCGAATTTGGAGGAAATGAGAGTGGAGCTCTAATCTCTCTATCTGGTTTGTAGGAGAACGAAGGGAAGAAGGAGGAAGGCTGAGGAAGAGCTCAAGATTCATCTACTTCCATCCATTTCTAGAGCTCGTGATTGAAGAAACAAAAGAGCGGATCAATAAGAGGAACGCGTGGACGTCCTCAACATCGGCATTTGGCTATCCTCCAACCCGAGCATCAGAGATTATCAACTACACCTCGTTTCTTCTCATGGGGAACTACTTCTATATCTTGTTTACATCTATTGATGCTATTTGCTTTTGAGTTGTGGGGTTTGCATTGATCATAACTTGTATTTCTGAATTCTAGACATATTTTTGTGTGAACCGTCTGTGGACGGGTGTTTGTGTGAAGGCGGAGCTGCGTCTCCGCGTGTGTGGATTTATTGTGGGAAAGTTTTTCCTGTGGTTGGTTATGTGTAGACGGAGCTGCGACTCCGTGTGGATTTAGTGTCTGGGGCGTGTTCCCTGATTCTGTGTGTGGGTGTGTGCTGTGGTGGCAATGTCTTGGGGCCAGGCCCCGTGCGTGTGTGGATATTGCTGCAGAAGCAGCGTGTGTGTGTGGTTGGGGTTCATCCCCGTGTGCTACGAAAGTAGCGTGTAGTGAAGCCTCACCCGATTGAGTGAGGGGTGGACGTAGAGAGCCCGTCGTGGTCCCGAACCAACTAAAAATCTCCGTGTTGCATGTGGTTTACCTCTGTGATTGTCCATTTCCTCTATCTCCGTTCACATGTCAATTTATAAATTTTTATTCACTGCTCCACTACACACTGCTACCTCTGCTATTTGTATTTGGGCATAGTTAACTCATTCTACGCTTTGCATATCCGTGTGAGATCGGAAAGGGCGAGAGCATTCTTCTAATCTTACTTGAGTTTATGCTAATTAACATAGTTAATTTTAATTCCACCGTGATTAGTTTAGAGTGTTTTTAAAATCCGCCATCTAGGCAAAGGGGACAATTCAACCCCCCTTCTTGTCCGCCATCTAGTCTGGGCCAACAATGATCTAAAGTTATTTGGTTGTGCTTGATACTTGAGAACACCTACCTTTATGGGTTGATTCTGGTTGACAGTACGTGAAGAGATTTAAGAAATCAACAGATGTTCATGGAAACGGTACTCTGTTCTAGAATCCGTGGAACAGAGGAACTGTATGTAGTAACTGTTGCTCTTTCACTAGACAAAGGAAGATGATGCTCTCCCTTTACAGTAGCAAAACGAAATAGGAAGAAGATATAGCTGCAACGGTAGTAGGAGAAGCAACTTTACTTCCTTTGATGCAGAGACTAATAGGATAGACGTTCCTATGGCTTCAGTGGCGTTGGTGAAAGAGAAGCAATCCTCCTTCCAGCAAAAAGGAAGAGCAGAAGCAAGAGGACTTCTTCTATAGTGAAAGAAGTAATTAACTGGCAGAACAACCCAGAAGAAGAACCAAGTCCTCTTCTCCATGAAGTAACAGAGAAGAAGCACAATCGCCACAGGAAGTTGAAGCAATAACCGGTGCTTGATTGAGGGATAGGGTATTTATAGGGTAGAGAATCCTAATGGGGTTTAAGAGTTCGATTGGGATCAAAGTTTCCATGGAAGGAATCCTATTAGTATTTAAACTTCCCACATATCAATCCTACCCAGATTAAGTCCTGGTATCAGCAACCAAAGTCCTACTTAGAATGAACTACGGTTTGTAGTTTCCTTAATTTCACCCACAGTGAAATGGCGCCCAAGGAGGAGTCTCTATTTCCTTAAATAGCGCCCATTCACAGGGTCTTTATTTCATTGAATAGTGCCTACACAGGGGGCGCCCTTCTCCTCTATCCTAGCAACGAAAGCTGCTCACTACTATATGAAAATGGCGCCCATATAGGAGGGCTTTATTTGATGAAATGGCGCCCTAGGGCAGGGCGCCCTTTCCTTTGGCTTATTTGGTTTAGGTGCAAGGCCCATACGGTTTGAGTGTAAGGCCGATTTGGTATATATATAAGTGGTTTACGTGTATATATATGGGTTAGGCCTTGAACATTTGCGTGGTTTTTAATCTATTTAAGATTTTTAACCCTTCATTTTACCAGAGTTGCTACAGTCGATGTCCAAGTACGAACGGTTGTGCTGGGCTGCTAGGCACTCCTGCAAGGATCAAATCAAACGGAAATTTTTGGAACCCAAACAAATTTGGGTCCATTGTTACTGTTAAAAGCATGCAGTAAGGTTTTTCGAATCCACACTTGTTTGAGTACCTTCATGTTCTGCCCTGACCAGCATTGGCTGTTGGTATGTCCCAATCTATTACAGGTGTGGCAGGCAATTTTTGCATCATATGAATCAAATTTAGATTTAGATTTAATTGTGATGTTGGACCGCCAATTGTAGTTTTTATTATTCCATTTTGACTTGTAGTAGGCATGGGGAAACCATGCATTTTGTCTGAGAAATGGCTGGTGTTTTTGATTCAAGCTATTTCTTTCAGCCTTCGATTGACCGAGATTCTTTCCGGGTTCTCCGACCTAACTGCATTGACGCAGTCTGTTGTCATGTTGACGTAGCTGACGCAAGTGGCTAGGCTGATCATGGGTGTGTTGGCTTGGTTGAGCAGCTGGTCTCTTATGATGGTTTTAAGGCATCTGAGCTTTGGGAGTCTGGGGCTTAGAAACATTTTTCCTTGAAGGTTCATCCATGATTAATTTACCTTTGCTTTTTTTACGGCAAAATGAGACAGTCTTAAATTCAAACGCTCTTTTCTCTATGGGATTAAATCCCAATCCTTCCTTTCTAAAATTCACCCGGATTCCTAAAAAGGCATCTAGATTGGATTTACCCTGGTTCAATTTTTCTTGAGTAGTTTGCTTATCCTTCAGCTCTTTTTCAATTCTCTCGAGATTCTTTTGTAACTCATCATTAACAACTTTAACAGTTTCATACTCTTCAAGATTAAACTCAACTTCCTTTTCATGTTTTTCACATTTGAGTTTGACTTCTTCAAGTTGTTTTAGAAGATTTTCATTTTTGAATTATTAGATTCATGTTCCTCAATCCTTCTTTTCAGCTTCACATTTTCAGCTTTTAAGATTTGCAGACTTTCATTAGTGGGGTTGTCATGGGCTAGAATATTCATTTTCTTCCTTAGAGTCTTGTTTTCCTTTTTGAGAACTTCATGTCTTTCAAATAGAACAGTATAGGCCTTTTCCCATTCTTCAACAGAAAATAGGATAGTCAAGTGTCCTTGTCATCATGTGATTACTAGATCAGCCCTTTCGGACAGAAGATTTGTCAACCTACATGTGTTGGAAAAGTAACCTTTCATGGCAACCAACTTTTTGCATCCAACCAATCAAGAATGGTTCTGCAAATCTACAAGGGTGCCCCTACTTCTACAGGGCATTGGAGATTGAGATGCTGCAGGTGCTCTTGGTCAATCTACTCTTATTTATTCTAGCCAATCAAATTACAAAAGGAAAACTTCTCTGCCTATTGTGCCTATAAATTGGACCCACCTCCTTGCATGGAGCTACTGCGAGGGCTGCCATCACTGCTGGTAAAATCTGGAGAAGGCCTGAGCGTGAGAGTCTAAGAGAGAAAAGAAGAATGGAGAGAAGTAGGAGAAGGAGAGAGTGTGCAACCGTGGGGGGGAGGGGATCTTCCCCGTGGGACTTGTTCCCGTGTGTGTGTGTGCTGTTGTTGCAGCATGAGGACCTTGTCCTTGTGTGTTTGGGTGGGGCTTGTCCCCATGTTTTGCTGGGTAACTAGCGTGTGTGTGTGTGGATCTATTTTGTCCAAAGAGTGGAACCCTCACCAAGTTGCTGAGGGGTGGACGTAGGCTTGCTGGGTAGCAGCCGAACCACCTTAAAAAGTTCTGTGTTGTGGCTTGCAATCTCCATATCTTCTATCCCGCTTCACATACGTTGCATTTGATAAAGTGCTTTCATTGCTTCTCATTGCTAACATCCCCTGTGCTTGCCAGCATTGTGCTGCTCAGTATCATTGTGTTGCTATTCTTGCATAATTTTCTTTAAGTGGCCGAAAAGTGAGTGTCGGATCTATTCATCCCCCTCTAGATCCTCTCGTGCCATCCAACAGTTGGTATCAGAGCGGGTTCCCTGGAGATGTGGTCCAATGACTCAGGGAGATCCGATGGGAATGTGCCTCGCAGTTTCATAGCTGAAGGCTAGTCCATCAATGGACCACCATTTTTCGATGGCACAAATTATCTGTATTGGAAGAACCGCATGGAAGTTTTTCTACGTGCCCAAGATCATTAAATGTGGCGTGTTGTTAGTAAAGGTCCATTTGTTTTACCTGAAGTAGATGACACCTGGACCCCAGACCAGGTTAAGAAATCCACCAATCAATTCGAGCACCATGAACATCATGCAGTGCGCCATCCACCCCACAGAATACTCAATAGTATCCACTTGCAAATCTGTAAAAGAAATATGGGATAGGCTTGAGTTAATCTATGAGGGGACATCTGAAGTTAGGGCCACTAAGGCCAACATGCTAATTTCTGAATATGAATTGTTTAGAATGAAATCTGATAAAACCATTTCTAAAATGTATGCAAGACTCACTCAATTAACAAATTGCCTAAAATTGTTGGGAAAAGAATATACCAACACTGAACTGGTTATAAAAATACTCAGATCTTTGACCCTTGTGTGGCATACTAAAGCCATTGTCATAGAGGACTCAAAGGACATGTCTGTTATGACAGTTGATGGACTAATTGGCTCGCTCATGACATATGAGCTAAACTTGAAAAGAAACGAAGAAGACACCAATCCCAAGAAGATTGTGGCTCTCAAAGTTTCTGAGAGCACTGCTGAATCTGAAGATGAATAAGATGGCTTTCTGGAAGGAAGCCCAGCCGACCATGCCCTACTCACTAAGCAATTTAAAAAATTCTTGAAAAAGAGAGGTAAGTTTCAGAAAAGGAGGAAGACACCACAGGTAAGTAAAGCCTCCAACCTGAAATCTGCTCTCAAGTTAAAAAAATTGATGGTGTTATTTGCTATCAATGTAAGAAAGCATGACACATGCGAGGAGAATGTCCTGAGCTGCTCAAACAAATGAGCAAGGCCAAAGGGAAGAAGCATAAAGCCATGGTGTGCACGTGGAGCGACGATGAGGAGGAAGATGAAAGCTCCTCTACATCAGAAGATGAGGATGACTTCTGCCTCATGGCAGAAGGAAATAAAGAGGAAGAAAATCATGTATTCACCTTATTCGACCAAGGAACCTTTTCATACCTCAAAAACCATGTTTTCAGAGGTTTACGGTTCATATTTTAATCTTCTGGATGTTCTTCGAAAGTTGTTGAAGCTTGGACAGTGACTTTCTTCATTTGTTCCCCCTACGAGCTATTTTACACACTTGCTGACCATTTGTCACCCTTATGGGTCTATTTGTCACCATTATAGCCCATTTGTCACCCTTACGACCCTTGAGCCATCACCTTTATTCATTTGCGGGCTTCAACGTGACTGGAGATTAATTTCTTCCTTTGATCTTAAATGAGGTTAATCAAGGTCGTCCAATGCTTAAGAAGCCTCCAAAATTGGGATAGTAGGGTTAGGAAACCCATACACAGTCATTTCCAACAAGGAGTCTTGACTACTCTTCATGTGCCACGGCTAAGAGCCATTTTCACTTCTAACGGTTATTTTTCACTACTATATGCTATTTTACACCCTTACCGAGCTATTTTGTCACCCTTATTCTTCAATAGCCGTTGTCTTTATCTTTAGTTCTTCTTTCTCCAGCTTCAACGAGACTGGAGTCGACCCCAAAGCCTTGTAGAGTCGACTCTCCTTTTGTGTTTTCCTTGTTTTCAACCTGGCCACCTATTTTTCACCTTTGCCAAGCTATTTGTTTGCATTATCTTCTATTTGTCACTATTGACCACCCATTTGTCACCACTATGCGGCATCAACCGTCGCCTTTTGTTGCTTCAGCTAGCGGGTGGCTCTGGCGTCGACCCCATGGACTGCTGTGTTGACGCCACTTCTTCATGTCCATGCTTTTATCTTTGTTATCTCCCATACCAAGGTATTTGTCACCACTACACATCTATTTGTCACCCTTATGAATGTATTTTTCACCCTTGTGAAGCCATTTGTTACTGCTATTTCATTCTTCTGGAGGGTGACTCTTGTAGATCTGGCGTCGACTCCATGGGCATCTGGCGTCGACTCCACCTTCATGAAATCTTATTATTCTCTTTTCCCTTCATTTCTCGATTCTGGAGTCGGCTCTAAGCTCGACTCTTCTTCTTGTAACTTCTTTTTAGCTCTTTCTCACCCTTGTCTCGACTTTTTCTTTTGTTCTTTAGAATTTAACTGGCTTGAGAAGATTTGTTAACTTTACATTTTTGGCTGACCTTTCTTCAAGAGATTTCAGCTTCTTTTGTCAAGCATGTCTTGGTTTAACTTCTTCATACCTAGCCTGTCAAAGGATGTTTCATGAGTTTCTAACTTAATTGTCTAATGACTTATAGTAAGACATCATCAAAACACAATTTACACAATAGTACTGGCCTCGACCGTGCTCTCGGCTTCTCGCCACTCAGCCCTGGCGCGCTCCGTGGCCGACTGCTGCTCCTCCAAGGCCTTCCTCAAGGCCACCGCCCTGCTCTCAGCCTCCTCCATCCGAACAGCCCGGTCTCTGAAGAGTGACTCAGCTACATCGGTGCGAGTCCTCTGGTTGGCTACGGTGGTCGCAAGACGGTCCAGGCGCTCCACTCCTCCTGGAGGGCGGCCAGCCTCTAAGCCCTCTGCTCCAACGTCTGACAAAGCCGCAGGTACTCTGTCCATATCCCGCCCAACCTGGACATCCAAGGCTCCCGCGGGAAGCCCAGGATGTGGTAGCCCCGGGTACACTCCGCCAGGCGCTGCCTCAAGTCCTCCGGAAAAAGAAGGGGGTCGCTCTAAAGGTACCCTCACGCTCGCTGAAGCAAGGAGGCACCCACACTCCCGTCCACCAATGGCTCCGTTGGTGGAGTGGCGGAAGGCCATTCCACCTCCAGTCTTAGAGTGGAGTCGCCTGTCTCCATCAGCACACTGGTCGAGGTTGCACAGCATCAGAAAGAACAAATGGAAAGTGAGGAATGCATGTGAAACTTTCCATGAAAAATAAGGTGGAAAACCTAATAAAAAGGAATTTTCATTCCTTACCCAGAGCAAGTGATGTGACACGCCCATGGACCTAAACAAGCAAGCACAATTTACAAGTCGAACGGGCCGATATCGGCGGCCTACTCACCCGGCACTCACCCAAACCAGGGGGTAACTCGGCGATGCCGAGTCGAGGTTGTGTGGGCTGAACCCTTGCTGGTAGAGGGCCAGCAGGGCTAAGGGACTTCCCAAGGGTATGGAGGCCCAATTCAAAGGGGCCAACCGGGTGCCAATGGGCATGGGTCACACTCTCTCCCATGACGATCACTCAAAGCGATGGGGTCGAGGATCAGGTTCTCACTCTCACGGACCAACGGAGCTTATGAACTAATATTGAAGGAACATTGCATCCAAAGGAGAGAAAGGGTAGAAAACTTACTCGACCGGTTTGAAGAAACCGGTCCCGTTTGGAGACGAGGGCGAGCGGGGAAGCGTGGGTTCCCCACACGCCGCGCCAGTGTAGCTTCGACCAGTTCAGAGTTTTACATCACTACGTCCCATGCAAGGGTGTTTAGCTTGGGGAAGGGAAGCCAAAATTAAATTTAAACATTACCTGCCACAGGGCTGTAAGCCGGCCAAGCGGGAAGTAGAGAATCAATCTAGGAACTTAATGAAGGAAAATCAATGGTTCTGTCCCCCCTCTGAAACAGAGGATAGGCGGTCGAAGTTGGCACCGCTGCGGCCTCTCCCAAACTCTGTTGTTGACGAAACTAATTGGAGAACCTTCGTAGTTGACCCAGGAAGACGTCCAAATTTTAGGGGAATTTCTAGAAGGCGGTGCTGGTCGGGGCAGAGGCGCGAACATGGGCTCTGCTTGCTGGTTCTGGTAGCTTCTGCACCCTCACAGCTGGAAGACGAGGCTACCACGGACGCTCCTCAGCTCTGATTCAGGCTTGGCCGGAGTCGTTGGATTCTTTATCAAGTCTGCTTTTATCGGAGACCCACGGGGGTGCCGGAGGAGGTCGGAGTAGATAGAGACACCCCGAACAGTGATCAGGTTTCTGTTCTGTCCTATAGTGGACAGAACATTGCACCTGGGGAAGAAAAATGAGAAATCACAACTCTGGATGCCGAACGGGGTTCCGCTTCTTGATATTGGAAGTAGACTCGGTGTAGAAACTCACATCCAAGTCCCGCCTTCATACCTTCAGGGAGTTGGCCGTGGGAGCCTCTGCAACCGGCTTCAGGTTGACAGTCTAGGAGAAGAAGCGCAGTTTGGGGAGAGCGGCTCCTCCGGGCAGCCACGAGCTAAGAATGGGACGAGACCACTACCGTTGCGAAGAGGACGGAGAGACTCTTCCGACGGTACCACTTGGGCCTCTAGGGACGTCGGGATGATGTCGTGGCCGAATCTACAAGATGCTGGTACTCTGCTACCTATGAACTAAGAAGTGCAGGTTGGAGATGAGAGGTGGGAGATGAGGTAAATGGGAGGGGAAAGAGGGTGGATGGGTGTGGAGGCAACCCTTGGCTGTTAGGGGGTCTGAGAGGGGGAAAACCAAGGTGAGGGAGGGGGTGAATGGGGGCAGGAAGGTGGTCTAGCAGGTGGTGAGAGAGTGAGCTATGAATTTGGGACTAGGAGGGAGAGGGAGAGGGATGGTGATTTCCCTATTTGGGGTGGTCCAAGGTTTGGGGGAGGAGGGAGTGGAGGGAAAATAATTCAAATCTTCCCTTGGGAGCTGGGAGATTGTGTGGGGAAGGGATGAGATTGTGTTGGGGGGAGGGAGATTGTATTGGGAGGGTTAAGGATTCTCCTAGGGAGGGGGTGGATTTGGTGGGAATTGGTGGAGGGGCATTGATTGCACCTAGGGAAGGGGAAGGGTGGTTGAGGTGGCAGATTTGGTGGCAGGTTAGGGCTGTTGTGGAGGAGAGAAGTGGAGGAGAGAGAGGGGGGCGACCAAGAGAGGGAGGGGAGATGAAGAGAGACAGTAAGAGAGTGGTGGGGTGGGATTCTCTCCCTAGAGCTTCTCACCCACTAATGGATTCACTCCACAAGAAATCTAAAATTTGAACTCTCAAATGGCAACTTTTTATTAACTTAAAATGGGGGGAATGGGGTCCTATATATAGGCAACTCACATTTTACAAAAATTCCCTGACTCTTGCTACAATGACAAATAACCAAGGGGGTAGGGAGCGCCCCTGGGCCTAGCCCACTTAATTAGGCCCAATAGCTAATCTAATCAATCCTAATGACACTCAAAATTAGGGGAATAAACAAAAGACCTAGGGACATGACTCAAATAAAAGGGAAATTACAATGATATGACTCAAATAAAAATGAGCAAATACAACATATGACTCAAAATAAATGACTAGACCATGTCGGACACTTTCGAGGCGAGGAGACGAGCCGTGAGCGTTGGCACGGGAGGTGATGTCCCCATCATACTCCCGGGGTGCGGAGAACTCGACTCCGTCGAGTAAGAGTCCTTCCCTCCTCGGAGGGTGTAGAAGTGATACCGCCCACAAGTCTTCCGAAGAAGAACAATCTATCCACCTGACGAGACAGCACTCATACACCTTGCTCTTGGTGGCAGTGACATGTTCATCCCATATTTGCTCAATTTGCTCATGCTGGGCTCTCCTGGATAGTGGACTCTTCTAACGGGTGGGTGCTCTCTCAATGAGGGGTGTGGGCTCAATATGCTCTCTGGGTACCACCGTGGGACCCTTATATGGCACTAGGTTGGCCACGTTGAATGTGGGGCTCACTCCGTACTCTTTGGGAAGATCTAACTCATAGACATTAGTGTCAATGCACCTCGAAACCTGGAAGGGACCAGCCCCACGAGGCCTCAATTTGGAGATGGCTCCCGGGGAGAGCCTCTCCGACCTCACCATCACAAAGTCAACCACGTGGAATTCTTGGTGACACCGAGGGGAGTCAGCCTACATTTTATAAATCTCATTTTCCTTGCTGATGTGCTTGCGAAGGTTTTCATGAAATTTTGTGAATGCGGACATTCTAGGGGTGATGGATGGACCTGGGCAACCAAAAGTAGACCAATCATGCTTTGATGCCAAGAAGACTTTGATGGAATGGGGAGGACTGGGGCATCCATAGGTGATCCGGTCCTGCATGGGGGTGACAAATGCCGGGGGACCCGGACATACATGAATACTCCTATCATGTCTACGACCCATGATGAATGAAGGAGGACCATTACACCCGAATATGGACCACTCTTGTTTCTTACTTGACATGTGGGTGATGTGAATGAATAGACCCAACATAGTGTTCATGCCATGTGGTGTGGTAAGCCTAGACACATGCATGCTTATCCCAAAGGTGATTTTCATGTGCATAGATGTAGGACGACCTTTGAACTTCCATGTGAAAGGGTCGAAGGGATATAGGAAGGTGGATATGGGGTGGGATATTTCCTCGATCTCTAGGTGGGTGTTGCCTAAGGTCTTCCAGGGTCATGGATGAGGTGGGCTTGGCCCAATATGGTGGGTGACGGTAGAAATGGGTGGGTGGTGGGTCAGGTGGTTGGGCCACATGGGTATAGGAAGGGGTCAAAGGGATCGTGGAAAGGGCTACCTAGAGAGAGGAACTCCACATCCTCAAAGCCCAAAAAATATGGGTCATCCTCCTCCAAGATAATTGGGCCAAGGTTGTTAGTGGGTTGACCGATCAAAGCACTTGGGATCTCAATGGTAGGGGAGTGGACCGAGATGAGTTCTTCCACCATGGGGAGAAGGAAAAGGAGGTCACTAGTGTAGCAACCAATGGTGCAGACCGAGGTGATAGACCCATCACAGGGGTGGATGAGACTAAGGTTTGTTGGTTGGGCCATCCCTAGGGTCAACAAGAAAGTCCACTCTAGCTGCCATTCTAGGACTTTGAGGAGGTCATCTAAACCCTCTCCCTCGTAGTAGGATTGGATCGTTGTGTGAGTTGTGTGGATGGGCACTAGAGGGAGGTCTCGCTCCATGGGCAGATAGGTATGGGCCATGATATCTCTAATCGAGCTCTCCCTTAGCCACCTAACAAGGGGTTCTTCTAAGATGAGTTCGGCCTTATCTAGAGAGGGTGGTGTAGGGTGAAGATCCTTGTGCGAGGCTTCCCCTTCAATTTGGACATGGGCGCCCTCCATGGAGGGGAAAGGATCCGGAGGGGCATTTGTCTCCATGTGGCAAAGTAGGTGGACTACTTGTTCTAAAGCTAATGGGGTGGGAAGGTTCTTTGAGGGTGGGGTGATGATAGCCGGTGTGTAGTGCACCCGGGGTGGTGAACAAGGGCGGGACTCCAGCGGATGGGATAGTACAAGGTTGTTGAATTTAAAGGCTCCCGAAAGGTGTGGCGGATGCACTAGGCAAGTTCGACGTGTCGGGTCGATGTCGGCATTCCTTTCATCTAACCATTTCTTACCTAGGATTAGACATGGACCCGCCAATGTTCCTACTTGACACCAAGCCCCATCAAAATACTTAATCTCTCCAAACCATCTATGGAATTCAACAAAGACTTGGTCTCCATTATGCATAATTTGTCCGGTCCTAGAAAGAGAGGCAACGACATCGGGGGATACCCAACTATTGGACACTAAGTCAATGAAATCAATTTCCGTGGGCTCTCTATTAGGTAGGTATGCATGGAATATGATTGGGAGAGGGGCCATTTGACCCTAGACTCAACGATGACAATGGTGGGTGGACAATGCAAGGGAGGGGAATGACTTGATGGACGGACAACACAATACAATGGTCCTAGGACTTAGACTTGATAGAGACAAGTCTAAACTTGCTCTGATACCAATTGATGTGACACGCCCTTGGACCTAAACAAGTAAGCACACTTCGCAAGTCGAACGGGCCGATATCGGCGGCCTACTCACCTGGCACTCACCCAAACCCGGGGGTAACTCGGCGATGCCGAGTCGAGGTTGTGTGGGCTGAACCCTTGCTGGTAGAGGGCCAGTAGGGCTAAAGGACTTCCCAAGGGTATGGAGGCCCAATTCAAAGGGGCCGACCGGGTGCCAATGGGCACGGGTCACACTCTCTCCCACGGCGGTCACTCGAAGCAATGGGGCTTGAGGACCGGGCGCTCACTCTCACGGACTAGTAGAGCTTATGAACTAATATTGAAGGAACATGGCATCCAAAGAAGAGCAAGGGTAGAGAACTTACTTGACCGGTTTGAAGAAACCGGTCCCGTTTGGATACGAGGGCGAGCGGGGAAGCGTGGGTTCCCCACACACCGCGCTGGTGTAGCTTCGACCTGTTCAAAGTTTTACATCACTACGCCCCATGCAAGGGGGTTGAACTTGGGGAAGGGAAGCCAAAATTACATTCAAACATTACCTCCCACAGGGAGGGGCTGTAAGCCGGCCAAGCGAGAAGGGGAGAATCAATCTAGGAACTTAATGAAGGAAAATCAACGGTTCTATCCGACCTCTGGAATAGGGGAGAGGCCGTCAAAGTTGGCACTGCTACGACCTCTCCGAAACTCCGTTGTCGACGAAACCAGTTGGAGAACCTTTGTAGTTGACCCAGGAAGAGGTACAAATTTTGGGGGAATTTCTGGAAGGCGGTGCTGGTCGGGGCAGAGGCACGAACAGAGGCTCTGCTTGCTAGTTCTCGTAGCTTCTGCACCCCTACAACTGGAAGAGGAGGCTACCACGGACGCTCCTCAACTCCGATTCAGACTTGGCCAGAGTCACTGGATTCATTGTCGAGTCCTCTTCGAACGGATACCCACTGGTGTGCCGGAGGCGGTTGGAGTAGATAGAGACAGCCTGAACAGTGATCAGGTGTCTGTTCAGTCCTATAGTGGACAGAACAGCGCACCTGGAGGAGAAAAACGAGAAATCACAGCTCTGGATGCCAAACGGGATTCCGCTTCTGGATACTAGAAGTAGACTCGGTGTAGAAACTCTCAGCCAAGGCCCGCCTTCAGAGCTTCAGGGAGTTGGCCATGGGAGCCTCTACAACCGGCTTCAAGTTGACAGTCAGGAAGAAGAAATGCAGTTTAGAGAGAACGGCTCCTCCAGGCAGCCACGAGCTCAGAATGGGACGAGACCACTGCCGTTGCGATGAGGACGGAGAGACACTTCCGATGGTACCACTTGGGCCTCCAGGGATTCTGGGATGATGTTGTGGCCAAATCTGCAAGATGCTGGTACTCTGCTGCCTGCGAACTGAGAAGTGCAGGTTGGAGATGGGAGGTAGAAGATGAGGTAAATGGGAGGGGAAAGAGGGTGGATGGGTGTGAAGGCAACCCTTGGATGTTAGGGGGTCTGGGAGGGGGCAAACCAAGGTGAGGGAGGGGGTGAATGGGGGCAGGAAGGTGGTCTAGCAGGTGGTGAGAGAGTGAGCTATGAATTTGGGACTAGGAGGGAGAGGGAGAGGGATGGTGATTTCCCTATTTGGGGTGGTCCAAGGTTTGGGGGAGGAGGGAGTGGAGGGAAAATAATTCAAATCTTCCCTTGGGAGCTGGGAGATTGTGTGGGGAAGGGATGAGATTGTGTTGGGGGGAGGGAGATTGTATTGGGAGGGTTAAGGATTCTCCTAGGGAGGGGGTGGATTTGGTGGGAATTGGTGGAGGGGCATTGATTGCACCTAGGGAAGGGGAAGGGTGGTTGAGGTGGCAGATTTGGTGGCAGGTTAGGGCTGTTGTGGAGGAGAGAAGTGGAGGAGAGAGAGGGGGGCGACCAAGAGAGGGAGGGGAGATGAAGAGAGACAGTAAGAGAGTGGTGGGGTGGGATTCTCTCCCTAGAGCTTCTCACCCACTAATGGATTCACTCCACAAGAAATCTGAAATTTGAACTCTCAAATGGCAACTTTTTATTAACTTAAAATGGGGGGAATGGGGTCCTATATATAGGCAACTCACATTTTACAAAAATTCCCTGACTCTTGCTACAATGACAAATAACCAAGGGGGTAGGGAGCGCCCCTGGGCCTAGCCCACTTAATTAGGCCCAATAGCTAATCTAATCAATCCTAATGACACTCAAAATTAGGGGAATAAACAAAAGACCTAGGGACATGACTCAAATAAAAGGGAAATTACAATGATATGACTGAAATAAAAATGAGAAAATACAACATATGACTCAAAATAAATGACTACACCATGTCGGACACTTCCGAGGCGAGGAGACGAGCCGTGATTGTGGGCACGGGAGGTGATGTCCCCCTCAGCAAGCCCCTCAACGCCTACCGCATCACTCACCGGAGTCGGGGAAGGAAAAGACTCCTCGATGACTAGGGGGCCCTCTCCCACAGCCCTATCCCCTCTAGAAGTTGCAGGCAGATCGGAGACCTCCTCCCGGCCATCGGTAGCAGGAGTCGGCACACGCTCCTCCTCTGACCCCTGATAGGATTGGTGATCCACTCTGATTCCAAATGTCAGAATCGGAGTGAGCACGACTGAGATCCAGAGGGGGGGGGGGTGAATGGATCCCAGTGAAAACTTTTGTGGAATTAAAAACTTTAAAACTACTTTCACTGAATTAAATTGAAAGCAACGTTTTCTTGAGAAAAATTCTCTACACTTAGACAAGATCTCAAAGGCTCAGTATGCAGATGATTCCAACGATTGTCACTTGAATGAAGAGAAATGCCAACAATCAAGTACGTGGAGGAGGTGTGATCTAGGATCCGTCACGCATGGTATGACATTCCTGATTGGCGTAACCAATCTTTCCTGCCATAGCTTTCGATGTACTTAATAGTTGAAGGAATTTACCACTCATTCAAATGAGAATAAGATCGAAATCAAATGCAGACTGTGAACTACCCTAAGCGAACATCTAATCGAAGTTGTAAACAAATAAGCCATCACATAGAGGACACAGAAGATTTTTAGGTGGTTCGGTCTCAACATTGAGACTTACGTCCACCCTACACTCACACCTGAGTGTGGATTCCACTGACACACAGCTTAATCTACTGATCCACAGGTTCGGGGGATGAATCCCTACAACTACGGAGCAACACAGCTTGCTATCCGCTGACTAACAGCTTGATCCGTTGAGCTTCACAGCTTACTGACCGCTGAGTAACAACTTGAACCGTTGAGAACTACATCTTTCTATCCGAGGAGTTACTCCTCGCCGCTGAGCTTCATAGTTTGCTTCGCTGCCAAACAGCTTGAAACAAAGAGATAAAAGAAAAATACAAAGGACTGAAAATAATGACTAGATAAAGCATGAAAATCAATATAGCTCAAGTGAGCAGATGATTCTAGATCTAATCTAGGAATCGTGACTTCATCAATGAACTTTTCTCCCACTTCTTCCCCTCTTCTACGATACTCTGTTCTAGCTTTTCTTCTCTTTTCTGCAATTCACTCTTACTCTCCATCACTATACTCTTCTATGATCTCTGACACTCTCACTGCTATGAATTCTCTCTTCTCTATTTTTTTCTTCTCTATTTCTCTTTTTCTATTTTCAATACTTGCTTCAGACGAGAGTTCTCCTTTTTATATACGATCTAACTGGATTAGTGGTCCGCACGTGATTTCAGTCGGGCGCGTGGAGAAAGGATTCCTGCCAGTAACTTTTCAAAAAAATGTCTTGAATAGATCCACATGTCAGATCTTGATGATAAGAAGAATCCACGTGTCTGATCATTCATGAAAAGTTGGGAGCCTTGGAGCCTTGGATCACGTGCCTAATTACTCAATTCTTGGATCACGTGATAACTTGAATCTTTGCTGCACTCTGCCTTTAAGACATTTCATCAAATACCTTTTCATCATATTGGTTTAGGAAACTACACACTTAATCAATTTAAGAGAAATCATATACGCAGATCAAAGGACTCTATGATAATGCTGATGCATTAAAGTATATGCCCCAATGCATAGACTTGATGACCTGGATTCTATATGTTCATCGACCTTAGACTCTACATGAGCACAGACTCTACATGTGCACCAACCATGAATTCTGCATGTGTACAGACTTTACTCTATGTATGTGTACAAACCTCAGACTGTGCATCAACCTTATAAAGCAAGTTGTAGAATGTGCATCGACCTTGTAGAACAAGTTGTAGAATGTGCATCGACCTGATGTTCATAATACTTGCATGAGCGTCGGCCTTCTAGAATGAATGTAAGGATGTGCATCGACCTTGCATTACACAAGGTGTAATGTGCATCGACCTTGCTGAGCACAAAATGAAATGTGCATCGACCTTGCTGAGCGCAAAGTCACTAGTGCACCGACCTGATACACTGGTGGCGTAAACATGCACTGACTTGTGTGACTACATGTGTATACATGCACCGACCTATGTGATTGCATGCGAGTATATGCATTGACTGAAGGCACAAACATGCATCGGCCTTATGATCAACATCGTACAAGGATGCATCGACCTGACAGGCTTCAGACAGGAAAGTGCATCAACCTTGTGCATTTCAACCATTAACGTGCATCGACCTTATTAGCTACAACGTGAGTGTGCATCGACCTTATCTAACTTGTATGTGAATGTGCATCGACCTAATATGACTTATACAAGAACATGCATCGACCTTACATGACTAAAACATGAATGTACATCGACCTTATATGATTAAAGCATGAATGTGCATCGACCTTATTTTTTTGACACTTAGAATATGAAATGACTTGATCAACATGAATGGCTCTATGTAACTCAGTCACATCATGATTCATAGTGTGACGTCATCAAAATCAAGGTTCCAACAATCTCCCCCTTTTTGATGATGACAACTATGAGTCGTGTACATGTTTGATCAAGATGGAAAAATATTAAATCATTCACTCATTGAAACATTCATTAAGTCAAGGTCATCTCCATTCAATTCAGACAAACACATTCATTTCATCCAGAATTTTCAAATCATTTCTCATGAAAATTTTTAAAGTTTACAACCTTACAAAAATATGCAAATGCAAAACTACCATTCAAACACTATGTACAATATGAAAATAAGGATGTTGATGTTTCTGACAAAATTTCATCATCTGCTCAACTCTTCAGCTCAGCTCATGACTCATCTCATCTATCTCTCCCCGTTTGTCATTACCAAAAATAAGCAGAAGAGAGATATACAGTGTTCTCCCCCTAAATCTAGCACATCATCAAATATTTGTAGGAGAGCTTCCACCTCTGTGTCGTGGACGTCTAGTAGGTGTCCTGCTAGAACTTCCATGTTCTCTCAAGGGTACAGCTTCTGGAATGTTTCGTGGAATTCTGTCAACTTTAGTACTTAAGGCAGCAAGCTTTGCATTGAGCCTCTGATCTACTGTTTGAACTTGTGCTTGGAGCTCTTTGACAAAGCCAGTCAAATAAACAAACAAATTTTAGAGCATGGTGCACATATTCTCAACTTGGCAGGTTTGCTGTTGGTGAATCTCTGCCATGAAAGTTGATGTGCTTGTACCTTGTACAGTGACAATTTCTTTAAAATTGTTGGACATATGTTGTACTTTTTCCTGAACTGTATCAAGATTAGCATATAAAATTCTCATCTAAATAATACTGCCCTAGACTTCATCTGATATATTATTTATCCTGTAGGACAGTTTTTGCTGTCCTTGGTGAATAATATTCAACACTTCTCTGATTCTTTGCTGTTCTTTCCTGATATCAAAAGCATGGACTAGATTTTCTGTTATTTTCTAATGAGTTTCTACCTAATTTTCTCTTAGAAGACTCATTATAGAACCAACTGTTTCACAAACATGTAGCAAAGAATCTAAAAACCCATGCAATCTTTCATCAAATTTATACTTATCTCTCACAAATTTTTCCCATTGGCTGTTAACAGTCTGCTCAACATGCATCATTCTTGCATCAATCCTCTCTACAGCCACATTCAAATGCATAAAGGAATCATTCATAATTCTGAATTGATTCAGTAAAAGAGTTGCCAATGAGGGATGAACATCTGTAAGATGTTGAGAAGAACTTGGTCCTGCTAAACTTGAAGCCTAAAATTCTGGTGGGATTTGAGATTCCTCAGGAGATAAGGGTGGCTGAGTACCCATTGCCATCATAGGTCCATGATAAGGTCCATGATATGTGGCAGGACCTAGAGAGTCTTCTTGTTGCACTTCAGCCTCAACCCTTTGTTGTTCTTGTGGTTCTTCCAGCTCTTGTTCCTCTTGGTGCTGCTTAACATGTGGCTGCTGCTCCCGTAGGCCTTCTTGCTGAATCATTTCCATCTACTCATTCTACTACTCTGTGATGCGGGACAACTGACTCGCTAGCTAACCTAGGACGCTAAAGAATGCGACCAGCACGCGCACGCGACAAGGCAAGCCGAGTGATCGACCTCCGTACTATTCCTCCGAAGAGAGGCGTCTCTCAACAAGAAACCCAAGTCCACGGTCGTCCCTATGAGGGAAGCGAGTGGATCAAAGCGGCAAAGGAGCCGACGCGCAACTATAGGAGTCTAGTCCGAGCTCGGTGCTCGACTAGGGCCACGGAATGGGATACGCTCACTCACGATCTCGCGGTGTTGAATGCTAGCTAGGATTCCTACACTCTCACGCGGCATACAAAATCACATACTAGTAAAGCAAAATGCCAAGGGGGGGAGCGTCGCACGTACCTCCACGCCTAGGCGTGGGGAAGGAACCCCGGCCGAGACCGACAACCCCGATACACACAATGAAAGAATAGGTACAAGCCAGCAATGGTGCCCACTCCTCGCAGGGAGATAACAGGCTACAACAACTCCATTCGGGGCGGCCGATACACGGGCTGACGGGCGGCACTCGGTGGAGGGGTTGATCGCGAGGAAGGCCCGGACGCCGACCGGCAGAATCACAGCAACGCGCGACTCGGCGAAAAGGGCTCTCACGGTCCGCTCCGGGATCCGATTGGGGTGCCGTCAGCGACGGCGCGCAGTTAGGTCGCAGGAGGAAGCCTCGGCCAAAGGGCGCCCTCAGATTCCGATCGAAGTAGCCGTGGCCGCACCTGCAAGTGGGGACAAGAAAACTGCCTCCAGAACCGCGCTGTCGAGCGGGGAAAATGGTAACTCGCTGTTCTGGAAGACGAACGAGGCTCCGCTTGAGGGAGGACGCTGGGGACGCAGAGCAGCAGGTCCGGACAAAAGGGCTCGACCAGATCTGGTCGAGGTTGGACGCCGTGAACTCGGGAAGTCGCCGGGTCTTCTGGCGCTGGGTGGACTGGACAGATCCGCGCGACTTCACGGGAACGGACGCCACGAACAGCTCGGGCGTCGGAAGGAGACGAGGTTGGCGGCGTTGGAAAGAGGACGACGAGAGGTACCAACCCTGAAGAAATCAGCTCCAAACTCGGCGTTGTGCGTCCTGTGGGATTTTTGCAAGGAGGAGGTGGGATCTGGGCGCGCAGAGATGGAGGCTCCTGCGCTAGCTCACGAGGAAATCCGCCACGGGTGGTGCCGACCTCGGATCGAGGCGAAACCAAGACCCACGCGTCGCTGACTTGTAGACGTATCCACAGAAAAAGGAGGGGGCTCAGATTCGATCAGCACCGGACAGGGTCGCCGCTGCAACTCGGGGCTGAATCTGGAACTCGCGAACACGAACCGGAGACGAAGTAGAAAGGAGGGAGAACCTCGGCGTCGCACCGAGGGGATGGGGAGTCGCACCCCGGGGTTGCTCCCGTCGCAGGAGCAGAGGAGGAAGAGAGGGTCGCCCTCTCCAAGGGGTGGCTGCGCCAATGGCTGCTCAATCAATTTTTTTTCATCTATTCATTAATTTCCTAAAGAAAATACAAGAGATCTTTTATATGGGGAGGGGGAATGCTAGGTTTGAAACCCTAGCCAAGAGGGAGGGGAGGGGGGGGTGCGCACAAGGCAAGGGGGAAAAGGGGGGGCGCAAGGCTTCCTAGAATCTAGGAGGCAATTGGGGAAAGGGGGGGGGGGGATGCGCACTCCACTCCTACAAAGTAGGAGTGGGGGCGGCTGCCACCTCTTCCTCTTGGAAGAGATGAAGGGGGGCGCCCAAAACCCTAATCCACAAGGGGGGGGGGCGTAAATCCCAATGGGCCAACCATGTGGGAAGGTGGTCAGCCCAAATGGGCCAAGAAGGGTGGACCACAAGGTGGCCCACTAACCCTCTTGCCTAACTAATAAGCCTAACATCACCTAATGGAAGCCTAATTGGCCCCAATTGGCCTACAAAGGTCCACAATAATAAATAAAGTGTCCACGCAGGGACTAAACCAAGGCCCAGCATGGCCTAAAGCATAAATAACTAAAGATAACTCTGCGCGTCCGCCAAGTGATCACCGAGCCAAAGGGATGTCGGCGAGATCCGTGTACTCCGTCGTGAAGCGTGGCGCGTGTCCTCACCAATTCTCCCCGGGTGGGAAGAACTCGACCCCGTCGAGTAAGGGTCACGGTCGCTCAAGTAGCGCTCCAGCAGGTCCGGGTCGATCCTCTCCAGCTCTCCACGTGTGATCCAGGCGTCGTCTGTCGCAGGGCGCCCTCTCCAACGCACTAGGAAGCGCTGGTAGGCTCCGCTCCTGGTCGTGGTCACCTGCTCATCCAGTATGCAATCTATATGCTCGCGTGTCTGTAATGGGGCTGGAGGAGGTGGACGCTCAGAAGGTGTAATGCTCTCAACAGGAGGGGTAGGCCCAAAAAGCTCACTGGGAATCACCGCGGGATCCCGATATGCCACCAGATCTGAAACATTGAACGTCGAACAGATCCCATAGTCGTCTGGCAGCTCAATCTCATACGCATTCGACCCAATTCGCTTCAAGACTCGAAAGGGTCCGGCACCGCGGTCCTGGAGTTTCTTCACGGCCCCCGAAGGGAACCGTTCAGGTCTAACCCTGATCATGACGTACTCTCCCACTTGGAACTCACGGGTGCGTCGATGCGTTTCAGCTAAATCCTCATAATGTGCGTTGCTGGCCTCAAGATGGTGATGATGATGTAGACTCCGAACTAGCTGTGTGGACTCATACCTATATGAATGCAGGGGTGGTCCTGGACATCCAAACACAGACCTAGCATGCCTATGACTCCTACATGATTGGACAACACGGGGAGGGCCTGGACAACCAAAGTAGAACCTAGCATGCACATGTGTCCTATGACATATGGTAGACTCAGAAGGATGAATAATCCCAAGCTTACTCATGACATCTCCCCTATATGACGATGGACATGGTGAAACATGGGGAAGAGACATGTGTCCCTGGCCTCCTAAGCTCGGGCATCTGGATGCCTGCAAAGTGAGGTGTTGACTAGAAGGCCTAGGTGGTGTATGATAGTGGACCTCCTCGACAAGGTGGGGAAAATAATATGGGTCGAGAGGCTCACTAGGGAGGGGATCGAAAGGGTCAAAGAAATGATGACCCCTCCCGACAGGTCCCTTCACTATACTTGCCCATGTGCGACATTCGCCCAGGTGCAGATAATCACCTTCAGGCACTCTCATGTATGGGGCAAGAGGCTCATGAGGAAGGCAAGGAAGGCTAGGTTCCTCCCTCGGGACCGTGAAACCATAAGCGGGGATAAAATCAACCTCCACAGGTATGGGAAATAATAAAAGGACCTCGGATGTGATATGTCCTATGGTGTAGACCGAGGTTATAGACCCCAAAGCAGGGAGTGTAAAGCTATGACTATAGGGTTGGTCAGACCCTAAGGTCAACATATAAGTCAACTCCCATTGATAATCTAAACTCCTAAGGAAGTCCTTCACATTTTCAAGAAAGCAGAAGGACCGAAAAGTGGTGTGAAAGGAGTTAAGGGGTATTATTGGGAGGGCTGGTCCCATGGGTGTATAGCAAGGAATGGAGACATCTAGAAGTGGACCCTCCCTTAACCAGCTAGCTAAAGACTCACCAATGACCAGTTCACCCTCGGAAGGTAAGAATGTCTCTATATGAGGGTCTAAGGGTGAAGCCTCTCTCTCGGGAGTGGAAACTGAGTCCTCTATGATGTGGGGGGGGTCACTCCCTAACTCCTCAACCTCAGTTAGGTACTCCTCAATCAACTCCTGTTCAGCCTCGTAACTCACTGGAGCAAACCCAGGTGATGACGTGGAGGTGGTCGGCGTAACGCCGTCATGGAAGACAAACTCACCGGGAAGGTGAGATGGGTGTAAGGTGCAGGTCCTCCTATCCAGGTCGATGGTCGCACTTCTTTCCTCCAACCAAGTTCGCCCTAAAATGATGCATGGACCAGCAAGTGTGCTGATCTTGCACCAAGCGCCATCGAAATATTTAACGGGGCCAAACCACCGTTGAAACTCGATAAAAGCTAAACCATCACGGAGAACAATCTCCCCAGTCTTAGAGAGTGACTCAACAATGTCTTGTGAGACACAGTTAGACGACACCCTACTGATGAAGTCGATCTCCGTATGCATCCCATTAGGTAGGATGGCAGTGGACATGACAGGGCGCTGGAATGACTCGGTCATCGGTATAGGGATCGGGTCTCCCGACGACTGAGTGGTAGGGGCGACACTTAGGGGTCGTACCATAAGAGCATCGAATCGGGCCAATAGGGATGACGATGCATGGGCTCGAGGAATCGCCATGGGGCTGGCGGGAAGCTGGACATGCAAGACTCAACGAGATAAGGGTAAAACTCTAACTAGACACAAACCTAAAATGACAATGCAATGGTACGTTACCTAGATGAACTAAGAGACTCAATGCACCCTAGACAACCTAAAGACTCAAATGACCTAAGACCCCAATTTGTTAGAACAAACTGGTTCCCTAAGCTCTGATACCAAATTTGATGCGGAACGGGACTAAAAAAGGACTGGACCTACTATGAAGACCAAGTGCGGCCAGCACTCACACGTGACAAGGCAAGCCGAGTGATCGACCTCCGTACTATTCCTCCGAAGAGAGGCGTCTCTCAACAAGAAACCCAAGTCCACGGTCGTCCCTATGAGGGAAGCGAGTGGATCAAAGCGGCAAAGGAGCCGACGCGCAACTATAGGAGTCTAGTCCGAGCTCGGTGCTCGACTAGGGCCACGGAATGGGATACGCTCACTCACGATCTCGCGGTGTTGAATGCTAGCTAGGATTCCTACACTCTCACGCGGCATACAAAATCACATACTAGTAAAGCAAAATGCCAAGGGGGGGAGCGTCGCACGTACCTCCACGCCTAGGCGTGGGGAAGGAACCCCGGCCGAGACCGACAACCCCGATACACACAATGAAAGAATAGGTACAAGCCAGCAATGGTGCCCACTCCTCGCAGGGAGATAACAGGCTACAACAACTCCATTCGGGGCGGCCGATACACGGGCTGACGGGCGGCACTCGGTGGAGGGGTTGATCGCGAGGAAGGCCCGGACGCCGACCGGCAGAATCACAGCAACGCGCGACTCGGCGAAAAGGGCTCTCACGGTCCGCTCCGGGATCCGATTGGGGTGCCGTCAGCGACGGCGCGCAGTTAGGTCGCAGGAGGAAGCCTCGGCCAAAGGGCGCCCTCAGATTCCGATCGAAGTAGCCGTGGCCGCACCTGCAAGTGGGGACAAGAAAACTGCCTCCAGAACCGCGCTGTCGAGCGGGGAAAATGGTAACTCGCTGTTCTGGAAGACGAACGAGGCTCCGCTTGAGGGAGGACGCTGGGGACGCAGAGCAGCAGGTCCGGACAAAAGGGCTCGACCAGATCTGGTCGAGGTTGGACGCCGTGAACTCGGGAAGTCGCCGGGTCTTCTGGCGCTGGGTGGACTGGACAGATCCGCGCGACTTCACGGGAACGGACGCCACGAACAGCTCGGGCGTCGGAAGGAGACGAGGTTGGCGGCGTTGGAAAGAGGACGACGAGAGGTACCAACCCTGAAGAAATCAGCTCCAAACTCGGCGTTGTGCGTCCTGTGGGATTTTTGCAAGGAGGAGGTGGGATCTGGGCGCGCAGAGATGGAGGCTCCTGCGCTAGCTCACGAGGAAATCCGCCACGGGTGGTGCCGACCTCGGATCGAGGCGAAACCAAGACCCACGCGTCGCTGACTTGTAGACGTATCCACAGAAAAAGGAGGGGGCTCAGATTCGATCAGCACCGGACAGGGTCGCCGCTGCAACTCGGGGCTGAATCTGGAACTCGCGAACACGAACCGGAGACGAAGTAGAAAGGAGGGAGAACCTCGGCGTCGCACCGAGGGGATGGGGAGTCGCACCCCGGGGTTGCTCCCGTCGCAGGAGCAGAGGAGGAAGAGAGGGTCGCCCTCTCCAAGGGGTGGCTGCGCCAATGGCTGCTCAATCAATTTTTTTTCATCTATTCATTAATTTCCTAAAGAAAATACAAGAGATCTTTTATATGGGGAGGGGGAATGCTAGGTTTGAAACCCTAGCCAAGAGGGAGGGGAGGGGGGGGTGCGCACAAGGCAAGGGGGAAAAGGGGGGGCGCAAGGCTTCCTAGAATCTAGGAGGCAATTGGGGAAAGGGGGGGGGGGGATGCGCACTCCACTCCTACAAAGTAGGAGTGGGGGCGGCTGCCACCTCTTCCTCTTGGAAGAGATGAAGGGGGGCGCCCAAAACCCTAATCCACAAGGGGGGGGGGCGTAAATCCCAATGGGCCAACCATGTGGGAAGGTGGTCAGCCCAAATGGGCCAAGAAGGGTGGACCACAAGGTGGCCCACTAACCCTCTTGCCTAACTAATAAGCCTAACATCACCTAATGGAAGCCTAATTGGCCCCAATTGGCCTACAAAGGTCCACAATAATAAATAAAGTGTCCACGCAGGGACTAAACCAAGGCCCAGCATGGCCTAAAGCATAAATAACTAAAGATAACTCTGCGCGTCCGCCAAGTGATCACCGAGCCAAAGGGATGTCGGCGAGATCCGTGTACTCCGTCGTGAAGCGTGGCGCGTGTCCTCACCACTCTGATTGCATTTCAAATTGCTGCTACTGTTGCTCTATCTGTTCAATGAACTGATCAATATGTTGATGTAGCTGCTGCATTACTTGATCATCTGAAATAAATTACTGTTCTAAATCATGATGTTCTTGTCCTAGTTCTGCCTCTCTTTCCAGCTCTTCCCTTTCTTCTTCCTGCTGTTGCTGCTCTTCTTGCAGCTCTTGATGAGGTTTTTCCTGAACTTGTTCTGCTACCTGTTCTGATTGTTCTTGCAGATTCTCATCATGCATTACTTCATCACCCTGCTCATCTATATGCTCTGCCACTTCCTTCTCAACTATTTACGGCTGCTGCTCCCCCTAACTTTGTGCTTCCTGCTGAAGCTATTCCACTTGTTCTATATCTTGTTGCTGATGCTGCTATTCAGATTCTGGGTGTTGTTCTTCTTCCACTGGTTGGACATGCTGCTCTGCCATTTTCTGTTTAAGCTGATCTGCTGGCTTTTGATCTTGGACTCTTGCACAAGATGGCTTAAGCTTCATAAATTTTGTAATGAAATCCATATTGTATACATTCACTTTAGGGATTTCCTTGAAATTTTCATCCTCTAAAGGAATTTTCACTTTCTTGAAAATTGCAGTCATATGGGCTGCACAGGGTAAATGACTTCTAGATTTCTTGCAGGTTCCAATAATTTGTATCATCAACTCTGGCAGACAGATTCTGATTTTCTTGAACATGCAGTAGAAAATGAACCTTTGTGACTCTGTTAGTCTCCCTCTACCTCCACCTTGTGGAGTTCTAATTGTAGTGAACATGTGGTGAAGCAGTCTTTTTAGAGGGGAAAACTTATTTGCATTGAACAGTGTCAACTTGATCGGCTGTGGTCACTAGGGTTACTAGGCTGATCTGTGAGGATGGAGTAAGCTTCATATTCATCATATTCAAATTCTCCCTCAACTACTCCATCTTCAGAAATCCTAAAGTGTAATGCCCTGGATTTTTTGGATCTGGATCCGTGGGTTTCGGATTGTCTTTCCGCGGATTTCAGATTGTGTCCGATCGAGCTTCGGACTTTTTTTTTTACCGGATTGTCGGACCCACTGGTGGTGTGCCCGTGAGTTTCCTTGGGTTTATGGTGTGGTGAGGAGCACGTCGATAATTTTTTGTAATTTTCGGAGCGCCTTTGTGGGTCCCGGGTTGCATTTTGGGTTTTACACGTGTTTTCCATCTGTCGGACCTTCGGAACCCCGTATAGGGCGAACCGTTACGTTCTCCGACACCGGGACGTTACCACGGTGATTATCGTGTTCCGAAGAGCGCGGGGGTGTATTTTTCTATTTTTCGATATTTTCTGGAGTTTCCGGATAATCTATATAAACCCCTCCCTCTTCTCTCTCTCCCCATCTCTCATTTCTCACTCACTCTCCCTCTCTCTTCTCTCACGCTCTCCTTCTCCCCTCTCTTCTCCGGCGACCGACGAAGCGAGGCGGGGGCAAGGTGGAGGCGGCGCGGGCGAGGATGCGGTCAAGGATGGGCGAGGATCGAGGCGGTGGCGACCGCGATCCCTCGGTGGATTCCGAGATGGCGTCGTTCGTGTTCTGGGCAGTTTTCGGTGTGGATTGGCCGCTTCGATGCACGGTTTCTTTGGTGGAAGTAGGGTGACTGAACACCACTACGTCGGGCTCGTTTTCCCTGCCATTGCACGTCGTTCGGCACGGAAATGAGGGTGTTTGGGCACATTTAGCGAAATCATGTTTTTGTGGAGGTCGTAGGGTTCGTCCTAAAACGGTGACGATTTTCGGATCGGTTACTGTCAATAGCCTCCCTGTGACGAGGGCGTTCCATAGTCGCCGATCTCGTCTCGATTGGTGGTCCCATTTGGCCGATAAGGCTCCGGGAGGTCGTGACACCCTTTTTGGGCGACCGTGGTAGAATCGTCCGTTTCTTGTGATTCGTGCGTCATTTTGACCCCAGTCGGAGTCTAGATGATTCCTAGGGGGTTTACCGTCGTAACCCCTTCGTTTCGGCATGAACGAGGCATGGGGAGGCCACCGTTGGGCCATCCCCACGGTTTGCTCATCGTGATGGTTAGGCAGTCGAACTAGGGCCCGTCCATCCCCATGGGCGGCCCCATTTTGACCGTTCATCTGCTCGACGCGCAGCGGTCGGCTTGGCGCACAGTGAGGGTTATGCGGTCTATCGTGCGACCACATAACCCAGGTGCGGCCATGGTTGAGCCATCTTTTCCCTATGATTTTGACCATTGCTGGGCTGTACGGCCAGGGTCTGGCCGCATAACCCTTTGTACGGTTAGGACCTGGCCGTACATCCCCTGGTGTCATGGGCTGTTGTGTGGCCAGAGGTGGACCGCACAATCATTGTGCGGTGAGCTCCTAGCAGCTAGTTCCCCCATGCGGCTAGGGGCTAGCCGCACATGTGTTCCCCGTTTGGAGGACGAACGGCCACGTTGGACCGTTCATCCCCCAGTTGCGGCTGAGGGTAAGCCGTTCGACCTTGGTGCAGCTGGAGACCATCCGCTTGTGTCTCGTTTGAGCCAGGAGAAGAACGGCCTGCTATTGGCCATATATCTCCTGGTGCGGCCCGTTTCTGGCCGTACGTCCTTGAGCGGCCCAGAGTGGACTGCCCAAGGGGCTGGTCTAGCCGGTGTTTTCGTTTTGACCGATTCGAGTCCCGGGTGTGTGGGTCTCGATCCACGTGCCGACCTGTGGCCTGACGGATGCTATGCACTTCATCAGGGCCAGGCGTCACGGTATGGTGTGGTCCCGGGTTGCCGTGTTCTCTACTCGTGTCACCGTGCGTCGGTGTGAGTGCGGCGAAGGTTCCCCGCACGCCGTGAGTTTCTCCGAGAAGAGGTTTCCGTGTGGGCCATGTGTGTGGCCTTGGACTGCGAGTCCAGTTGCCCAGCCTAGGGTTGGAGGGTTCCCGCTTTTCCTGAAGAGTGGGATTCGATTTGGCGACCTGTGAGCTACCTTGGGAACCATGCTTCTACGTTTCTACATGGCCGAGTGCGTGGCCCATGGACTGTGAGTCATGTTTCTTTCCGACCGTGGTCACCGTGCGACGGTACCAGTACGTGGGACGGTCCCCGTACATCGTCGGATGCAAACGTTATTTTCCGTTGACTTGAGATTCTACTCCGTAGTGACCCTCCACTAGTCATAGCCTGCTTACACGCGTGTGGTCCCACCAGGGAGTGGTGGAGAGGCTACCCTTAGAGACGGTTTGTGGACCGATTTCCGTCGGGCATCACGTCTTGCAGCCAGAGTCCGGCTAAGGGAAAAATCGGTCAGAGGGCCAAACCAGGGACGCGCGGTTTGTGTGTGCACACGTGGTTGGGGGCGTTTGGACCCATGCTGACGAGCGTGACCCCAGCTAGTCACTCGTTGTGGTTCTTGTTCGGTGTCTGTGCCTCTGGTAGGCGCTACCACGTCAGGCAGTTCACTTGCGGTGCGGTGTAAGTCGTCGGGGGACGCTACTGACTGTGCTTCTAATGGGAGGTACTCCTGTCGGGTCGGGAGTGATAGACTGTCAGTCGTGTGACTTCGACCTTCGGGTTTTTGGCCATTTCGACCGGCCACTGGGTTTACTATTCCTGATGTTAATGTTGTTCTTGTAGTTACAGCTTTTCGTGCCGCCGTTGTTCTCAGTTGGGGTTCCGCGGGATCTCTACTGGGCCAGTGACAGGAGGCTCACCCCTACTTTTCAGGTGTGGCGGTTCGTCCTTGAGGTTCGAGGTTGCTGTTTAGAGGTTCTTAGTTGTCAGCTCGGCGGGCCGAGTGTTCACTCGGCATGTGGTACGTTTTACTGCTTTAGACTGTACTTTCTGTTTGACTGGACTCTATTGTTGTAGTTGTTTATTTATTTCTATTAATTGTTGTATTGTCCTGCTTTATTTCTTATTTCTTTGTGCCTCCACACTCCTTTTAGCCCTTCCGAGCCCTCCCGGCTCGTGGGCGGTGGTTCGAGTCTCGGATTATCGGGCCTTCCCGGTAATCGGATTCTCGGGTCGCTATTGATGGTATCAGAGTAGTGGTTGTGGACGTACATGGGAATTCTAGATATTGCAGCGATCAGAGTCCATATGGTCCAGTACAGTCGGTAGCTGGCTTAGGGATTTGTGCTTGTTTTCCACTTTGTTTCTCGCTTGAGAGCTTGAGTGCGATGTGTGGCGCTGAGAAGGTGGTTGCTGTTCGCGGCTTTCGTGTCGGCATGGGGTCTGAGGATCGAGGTCGAGGGCTTTCTCCCTCATCGGTAGTGACCCCAGTTCTGCTGTGTTAGGCAGAGGTTGCCAGCAGGTGCGTTGCTGCGGTGCTGTGTTCGAGGTATTTACCGCAAGGTCAGGTGGCTGCTGCGGATTGTTCGTGGTTAAGTGGCCGTGAGCGTACTCTGAGGGAGCTGTTGTCGGTTTTGGGCCACTTCAGATCAAGGTTTATCCAGCCCCTGAGGCGCTGAGGATGAGGTTTGAGGCATTGGAGTGGGTGCTCTGGTCGAGAAGTGTGCTCGGGTGAGCGGAGGATCTTCTCGGTGAGCTGCCGTCTCATCGAGCCTGGTGTTCTTGTCATGCTCTGTGGCGTCAGAAATGACGTGTCGGTCCTGGTTATTCCTGCGGATTTTGAGGCAGGATTGGGCTGTGATGTTCCAGTAAGTCTTGCTCCTGCGCTCTTGCGTGCGAATGGGTTATGTTCGCCTTGGTTTTGGTTTGAGATGAGAAGGTACCGCGGTGAGTTTGGGACTCGAGGATGAGCGTTGACGATTATCGATTATGGCACGTGTTGCGGCTCTTGGCATGGCATGTTGCAGTTTGAGGTGTTGCAGTCATGGTGCATCAAGAGATGCTGTGATTGTGGTTCGACGTGACACTCGCCAAGTGTGTCGGAGGCACTGACTTGACGGAAGCGATGGTTTTCTCGGTGTTGGAAGGTGCTGTTCCCAACATGCGTGAGGTTTGAGGTCAGGTCGAGCGTGAAGATTCTTCCGTTGGTCGGAGGTATGTCGATTTCTCCTTTGGTTGGAGAGAATTTTGTTTGGCCAGGTTCGTCGTCTTGCATTGTGTGTTCGGATTGGTTGGCCTTCGGGTGCCATGAAGTCCGTGTGAGAGGTGCTCCTTGTCTTGGCCAGGTGGTTGCCTGCGAGAGCGGTGCCCAATTCTCTTGTTGTATGAGGGTACTGGCACTTTTCCGAAAGGACGGGTGCTGGTTGGGTGGTGTTCACATTCTTGGCGTGCGCGCATGGATCAGAGTGCGCCACGGAAGCCTGGTGGGCTTGTGACCCACTAATTCAGGATCGTAGCGTTGGTTGCTACGGGCAGATTTCCTGAGGTTGCGTTGAGCATCGGAGGATTGGTTCCTCGGTGTGAGACGTGTTGTTGCCGTGTCGTTGCTCGAGGTATTGCGATTCTCGGCACTATCAGGATGAAGTGTTGGGGAATGTGCTGGCTAGTGCACCGCATGAGTACCCTATTTCTGTGATTTTAGCCGTGTCAGGTGTCGATGTTGGACCCGGATGGGGTTGTTGAGGATGTCGCCTGACGGAGGTCGAGGACGTGTTGGTCGGAGTCGGTGACTTGGTGCCCGACTTGTATTGGAGGTTGTGTCCTCGGTTGAGATCGTGTTTTGAGGAAGTGATCTCTAAGAGATTTTGGGTTTCGGTTGGTAGCTGCGAGTGACTGGTAAGGCTAGTCTCGTAGTTGACCACGGTAAGATGTGTATTGCTTGGGGACCCGTGTGTATTGGCCGTAGCATTGGCGACCAGGTTGTAGTGAGATTGGCGTCGGATTGGTGGTCCTTGATGGGACATTGGTGTCGCAATGGTTATCCCTAGTTTGGTGACCAGCATGGGATGGTTCCCCTGTATGTCTGATTCAAGTGAGGTGATGACCGAAGACGTCAGGATCTTGTCAATTGGTTTCATCGTGCCCCCGAGAGGGTCGAGGCGGTTTGATGATCGAGTTCGGAGGCGGTGTCCGAGAGAAGTTCAGCTCGTGATGTGCTAATTATCTGTGTGTGAGTCAGCGGATGACCTGCTGTGGGTTGGATCGTACCCGTTGGGCCGATGGAGGTTTCCCGTTGACGTGTATCTGGCGACCAGTGGATGGTCTTTTCACAGACAAAAGGTGCTGTTGGTTGTGCATCGTGAGCGGTAAGAGCCGTGTATCGGTGAGACCTTTGGTGGTCGTTGCCGTGATGCGCCTTTCCGGACGGGATCTGGGCTCTGTCGAAGTTTGTCTTCTAGGTTCTGGCAGAGTTGGCACAGTGGTATATCTGGCTTTCGGCTTGCCAGGTGTGAGGTGATCCTTGGCGCTAAGCCGATGATCTGTTTGCGGCCTGTTGAGATGGCTGTGTGAGCTGGTGGAGGCTCTATATTGGTTGTTCCCTTGAGAAGGGTGTGCGACCTGTCAGCTGGTTGTGAAGCTGCTGTGTGTTTTGTCTGCCGACCATAGGATGGATCGGTAGTTGTTTCTCGTGACGAGGATTGTGTCTCCTCGGTGAGTGAGTTGGTGGCAGCGGTGCCATGATGGCTTTCGTTGTGACTGAGGTGACGTCGGGCTGCGTTGTTGGTGTACCTGCTCTGGTGGCCGGTGTGTGCGGCGTGCGGAGCGAGGTATTCTTCGCGTTGGTAGTCTGGCTGTGTTCCTCAGGATCGCAGCTCTTCGTGCGAATCGAGGTTTTTTGTGCTGGGGCTCTAACGGTGTTGTCAGTTGGTTCAGTGTTCTTCCCCTGTGCCTTTGTGCTAGGTCCTGAATTTTGAGGATGAAATTCCTTTATGGGGGGAGGGCTGTAATGCCCCGGATTTTTCGGATCTGGATCCGTGGGTTTCGGATTGTCTTTCCGCGGATTTCAGATTGTGTCCGATCGAGCTTAGGACTATTTTTTTTACCGGATTGTCGGACCCACTGGTGGTGTGCCCGTGAGTTTCCTTGGGTCTGTGGTGTGGTGAGGAGCACGCCAATAACTTTATGTAATTTTCGGAGCACCTTTGTGGGTCCCGGGTTGCGTTTTGGGTTTTACGCGTATTTTCCGTCTGTCGGACCTTCGGAGCCCCGTACAGTGTGAACCGTTGCGTTCTCTGACACCGGGATGTTACCACGGCGATCAGCATGTTCCGAAGATCACGGGGGTGTATTTTTCTATATTTTGATATTTTCCAGAATTTCTGGATAATCTATATAAACCCCTCCCTTTTCTCTCTCTCCCCATCTCTCATTTCTCACTCACTCTCCCTCTCTCTTCTCTCACGCTCTCCTTCTCCCCTCTCTTCTCCGGTGGTCGATGGAGAGAGGCGGGGGCGAGGTGGAGGCGGCACAAGCGAGGATGCGGGCAAGGATGGGCGAGGATCGAGGCGGTGGCGGGCGCGATCCCTCGGTGGATTCGAGATGGCGTCGTTCGTGTTCCGGGCGGTTTTCGGCGTGGATTGGCCGCTTCGACGCGCAGTTTCTTCGGTGGAGGTTGGGTGACTGAACACCACTGCGTCGGGCTCATTTTCTCTGCCATTGCACGTCGTTCGGTGCAAAAATGAGGGCGTTTGGGCACGTTTAGCGAAATTGCATTTTTGTGGAGTTCGTAGGGTTCGTCTGGAAACGGTGACGATTTTTGGATCGGTTACTGTCAATAGCCTCCCTGCGATGAGGGCGTTCCATAGTCGCCGATCTCATCTCGATTGGTGGTCCCGTTTGGCCGGTAGGGCCCCGGGAGGTCGTGACACCATTTTTGGCCGACCGTGGTAGAATCGTTCGTTTCTTGCGATTCGTGCGTCGTTTTGACCCCGGTCAGACTCTAGATGATTGCTAGAAGGTTTACTGTCATTTCCCCTTCGTTTCGGCATGAATGGGGCGTGGGGAGGCCACCGTTGGGCCAACCCCACGGTTTGCTCGCCGTGATGGTTGGGCGGTCAAACCAGGGCCCGTCCATCCCCATGGGCGGCCCCGTTTTGACCGTTCATCTGCTCGGCGCGCATCGTTCGGCTTGGCGCGTAGTGAGGGTTATGCGGTCTATCGTGCGATCGCATAACCCTGGTGCGGCCATGGTTGAGCCGTCTTTTCCCTCCGGTTTTGACCGTAGCTGGGCTGGGTGGCCAGGGTCTGGCCGCATAACCCTTTGTACGGCTAGGAGCTGGCCGTACATCCCCTGGTCCTGTGGGCTATTGTGCGGCCAGAGGTGGACCGTACAATCCTTGTGCGGTGAGGTCCAAGCCACCTGTTCCCCCGCGCGGCTAGGGGCTAGCCGCACATGTGCTCCCCGTTTGGAGGAGGAACGGCCGCGTTGGACCGTTCATCCCCCAGTTGCAGCTGTGGGTCAGCCGTTGGACCTTGGTGCGGCTGGAGACCAGCCGCTTATGTCTCGTTTGAGCCAGGAGAAGAACGGCCTGCTGTTGGCCGTATATCCCCTGGTGCGGCCCCTTTCTGGCCGTACATCCTTGAGTGGCCCAGAGTGGACCACCCAAGGGGCTGGTCAAGCCGGTGTTTCCATTTTGACCGATTGGAGTCCCAGGTGTGTGGGTCTCGATCCACATGCCGACCCGTGGCCTGACAGATGCTATGCACTTCGTCAGGGCCAGGCGTCACGGTACGGTGTGGTCCCTGGTTGCCGTGTTCTCAACTCGTGTCACCGTGAGTCGGTGTGAGTGCAGTGAGGGTTCCCCGCACACTGTGAGTTTCTCCGAGAAGAGGTTTTCGACTGGTCCATGTGTGTGGCCTTGGAGTACGAGTCCAGTTGCCCAGCTTGGGGCTAGAGGGTTCCCGCTTTTCCTGAAGAGTGGGATTCGGTTTGGCGGCCTATGAGCTACCTCGAGAACCGTGCTTCTGCGTTTCTGCGTGGCCGAGCGCATGGCCCATGGACTGTGAGTCATGTTTCTTTCCGACCGTGGTCACCGTGTGAGGGTACCAGTACGTGGGACGGTCCCCGTACGTCGTCGGATGCGGACGTTGTTTTTTGTTGGCTTGAGAGTCTACTCCGTACTGACCCTCCACTAGTCGTAGCCTGCTTACACGCGTGTGGTCCCACCAGGGAGTGGTGCAGAGGCTACCCTTAGAGACGGTTTATGGACCGGTTTCCATCGGGCCCCACGTCTTCCAGCCAGAGTCTGACTGGGGGGAAAACCGGTCAGAGGGCCAGACCAGGGACGCGCGGTCTGTGTGTGCACACGTGGTTGGGGGCATTTGGACCCACAGTGACGATCGTGACCCCAACTAGTCACTCGTTGTGGTTCTTTTTCGGTGTCCGTGCCTCTGGTAGGCGCTACCACGTCAGGCAGTTCACCTGTGGTGCGGTGTAAGTCGTCGGGGGACGCTACCGACTGTGCTTCTAGTGGGAGGTACTCCTGTCGAGTTGGGAGTGACAGACTATCAGTCGTGTGACTTCGACCTTTGGGTTTTTGGCCGTTTCGACCGGCCACCGGGTTTGCTGTTCATGCTATTACTGTTGTTCTTGTAGTTACAGCTTTCCGTGCCGCCGTTGTTCTCAGTTGGGGTTCCACGGGATCCCTACTGGGCTATTGACTGGAGGCTCACCCCTGCTTTTCAGGTGTGACGGTTCATCCTCGAGGTTCGAGGTTGCTGTTTAGAGGTTCTTAGTTGCCAGCTCGCCGGGCAGAGTGTTCACTCGGCATGTGGTACGTTTTACTACTTTAGACTGTACTTTCTATTGGACTGGACTCTGTTGTTGTAGTTGCTTATTTATTTCTGTTAATTATTGTATTGTCCTGCTTTATTTTTTATTTGTTTGTGCCTCCACACTCCTTTTAGCCCTTCCGAGTCCTCCCGGCTCATGGGCGGCGGTTCGAGTCTCAGATTATCGGGCCTTCCCGGTAATCGGATTCTCGGGTCGCTACATAAAGACTTTGTGAAGAAAATGCCTAGTAATCTCAATCTTGGTTCCTTTCACATGTGACCATATCTTTGACTGGTCTGGATCAAATTTCAAATTCTTGTAAAACTCCATGACCAACCTAGGGTAGTAGTATCTGTGCTTTCTCATGAACTTCTTCCATTTTTAAAATTTAATTAGATTTAAGAGTTCTGGATAATCATCAATCATTTGTTGATCATGAAAATCTACGTATCGCGGGAAGATGATCTTAACAGCTTCAATCTTTTCTTCTGCCTAACCAGACATAGACTCAGATTCAGATTCATCCTCAGATACCTGAAGCTTTTCCTTCTTTTCAGAAATCCTACGTCGCTTTGTAGGAAGCTCTTCTGTTATCTTCTTACTCTTGGAGGGATTCGATATGGGTGACTATGTTGATCCTTTGTCATGCAAATGTTTGGACCTACCCTCCTTGCAGGGCATTTTAGTTTCACTCCTTGATGTCACTTCCACTGGGTGCTGCTCCTCGGTGATCTTTCATTTTCCTTTGCTCTTTATGACTAGAGACGACATGATTTATACTGGAGACGAGGGCTAACGGCACAGATATAGGAAGTGAGAGGAAGGTGAAGAGTAGGGAATGAAAGAGATGGGATCGAGCAGGTGGGAGGAAGCACGAGCGACTCCACTGTGTCGATGCGAGAAGGTTTAGAAGGAGAAGAACCCTCGACCTGGATAGGTTATGCTTCGACGGTAAGGAGGACTCTTATTAATAGGGTAAAATAAGATGAAAAACTATTAACTTTACCAATTTCAGAGAGATTGACCGTACTGCCCTTTTCTTTGAGGTAAATTACCCTTCCTTTCATATATGTGGTCTGCATCTTATTAAAGATTAAATCTTGATATAATCATTTTCTAAAATCAAACCTTTGGTGCATAAACAATGGAGATAAAAAAATTTAATCGATGTACTATGCCCAGTCAGAAAAACCAACAATCTTACTTATGATTTTCATTTGACAAAAACTGATTTAAATCTGCCTTATATTGACACCATACTTTTTTAAGTTTTCAAGAAGAAGCACATAGTCAACCATAATTTTCTTTTTTATTTTGATTGAAAACTTTGAGCATTCAAGTATGATCACACCTTTTTTACTCAAGGAAACACGTTTATCAGACGCCTGAATCCCTGGTTACTTAGTGTAATCAACAATTATGCCTCATTTAATGAACAAAACTAGCATCTTTTATCATGACATGACCTCTAAATTTCATTAATACAAATGGTAAGTTTCTCCAAAAGATATGCCAATGCCCTGCCTTCATTTTTTATATATAATGGCGTATTCCCTAAACTTACTTCAGATTTCACATTAAAACAGCTTAAGGACAATAAAAGTACGTGATTTTCTATCAGGATGTCTCATTACTTATAATTTTTAGATTTTTGGAATTCAACTGGACAGCTCCATTTTAGAGTGTTTAAAAACCATCATAGGTACATTCAGGATAATCTAGAACAATTAAAGATAGATTTAATCTCCATAAACAACAGATCACATTTCTTCAAGATCAGGCAATTACTTTTAGATCTGGGAGATCTAGTAATTATATCTCTCGATTAGTAAGGATAACAGACTCCCCCTGAATGATAGACTCTAATGACAAACTGAGTATTAAAGAATGCAGACATTTAAGAAGTGGGAAAGACTTGACATAGATAGCACATATAATAAAATAGGGATGGAGAATTCAAGGAGAGTAAAGATAGGTAAGATGAATAAAGTAGAAAGTCACATAGAAGCATAAGAAGAAGTTAAGGTCAGACTTGCAGACAACCAATGGCACAGTCTTTATAATCTCTCAACAGAAAACAACATTCATCATAGATCACACTTGTAGCACCCCAGATAAAAATGATAGTGAAAGTTGAACTTTTCCTAAATAAATAATCCTACATGAAGTCCTTATAAAAATAAACATACCTTATGAGGGCCACTATATAGATATACATACATTTAAGAGGCCCCAACATCACTTAAATGTCAACATATGGATAGTACGTATTGGGGGTTTCTCTTTTTCAAACCAAAGGGAATGGGCACCCCTTACCATGGTGCCATTTACAAATTAGAGCCCCTATACATGGGCGCTAATTCATTCAGGGGCCACCCATCATCATATATATTAATATATATTTATACATCTGAAAGACCAACACGTGAAGATGGCCCAACCTCTTTCCTAAACAATAGAATGGACACCCTAATGCAAGGGCGCCAATTCCACTGACAAGGGGCACCCAGCTAATGGGTGCCCCTTTACAAGGACGCCAATTCCTTTAGTGTCCTCCAACTGTTCTTCTAGAAGTGTGTGCAACAAAAATAGCCTCACTTCGCTGGCAACGGACAAGCAAAGCAATAAATCAATTGCTTTTGTGTTGTCAACTGAATTTCTCTATAAATAACCCCTCCGTAGATAGGCAGAAGCTACTGTCATTATTTCGTTGCTGCAAGAGGGAATATCTCCCTTCTTTGCCTTGGAAGACGTGAAGGAGAATCTTCTTCCCGCAATCTACATCCTGTTGCAATCCTCTTGTAGCTATGATGTGACTTTCTTTATTATTTTGTACCCCGTAATCACGTCAAAAGTTAGGTTTTCTCAAGATCTGGCCTAACCAGTAGCTTAAATAGGGTTAACAAGCATGATTAGCAGTAGTTTAGTTCCATTTTCTATATTATATAGTTCATGACATACTGGTTTTCGTAGTAGTTATTCCATCTTGCATATTATATAGCCCTGATATACCTATCTCTCGTAGTAGTTAGTTACATAATTAATAATCACTTACGCTTAAAAAAATATTATCGATGAAAATAAACCATACAATTCTTGCATGAGTATGATTCGGTGATCCTGATATTTTTCTCTATCTATCCATGTCCTCATTTCTTGATTCTGAGAACTTTTGAAATCCTGAATAGTAATGTCACGCCCCGAGCGTGGAAGGTACCCGGAGATGCGCGACGAGTTTATATCAATCATGTCAATCAGAGTATTAGTGTATTCGACACCAAAAATCAGAGATGCGCGAAAGTAAAGATAACCCAGTCCTTTATTCCTTCATAAGAAGATGTCTATTACAAACCTTGAAGTACTAACTAAAATAAAAGAAGAATACAAGGTTGACTCAAGAAAATATGAAAAAGACTAGATAACACGGAAGAAGCTCTATCTCTTTCACTCTTGATTTTCCCCATCCGTTTGAGTTCCCTCTTCGTCGGATTTACCTGAAAAGTAGGGAAACACTAAGTGAGCGAACGCTCAGTAGGAAATTATATCTCAAGATCTAGCATGGGGTTTAAGTGATTACATCTTTCATGAATGCTCTATAACTATGCATGCTCGCATAAAACGACAAGATAGAGAGAGTGTATAACAATACGACAGCAAGAAGAACTAGTCATGAACTTTCAAGAACTTATATCAAAAAGATATCAAGATATTCAAGCAAGTATATTCATCATGTCATGTTGGAATTTGGCTAATTTGTTTCAAGTCAAGCAAGTATACAATTACCCTTCCTCGGGCCACGCAAATCATGTAATATTAAGTCAAGTACGAGTATAAGATTTGTGGAATGTTCAATCAAGCTAGTCATGCACTTCGGTATAATGCCAATACCATGATCAATCAACTCCCATGGGCACAAGTACTTTCGGGTGCTCCTCCCAGGACCAGATCGGGCCCTATATGCGCAGGCATTAATCATGTATTTTAACATCCACTTTTGTGTATAGCCAATATGGAATTTCAAGAATAAAGCTTGTAGATACGTAGGATAACTTGGATAGAATAGAGTCCAAAAATGACACTTGACATAGAATGATGATAATAACGGTACAATCACGATTATCGATAAAACTAGGTGGAATTGGTTCCCCTAGCTTGGGTACCATGACAAACAAGTATGGACACTCTTTATATAGAATTGAGGTCCACATGAACAACACATCAATGGCAAGACGTCCTCATTCTTAATATAGAATTGAGGTCCACAAGAATATCATGTTGAATATAGAATTGGGGTTTACAAGAACAGCATAACAATGTTGATATAGAGTTGGGGTTTACAAGAACATCATGACAATGTTGATATAGAATTGGGGTTTACAAGAACAGCATCAAATGGCATGATAACCTCATCCCATTAAGAGAATTATCATGATACACACGTTGCATAACATGAGGGCCGGTATACCATGTTTCTTTAGAGTGACATGGCAAAATAGTGTAATGGGTTTTTATGGTACAACCAGCTCAGTCGGCCTTGAGGGAATCCAAGGCTGCGAGAAGACTTACGGAGGTCTCTATGACTAACTCGCTAGTCCAAAGGAACGGAATGTCCAATGGAGAGCTTGTATGTCAATGAGAATTGAGGGTAGTGCGATAAAAACATCATGAAACATGGGACTATATTCACGGACTGGAATATAGTGCCGATATATATATAGATATAAAACCCTTCGGTGACAGTAATCAGTGTAAAACTGTAATACAGAAAATAGCGACTTAAGATAAGTCATTAATTATCAAATTCACGCCTTAGTCAGGGGCGTTTATTCAAAATTTGACGACTATTACATTAGTCGTCCCTTCAATATTTCCATTCTACGGAGAATCATTATTCTGGAATTTTAACAAAAACGCGCCCTGGACAGGGGCGTTACTTTTCAATTAGCGCCCTGGTCTGGGGCGTCAGTTCAGTAGGAGACGACCTTGTGCAGGGCGTTAATTCAACGATTTATCAATTTTCAGATAATAACATTTCAGGAAAATAATTTCATAGTCAGGACAAGAAAAATAGCAGGATTAGATAGGTATGATCATGCATTAATTTAGATTCATGGTTTCATAGTTATAGAATTTTAAACATGGATAATTATCAATTATATGAAATTGACGACTTCTGGGCAGGGCGTCAAAACAAGAATTAGCGCCCTTGTCTGGGTCGCTTCTTTAAAATCACTCAGAAAACATCTGGAAACGCAGTAGAACTATATGCATGAGATCATGGATGAGTTTTATTTCATAATTTATACTAGTTTGGGCTACGTTCCTGAGAAAACCTACCTTTTGATTATTAACTGGTGATCTGTTGAAGTAACGTGAAGGACTTGATGAGAATCCGATGCTCTGTTTCTAATGCAGAAGCAGAGACAGCAACAGAGAAGAAACAGCCGCTGCAAAAATAGAGGAAAACTTCCTCCTTTCACGGGTGTTGGGCTGTAAAAGAGAAGGATTAATTAGCCTTTATAGTATACGGTTGATGTTAAAGGATGAAGAAGAACTTACTGGTTCTTCACATTTGATAGGAAAACTTGACAAGTAATCTACCCACGGATGAAGAACCCTCGTTCTTTAAGGAAGACAGTAGCTCCTCAATCTGTGATAGAAGAAAACGAAGAAGCATTAGTATCCTCGTGCTTCTGTGGTTTGAAGGAAATAATAAGAAGAACAAAACCTCTCCTTTCAGCAGAACGATAGCTCAAATCGCCAAATAGCGATTTGGGTCGATTAGGAGGGTATTTATAGGATTTTTAGAATCCTAACAGGGTTAGAGTTATATTGGAAGTAATACTTCCATGATAGAGTCCTTACTATATTCTACCCCTGACGTAGTTATCCAGAACTTGCTCTAGATAGTCTCCTGTGTCGAACGAAACTCTAACTGAATTAACGTCTTAAGCGAGGGCGTCGAATTTAAATTGACGCCTTGTCAAGCGTCGTTACTTGTGTAAAACGCGCCCAGGTAGAGGGCGTTTCATTTCCTTTCCTTAATTTTACCTTTCTGTCGTTTGAAATTTGACGCCCTATTGTCTAGGCGTCCCTTTTAAATTAACGCCTTATACAGAGGCGTTTCCTTTTGAATTAGCGCCTTGATAAAAGACATTATTTTCCTCTTGATCAATGATTTACCCTTTTAGGCTCTTTGTCATCTATTTACTTATCTTTTATTTTTAATTTGATATATTTAAAAATCTTGCTTTTATCAGGGTCGCTACACCCTCCCCGACATAAAAGAATTTGGTCCCCAAATTCGATAGTATATATAAGTGGAGAGTGTAGAGTATATACCTTAAAACAATTCTGGAAATCGTTTCCTCATGGATTCCTCGGTCTCCCATGTAGCTTCATGTTCAGAGTTCTTATTCCATTGTACCTTAAGCATGGGAATAATCTTATTCCTTATAGTACGTACTTCACGATCTAGTATCTTCATAGGCTTCTGCTCATATGTGAGATCCTTCTGGATCACTAGGTCTCCATGATCAATAATATGTGATGGATCGTGTACATACTTCTTCAACATAGATATGTGGAATACATTATGTACATCAGATAGTTGAGGAGGCAAAGCGATGCGATAAGCAACCTCGCCAACTCGTTCCAGTATCTTGAAGGGTCCGATGAATCTTGGTGTAAGCTTGCCTTTAACACCAAATCTCCGTATGCCACATCCAGGCGATATCTTGAGAAATACATGATCTCCAATTTGGAATTCAAGATCTCTCCTTCTTGTGTCGACATAAGCCTTTTGCCTAGACTGAGCAACTTGCAGTCTTTCTCTAATCATTTGTATTCTTTCAGTGGTAACCCTTACCATGTCTGGACCTAGCAGTTGTTTCTCTCCAACTTTGTCCCAGCATAAGGGTGATCGGCAACTCCTTCCGTATAAAGCTTCGAAAGGTGCCATTTGTATACTTGCCTGGTAGCTATTATTGTATGTAAATTCCACCAACGGCAAGTGATCATGCCAGCTTCCATCGAAATCAATGATGCAAGCTCTGAGCATATCTTCAACCACCTGATTTGTTCTCTCGGTCTGACCATCCGTTTGAGGATGAAAAGCTGTACTAAAGTTAAGCCTTGTTCCGAACGAATGTTGTAATCCCTTCCAAAAATAAGAAGTAAAACGGGGATCTCTGTCAGACACGATTGAAACAGGAATACCATGTAATCTGACTATTTCCTTGATGTATAATGCAGCCAAAACATCAACTGTCCATCAGCTCTTTATTGGCAAGAAATGCGCCGATTTAGTCAATCGGTCAATAATAACCCATATTCCATCATGTCCTCCTTTTGATTTAGATAAACCCATAATGAAATCCATGCTAATATTCTCCCACTTCCATTTAGGAATATCTAGAGGATGTAATTTTCCAGCAGGCTTTTGGTGTTCCGCCTTGACCTGTTGGCATGTGAGACAGCGCGACACGTAGTCCGCTATTTCCCTTTTCATGTTGGGCCACCAAAAATTCCTCTTCACATCTTGGTACATTTTGGTAGATCCAGGATGAATCGTGTACCTTGATCTATGAGCTTCATCTAATATCTTCTTCTTTAACTCGGGACAATCCGGTATGCAAGTTCTATTCCTGAACATTAATCTTCCTTCACAAGTTATTTGGAAATCAGATTGTCCTTCTAGTTTGCCCTTGATTTCCACTAATATTGGGTCATTATCCTGAAGTGCTTATATTTCAGTTAATAGGTCTGGCTGAATGATTATATGAGACAATGTGACACATTGAAAGTCTGTGTCCACGCTTATATTGATTTCAGAGAATTGCTCCAGCAACTTCCATTCTTGAATCATATAATTGGCTAACAGTGCTCTCGGCTTTCGACTAAGGGCATCTGCTACATGATTACCCTTTTCGAGATGATATTGTATATTGAAGTCGAAGTCCTTGAGATATTCTAGCCAACGCCTTTGCCTCATATTTAGTTCCTTTTGAGAGAAAAGATACTTGAGACTCTTGTGATCGGAGTATACAGTAAACTGTACTCCATATAGATAATGTCTCCAGATCTTTAGTGCAAATACTACCGCGGCTAATTCTAAGTCATGGACGGGGTAGTTCTTTTCATGCTTCTTTAATTAACGAGAAGAGTAAGCTATAACCTTTCCTTGTTGCATTAGAACACATCCGAGGCCAATGCCTGAAGCATCAGTGTATACCTCGAATTTCTCTCCTTCCATTGGTAATGCTAAGACAGGAGCTGTAGTAAGATGATCCTTGAGAGTTTGGAAGCTTCTTTCACATTCCTCACTCCATTCGTAACGGATCTCCTTGCGAGTTAACCTCGTAAGTGGTACGGCGATCTTAGAAAAGTTTTTGGTGAATCACCTGTAATAGCCGGCAAGACCTAAGAAACTTCGGATCTCGCTAGCATTGGTCGGTCTTTCCCAATTTCTTACAACTTCAACTTTTGATGGATCTACTGATAAGCCATCCTTCGATATAACATGTCTGAGAAAAGTTACTTCCTCAAGCCAGAATTCACACTTGCTGAGTTTTGCGTATAATTGGTTTGCCCTTAATATTTGTAATGCAATCCTTAAATGCTCCTCATGCTCTTCCTTGGTCTCGGAATAAATCAATATATCATTGATAAAGACCACCACGAATTGATCCAAATAAGGCCTGAATATACTATTCATTAACTGCATAAAGGCAGCAGGGGCATTTGTTAGTCCAAAAGGCATAACAACAAATTCATAATGGCCGTACCTGCTTCTGAATGCAGTCTTATGAATGTCATCATCCTTGATCCTTAGTTGGTGATATCCTGACCTGAGATCAATCTTTGAAAAATACTTGGATCCAGATATTTGATCAAATAACTCATCGATTCTCGGTAGTGGATACTTGTTCTTGATAGTGAGATGATTCAACTGTCAATAATCGATGCATAGTCTCATGGATCCATCCTTCTTCTTTACAAATAATACAGGCGCTCCCCACGGGGAAGTACTCGGTCTAATGAATCCTTTCTTAATGAGTTCCATCAATTGCTCCTTTAACTCCTTGAGTTCGGCAGGGGACATTCTATACGGTGCCTTAGAAACTGGACCCGCACCAGGAACTAAATCGATGGTGAAGGCCACTTCCCTTTGCGGGGGTAATCCAGGCAAATCCTCCAGGAACACATCCGGAAATTCTTGCACAACTGGGATATCTTCTATCTTAGTTTCCTGAGCCTCCTTAATCGTGACAAATGCAAGGAAAGATACACATCCTTTCCTTATTAGCTTGCTAGCTCGGAGAGCCGAAATAAGAGGTGACTCGCTCCGACTCTTAGGGCTAGAATAGACTAGTTCTGGAAAGTCCTTGAAAGTAACCTTGCTATTGCGGCAATCGACTGTTGCCTGATATTTGGATAACCAATCCGCTCCTAATATGACATCATACTCCCTTAGATCTAAACATATGAGATTGATAGGAAGATTTCTTCCTTTCACCAAGACTTCACAGTTTTGATAATGGTGAGTAATATCGGTTTTGTTTCCGAGAGGAGTAGATAAAATTATTTTCATCCATTCCGGTTCCATAGTTAGCAAACTTCTTGGAAATAAAAGAATGTGATGCACCCGTATCAAATAAGACATGTGCATACTTGGAACAAACTTTCAGTGTACCTTCTACTAGTCCGCCTTCTTCTTCTTCGGTCTCCTTAATTGCGTGAAGACGAGCGTTTTTGGTTACCGGGCGCTTTCCGTCACCGGTTTGATCATTAAGTAATGGGCAATCGGGAATCCGATGCTCACGGCTCCCGCAACGGAGACATGCTCCAAGTTTCTTCCAGCACTCTTCAGCTTTATGACCAGCCTTGTCACAATGCTTGCATATTATATTCGAAGGTGTAGTAGTGATAGAGAAGGGCTTGGTCTTCTTAAATTTTTGGTCTTGAGAAGAAGTACTTCCAGTGCTAGGCCTCTTCTTGAAGTTGGGTTTAAAGGAACCCGAACTTGTAACTTGTTCCTTCTTATCCTTCCCACGGATTCTATCTGATAGCTCCGTGGCATCTTCTAACAATTGAGCTCGGCGTACTATCTCTGAGTAGACCTGAATATCCATTGGCGCCAGCTGGGTAATATATTGGGGCCTGAGCCCGTTTAGGAACCTCCTAGCTTTCATCTTCTCGGTGCTAACTAAGTGCTTAGCATACTGAGACAATCTAGAGAATTGTGCCTCGTACTCCGCCACCGATAACGACCGTTGCTTGAGTGCGGCAAATTCGATAGCTTTCTTTTCTTGGACTAGGTCTGAAAAATATTTATTGTTGAAATGTTCAACAAATTCTTCCCAAGTAATTTGGTCTTGATTTATAGTTGCTTCGACTGACTCTCACCAGCATCGGGCATCCCTTTCTAGTTGGAAAGTAGCTAATAAGACTTTATCTTGATCCGTGCACTGCATAACACAGAATATACGCTCCGTTTCCCTGATCCAGTGCTCCGCGTCATCCAGATCAGTAGAACCCATGAATTTGGGAGGGTTCATGTTCTTGAAGACTTGGTGGAGACTTCCGGCTCGTTGTGCACCTCCCTATGCTACTTGTTGCAGCACTTGAGTCATGCCTTGAAGTGTACGCTGCATGTTGCGCCACTGAGCACATTCGGCAGCCATTATCCTACAATTACAATAACTATATTAGTATATACTGCGTTAAGGGCTTTTAAGCTTTTATGTTAACTCAACCCTTGGTTCTACCCAATCTCACTGGTTAAAGGTTTGAACCTATCCTTGTACTTGGATTTTCCTAGGAATTGAATACCCTAGGCTCTGATACCACAAAAACTGTCACGCCCCGAGCGTGGAAGGTACCCAGAGATGCGCGACGAGTTTATATCAATCATATCAATCAGAGTATTAGTGTATTCGACACCAAAAATCAGAGATGCGCGAAAGTAAAGATAACCCAGTCCTTTATTCCTTCATAAGAAGATGTCTATTACAAACCTTGAAGTACTAACTAAAATAAAAGAAGAATACAAGGTTGACTCAAGAAAATATGAAAAAGACTAGATAACACGGAAGAAGCTCTATCTCTTTCACTCTTGATTTTCCCCATCCGTTTGAGTTCCCTCTTCGTCGGACTTACCTGAAAAGTAGGGAAACACTAAGTGAGCGAACGCTCAGTAGGAAATTATATCTCAAGATCTAGCATGGGGTTTAAGTGATTACATCTTTCATGAATGCTCTATAACTATGTATGCTCGCATAAAACGACAAGATAGAGAGAGTGTATAACAATACGACAGCAAGAAGAACTAGTCATGAACTTTCAAGAACTTATATCAAAAAGATATCAAGATATTCAAGCAAGTGTATTCATCATGTCATGTTGGAATTTGGCTAATTTGTTTCAAGTCAAGCAAGTATACAATTACCCTTCCTCGGGCCACGCAAGTCATGTAATATTAAGTCAAGTACGAGTACAAGATTTGTGAAATGTTCAATCAAGCTAGTCATGCACTTCGGTATATGCCAATACCGTGATCAATCAACTCCCATGGGCACAAGTACTTTCGGGTGCTCCTCCCAGGACCAGATCGGGCCCTATATGCGCAGGCATTAATCATGTATTTTAACATCCACTTTTGTGTATAGCTAATATGGAATTTCAAGAATAAAGCTTGTAGATACGTAGGATAACTTGGATAGAATAGAGTCCAAAAATGACACTTGACATAGAATGATGATAATAACGGTACAATCACGATTATCGATAAAACTAGGTGGAATTGGTTCTCCTAGCTTGGGTACCATGACAAACAAGTATGGACACTCTTTATATAGAATTGAGGTCCACATGAACAGCACATCAATGGCAAGACGTCCTCATTCTTAATATAGAATTGAGGTCCACAAGAACATCATGTTGAATATAGAATTGGGGTTTACAAGAACAGCATAACAATGTTGATATGGAGTTGGGGTTTACAAGAACATCATGACAATGTTGATATAGAATTAAATTTTACAAGAATAGCATCAAATGGCATGATAACCTCATCCCATTAAGAGAATTATCATGATACACACATTGCATAACATGAGGGCCGGTATATCATGTTTCTTTAGAGTGACATGGCAAAATAGTGTAATGGGTTTTTATGGTACAACCAGTTCAGTCGGCCTTGAGGGAATCCAAGGCTGCGAGGAGACTTACGGAGGTCTCTATGACTAACTCGCTAGTCCAAAGGAACGGAATGTCCAATGGAGAGCTTGTATGTCAATGAGAATTGAGGGTAGTGCGATAAAAACATCATGAAACATGGGACTATATTCACGGACTGGAATATAGTGCCGATATATATATAGATATAAAACCCTTCGGTGACAGTAATCAGTGTAAAACAGTAATACAGAAAATAGCGACTTAAGATAAGTCATTAATTATCAAATTCACGCCTTAGTCAGGGGCGTTTATTCAAAATTTGACGACTATTACATTAGTCGTCCCTTCAATATTTCCATTCTACGGAGAATCATTATTCTGGAATTTTAACAAAAACACGCCCTGGACAGGGGCGTTACTTTTCAATTAGCGCCCTGGTCTGGGGCGTCAGTTCAGTAGGAGACGACCTTGTGCAGGGCGTTAATTCAACGATTTATCAATTTTCAGATAATAACATTTCAGGAAAATAATTTCATAGTCAGGACAAGAAAAATAGCAGGATTAGATAGGTATGATCATGCATTAATTTAGATTCATGGTTTCATAGTTATAGAATTTTAAACATGGATAATTATCAATTATATGAAATTGACGACTTCTGGGCAGGGCGTCAAAACAAGAATTAGCGCCCTTGTCTGGGTCACTTCTTTAAAATCAATCAGAAAACATCTGGAAACGCAGTAGAACTATATGCATGAGATCATGGATGAGTTTTATTTCATAATTTATACTAGTTTGGGCTACGTTCCTGAGAAAACCTACCTTTTGATTATTAACAGGTGATCTGTTGAAGTAACGTGAAGGACTTGATGAGAATCCGATGCTCTGTTTCTAATGCAGAAGCAGAGACAACAACAGAGAAGAAACAGCCGCTGCAAAAATAGAGGAAAACTTCCTCCTTTCACGGGTGTTGGGCTATAAAAGAGAAGGATTAATTAGCCTTTATAGTATACGGTTGATGTTAAAGGATGAAGAAGAACTTACCGGTTCTTCACGTTTGATAGGAAAACTTGACAAGTAATCTACCCACGGATGAAGAACCCTCGTTCTTTAAGGAAGACAGTAGCTCCTCAATTTGTGATAGAAGAAAACGAAGAAGCATTCGTATCCTCATGCTTCTGTGGTTTGAAGGAAATAATAAGAAGAACAAAACCTCTCCTTTCAGCAGAACGATAGCTCAAATCGCCAAATAGCAATCTGGGTCGATTAGGAGGGTATTTATAGGATTTTTAAAATCCTAACAGGGTTAGAGTTATATTGGAAGTAATACTTCCATGATAGAGTCCTTACTATATTCTACCCCTGACGTAGTTATCCAGAACTTGCTCTGGATAGTCTCTTGGGTCGAACGAAACTCTAACTGAATTAACGTCTTTAGCGAGGGCGTCGAATTTAAATTGACGCCTTGTCAAGCGTCGTTACTTATGTAAAACGCGCCCAGGTAGAGGGCGTTTCATTTCCTTTCCTTAATTTTACCTTTCCGTCGTTTGAAATTTGACGCCCTATTGTCTAGGCGTCCCTTTTAAATTAACGCCTTATACAGAGGCGTTTCCTTTTGAATTGGCGCCTTGATAAAAGGCGTTATTTTTCTCTTGATCAATGAATTACCCTTTTAGGCTCTTTGTCATCTATTTACTTATCTTTTATTTTTAATTTGATATATTTAAAAATCTTGCTTTTATCAGGGTCACTACAAGTAACTTGTGTCTCAAAACGTACCTATCCGGTGCATATATGAGCCTGAATAAAGGGCGCCCCTGACCAGGGTGCCATTTACAAGAATTGAAGACTCTCTGCAGAGTCTTCATTTAAATGAAGACACTACAGAGGGGCACCATTTACAAGAATTGAAGACTCTCTGCAGAGTCTTCATTTAAATAAAGACACTGCAGAGGGGCGCCATTTACAAGAGCCATTTACATCAAATGGTGACCCTCCGCAGGGTCTTCTTTTAAATGAAGACACTGCAGAGGGGCACCAATTCCTTTTCCAATTTTTTTTTTATAAACACCACGTTATAAAATTAATATCTATGAAACTAAAACCCAACAATTCAGCATGAGCATGATTCTGAATTCCCGATAATTTTCTCTGTCTACCCATGACCTTGCTTCCTGATATCATGAAGCTATGACATTATGAATAGTGTTATGAGTCTTAAAATGTACCTGCCCGGTGCAAATATAGCCACAAGAATTGGCGTGCAAGCCTAGGGTGCCAATTCTTTAAATAGTGACCCTCCAGAGGGTCTTCAATTAAATGAAGACTCTCTGAGGGGACGCCAATTCCTATAGGCATACTGGAATGGGCACCCCTCCAGAGGGCACCAATTTCATAAAAGAAGGGCTACCCCCCGGGCGCCAATTTCATCCTGATGGCCCCAGACCATGTCTGTGTCACAGAATGGTCGCCCCTCCTAGAGGGCGCCAATTCTTGAATGACTGGCTAACCTCTGGGCACCAATTCAGTGACTGTGGCATCCTGCGAGCCGTCGATTCCGTTCTGATTCCCTGATTAGTCTCGTGACTTATACCGACATAACCCTAGTTCATTTCCTGCATAATATATGTCTTTGAACTCCATTCCATGAAAAATCTACCTTATGTATATCCTACAATGGTCAACCCTTGAAATTCCATATTGGCTATAAATGAGAGTGGATGTCAAAAGAAATACATGAAATGTTGTGCATATAGGGCCCGATCTGGTCTTAGGAGGAGCGCCTGAAAGTACTTGTGCCCATGAGAGTTGAATGATCACGGTGTTTAAGCATTGCACCGAAGTACTTGTTTGACTTGAGACATTCCACACTTACTCTCTCTTGACACTATTTGCTTGACTTGAATTGCATGGCCCAGAATGGGCAATACTTGACATGCGTGGCCCGAAAAAGGGCAAAGTACTTGCTTGATTGAAATAGCCAATTCCAGTAACACGTACTTGATATTACTAACTTGAACATGAATGTTACTTGCTTGAACATGAATTCTTGCTTGCCTGAAAAATTATATCGACATCTATAAAGTTCTTGATATCATGCTTGTCAAACACTTGAAATCATACGATACTCTCTCTATATAGCTCTTGATCTCTTACTCGTTCATCATGCATAGATATACCTGTATACCTTATTTTCTTACTTGATCATCATGCATTGTTATACCTGCATTGCACGCAACATGTAATGTACTTAAAGATTGCTCGAACTTGGGATGTAATTCTTACTGAGCGAATTACAATTCTAACATTTTTCAGGTAACTTGGCTAGCGACCACCACCCGGATGGGAATGAGACCGAGTGATGAGTGCTAGAATCATCGATCGTTGAACCGTCAGCTAGTCGTGTCTTTTGTGTCTTAAGCCCTTACATTGTATTTCCAGTTATGTCAGTTATATCAGTCTAGTTGATCGAAACTTGTTGAGGCTTGAGGACTAGTAGTTGGATATGAATTATGTATGTTTATCATCAGTTGGTTAATTGTAAGAATTGTCATCTTGGACTATTGGTATTATTTTAGAAATTTAGACCTTAGTTATTTTGCGCATTCTGACTTTTGTCAAAAAAGAAATCTTCCTACCCTGATTGACACGAATGACTTATATAGACTGTCGCGCCTCCGGGTATCTTCCGCGCTCGGGGTGTGACAGTTTTCGTGGTATTAGAGCCTAGGATTTCAATTTCCTAGGAAAAACTCGAGTCCAAGGATAGTTCACACCTTATACCCGGTGAGATGGGTAGAGCCATGGGTTAAGTTCTATAATGACATTCGACCTTATAAATTAAACATGATACTTAGTACACTTAAATTCTCTTGTAGGATCATGGCCGCTCAAAGAGCATAATGGCACGAGATGTAGTGCACCGTTCAAGGCCTTACCCAGGCGCTACAGCAAGTGGCGCAGGGCAGAGCTAACCGTGGAGCTGGCGATCTCCATAGGGGTTTCCACAACATCAACCCACCAAAGTTCACAGGTTCGTCTGATCCTGAGGATGCTGAGAATTTGCTAAAGGAAATCGAAATGATTTTTCGTGTAATGCAATGCACGGATGAAGAAAAGGTTATACTGGCCACATTCCAACTAGAGCGGGACGCTCGATGTTGGTGGGAATCTATAGAAGCAATATTGCCCAGTAACCTTGTCACATGGGATGAGTTTGTTGAACATTACAACAATAAGTACTTCTCCGACCGCATTCAGGAGAAGAAGGCCGCGAAATTTGCCGCACTGAAACAACGGACCCAGAAAGTGGCTGAGTATGAGGCCCAGTTCTTAAGACTGTCCAGGTATGCACCCCACTTGGTGTGTACTGAAAAGATGAAGGCTAGAAGGTTCCTTAACGGGCTTCGGCCCCACTATATTACATAACTTGCACCGATGGACATCCAAGTCTATTCGGAAATGGTTCGGCGTGCCCAATTGCAAGAAGACGCCACCGAATTATCTGAAAGGATTCGAGGAAAGGACAAGAAGGAACCTGTCACAGTCCCAGGAAATTTCAAATCATCATTCAACAAGATGCGGTTCTTCAATGGAGGGGAGTCCTCCAAGGGAAAGAAGTTTCAGAAGAATGACAAGCCTTTCTCCACCACTACACCTTCTAAGGAAATTTGTAAGTACTGTGACAAAGTCAGCCACAAGACCGAGGAATGTTGGAAGAAACTGGGAGCGTGTCTCCGATGTGGAAGCCGCGAACATCGAATTCCTGATTGCCCATTGATGAATGAGCAAGTCACTAAAGATGAGAGGCGTCCAGCAAAGAAACAAGGTCGTCTGCAAGCTCTCCAAGAGACGGAACTAACATAAGGTGGAATCGTGGAAGGTACACTAACTGTTTGTTCTAAGAATGCTCAAGTTTTATTTGATACCAGAGCAACTCATTCATTCGTTTCCAAGAAATTTGCTGCTTCATTTTCTAAGAAACCTGAACTATTAGATTTGGTCATATCTACACCTCTTGGGAACGAGTCAGATATCACACATCACTACCCAAACTGTAAGGCTATGGTTGGAGGAAACAATCTACCTGTCAATCTGAAATGCCTAGATATGAAAGGGTATGATGTCATACTGGGTGTCGACTGGTTATCCACACACCAAGAAATTGTAGATTGATGGCATGGCAAGGTAACTTTCATGGATTTCCTAGAGTTGATTTACACTAGCCCTCAGAATAGATCACCTCTTATCTCAGCTCTCCGAGCTAGTAAACTCATAAGTAAGGGATTAATGGCTTTCATATCATTTGTGACTGCCACGGAAGTCGATGAGTCTAAACTTGAAGGCATCCGTGTAGTTCGGGATTTTCTCGACATTTTTCTAGAAGAATTGCCCGGGTTACCCCCTGAGCGGAAAGTGTCGTTCACATTCGACCTTGTTCCTGGTGCTAGTCTTGTTTCCAAGGCACCTTACAAAATGTCCCCTACTGAGCTGAAAGAGCTAAAAGAGCAGTTAATGGAATTATTGAAGAAGGGTTTCATCAGGCCGAGTACTTTTCCATGGGGAGCACCCGTGCTATTCGTCAAGAAGAAGGACGAAACAATGAGACTTTGCATCGATTATCGGCAGCTAAACCACCTTACAATCAAGAATAAGTACCCGCTGCCAAGAATTCATGAGCTGTTTGATCAATTATATGGAGCTACATACTTCTTAAATATTGATCTTTGTTCTGGTTACCACCAATTGAAGATCAAAGAAGAAGACATTCATAAAACTACATTCCGAAGTAGGTATGGACATCACGAATTTACTGTTATACCTTTCGGACTAACAAATGCCCCTGCAGCCTTTATGCAATTAATGAACATCACCTTTTGGCCACATCTGGATCAATTCATCATGGTCTTTATTGATGATATCTTGATTTATTCAAAGTCCGAAGAAGACCATGAAGAACATCTAAAGAAGGCATTATAAATATTAAAGGAAAATAAATTGTATGCCAAATTTAGCAAGTGCAAGTTCTGGCTCGAGGAAGTATCCTTCTTGGGCCATGTAGTCTCGAAGAATGGAATTTCTGTCGACCCTTCAAAGGTCGAGGCCGTAAAGAATTGGGAACGACCAACAAATGCAACAGAAATTCGAAGCTTTTTAGGTCTAGCTAGTTACTACCGGCATTTCATCAAGGACTTATCAAAAATTGTTGTTCCTCTCACCAGATTGACTCGCAAGGAAATACCTTATGAGTGGAATGAAGATTGTGAGAAGAGTTTCCAAGCTTTGAAGGATCTCTTGACCACTGCTCCAGTCTTATCATTGCCAATTGAAGGAGAGAAGTACGAGGTATATACCGATACTTCTGGTATTGTCCTTGGGTGTGTATTGATGCAAAATGGAAGAGTTATTGCATACTCTTCCCGACAATTAAAGAAACATGAAGAAAACTACCCGGGGCATGATTTAGAGCTAGCCGCGGTGATATTTTCCTTAAAGATCTGGAGACACTATCTCTACGGAGAACAATTCACAATATACTCCGATCACAAAAGCCTCAAATATTTATTCTCTCAAAAGGAGTTGAACATGCAGCAAAGGCATTGGCTCGAATATCTCAAGGATTTCGACTTCACTATAAAATACCATCCTGGTATGGGTGATTCCGTAGCTGATGCCCTTAGTCGAAAGTCGAGAGCAGTATTGGCATGTTGTATAATTCAAGAATGGAAGTTGCTGGAGAAATTCTTTGAGCTTAATATCAGTACAGATGAGAAGAATGGGTGTATTATTCTATCCCATATGAGTCTACATCCAGATTTGCTATCCAAAATTAAGAAGCTACAAGAAGAAAATCCTACACTGGTGGAATAAAGGACAAGCTGGACGAGAGACTTGATTTCAAGCTGGCATCTGATGGATGATTGCTATTCTATGAACGGACATGTGTGCCAAACTATCCTGAACTGACAAAGAAGGTTCTTGAATAAGCTCACCGATCGAGATACGTAATTCACCCTAGAGCCACTAAGATGTACCAAGACTTGAAACAGACTTTCTGGTGGCCTACTATGAAGAGGGAGGTAGTAGGCTTTGTATCTCGCTGCCTGACATGCCACCAAGTGAAGGCGGAACATCTGAAACCTGTTGGAAAATTATATTAGCTAGAAATTCCCAAGTGGAAGTTGGAAGATATCGGCATGGATTTTATCATGGGCTTGCCCAAGTTTAGGGGCGGACATGATGAAATTTGGGTAATCATCGATCGCCTAACTAAATCGGCTCATTTCTTGCCTATCAAGAGCCGATGGTCAGTTGATATCCTTGTTGCCTTGTATATCAAAGAGATGGTTAGATTGCATGGAGTCACGGTGTCAATTGTATCTGACCGAGACCCACGCTTTACCTCTCATTTCTGGAAAAGTCTATAACATTATCTGGGGACTAAACTCAACTTCAGCACTGCATTCCATCCCCAGACAGATGGTCAGACTGAAAGGACAAATCAAGTTGTTGAAGATATGTTAAGATCATGTATTATAGATTTTGGCGAAAGCTAGCATGACCACTTACCCCTAGCCGAGTTTGCTTATAACAACAGCTGTCAAGCCAGTATCCAAATGGCACCTTTCGATATACTTTATGGCAGGAGTTGCCGATCTCCAATATGCTGGGATGAAGTCGGTGAAAGACAAATTCTAGGCCCAGAGATGGTAAGAGATTCAACCGAGAAGATACACCTCATACAAGAAAGACTCAAGATAGCACAGTCAAGGCAGAAGTCATATGCTGACAACAGGAGAAGAGATCTGGAATTTCAAGTTGTAGACCATGTTTTTCTCAAGATATCTCTCGGCCGATGTATTAGAAGATTTGGTGTTAAGGGTAAACTTACACCAAGGTTTATTGATCCATTCGAAGTATTGGAAAGAGTGGGCGAGGTCGCTTACCGCATTGCTTTGCCTCCACAACTATCAAAAGTGCACAATGTATTCCATATTTCTATGTTGAAGAAGTACGTGCACGATCCTTTCCATGTCATTGACCACAATGACTTAATGATACAAAAGGACCTTACCTACGAGCAAAGGCCGATGAAGATCATCAACCGAGAAGTCCAAGTTTTGAGGAACAAGATGATCCCTATGGTAAAAATCCAATGGAATCAATGCTCAGAACAATAAGCTACATGGGAAACCGAGGAGTCTATGAGAAGGAGATTTCCGGAGTTATTGTAGACTTTAAGTACTCTGCACTCTCTTTGTCACCCTGCATGCAGTTGAATTTTGGGACCAAATGCTTTTAAGTGGGGGAGGGTGTAGCACCCCGGATAAAAATGATAGTGAAAGCTGAACTTTTGCTAAATGAATAATCCTACATGAAGGCCTTTGAAGAGGGGCTATCTCTTGCTCCTTAGCGGGGAAGAGGATGACCACGTACACTTGAAATGTTAACTGCAAGAAGGGAAATGAGTCAGAGGTGTCTAGGGATAGATCCCTAGGGAAGACCCTCCGATGCTTAAGTCAACAAAGTAGTAGAGCTCGGATGCAAAGGGAATAGTTAGGAGGAAGGTGGGAGCGTGAGATCCCTCTGTACCAAAAGATGAAGTGGTTCCTACTCAGGGTTTTTGGCTCTTGCCTTGCTTACCTCTTTGTAGTAGGGCTTATCCAGTTTAAATAGTGGCCCATCGTACGACTGATCCCTGTAAGCAGATGGGTCTCAGGGGAGGTTACGTCTTTCATGCGTACTCCTTATAGCACGCAGACTCTTGGTCTCCCCTATCCCCTTGAGCTTCCTGCCATTAAGGGACTCGCAACGGCCGTACTAAGAAGCTTCCATTAGTGAGCCCGAGCGATAGGCACTTGCCCAGGAGTGGTCTCCCGAGCGATGAGTGTATGGTCGGGACAGGGAATAGGGGTCTCCAAGGGAGCTTTCCCGATCGAACTGATGCTCGGACTTCCCAACCCGAAGGCCGCCTAGGAAGCGCTTGTACCGAGTGAGTTTTTTGGCTTTATACTAAGTGGGCCCGGGGGCTACCACTTCAAGGAGTTGGGCTTCGTTTGGTCTGGTTGGACCCCTTTTGGACTCTCCGTGCGGGTGGCGAGATTTCCCATCTCCACTTGTCCCCCTCCTACTCCCGAGCCAAAAATTTAGGCTCGGACGAGTAGCATTTGGGCTGAAATTTTTGTGGCTCTGGTTGGGTAGAGATTTCTCTCTGGTACGAGCCACATGATGTGGCTTGCCTTGAAAATATGCCCGTCATAATGAATAAGAGAAGGCTCCTCCTTGGGAGATCGGATCGCCGCGCCACCTCCGGTTTAAGCATTGCGCATTTTGCGTCCCTTTATCTCCGGGGTTTAGGGTTTTGCCTCTCTTTGAATTTACTTTTGAGGGGGGCTCCTGTGCCGTGAGAGCAGCTCGGAAGAGCAGAGAATCGTTGTGGCCATCAGAGCTAGGGGAGCATCCTGAGGCAGTGATTCGTTAGCTTCCTTCTCCTCCAGAGTCTTCAGATTCAGAGCTTTCCCCTTCTTCTCCCAGTTCTTCTGTCTGTTCCATGGCGGACCAAAATCCAGGGGTCGAGAGCCGAGAGGGAGAATAGGCCTCGAGGACTTTTTAGGTGACATCGGAGCCTCTTCGCAGTGAGCTGGGTGAGGCGGACGTGAAGCGACTGGAGAATCAGTATGGACTGCCATGGCAATTAAAGTTCCTCGCACCTGAGCCTCATGAATCCAGTTTGGCCGCTCGTTCTGGCCTCTTTTGTTCTTTCCTATTGGCCTGGAAGTGCGGCTTTCGGCTGCCCCTCCATCCTTTTGTTGCCGAGTTGCTTTGGTTGTACCGGCTGGCTCCTGTCCAGCTGGTCTCCAACTCTTACACCCTCATCTTCTCCTTCACCTTCCTCTGTGGCAAGAGGGGGGTGCACACCTCGCTGGACCTCTTCCACTATCTTTTTGAGTTGAAGGATAATTCTTTTGCCGGGAAGGGCTTCTTCTTCATCCAGGTGAGGCGGGGAAGGAGTTGTGTGTCCCTTTCTGTGAAGGATTCTTCTCATAAGGGGTGGAAGACCCAATATTTTTGGGTGGGCCCGTCGGCGGTTGGCGTGGTCTGGGATTTCCCGACGGCGCCCAACATTCACCCGAACATCCCTCCGGAGCAAACAGAGGTCTCTCCGGAGGTGGAGAGGGATGCTGCTATCCTTCAGCGGGACCGCCTGGGGACTGCTGAGTTGGTGACTCCATCTAACATCGAGGAGTATCTTTCTCGATTGCTGCTACCGACGGGTAAGGTTCTCAAGGACTTGTCTTCCCTCAAGCAAGTGTTTTCCTCTTCTAAATTTGCGCTTCTTCACGCAGATCTACGACGAGCGGCCGAGGAGGAGGAGGAGGAGGCACCGTTAGTCGAGCAGGAGGTCATCAATGTGGATGATACGCTGGCTCCAAGCGATCTCCCTGCTTCGGAGGGCTCGTCCCGCGCCCGAGAAAAGGGCAAGGGGGTCACCCGGGATGATGCTTCTGAACGCCGTGGGGTCAAGCGGAAGGATCCTGTGGTGAAGTTGTTGCGGTCTTCGATGTAGGCTCAGTCTACTGAGAAGAAGCGGGTGAGGAAGGCGGAGGCCGCCCGCCAGGTTGATGAGGTTCCCCTGTTGCCTCCTCCCTCTATGGTGCAAGAGGGGGCAAATGATGAAGGGATCGTGGCTGATGCTGGGGCACCGAGCGAAGCAGAGGGGGCCCTAGATGGAGGAACCCAGTCCGAGCCGGTCGAGGCTGGAGGGTCACAGGATGTAGCGACTCGATCGCAACCGATCGAGGCCGGGGAGGTGCACGGCATGGCTGCTCATCCCGAGTCAACCGTTGGGGCCCCCGAGGAAGGATTGCTTGGGGAAGGTGCCCCAATCCCGACTGCTCCGGAGAGAGTTTCCCTTCCCTCAACCAGTTCCTTCAGCGTCCGGGCCTCCCTGTACCGGAGGTGCCATTCTATAGCTTCGGGGGTTGTGCGAGAGAAGCTCCAGAGGGGTCCCCCCTCCACGTTTTTCGAGCAACTTATGGAAGGCAACCTGATCTTGGCCCAGCTCGGGGCTGAGGCAATAGGTGCGTATGCTCGGGTGGAGTCGGGGCGGGAGGCTCTCTCATGGGCCCGTGGTGCGCTCTGAAGACCCGCGATCAATGACACCCAAGAGGGGGGTGAATTGGGTGATTACCAATTTTAGGAAAACTTTTGGCCTTTTATAAAATATATGATACAAAGCTAGTTAGGAGATTCAAAGCTATTTGAACACAAATTGGATTTAACAAAATTTATATGATAAGATATAGATTAAGCAAGATAGACGAAGATAAATCCAGAACAACAATTTAAACTAACGTTTATGTAGAATGGAGATAGAGGAAATGGAGCAAACCACACAATACAAACACAATACACAGCGGTTTTTAAGGTGGTTCGGATGCACGACGGTAATCCTACGTCCACCCCTCACCAAATCCTATGAGGCTTCACTCGAGGATAAAACACTAAATGGAGACGACGCTCCAACCACACACGCAGGACGACACCTGCACACACACACAGGGACGCACCCCAAAACACACACACACACGGAGACAAGGTCTCGAACACGATCCAACAAGCGGATCACAAACACACACACCCGCTGCCACAAGTGCAGCAATGCACACATACGAGACAGAACGGATCTAAATAGACCCACACACACACAAACGCAGATCTAGGAAGATCCACGCACACACGAATCAAATACAACACACATACACACCACCACGGATCTAAGAACGATCCACACACACACAAGTTCTTGCAGTTTATGATAAACACAATTACAATACCCAAAACATAAAGACGATGAGGCTTAGTTTAGAAAACTCCTGTTTTGGGTTCCCCTTGAATGCATGTTGCAGATCTTGAACGTATCTTCACTTGATCGGAGCTTCAATCCGTGCTTGCTTGGCTTTTCTTCTTTCTTGCTTGCTTGGCTTCTCTTCTTTCTCCCTTAGGCACTCTTCTTGGAATCCTTGCTTGCTTCCTTGGCTCTACTCTTCCTTGGAGGTTGCTACCTTCAGATTTGGCTTGAAACACCTTGGAGATGGATGAAGATCTTGCTGCACGAAGTACTATTCACGGAGCTACAGTGCCCTCTCCTTTCACCTTGGATAGCCTCCTCTTAATCTGCCTTGAAGCCCTCTTGGATAGATAGGGTTTGTAGCACCAAATGAGAGTTTTATAACTCTTGAATGGCCCTTGGACAAGCCCCAGACCAGATCCACGAAATCTGGTGTAATTGGGGGCAAAAGGATTAAAGAAATGGGTGGAAAGACCACCCTTCGAACTTGAACCAAAAGTCAACAAAAGTAGTCCTCGGGGCTAGCGGTCGACCTACAGAGGCCAGCGGTCGACCGCCAGGGGCCAACCTGTAGCTGTGTGGCTGCTGGGAAAAATGGTCGACCGCTAGGTCCTGGCGGTCGACCGCCAGGTTTACAGGTTCCCAATTTTCAGTTCTGTGATTTCAGGTCGACCGCCAAGGGTCCACAGGTCGACCACCAATCTTCAAACCTGCAAAAATGAAATGTTAGACCAATGAAACATGTCCAAAAGTCAAGAGCTTCAAGTCCATATCAAATCCATGTGTTTTGGGATTGAAAACAACTTAGAATATGCTTTGAGCATTTCTAAATTTTGTTCCGGGGGCTCCGCCCCCAGAAACCCCCGCAAGGGGCGTTGCCCCCTTGACCCCCGCGATCTGACCGCACAGGTCGATCCACGGGCGAGGGCGCACGATGGCCAGAAGGGTTTCATGTTTAAGGTGCATGAATGAGGTGTATTAATGAAACATATATGAAATATCCATGGTTAGATTGATGCTTTAACAAGGTAAGTATCTTACCAATGGCTCTTGATAGTAAATGACATATATCACCTGTTTTGGATTGCAGAGGAGCAGGGTGCTTATTCACAAGTTTAGTTCGCCAGGTGACGGCCATGTATTTGATCCTGCAAGCAAGATTGTTAATGTTAATACCATGCTTGTTCACATTAAAGAGGTTATGAAACCTCTTGCCTCTTGTAAAAATAATTCAATCAAGCATGAATCAAGACCATGTACCATTGCCATTCGCCATCTCAAACATATTTAAATATGAATGTGCAATCAACCATAAGTTTAGTTATCATCACTCAATCACACATTAAGTTTAGTTATCATCAAAACCATAACGCCAACAATCATCAAATTCATAACTCAACACGCTCGATCGTAAGGTTGAGCGTCAGACTCTTGATCTTGGTGACCTTCGTCGGGAGGTGGCCCCACTTCGGGCTCAGGTGCAGTCGAGCCAAGCGGAGGCTCGGTCTTTGGTAGAGCAGCTGGCCCAGGCCCGTCGTATGGTCGACCGGAAGAATGAGCTCCTGGAGGCAGAGCGTATGATTTAGGTCGAGCGTGGCGAGCAGTGGAAGGCTGAGCGGGAGGCGCTCGAGGGCCGAGTCCAGGGGGCCAAGGATGCATTGACCGAGGCCGAGAGAAGGCTGTCCGAGTCAGAGCAGAGAATAGCCGAGCTCGAGAGGCAGGAGGAGTTAGCCGGGATGGAGGCACTCGAGCGACATAAGTGATCAGAGGCCTATCACGCGGCTCTTCTCCAGGTTGCCTTCCCTTATTATGAGTCAGGCTATCGTCAGGGCCTTCGGAAGGGCTTCTCCCAGGGATTCAATTGAGCCGTCATAGAAGCAGAAGCCCAAGCGTCTAGGCTCATTTTTCCTTTCGGGCAACGCTATGACTCGGACTGGGGTTCGACCGACTCTTCCCATTATACATCGAGCGAAGAGGAGGGTCGAGAGTCCTCATCCTCGTCCGAGCGACCGCCAACTCCAGTAGCCTCGGGAGGGCGCACGACCGAGACAGTTCCCACACAGGTGGGGTCAATGCCTGGGTCGACCGTCACCGAGAATACTAGGGGCAGATTGTCTGGTGTTGAGGAAGCCTTGCCTGCCGAGCCTGAAGATGGGCCTGAGGCCTGATGTAATAGCTCTCTCTTTCTTTTCTTTTTCCCATATGTAGCCATGTAAGGATTTTTTAGAAAATATAAGAGTGGCAGTATTAAATGCTGAATTGACTGTTTCTTACCGCTTTTGGTGTGATTTGACTATCGGATTCATAGTCGTTGGCGAAGGCGCCGATTTTCTCTGCAGATATCGCGCGCGCCGATATGTCAAATAACTAACATGGCGCTGGCACCTTTCCATTTTCCATACCACCCTTAATGACTTGCCGCTTCGCGTGTCCCATTGGTGGGATGTTGAGAAATGAGGTAAGCATATCAGGGAAAGCCCTTTTAGCATGTTTTGTATGAGGAGAGTCATTTAAGGTGATCAGCTCCCCCTTCGGCCTATAAAAGGTCCGAGGGACGTCTCCTTTTCCTTTCATCGCTTAAGGCCATCCCTGGCAGTTTCTCCTTCTTTCCCTTCCGTGAGGCGTTGTGCTGTCGGTCTTGGCGGGGCATGAAAAGTGCTTCAGAGGATGATGATGCAGATGGCGGTAGGAGGGAAGCTCCTACTGTTTCAGTCTGGAAGAGGGTTCGTCAATCGGGGGTCAGTTTTGGAGAGGGTTCGTCATGCCGGGGCATGTCGCCCTCCTGTTCTTGACTCGCCGACACCATCCCAATGGGAGGGGGGAGCTCATTAAGCTCCCTCCTTTCTTGGCCTCCCCCTGCCTCCTCATCCATCTCTGCCGTTTTCTTTTTCTCCCTCCTTCTTCACTCTTCGGAGGGTGCCTACTCCCTCTGCCTTCCAAAGAGTTGGCCGAGAGGAGGCCTTCACTTGTATTCCTTCCTCTTCTTCCCTCTCTTTTTGTTGTTTCCCCTCTTTTCCTCTTTCCTCCGAGCTTTCCTCAAACCAACGAAGCCGGCAATCCTTTGTCCGAGCCAGTTTCCACATGAGGCAGAGTCAGTGGCTGGACGTAGGAGCGCTTACTGGGTTGGCCGAGCGTTTTGCTCGCGTAATAGGGCCACAGGGTGTAATTTTTGTACATGTATACTGTATTGGCTACGGCCTACTTGATGTACATCAAATTTAATAAGAAGAGAAGAATTGTATTTATTCTACTTTGCTTACATGTGCATGCTTGCCAAATTATCAAAAGTAGAACTTGCAAAGATTTGTTGCATTCCATGTCCAAGGGATGGGTGTTCCTTCCATGGTGGACAATCGGTATGCTCCTTTCTCGAGCGTCTCGACCACTCGGTAGGGGCCTTCCCAGGTAGGGGCCAGCTTCCCCACCGCCTCTAGTGGCCGAGATGCTTCGGCTTTTCTCAGGACGAAGTCTCCCGGTTGGAAGTGTCTGTCTCGGACTCTGGAGTTGTAGTATTGAGTGATGCGCCGTTGGTACTCCATTGCTCGGATCTTTGCAATCTCTCGGATTTTGTCTGCTAGGTCGAGGTTCTCTCGCAGTTTCTGCTCATTTACCTCAGGTTTGAAGTGGGTGACTCGGAGAGAGGGATTACTGACCTCCAATGGAATTATGGCTTCCGTGCCATACACCAGCTGAAAGGGCATTTCACCGGTGGCCGTCCTCGGAGTAGTTCGGTGCGACCATAGTACGCTAAATAATTCCTCGAGCCAGCTACCCTTGGCCTTGCCGAGCCTAGTTTTGATGCTTTTTAAGATAGTCTTATTGGCATTTTCGACCAGTCCGTTAGCCTGAGGGTGGGCTACCGAAGTGAAGTGGTTGTGAATGTTCCGGTCGACACATCTATCTCTGAAGTCATAAGAATCAAACTACCCACCGTTATCACTCACGATAACTCGGGGGACACTGTAGCGACAGATGATCAACTTCCAATCAAAACTTCATACGACTGACCTGGTGATCCTGATGGTGGCTTTGGCCTCGATCCACTTGGTGAAATAGTCGATGGCGATGATGACAAACTTCTTCTGATCTTGAGCCGCGGGGAATGGCCCCAAGATGTCGATCCCCCACCGAGCGAAAGGGTACGGCTCGACAAGGGTGATGAGCTCCGCGGCGGGTTGATGGATCAGGTGGTCGAAGCGCTCACATCGATCGCACTTCTGTACGTAGGTCGTGCAGTCACGCTGGAGAGTGGGCCACAAGTAACCCTACCGAAGCAAGATCCTGGCGAGTGATCTTCCTCCTTGGTGCGCTTCGTAGGTGCCTTCGTGTACTTCCTGAACCACTTGGCTGGCTTCGTCGGCACTGATGCACTTGAGGAGGGGACCAGAGAAAGATCTGCAGTACAAGGCCTCGTCTAGCATGACAAAATGCCAAGCTTGGCACTTCAGCTTCTGAGCCTCCCGAGGATCGGTGGGCTCTTGAGAATCCTAGAGCCAGGATATGTAGGGGGTCCGCTAGTCACTCGGGGGTGCCGGGTCAATAGTCATAAGCTCGAACTCGATGCTCGGTCACCCGAGCTCTTCGAGAAAGACCGATCGTGTACCTGCGGGGTCAAGCGAGGAGGCCAGTCGAGAGAGGGCATCCGCTCGAGAGTTTTCCTCTCGAGCTATCCGGACTACCTAAAAGCTCTCAAAGAGTTGGGCCATCCTCTTTACCGCATGGAGGTACTTGACCATTTATCCTTCCCGAGCTTCATAATCACCGTTGACTTGGCTAGCGACCAATTAGGAGTCAGTGTGGATTCTGACCTGCTCGGCCCCCAGTCGTACAGCCATCCTGGCCCCTGAGATAAGGGCTTCGTACTCTGAGGCATTGTTAGACGCCTGGAAGTTGAACTTCATGGCATACCGTAGCTCCGCTCCTTCGGGGGACTTGAGGAGGACACCAGCACCGCATCCGACCGAGTTGGAGGACCCGTCGACCAACAGATCCCACGTGGGCCCGGGCACTGGTGGAGGTACTTCTTCAATCAGGACCGTGCTTTCGGTGATGAAGTCTGCGACAGCCTGTCCTTTGATGGTCGAGCGGGGGCGATACGACATATTGTAGGCCTAGAGCATGATGGCCCATTTGACTAGGCGTCCCGAGGTTTCAGGGTGAAAGAGGATCTTCTTCATGGGTTCACCGGTCAATATGACGATGGAGTGCCCTTGAAAGTAGGATCTTCTTCAGGGGTTATCCAACCCCCAGCTACTCATTTCCCTTCCCCAAGCACCTCTCCACCTCCCCAAGGCTGAAGGAGATTCACCCTAGGCCAAAATTCAAATCTCCCTCCCATTTGGCTATGCCCCCTCTCCTTCCCTCTCTCCCTTCCAACCCAAATTCGCAGCTATTGATTTGTATTGGTTCCTTTGAAATGAATGTGAACATCAACCATGGAAGTATGAAAATTGAACGATGTGCAATATGCAATCAACCTATGAACATGTGTAACATGAACCTAGGCAATCAACATGGATTCTAAGCATGGGCATGCCATCCCTATCAGAAATAAGCAAGGGAAACGGAAAAACACACGCCGGGGCGTGGAGCAAAGGAGTAAATGAAAACACACACCGTAGGTGTGGGACAAGCAAGCAAAAGCAAGTAAAGAAGAAATATGATGAGAGAGAGAAGACTAATGCCCGAACTAGAAAGATGTGATCACCACAAAAGTATTAAAGTAGCCAAAACTAAGATAAATACCTTGGAAATATGTGGATGCAACACCCGCCCACGGGAGAAAGAAGACTGCACTTCTGCGAATAATGACGGTCGAAGACAGGCATGGTAGATGAAGATGACAGTCTTACGATAAATCGCTAGAGGACTTTAGCGCTCCGATACACAACTTCCAAAGAATAGCAGAATATGAACTTTGGGACTTTGATCTCCACTTCTTCCAGCCGGGCAGAAGACTTGGGCCTCGTGCTATGGACCTGTAAAACCTGCAAAAACGTGTAGAGACACAGAAAAACACCCAGATCAGCCCTTTGAAGAGTGTAGTAACTATAATGGAAGAAAACTTGAAAACATGCAATTGGAAGGGGAATACCTGGGAGGTTGGTTTTTTAACCCCTGTGGGGCATTTTAAAAGATGGGAGGAGGTTTTAAAATGATGCAGAAGATGAAGAACGTGAGAGAAGAAGAGGGAAGATGCTATGAGAGGAAATAAGAACTAAGAACACAAGAAAACACTAAAAAAATCCTTGGAACTTGATACTCCCTGGACTTAGGAAGCAGATGGACATGGGAAGTAGTTCTCCTTGATTGGTTCTAGCTCCAGGATGCGGCAGCACTTCGACGCGAACTCCAAAAATCTCCTCCTCAAGCTATGAAGTCAAGGGTTCTATTTATAGACCCTCAAACTCTAGGTCCGAGTTGGAGAGATAATGACTCGAAATCAAGCCTGACACCAAATAATCTTTAAAGATAATACTCCCAAGAGTTCATAGAAACAAACGAGAGCTTCTAAGGATGAGTATCGAAAGAGAAATCGTCAGATCAAACTCTTAATTCGGCCACGACGCAGCAGAGAAAGAGCAGTTCTGCTAGAACTCTCTGTCTGATGTAACGGCCTTACGATAAACTGCCACAAGCATTTAACGGCCAAAGAATGGACCGCCATCCAGCATTATCCAACAAAACATAAGGCCAACGGGTGAAGTTTTCGAAATAAGGACTCTGCAAGAAGTTGGCGGTCCAAGGTTCATGCACCAGAAGCATATGACGGTCCCATGATAAACCGCTACAGCATAACGGATAAGACAGAAGGAAAGATGGAAGGAAAGACGTTGGCTTTTGGACTCTAGCGTCATCTAGCGGTCGAAGGGAGGAGCGCCACAATGCCTCTAACGACCATACGATAAACCGCCAGAGCTCAACGGATAAGATAGAAGGAAAGACGTTGGCTCTGGACTCCGACATCATCTAGCGGTTCATAGATAGACCGCCAACAACGTCTAACCACCGTTCAATAGACCGCCATAGACAATGCAGGTCAACACAAGAAAAGATCGGGTCGGTGCAACAGTGGATCAGGTTGGTGCAACAGTGGATCAGGTCGGTGCACATGTGCAGAAAATGGTCAAAGAATATACTGCCAACAACGTCTAACGGCCGTGTTATAGACCGCTAGGTGCCAGATTGCAACAAAACCATTGAAAGCCCACCAAGCTTCAACCCACGGAAAACAAATAAGGAGCGAGAACAAATCAAGGAGAATGACGTATGAAATAAGCCCCAAAAACTGACTAAGATGGCCCAAAAATGGCGTATAACTCAGAGCATCATAAAGATAAGTAAGCAGATGACCCAACTCATTAGTTATAAAATGGGTGTCAACAGATGCCCCTCCTTAATGTCCTCTTTGCAGGGGAACGAGCGGAGGTGAAGTGAAAGTAACATAGAACATGGAGGTGAAACGGAAATGAAGCGGAGTGGACTGAAAGTGGACGTTAAGGTAAACTGACACTCGTTCTAAACCAATAAGTGATAGTGATGTGACACAACCTCGGACCTAATGCAAGCAAGCACAATCGCATTCAAATGGGCCGAATTGGGCCACCGCTCTATCGACACTCACCCAAGCCCGGGGTAACTTGGCAATGCCAAGGTGAGGTTGAGGGGTTGGGCCCTTGCTGGTAGAGGGCCAGCAAGGCCAAGATGGGATTCCCAATGGGTGTGGAAGCCCAATTCAATGGGGCCGACGAAGTGCCGAAGGCACCGGTTGCACTTTTCCCACGGTGATCACTCAAGGCAATGGGGCTTGAGGATCGAGCTCTCACTCGCATAACCAGCGGAACTAGAACTTATATTGAAAGACAAGCACTAATGGAGTGAGGTGTGAGCACTTACTCGACCGGTTTGAAGAAACCGATCCCGCTCGGAGACAAGGGCGAGCGGGGAGGCGAGTGGATCCCCACACGCCGCGGCGGTGTCGCTTGACCTGCCCAAAGAAGTTACAACACTACACCTCTCGCAGGAGGGGGACCTTGGGGTGGGGGTTAATGATATTACAAGCAATACTACCTCCACACAGGGAGGGGCCTTCACCCGGCCAAGCGGGGAGGGGGAAACTAGGAGCAAAAGCGATAAGAAGTTGGGAAGCCGAATCTGCCTGCTGTCTGGGAGGGAGGACTGATAGTCGAAGTTGGGGCTGCAAAAGTTGATACAGAATTTTTCTGATGGCGAGACTAGGGGGGAACTCTTCGTTACTGGTACTGGAACAACTCAGAATTTTTTAAATTTCTTCTGGTACCACTGCTGACCGGGGTGGAGCTTCGAACAGAGTGGCAAGTTCTGGGACTGGCAGCTTCAGATTTCCAACCGCAGGTTGCAGAGAATGCTCCGATGGCTCCCGGACTCCGAATCGAGAACCGCCAGAGTTGTTGGAATTTTGGACGAGTCTTCTTCACAGAAAAACTGACGGGGATGCTAAAAGATGCCGGAGAAGACCTGGAGGCTATGAACAAGGATGACTGGTCGGGGTAGACTGTGGGGAAGCAGATCCATGCAGCAGAGGGAGAAAATTGATAACTTCTGCTACTGGATTCCGAACGGAGTTCCGCTTCTTGATTCTGAACGTAGACAGAGCGATGAAGAACTTTGTAGAAGAGCTTGGGTGCTTATTCCTCCGAGGTTCGTCGTGGCAGTGCTTCTAATACGGTTCTGGTACTCAGCAGGGATAGCTCTGCGCCATTGTGGAAGAACGAAGCTCCTGGGCAGCACACAGCTCGGATGAAGACGAAACCACTTCTGTTGCGAAGAAGACAGGGAGACACTTCTGTGGATTCCTCTTGTGCCTTCAAACTCGTCCGGAAGAAGTCGTGGTGGCTGCTGCAAGTTGCTGGTTCATCTACAACCTCTGGACAGCAAACTGCAACTTCGAAGTAGCTTCCAATGACCAAGAAAGAAGAAGGGGAAGGGGGTAGATGAGTGTGGGAGTGACCCCTGGTTGTAAGGGGGTCTTGGAGGGGGTGTTCTAAGGTGTGGGAGGTGGAGAATAAGGTCTGGAAGAGGGTCCAACAGATGGTGGTAGTGGGGGCTGCGAATTTGGGAAGGTGGGTGAGAGGGAAAGGGTATTTGAAAATGGGTTTAAGGGTGGGGTTAATTTGTTTGTCTTGGGAATGGGGGGGGGTTGTGTTGGGGAAGGGAATGGGTGCTTGGGAAAGTGGGAAGGGTGCTTGAGAAAGTGGGAGGGGTAGTTGGGGGTTGGATGGTGAGGAGAGGGTTGGTGGAGGGGGTTTTGGGAAGGGATGGAGTATTGATGAGGGTTGTGGGGAATGGGAAGAGGCTTAAATGGGGTAGGTGGGGAGTGGAGGTGGTTGGGAAGGGAGGAGAGAGAAGAAAATTCGAATATGGGTGTTGAGGAGAGAGAAAGTGGAGTGAAAAGAGAGATTAAGAGAGGGAAGGGTGGGGAATCTCTCCCCTAGGGTTTCTCACCCAAAAAATGGAATCTCTCCACTAGATAAGAAGTGTAAACTCTCAAAATGGCAAGTTTTTCATTCATTGATTTATTAAGTTGGAATGGAGGGAATGGGGTCCTATATATAGGAAACCCATATTTCTACAAAAGTCCCTGACAATTGACTCAATGACAAATAACCGAGGGGGTAGGGGAGAGCCCTTGGGCCAAGCCCAATGAATTGGGCCCAATAGCTAACTAGACAACCTGATGACACTCAAACTTAGGGAAATGAACACAAGACCTAGGAACATGACTCAAATAAAAGGAAAAATACATCAAATGTAGCAACCCTAATAAATGAATAATTGAAATGAATTAAAACATATATATTACTGAAGTAATATATAAAAAGGAATAGGGTTAATTGGATGAAATAAAACAAAAATTAAAAATAACGCCTCTTATTAAGGCGTTAATTTATAAAGAAACGCCTCTACCAATGGCGTGAATAAAGAAAGGACGCCCACACCTACGGTCGTCAGTTCTCACGCGACCAAATGGGTAAGTAAAAGAAACGCCTCTATCTTGGGCTTGTTTTAAAACACGAAACGCCCTTTTTCAAGGCGCTTTTTAAGAAACGCCCTTATGCAAGGCGTTAATTCAAGAATACACGCCCTGACCTAAGGCGTTAATTCGGTTCGTGAACCGATCGAACCCAGAACTTATCCAAGGAAAGATTAACCTAATCTAGTAAGTGTCTAATAGAGTAAGGACTCTATTAGGGATATACTACCCTCACACAATCACTAACTCTAATAGGACTTCCAAAGTCTTATAAATAAACCTGTTCGGCCAACCCTAAATCTATTTGGACGAACTACTGCTGCACGGTACGTGAAGAACAAATTGTTCTTCTTATTCCCTTTTGTTTTTCTTGCTTCAGATTATATGAAGAATAATTAGTTTTCTTCTTGTTCAGGAAACTCTGCTACTGCCGTCGAAGAATAGGTAATATTCTTCTATCTTTTTCCTTAAACGTCGATTATAACTATGAAGATTATTAACATCTTCATCTTCCCTCTTTTTTCTCTTCCTCTACAGGTTCTGTAGCGTGAAGATCTTTGAAGAACATTTGTTCTTCTTCCGGCTGCTGCTGCTGTTGCGGATTTTCGTTGCAACAGAGCTCATCTTCTATCTCATCCTTCACGTTCCATTAAAGGTAGGTTTTCTCAAGTTACTGTAGCCCAAATGAAATTAATGCAAGATATATATATATATAAGCATGTCATGCATATGATTATTATAGTTTTCATGCGTTTTCTGAATTGTTTGAAAGAAACGCCCTGGAATAGGGCGCTATTTTAAAATAAACGACCATAACAGAGGTCGTCAATTTATTAAGAAACGTCCTGCACACAGGCGTTAATTTTACGAGATCATGACTTAAGCATGTTAAGAACGGATTATATATGAAACCTTGATTATTAATGCATGATCCTGTCTCCAAATCTAATGTCCTGCAATTTCTTGAATTCACGGCCTGTACAAGGTCGTTTTCCACGTACTAACGCCTCATAATAGGGCGTGACTTTAAAAGTAACGCCCCTTGCTTAGGCGCGTATTATCCAGAGTCCTGGTATGTTCTGAAACATAGAGTTAAGCCAGTAACGCCCCTTCCCAGGGCGTGTCTTATATAAGTCCTGCAACTTATTTATATTCTGTCAAATCCGTAATTCATGAGACGCCTGCAGCAGCAGTCGTCAAATATGAAGAAACGACCCTGTCCAGGGCGCTTTTTAGATAGAGTATTGAAATAATGAAATTCTGCGAAACGGAACATATATAAACGCCCTGATACTAGGCGTTAGTTACTTGAAAAACACCCCCGACAAGGGCGTGTTTTTCATAAATTAATGAGATTATTGAAAATTCTGTAAAATAGAAATATGTAAACGCCCCTATGTTAGGCGTTAATTACTTGAGAAACGACTTGACCTAAGTCGTTATTTTACTATAAACTGATTTTCATCTGATTTGCTAACCGATGGTTTTATATATATATCATAATATATATAAATCGGCACTATTCTCCACTCCGTGAGTATAGTCCCACGTTTCATGTTGATTTATCGATCACACTCAACTCTCATTGACATACAAGCTCTCCATTGGACATTCCGTTCCTTTGGACTAGCGAGTTAGTCATAGAGACCTCCGTAAGACTCCTCGTAGCCTTGGATTCCCTCAAGGCCGACTGAGCTGGTTGTACCCTAAAAACCCATTACACAGTTTTTGCCATGTCAATCTAAAGAAAACATGGTATACCGGCCCTTATGATTATACAAAGAGTATATCATAAGAAATTCTTAATGGGATGATGATATCATGCCATATCATGTCGTTCTTGTAAACCTCAATTCTATGATAAGAATGAGGGTATCTTACCTTTGATATACTGTTCATATGGACCTCAATTCTATATAAAGAATGTCCATATTGATTTGTCATGGTACCTAAGTTAAAGGAACCATAATCTACCTAGTTTTACCGACATCGTGATTATACCGTTATTATCGCCATTCTATGTCCTTTGTCATATTTTGGACTCTATTCTATCAAAGTTGTCATACGTATCTACAAGCTTGATTATTGAAATTCTATATTGGCTATATAAACAAGAGTGGGTGTCAAAACACATGATAAATGCCTGCGCATATAGGGCCCGATCTGGTCCTGGGAGGAGCACCCGAAAGTACTTGTGCCCATGGGAGTTAAAATGATAAGGTATCTGGCATTATACCGAGTACTTGACTTGCTTGATTGGACATTCCACACACATCTTGTACTTGAATCGTACTTGACTTTACATGAAATGCGTGGCCCGAAAAAGGGTAATTTACTTGCTTGATACATGATAGCCAAAGTTCTTGACATGACTCGATAATGGTACTTGCTTGAATATCTTGAATAACTTGTATCTTGTTCATGAAAGTTCATCTTATTTCTTTAATATTACATTCTCTCTATCTTGTCGTTTCATGCGAGCATGCATAGCTTTATTGCATCCATGAAAATGTAATTACTTAAACCACTTGCTAGTACTTGAGATATAATTTCCTACTGAGCGTTCGCTCATCCCGTTTGTCCCTTTTTACTTTTCAGGTAAGTCCGACGACGATGGAAGTCAATCGGATGGGAATGGTCAAGAGTGAAAGTGATAGAGCTTCTACAAGTGTCGTCTAGTCTTTTCCATAGTTTCTTGAGTCAACTATGTATTCTTTTCCTTTTTATTTAACAGAGTATTGGATTTGTAATAGTCTATCCATTATGAAATAAAGGATTGGGTTATCTTGCTATTTTGCGCATCTCTGTCTTTGTGTCGAATACATGACCACTCTGATTGACATGATTGATATAGACACGTCGCGCATCTCCGGGTATCTTCCGCGCTCGGGGCGTGACAGTCTTTGTGGTATCAGAGCCTAAGGTATTCAATTCCTAGGAAACCCAAGTCCAAGGATAGGTTTCAAAACCTTTAACCAAGTGAGAGTGGGTAGAACCAAGGGTTAAATGATCAATGAGTCCTTTATAAGATCATAGTGATATAATACTAACATAGCTATTGTAATTGTAGGATAATGGCTGCCGAACGTGCTCAATGGCGCAACATGCAGCGTACCCTTCAAGGGATGACCCAAGTGCTACAACAGGTAGCACAAGGTGGTGCTCCACGAGCTGGAAGCTTACACCAAGCATTCAAGAATATGAATCCCCCGAAGTTCATGGGATCGACCGATCCAGACGATGCCGAGCATTGGGTTCGGGAGATTGAACGTATATTCCGTGTTATGCAATGCACGGATCAGGACAAAGTCTTATTAGCTACTTTCCAGTTAGAAAAGGATGCTAGATGCTGGTGGGTGTCGATTGAAGCTACAATTGACCCAACTCAAGTTACATGGGGAGAATTCGTTGAATATTTCAACGCCAAATATTTCTCTGATAGGGTCCAGGAAAAGAAGGCCGCCGAATTTGCCGCATTAAAGCAAAGATCTTTATCGGTGGCTGATTATGAAGCACAGTTCTCTAGACTGTCTAGATATGCTAAGCATTTAATTGGCACGGAAAAGATGAAAGCCCGTAGATTTCTTAATGGGCTTAGGCCCCACTACATTACTCAACTGGCGCCTATGGATATTCAAGTTTATACTGAAATAGTGCGCCGAGCTCAGTTGCTTGAAGATGCCACGGAACTATCTGATAGGATCCGTGGGAAAGACAAAAAGGAGCAAGTCACAAGTTCGGGTTCTTTTAAACCCAACTTTAAGAAGAGGCCCAATAATGGAGGTTCTTCCTCTCAAGATCAGAAGTTCAAGAAATCCAAGCCTTTCTCTATCACCACTACCCCTTCAAACGTAGTATGCAAGCATTGTGACAAGGCTGGTCACAAAACAGAAGAATGCTGGAGGAAACTAGGAGCATGTCTCCGTTGTGGGAGTCGTGAACATCGGATTCCCGATTGTCCATTAATGAATGACCAAGACGGTGAGGGTAAACGCCCAGTGACAAGGAACGCGCGTCTTCATGCAATCCAAGAGACCGAACCAGAAGAAGAAGGCGGATTGGTGGAAGGTACATTAAAAATTTGTTCCAAATATGCACATGTCTTATTTGATACGGGTGCATCGCATTCCATTATTTCCAAGAAGTTTGCTGACCCATTACCTCTAGAACCAGAATGGATGAAGATAATATTGTCTACTCCTCTCGGAAACGAGACGGATATCACACATCATTACCAAAATTGTGAGGTATTGGTTCGAGGAAAGAATTTTCCTATTGATCTTATCTGCTTAGATCTAAAAGAATATGATGTTATACTAGGAGCAGATTGGTTATCCAAATACCAGGCAACGGTTGATTGCCGTGATAGCAAGATTGTTTTCAAGGAATTTCCGGAACTGACTTATACTAGTCCTAAGAGTCGAAGCAAATCCCCTCTTATTTCGGCTCTTCGAGCAAGCAAGCTCGTCAGGAAAGGATGTGTATCCTTCCTTGCTTTTGTCACTAATAAAGAAGCTAAGGAAACCAAGATAGAAGACGTTCAAGTAGTACGAGAATTCCCAGACGTATTTCCGGAAGAATTGCCGGGATTACCCCCGCAAAGAGATGTGGCCTTTACCATCGACTTAGTCCCTGGTGCTGGTCCGGTTTCAAAGGCACCATATAGAATGTCCCCTGCAGAACTAAAAGAATTAAAGAAGCAATTGATGGAACTAATCCGAAAGGGGTTTATTAGACCAAGTACCTCCCCTTGGGGAGCACCAGTCTTATTTGTAAAGAAGAAGGATGGATCCATGAGATTGTGTATTGACTATCGACAGTTGAATCATCTTACTATCAAGAACAAGTATCCACTGCCGAGAATCGATGAATTGTTTGATCAGATTTCAGGATCCAAATATTTCTCCAAGATTGATCTCCGGTCGGGATATCATCAATTAAGGATCAAGGATGATGACATTCACAAGACCGCATTCAGAAGCAGGTATGGCCATTACGAATTTGTTGTTATGCCTTTTGGACTAACAAATGCCCCTGCTGCCTTTATGCAGTTAATGAATAGCATATTCAGGCCTTACTTGGATCAATTCATAGTAGTCTTCATCGATGATATATTGATATATTCTAAGACTAAGGAAGAACATGAAGAGCATTTGAGGATTGCATTGCAAGTCTTGAGGACAAATCAATTATATGCTAAACTCAGCAAATGCGAGTTCTGGCTTGAAGAAGTGGCTTTTCTCGGACATGTCATATCCAAGGACGGTTTATCTGTGGATCCGTCAAAAGTTGAAGCTGTGAGAAACTGGGAGAGACCCACTAATGCAAGCGAGATCAGAAGTTTCTTAGGTCTTGCAGGCTATTATCGGCGATTTATCAAAGATTTCTCTAAGATCGCCGTACCACTTACAAGATTAACTCGTAAGGAGATCCGATATGAATGGAGTGAGGAATGTGAAAGCAGTTTCCAAACTCTCAAGGATCATCTCACCACAGCTCCAGTCTTAGCCCTACCAATTGAAGGAGAGAAATTCGAGGTCTACACTGATGCTTCTGGCATTGGCCTCGGATGCGTTCTAATGCAACATGGGAAGGTCATAGCATATTCTTCTCGTCAACTGAAGAAGCATGAGGAGAATTACCCCGTCCATGACTTGGAATTGGCCGCGGTAGTATTTGCCCTAAAGATATGGAGACACTATCTCTATGGGGTACAGTTTACTGTATACTCCGATCACAAAAGTCTCAAATATCTATTTTCACAAAAGGAGCTGAACATGAGACAAAGACGTTGGCTAGAATATCTCAAGGACTTCGACTTCAATATACAATTCCATCCCGGAAAGGGTAATTATGTTGCTGACGCCCTTAGTCGAAAGCCGAGAGCAAAGATAGCAAATTGTATGATACAAGAATGGAGGTTACTTGAACAATTCTCCGAGCTCAATATAAGCTTGGACACGGAATCCAAATTAGTCACACTATCCCATGTAAGCATACAGTCAGATTTGTTATCTGAGATACAAACACTTCAGGATGACGATCCTATGTTAATAGAAATCAAAGGCAGATTAGAAGGACAATCTGATTTTCAACTAACTTCTGATGGAAGATTATCGTTCAAAGATAGAACTTGTATACCCGATTGTCCGGAATTAAAGAAGAAGATCTTAGATGAAGCTCACAGATCAAGATACACTATTCATCCTGGATCAACTAAAATGTACCAAGATGTAAAGAGGAACTTTTGGTGGCCCAATATGAAAAGAGAAATAGCGGACTATGTATCACGCTGTCTCACATGCCAACAGGTCAAGGCGGAACACCAAAAGCCTGCGGGAAAACTACATCCTCTAGACATTCCTAAGTGGAAATGGGAGGATATTGGTATGGACTTCATCATGGGTTTGTCTAAATCTAAAGGAGGACATGATGGAATCTGGGTTATCATTGATCGATTGACTAAATCGGCACATTTCTTGCCAATCAAAAGCCGATGGTCGATTGATGTGCTAGCTGCACTATACATTAAAGAAATAGTCAGGATACATGGAATTCCTGTCTCAATCGTGTCTGATAGAGATCCCCGTTTTACTTCTCATTTTTGGAAGGGATTACAACATTCGTTGGGGACAAGGCTCAACTTTAGTACTGCTTTTCACCCACAAACGGATGGTCAGACCGAGCGAACTAATCAAGTTGTTGAAGATATGCTGAGAGCATGCATTATTGACTTTGGAGGAAGCTGGCATGACCACTTACCTTTAGTTGAATTTGCATATAATAATAGCTACCAAGCTAGTATCCAAATGGCACCTTTCGAAGCCTTATACGGAAGGAGTTGCCGATCTCCCATATGTTGGAACGAAGTTGGAGAGGAACAACTATTAGGTCCAGACATGGTAAGGGATACAACTGAGAAGATACAGGTAATCAGAGAAAGATTACAAGTTGCTCAGACAAGGCAAAAGGCTTATGCTGATACCAGGAGAAGAGATCTTGAATTCCAGGTTGGAGATCATGTATTTCTTAAAATATCCCCTGGACGTGGCATACGAAGATTTGGTGTTAAGGGTAAGCTTACGCCAAGATTCATCGGACCATTTGAGGTACTCGAAAGAGTTGGCGAGGTTGCTTATCGCATCGCGTTGCCTCCTCAGTTGTCCGAGGTACACAATGTATTTCACATATCTATGTTGAAGAAGTATGTGCACGATCCGTCACATATTATTGAGCATGGAGATCTGGTGATCCAGAAAGATCTCACATATGAACAGAGGCCCTTGAAGATATTAGATCGAGAAATACGAGCTCTAAGGAATAAGGTTATTCCCATGATCAAGGTGCAATGGAATAAGAATCCTGAACGCGAAGCGACATGGGAGACCGAGGAATCTATGAAGAAACGATTTCCCGAGTTATTCTAAGAGGTATATGTCCTACACTCTCCGCGTGTATAATTATATACATATTGAATTTGGGGACCAAATTCTTTTAAGTGGGGGAGGGTGTAGCAACCCTAATAAATGAATAATTGAAATGAATTAAAACATATATATTACTGAAGTAATATATAAAAAGGAATAGGGTTAATTGGATGAAATAAAACAAAAATTAAAAATAACGCCTCTTATTAAGGCGTTAATTTATAAAGAAACGCCTCTACCAATGGCGTGAATAAAGAAAGGACGCCCACACCTACGGTCGTCAGTTCTCACGCGACCAAATGGGTAAGTAAAAGAAACGCCTCTATCTTGGGCGTGTTTTAAAACACGAAACGCCCTTTTTCAAGGCGCTTTTTAAGAAACGCCCTTATGCAAGGCGTTAATTCAAGAATACACGCCCTGACCTAAGGCGTTAATTCGGTTCGTGAACCGATCGAACCCAGAACTTATCCAAGGAAAGATTAACCTAATCTAGTAAGTGTCTAATAGAGTAAGGACTCTATTAGGGATATACTACCCTCACACAATCACTAACTCTAATAGGACTTCCAAAGTCTTATAAATAAACCTGTTCGGCCAACCCTAAATCTATTTGGACGAACTACTGCTGCACGGTACGTGAAGAACAAATTGTTCTTCTTATTCCCTTTTGTTTTTCTTGCTTCAGATTATATGAAGAATAATTAGTTTTCTTCTTGTTCAGGAAACTCTGCTACTGCCGTCGAAGAATAGGTAATATTCTTCTATCTTTTTCCTTAAACGTCGATTATAACTATGAAGATTATTAACATCTTCATCTTCCCTCTTTTTTCTCTTCCTCTACAGGTTCTGTAGCGTGAAGATCTTTGAAGAACATTTGTTCTTCTTCCGGCTGCTGCTGCTGTTGCGGATTTTCGTTGCAACAGAGCTCATCTTCTATCTCATCCTTCACGTTCCATTAAAGGTAGGTTTTCTCAAGTTACTGTAGCCCAAATGAAATTAATGCAAGATATATATATATATAAGCATGTCATGCATATGATTATTATAGTTTTCATGCGTTTTCTGAATTGTTTGAAAGAAACGCCCTGGAATAGGGCGCTATTTTAAAATAAACGACCATAACAGAGGTCGTCAATTTATTAAGAAACGTCCTGCACACAGGCGTTAATTTTACGAGATCATGACTTAAGCATGTTAAGAACGGATTATATATGAAACCTTGATTATTAATGCATGATCCTGTCTCCAAATCTAATGTCCTGCAATTTCTTGAATTCACGGCCTGTACAAGGTCGTTTTCCACGTACTAACGCCTCATAATAGGGCGTGACTTTAAAAGTAACGCCCCTTGCTTAGGCGCGTATTATCCAGAGTCCTGGTATGTTCTGAAACATAGAGTTAAGCCAGTAACGCCCCTTCCCAGGGCGTGTCTTATATAAGTCCTGCAACTTATTTATATTCTGTCAAATCCGTAATTCATGAGACGCCTGCAGCAGCAGTCGTCAAATATGAAGAAACGACCCTGTCCAGGGCGCTTTTTAGATAGAGTATTGAAATAATGAAATTCTGCGAAACGGAACATATATAAACGCCCTGATACTAGGCGTTAGTTACTTGAAAAACGCCCCCGACAAGGGCGTGTTTTTCATAAATTAATGAGATTATTGAAAATTCTGTAAAATAGAAATATGTAAACGCCCCTATGTTAGGCGTTAATTACTTGAGAAACGACTTGACCTAAGTCGTTATTTTACTATAAACTGATTTTCATCTGATTTGCTAACCGATGGTTTTATATATATATCATAATATATATAAATCGGCACTATTCTCCACTCCGTGAGTATAGTCCCACGTTTCATGTTGATTTATCGATCACACTCAACTCTCATTGACATACAAGCTCTCCATTGGACATTCCGTTCCTTTGGACTAGCGAGTTAGTCATAGAGACCTCCGTAAGACTCCTCGTAGCCTTGGATTCCCTCAAGGCCGACTGAGCTGGTTGTACCCTAAAAACCCATTACACAGTTTTTGCCATGTCAATCTAAAGAAAACATGGTATACCGGCCCTTATGATTATACAAAGAGTATATCATAAGAAATTCTTAATGGGATGATGATATCATGCCATATCATGTCGTTCTTGTAAACCTCAATTCTATGATAAGAATGAGGGTATCTTACCTTTGATATACTGTTCATATGGACCTCAATTCTATATAAAGAATGTCCATATTGATTTGTCATGGTACCTAAGTTAAAGGAACCATAATCTACCTAGTTTTACCGACATCGTGATTATACCGTTATTATCGCCATTCTATGTCCTTTGTCATATTTTGGACTCTATTCTATCAAAGTTGTCATACGTATCTACAAGCTTGATTATTGAAATTCTATATTGGCTATATAAACAAGAGTGGGTGTCAAAACACATGATAAATGCCTGCGCATATAGGGCCCGATCTGGTCCTGGGAGGAGCACCCGAAAGTACTTGTGCCCATGGGAGTTAAAATGATAAGGTATCTGGCATTATACCGAGTACTTGACTTGCTTGATTGGACATTCCACACACATCTTGTACTTGAATCGTACTTGACTTTACATGAAATGCGTGGCCCGAAAAAGGGTAATTTACTTGCTTGATACATGATAGCCAAAGTTCTTGACATGACTCGATAATGGTACTTGCTTGAATATCTTGAATAACTTGTATCTTGTTCATGAAAGTTCATCTTATTTCTTTAATATTACATTCTCTCTATCTTGTCGTTTCATGCGAGCATGCATAGCTTTATTGCATCCATGAAAATGTAATTACTTAAACCACTTGCTAGTACTTGAGATATAATTTCCTACTGAGCGTTCGCTCATCCCGTTTGTCCCTTTTTACTTTTCAGGTAAGTCCGACGACGATGGAAGTCAATCGGATGGGAATGGTCAAGAGTGAAAGTGATAGAGCTTCTACAAGTGTCGTCTAGTCTTTTCCATAGTTTCTTGAGTCAACTATGTATTCTTTTCCTTTTTATTTAACAGAGTATTGGATTTGTAATAGTCTATCCATTATGAAATAAAGGATTGGGTTATCTTGCTATTTTGCGCATCTCTGTCTTTGTGTCGAATACATGACCACTCTGATTGACATGATTGATATAGACACGTCGCGCATCTCCGGGTATCTTCCGCGCTCGGGGCGTGACATCAAATGACTCAAATAAAAATTACATAGGACTCAAAATTAAATGACTAGAACATTCCGGATGCAACCGGGGCGAGGAGACGAGCTGTGAACGTGGGCATGGGAGGTGATGTCCCCATCAGATAGGAATCTTCCAGAAAACTTCGAACTACTCACATGGAATGGTAAAACCGAATGACACATGTCTGGAGGAACTAACAACTAAGGAAAGGAAAACACGGCCAACGGCCGGAGCAACGGAAAAGTAAAGAGACAATTAACTAAACTCCAAACAGGAATCCTTAGCTAACCAGACCAAGCAAACAAACCGAAGGAAACTTTCCAACTCAGAGTGGAATAATTCTTCTTACTCGAGATCATGAACACACTTATCCACCATTACCGAGATACTCAGACAGATGAGGGCACATGAATGCTCAAAGATGCGTATGATGCATGTTGGGCTAAAATAAAGAAATCATCAAAATAAATGTCAAGAAGGATAAAATAACAAAGTACTTGAGAATAATATTGCTCGACCGGATAAATCAGGGTCAAGACAATATCTGCAACCATGGCGTGCAAGATAGAACCATCGTCCCCCAACTCTGCCAACCTAATGGCATATCCAACGATTAAACATGTGAACTTAGATCATCATCATTTTTGTTAAAGGAGAACATCATATCCTAGAACACATGAATGACCAGCCGTTTCTCGAAGTGATATCATAGATACCATATAGTAATGCATTTAAGGGACCAGGGATCGAAATACTTACCTGACTTACCTGTCCGGCGAGCTGTGACATGATGTGATGGCGTTCATGACTTTTGCTAAAAAAGGGTTAGCCATGAATAACAATCAATCATGATCATAAGAACATGCATGAATCATCAACATCAACATGAGATAATAAAATGAAGCATTGTTGACATAAATATATCATGAAAGCTCAGTGGATAAATCAAATAATCATTAATCAAGTTCAAGACAGAAATGGTCTTATAGAAGAGCGCCATAAGGAATTGACGGTCAATTCGTGGACCGCTAAAGAACGTCGGTTCACATACCCCAACAATGGTAGCTCAGATAAGAAATGGTCAAAGGGAGGTGCGCCATCAGCATTTAACGATCTCACGATAGACCGCCAATTTTCCAAGGCATTCAAAAAACAAACCGATCGTTCGGTTCCCCCCATTCAACACTCATTCGAACCAAACACCCAAACGCCCCAAACTGAGCAACCCCATTCCACTCCAGCGAAGTCCACCGGTGACCACCGCGGCTACCATCGAGATGACGAACGAGAAAACAAAGATGAAGGCCATTAAGCACTTTCGCGGCCGCGTCAATCGAGAGGAAGACGCTCCTCCGGCGGCGAACCCACCGGAGGAAGAACGGCCGGTGGCGGTCCAAACCAATCAAAGAGAAGTCCCTACGATCGTAGAAGCTCCAGAGGAGGCTCCCGGCAGTGAGGAAGAAGCCACGGCGGCGGAGGAAATGCCGGAGAAGAAGAAGGGCAGTCGGTCGTCCGAGGTAGGCCACCGCCTTAAAAACCCATTTTTATGATTTTTAATGGTTGCATGTGGTGTGGATGACCTTAGGAGGGGTCCTAGGACCCAATATCATTGATTGTAGGCCCTTTGGGCCATTTCCAAAGCTTGGGGAAATAGATTGAAAAATGCCCAATCGCGGGGAGCGTAGCGGTAGTTCCAGTGACCGCTACAGCTTCTGGCGCCTCACTCTTGGTGCGCCAGATGACTCTGACGGTCCAAGCCTGGGCCGCCAGAGAAACCAAAGGTAGAATATTATATTTTTGTATGTTGTTTTGCTTATTTAATTTTTTTGGTGTTTTATTCATATTGAATGTAATGAAATGACTAACCTATGTTCTATATGTGTGCAGGGGAAAAGACGGACGTGGATCTCCTGGCTCCAAGTTAGGGCGGTGTACCAGGCACTGTCTGATTACCAGAGAGAGATGTTGATAGCTATGGGTTTTAGAGAGGTGTTGAGAATAGAGGTCACCTGAGTGGACACCGCCCTGCTATATGCACTTCACGAGGGGTGGGACCCGATCAGTAGGGCATTCATCTTCCCCTGGGGGCACATGATCCCGACACTGGAGGATGTGGCGAGGATCACAGGACTGCGGGTGCACGGGGCAGCAGTGGCATGCTATACATAACAACGACTACCGGCCGATGGCAGAGGAGTTGCTTGGGTTGGACTTGATGAGGCCGGGTCACCACTCGTCCCAGCTGGCACAGGCGACACTCAGGGAGAGCCTGGGGCTGAGAGGAGCAGCTATTGCAGTGGGTGAGTTACCTGAGCAGCACATCGACAGAGTGATAGAGAAGATTCACCCTAGAGTGGCAGCAGAGGCAGGACCGGAGGGAGATAGGATTCTGAGGCGCTTCCTGATCCTTCTGTTCGGGAAGTTACTATTCACCACCAGAGTCGATGGAGTGAGCGTCAGACTCCTCCTGCTAATGAGAGATTTTGACAGGGTTGGGAGATATGCTTGGGGAGCAGTTGTGCTAGCCTTCCTATTCGAGTCACTCAGCACGACCGACCGTTAGACGATGTTGGGCGGCTTCTCACCTTTCTTATAGGTAAAATGCTCTAAGTTCTAAATGCTTCTAATTACGTTTATGTTCATGATTGATACTTACTAAAATGCTGACAAATGACATGACTTATGCAGATCTGGAGCTTCCTATACCTCCTCGGCTTGGGGCGAGGTACTCAGTTACACCCGGAGCGGATCAACATCGCGAGACGGTGGGTTGTTGCCAGGGACATGGGGTCCATCAAGCTGTTGACCCGAGCCATCTAGGACGACATTGACTCGTTCCCCTTGTGGGGGGACCTTTTTGTTAGGGGTTTATTCACATAGGGCGTGCCAGTCAAATACGTGACAAGTTTATTGTGCACTCGATCTGACTTGATCAGTCGATTATGATCTTCGTGTCGGGACTCAGAGTCTGTCATACCATAAAGGTTATGACGTTAATTACGTCCTCTAAGAAAGAGGACAACCCTCGATTAATTGTCAAGAGAGGATGCCTCGAGGGATGATGCGAAGGCATAATAAACACTGACTGAATGCACCAATTGAATGCTATGAGGTGCGGTCATTTGGTTGACCGTCCGTGCGAAATGCAACAGATTTGTTGATTGGTTTATTCATGTGATTAGAGGTGCTATTATGGTTGTTTGGGTGGCAATGTATGCCGATGCAGATGCATGCTCGTGCTTTTGAGATGGATATTCGATATAATTGAAGGTGTCAAAACCCCATTTATTCCTTTATTTAGCTAGGCTTACTAAACCAATTGAGGCTATAACATTAAGCGTCAAAGGCTGACACATAAACAATCAAATGCACATGAGGTTGATGCATATATATATATGATTACCCTAATACGGCGCGGCAGCAAATTAGATCTAATACGGCGCGGTAGCTAGTGGAGGTTAAAGCGGCGCGGTGCCAACTGAAGGCTAAAACGGCGCGGTAGCAAGTTGGGAACTAAAATAGCGCGCCCTGGGCGCGCCGGATGGAGGCCAAAGGGGACCAATTGAAATATGAGTGTCATGTTAAAATGGCGAGGGGGGGGGGGGGGCGTCGGAAATTGGCGCGCCGCATTAGGGGCGCGCCAGATTAGGGGATTTTTGGCCTATTTAAGTTCTAATGAAACTTCAGACGGGTTTATTAGGACTTTGGTGTTATTTTAAAAGGTTAGAAGACTTATTGGGGTCCCAGATGTCCTGTCATTAAGACAAAACTATACTTATGTGAGGTTCCTACTCGAGCATAGTCGTTAGTGAACTTATTAGTGCAGATCAATTACAAATCAGACCAAGTCATCTGTCAAAATTTGGGTAGCACCTCCCCATGATTGGAGGGTTGCAGGGGCGAAGTGGAGACAGTCCCATAAGATTGGGGTACGCTCCTTAATGCCGGGAATGCCAAGCGGTGACCGGCAGACTTCGATAGAGGGAAAAGACCCGGAGGACTAGCCTGCTAGGGGTATCCATCTCCACGAGTCAGAATCGTTGAGGGATGACTGAGATGAGAAGGCACCTCGAGGGATAGCCTACGAGATGTTGCCTTCCCACAGCCACAACCACTCCCAAGAGATGATGGATTTAATGTCGGACTAAAGCCCTGCCGATGTCCACTTGATGAGTCACAGGGTTCATATCATTAGAAGATATGACCCCATGGCTCGACAGTGACTGAGGATGATGGGGGATGTTCCCCACCCCAGGCAGTGAGTTCTTCGAGAGGACGAATCACTAAAGGCCATTATAGCCAGAATACGTTTGATTGGGGAATGGATAGCAGATGATCATATACATACATATGCATCGAAGAGACAGGCTGAAAGGGAAGCCAGCAAACCGGGCTTAAGACCAGAAGGTCAGCCAGCAGACTAAGATCCTGGAGGGGGCAAACGGTCGAATATCTCGACAGCATCTGCAATACACACGAATACAACACAGGAACTGCGGAGATGTCCATTCTTCTAGCCATGAACCATAAGCAGGGATGCATTGGGGAGTCACCTCCGAGGACGGAGGGTAATGCACTGATATGTATTCCCCGGGCCGGGAGAGAACACCTAGGCATACCAAATCATTCGACACTATTTATACGGCAGAAAGAACCCCGGGGAGGGGATAGTTAATATTGCCTCGAGAAGCAATGAGGCGTATTCGGCGGTGAAGGGAAACGGAAGCTCATACACGGGATAGCGATGAACAAAAAAATGTAATCAGATGGGGGAAGTAAACCTCAAGAAATACATCCATTCATTCATTCGACCCAAAAGGGAAGCATTACAGAAGACATCACAAGTGGCTGCGGTTCGGCGTTGTCGCTCGAGACTGGCCACTAACTATAGAAGCAGGGACGAAGCCCTGGTTGCAGAGAGAGGGCAGACGGAAGGGATGAATCTGAACCGTGAAAGAAAAGCAGAAGAAAAATGAAGAAAAAAAAGGAGAAGGGGGGGGCTCATATCATCGCCCTCCCCCCGATCTCATACATCATAGGGTTTACATAAAATGGCAGCAGTAGGAATGGCTCAGACGGAAGATCGCCGGAACCCACCTGCAGAAACAGAGTGCCGTAGATAGGGTCTTCTTCTTCGACGACGGGTTACTTCGGATGGACAAACGAGACGGGTAGCACTACGGCTCTTCTCTCTCTCTGGGTTTCCCTCTATATTGCGTATCTTTTCTTCTGCTTCCCTTTTCTCTTCTCGAACATAAGGCCTTTATATAAGTAACCCCTCGAGCGAGCTTAATCCGGCGTGGGGTTGAGCGTGCCGGTTTAAGGCCTTCTATGCGCGCCGGATTCGAGCTGAGCAGGGCTCGCCAGATTAGAAAGATGCCAAAGGCAAAGAGGGCGCGCCGGATTCGAGCCACTTAATCATGTTAACTTGATTCGGGTCCGACAGCAGGCCCCTGACTGACCCCGAGAGTCGTTGTGATTCTTCATCTCTCCGTGGTCTTGCCAAAGCATGGGGGGAGATATTGACGAAGCTTTTAGGCCGCCAAATGGCTGCTTTTGGAACTCGTGCACCTTCAGCTCGGACATGCGGGTTTTTTACTGACACGACTCTCGGCTCAATGGTTCGCGCTGCTGGCTCGACTCGGCTAGCATTGGTAGCTTCCACGGGGAGTGGTATACTGCCCGGGGTGCTTCCTCCTCGACTGGGCGATCATCTGGCCACTGATGGGCCCAATATGTTGAGAAGCCGTACCCGTGTCGGGTAATCGGGGTCTTCTACTAACAGAGCCTTCGGTCCGCTATTTTGAGGGGCCGAGGGCGTTCTCTCACCTGGGGAGGATCTTTCATTCAGGCGGCGTGCCGCCAAGTGTACCAATGTCTTTGGTCAGACAACGGATACACGCTCGCCCTTGGTCAGATGGCAGGTACATCCTCATCCTTGATCGGACGACGGATATGTTATCGTGCTTGGTCGGACGATGAAGGCGTGCTCGTCCTTGATCGGACGATGGGTACATCCCCGTCCTTGATCGGACGATGGATATGTTCTCATCCTTGGTCGGACGATGAGGGCATGCTCATCCTTGATTGGAAGATGGATAATGCCCACATGTGGTGTATTCTTCTCGATCCTCGTCAGGTGAAGTCCCTGGCATTCATAATGGGTGACCTGAGGCCCTGGCAGCTTGAGAAGGCTTCAATGTGTTGGTCTCCTTGGGCTTCTCTGCTTCAGTAGGCCGTATCATTTGTCTTTGAGGCTTGATCGCCATCGAGTATATTTTGAGTGTCAACAAATTCCCCCCAGCCACGGGTGCTACAAGCAAGGCACTAGCGAGGCGGGACCCGCGGATGAGCTCCGTTTGGGCAGATTTCCCGTCTGGCTTGACATGGTCTTGGAATGCCCCTAGTGAAAGCATATTTGGCCAGCCCGTTCTTTTATCTTTCAAGTATGCCGATGGATGGGGGCTAGACCACCTCAGTTTGTATTACCATCTATCTTCACGTGGCCATGAGGACCTTGGGTTGCTGGCCGAATAGTGTGAAGTGATAGGGGACATATGCTGGCTGGTTCGCGAAGCCGTCTCTAGGGACAAGGAGCCTTCGCTATTCTACTGGCCACTTTCTTCCTTTTATACGGGACCAATAGCTATATTCCCCCCTTTTTTTTGAGCTTTAGGCTTTCCTTTTGCTGCTGTGTATGTCATCTGTCCTTGGCTGTGTGCAGTGCGGCTTTCTTCGGAGGAGACTAAGCATTTCAGGGAGCAGCTGATAAAGGCTCGGAAACCAGCACAATTTGAAGTCCTAGAAGCTGCCCCAACCACGACGCCACTTCCTCCAGGTGATTCTCGTAAATGGACGAGGTCCCAAGTCTGGGAGGCCGTCACCCGAGCGAAGCGGGCTCGTCGGAAGAAGACTGTGGACCCAGCACCTGCGGTCGTCCTTCCAAGAGTGGTCACCTTTGAAGAGCTCGAGGCCTCTCGTCCCTCAGCTCGTGTGACCCGAGGTATGCTTCTTATCTTGTGCCTAGTCATCGCCTTGACAACATGGATCAATTCTCATTCTTGCAAACGCGACTGCTTCGTCTGTAATGGCAGCACAAGCGACTGTCGCCCCTGTGGGAGCTAAGGAGAGAGAGGACGTGGTGCAGACAGATCTGCCCTCCCCTATGCCAAGTCACGAAATAGAGGGTGACTGATGACCCTTCTAGCTGCAGACTTCTATAGTCTGTTGTCCCCTGTGCTCACATGGGTGCTTTCTTTTCTTCAGCTTCGGTCGAAACTAAACCACCTTCTCCCCTTGTCGTGGAATCAACTAAGGGAATCTCTGCTGAACGAGGGGTAATTCCAGGAAGCCAAACTACTTTCGAAGCTCGCTCGCCCGTTATCCCTGCCACAGAGTCGGTTGAGTAGGCCTTTATAAAGCCAGAAGCTTTGGCGGGAGGCCTTCCGGGCGAAGGACCACCGGCGTGGAGAGAGAAAGAACTATTGTTGGTTCAAAGTTCATCCTCGTCGGAGCAGTTGGACTATGGCAGCGGCTCGAGCGACGAGGATTTCCTTCTGACGAGAACCGAGGCTGAGGATGCTGCAGTGTCTTCTGCCTATGAGAGCGACTTCATGACCTTCAGTCCTCCACAGCTAACGCCAAGTATCCTTGGACCACCAGGTCCGTCAGTGGGAGATGGGTCAGAAGGGATGGAGATAGTGGCTCCTGCTGTTGCAGATCTGAGCTTAGTGCCGACTGAGGTAAGAGCTACACTTCACAGTCTTGTGCTTATTCTCGTCCAGCCATTATGCTGGTCTTTCGAGATTCTTATGCTCTCTTCTTTTGTAGGCTCCCGCTAGTCAGGCCGAGGTCGCTTTGCCGGTGATAACCGTAAAGATACCTCTGCCGCCTCTCAGTGCAGATCCGCCCTTGTTCCCGCCGGTCCTGAGGCCTATAGCCCTGAGGTATCCGAAGGATTACATGATGGTAGCGGGATCGGAGGCACTGGAGATGGTTACCGGGTCTGAGCCGTCAGGTGTGGTCCCAGAGCAGCAGTAGCTTGTCATTGTCGACGAGCCACTTCAGAGTGAAGAGGGCCTTCCTGTGGCTGAGGAAGGAGAAATTGTGGAGGGGGTGATCGGGAGCTTGCCGACCCCAACCCCTGCCATCGAATCATCACTGGTGGTAGCCGGAGAGGCCGGAAGTGGCGACCAACCGCTCCCCGCTATCCAAGGTCCAGACGTGGCGCTCTGGCCCGAGGTTGGGAGAGAAGTAGATGTTATCGACAGCCCCGCTGTTGCATTGTCTGCGGGGGCCAGCCCTGGCGCGGGCGCCTTGCAAGATATGTAATCTTCTTCTTCTACGCCGGGTGATGATATTTGGGCCGCGGTTGACAGTCGGGTAGAATTTCAACTCCCAGATGCACCGTCACTTGGTTTGCAATCCTCAAGTGACCTAGTGTGGCAGTATCTGGAGACATTGTGGGAGACCGTGATAGCTCGCCCGGAGTTAACTTACGCACAGTTGAGGCAGAGCACCTCTCCCGCACTTTTCTAGCTTTTGGCTGCCCCATGGAGGACTGGGTGCAGCGGGTAGTCCTACTCCTGAAGCATGTAAACAGGAGGGAGTTCATGGGCCGCAACTTGCTAGATCAAATGACGACCGCAAAGCTTGAAAGGACAGAGTCTTAGGCTGCCCTTCACTTATTAAGAGGGACTGCCTAGCAGATGCGGGATGCTGTCGACGATTCTAGCCAACGTGAGACTTCTCTGAAGACTCGGATAGCTGAGCTCCGTGCCGAACTTAGCCGAGCTGAAGCAGAATTAGCATCGTCCGATCAACTGTGGGTTCAACACATAGAGGTGGCTGAGCTGGCAGAAGGGCAAGCCACATCACTTGAGGAGAAATTGGTGCGACTGCAGGATGAGGAAGACCGCCTACAGGAGCTGGCTCGCAACCCGTCTCTCGGGATGCCGAAATTCGAGGACATCTTCGCCGTTCACTGTAATAGCTCCATCATTTTGTCTTTTCTCCCCCCTTTTGTGAACTTTCACATATTCCGGGGGGTGTATGCCCCGGGTAACATGTATCTCCCTTTTTGTTGTTTTGAATGGAAACTTTCTTTCCCTTACTTTGCACATCTGCTTGTTGAATGGATTCATTTAGCCCGGAGTATGTCAGTCGCTAGAGTAGGAGAGCGCTCGCACCTTCAGGGAAGGGTTGAGGGGTTCGCTCCACCACGACGCAACTTCTCCTCGGGACCACTGATCCGTCTGGGCCGAGTACCGGGGAATAAGGAGAGAGGTTTACGGGCCACCAAGGGCCGAAGGGTAGAAATGGGGATTTATTTGTGGACTTTGCCGAAAGTGGCAAAGGTTCATAATAAAGGGAGGTTTTCCCAAAAATACGGACGTAAGGTCTGGGTTGAAGGAAACACCGACCGATCTTGTCGATGATGACAAGGGTCAAAAGTAACTCATTCATCAGCATTGGGTGGATGCCGAGGTAAAGTAGGTAAGCCCTGGGTTAAGGGAATATTGACAGGTGTTGCCAATGGTGACAACGGCCAAAAGGGAGTTTATCGATCTTGTCGATGGTGACAAGGACCAAAAGTAGCTAGCTCATCGGCATGGGACAAATGCCGAAGCAAAGGTAGGTTCACAGGGGCAAAGCTCACACGAGAATCTTTGTAGGAATAAAGTAACAAACGAGAGGATGACATTAGTATTTCATCATCATCATTCGCTTCTTTTTATTCATGATTCATTATTTTTTTTTCACATTACTGACTTAAGCGCCCTTTCGGGTTTTCACCAAAGCCAGCCCCCTCTTGCTTTTGCCCATGCGCCCTCTCAGATTTTCACGTGGCGGGGTACCCGATTTTACCTACGGTGCCCTTTCGGGTTTTCACCGCAACTGGGTTAAAGCCAGTTTTACCCCTACTGAGGATATCCAAGTAAGTCTGGCGAGTCACCTCTATTTTAAGCCACATTTTTTTTAATTTTTTTGTACTTGATTTATGGAATAAATCCCGGAATGGATGAGGGCTAAAGGGATGTTGACCGGTCTTGCCGATGGTGGCAAGGGTCAACAGCTACTTGTTCATCGACATTGGCTAAATGTAGAAGCAAAGGGAGGCTTAGTCATTAACGAGGATGAAAGTTCCAAGCTAAGGGAAACGTCGACCGGCCTTGCCGATGATGACAAGGGTCGAACAGAGGTTTGCTCATCGACATTGGTTAAATGTCGAAGCAAAGGAAGGTTTATTCATTAACGAGGATGAAAGGTCCAAGTTAAGGGGCAGAGTCGACCGGTCTTGCCGATGATGACAAGGGTCGAACAGAGGCTTGCTCATCGACATTGGATAAATGTCAAAGTATAGGAGGGTTTATTCATTAACGAGGACGAAAGGTCCAAGTTAAGGGGCAGAGTTGACCGGTCTTGCCGATGATGACAAGGGTCAAATAGATATTTGTTTGTCGGTGGGACTTTTGAAGGAAGACTCCGCTCTGGCCCTACAAAGGGTCCTCTGGGTGGAGGATGTATCATCATTATTTGTTATTCATCAGATTACTGACTTAAGCGCCCTTTCGGGCTTTCGCCGAAGCCAGCCCCCTCTTGCTTTTGCCTACGTGCCCTCTCGGGTTTTCACGTGGCGGGGTACCCGATTTTGCCTGTGGTGCCCTTTTGGGTTTTCACCACAGCTAGGTTAGAGCCATTTTTTCCCTTGTCCTGGTATAGGATCAAGGCTGGCAAGGCACCTCTATTTTAAGCCTCATTTTTTTATTCATCATTCTTTTTTATTTTTTTTATTCTCATTTTTTTGAACTCAATTCTCGAGGCAAAGTCGGGCTTGAGGAGATGCTAGCCGACCATGCCGATGATGACAAGGGCCATGAGGAAGTTGACCGATCTTGCCGATGATGACAAGGGCTGCAAGGAAGTCGATCGATCTTGCCGATGATGACAAGGGTCGCAAGGAGGTTGACCGATCTTGCCGATGATGACAAGGGTCGCAAGGAAGTCGACCGATCTTGTCGATGATGACAAGGGTCGCAAGGAGGCTGACCGATCTTTTCGATGATGACAAGGGTCGCAAGGAAGTCGACCGATCTTGTCGATGATGACAAGGGTCACAAGGAGGCTGGCCGATCTTGCTGATGATGAAAAGGGTCACAACTAAGTCGACCGATCTTGCCGATGATGACAAGGGTCGCAAGGAAGTCGACCGATCTTGTCGATGATGACAAGGGTCGCAAGGAGGCTGACCGATCTTGCCGATGATGACAAGGGTTGCAAGGAAGTCGACCGATCTTGCCGATGATGACAAGGGTCGCAAGGAGGCTGACGGATCTTGTCGATGATGACAAGGGTCGCAAGGAAGTTGACCGATCTTGCCGATGATGACAAGGGTCGCAAGAAAGTTGACCGTTCTTGCCGATGATGACACGGGTGGCAAGGAAGTTGACCGATCTTGCCGATGATGACAAGGGTCACAAGGAGGTTGACCGATCTTGCCGAAGATGACAAGGGTCGCAAGGAAGTCGACTGATCTTGCCGATGATGACAAGGGTCGCAAGGAGGCTGACTGATCTTGCCGATGATGACAAGGGCCGCAAGGAAGTCGACTGATCTTGCCGATGATGACAAGGGTCGCAAGGGGGCTGACCGATCTTGCCTATGATGACAAGGGTCGCAAGGAAGTCGACCGATCTTGCCGATGATGACAAGGGTCGTAAGGAAGTCGACCGATCTTGCCGATGATGACAAGGGTCGCAAGGAGGCTGACCGATCTTGCCGATGATGACAAGGGTCGCAAGGAAGTTGACCGATCTTGCCGATGATGACAAGGGTCGCAAGGTAGTTGACCGATCTTGCCGATGATGACAAGGGTCACAAGGAAGTTGACTGATCTTGCCGATGATGACAAGGGTCACAAGGAGGTTGACCGAACTTGCCAATGATGACAAGGGTCGCAAAAAAGTCGACTTGTCACGCCCTGAGCGCGGAAGATACCCGGAGACGCGCGACGAGTTTATATCAATCATGTCAATCAGAGTGGTAGTGTATTCGACACAAAGACAGAGATGCGCAAAATAGCAAGATAACCCAATCCTTTATTTCATAATGGATAGACTATTACAAATCCAATACTCTGTTTAATAAAAAGGAAAAGAATACATATTTGACTCAAGAAACTATAGAAAAGACTAGATAACACTTGAGCAGCTCTATCACTTTCACTCTTGACCATTCCCATCCGATTGACTTCCATCGTCGTCGGACTTACCTGAAAAGTAAAAAGGGACAAACGGAATGAGCGAATGCTCAGTAGGAAATTATATCTCAAGTACTAGCAAGGGGTTTAAGTAATTACATCTTTCATGAATGCAATAAAGCTATGCATGCTCGCATAAAACGACAAGATAGAGAGAATGTAATATCAAAGAATAAGATGAACTAATCATGAACTTTCAACAAGATACTCAAGATATTCAAGCAAGTGCATTTAACAAGTCATGTCAAGAATTTTGACTATCATGTATCAAGCAAGCAAGTAATTACCCTTTCTCGGGCCACGCATTTCATGTCAAGTCAAGTACGATTCAAGTACAAGATTTTGGGTGGAATGTCCAATCAAGCTAGTCATGCACTCGATATAATGCCAGATACCTTATCATTTTAACTCCCATGGGCACAAGTACTTTCGGGTGCTCCTCCCAGGACCAGATCGGGCCCTATATGCGCAGGCATTTATCATGTATTTTGACATCCACTCTTGTATATATAGCCAATTTTTGAATTTCAATAATCAAGCTTGTAGACATGTATGACAACTTTGACAGAATAGAGTCCAAAAATATGACAAAGGACATAGAATGGCGATAATAACGGTATACTCACGATATCGATAAAACTAGGTAGAATATGGTTCCCTTAACTTGGGTACCATGACAAATCAATATGGACATTCTTTATATAGAATTGAGGTCCACATGAACAGTATATCAAAGGTAAGATACCCTCATTCTTATCATAGAATTGAGGTTTACAAGAATGAGATTATATGGCATGATATCATCATCCCATTAAGAATTTCTTATGATATACTCTTTGTATAATTATAAGGGCCAGTATACCATGTTTCTTTAGATTGACATGGCATTAATTGTGTAATGGGTTTTAGGGTACAACCAGCTCAGTCGACCTTGAGGGAATCCAAGGTACGAGGAGTCTTACGGAGGTCTCTATGACTAACTCGCTAGTCCAAAGGAACAGAATGTCCAATGGAGAGCTTGTATGTCAATGAGAATTGAGTGTGATCGATAAAATAATCGTGAAACGTGGGACTATACTCACGGAGTGGAGAATAGTGCCGATATATATATTATATAAATAATTGGAACCATCGGTTAACAGAAACAGTGGAAAATTAGTTTTACAGTAAAGTAACGACTTAAGCAGAGTCGTTTATCAAGTAATTAACGCCTAACAGAAGGGCGTTTACTATGTTTCCATTTTTCAGAATTTCAATATTTCATTAATTTATCTAAAACGCGCCCTGGACAGGGGCGTTTCTTTACAATGAGACGACTACAGTAGCAGGCGTCTTTTTATTTACAATATTTTACAGAACATATTTATTTTCAGAAATTATCAAAAACGCGCCCTTGGCAGGGGCGTTAATCATTAAATTCTTATTTTTACAGAATATATTGTTCGGGATTTTAACAGAAACGCGCCCTATGAAGGGGCGTTACTTTTCAATTCACGCCCTAGTATCGGGCGTTAGTCCGGTGAAAGACGACGCAGCCACGGTCGTGAATTCAAGAAATACCATGAATTTTCATGGGCAGTAATAATTTCAGGATAATAGAATTCATGGAGAACGAATGTATGGTCATGACAATAAAATTAACAGGTTTGAAGACATATGATCATGCATTATTGTAGAATCATGATTTCATAGATAATCAATTCTTAACATGGGTGATTAATGATTAAATGAAATTAACGCCTGGGTACAGGGCGTCAAATATTAAATTGACGACCTGGGAAGGGTCGTTTCATGTGAATTAGCGCCCTTGACAGGGGCGTCTCTTTCAAAATATTGCAGAAACGTATTAACACTATAATAAACCATATGCATGTCATGCTTATATATATGTATATCTTGCATTAATTTTGTTTGGGCTACCATAACTTGAGAAAATCCTACCTTTAATAGTTGATTTTAAGATGGACGGATGAATAACTTGGTGAGAAGCCAACAACTCTGAAGCTTTACTGCAACTCTACAATCAGCAGCAGCAAAGGTATGCAGATGAAGAACCTAGGCTCAGTTGATTGTTTTCTTCAACAGTCAACCTGGAGGCAGAAGAACGAAGAGATCATGCTTCGTATTAACAGGAGAGGAGGTAAAGGCGGAGAAGGGAAGAAGAAAGAAGACTTACCCGTTAGTCTTCTTAACCTGCAAGAATAGAAGAAACGAAGAATATTAATTCTTCACATACTACGTTCATAAGGAAAAGAAACAGAAGAAGAAGAACATATGTTCTTCACGTACCTGTGCAGTTCGATCGTCCAAATAGGTTTAGGGTTCGGCTGTCAAGAGTCTTTATAGGATTTTGGGAAATCTTATTAGGGTTAGTGATTGTGTGGAAGTAATACTTCCATGATAGAGTCATTACCACCTTTTAACTCTTTCTAATACTTATCCATTACCCTGGATAAGTTTCTGGGTCGAACGGTTCACGAACTGAATTAACGACTTTGGTCAGGTCGTCGATTCTTGAATTGACGACCTGGTGCAGGTCGTTTCTTAAGAAGCGCCTGGTATGAAGGCGTTCTTTGTTTTAAAACACGCCCAAGATAGGGGCATTTCTTGGCCTTACCCTTTTTGACGTTGGAATTTGACGCCGTGTGGTGAGGGCGTCACTTCTTGAGTCACGCCTTAACTAGAGGCGTTTATAATTTAAATAGCGCCTTTATCTGAGGCGTTATTTTATATTATTTTATTTATCTAATTATTTGATTTATTTTTAAAATCTTTATTATTATTAATATTTTATCAGGGTTGCTACACCCTCCCTACTTAAAAAGAATTTGGTCCCCAAATTCAATTGCATAATATGTATATACGCGGAGAGTGTAGAGTATATACCTCTTAGAATAACTCGGGAAATCGTTTCTTCATAGATTCCTCGGTCTCCCATGTGACTTCGTGTTCAATATTCTTATTCCATTGCACCTTAAGCATGGGAATAACCTTATTCCTTAGAGCTCGTATTTCACGATCTAAGATGTTCATAGGCTTCTGTTCATATGTGAGATCTTTCTGGATCACCAGATCTCCATGTTCAATAATATGAGATGGATCGTGTACATACTTCTTCAACATAGATATGTGAAATACATTATGTACCTCGGACAATTGAGGAGGCAATGCGATGCGATAAGTAACCTCGCCAACTCTTTCGAGTATCTCAAATGGTCTGATGAATCTTGGCGTAAGCTTGCCCTTAACACCAAATCTTCGTATGCCACGTCCATGCGATATTTTAAGAAATACATGATCTCCAACCTGGAATTCAAGATCTCTTCTCCTTGTATCAGCATAAGCCTTTTGAGCAACTTGTAATCTTTCTCTGATTACTTGTATCTTCTCAGTTGTATCCCTTACCATGTCTGGACCTAATAGTTGTTTTTCTCCAACTTCGTTCCAGCATAAGGGTGATCGGTAACTCCTTCCACATAAAGCTTCGAAAGGTGCCATTTGGATACTAGCTTGGTAGCTATTATTATATGCAAATTCCACTAGTGGCAAGTGATCGTGCCATCTTCCTCCAAAGTCAATGATGCATGCTCTAAGCATATCTTCAACAACTTGGTTAGTTCTCTCGATCTGACCATCCGTTTGAGGATGAAAAGCTGTACTAAAATTTAGTCTTGTCCCCAACGAATGTTGTAATCCCTTCCAAAAATGAGAAGTAAATCGGGGATCTCTGTCAGACACGATTGAGACAGGAATACCATGTAGTCTGACTATCTCTTTGATATATAATGCAGCTAAGACATCAATTGACCATCGACTCTTGATTGGCAAGAAATGCGCCGATTTAGTCAATCGATCAATAATAACCCATATTCCATAATGTCCTCCTTTTGATTTAGATAGACCCATGATGAAATCCATACCAATATCCTCCCACTTCCACTTAGGAATATCTAGAGGATGTAGTTTTCCAGCAGGCTTTTGGTGTTCCGCCTTGACCTGTTGGCATGTGAGACAGCGTGATACATAGTCCGCTATTTATCTTTTCATATTAGGCCACCAAAAGTTCCTCTTTACATCTTGAAACATTTTGGTTGATCCTGGATGAATAGTGTACCTTGATCGGTGAGCTTCATCTAAGATCTTCTTCTTTAATTCTGGACAGTCGGGTATACAAGTTCTACCTTTGAATAACAATCTTCCATCAGAAGTTAGTTGAAAATCAGATTGCCCTTCTAATCTACCTTTGATTTCCACTAATATAGGATCATCATCCTGAAGTGCTTGTATCTCAGATAATAAATCTGACTGTATGCTTACATGAGATAATGTGACAAATTTGGCTTCCTTGTCCAAGCTTATATTGAGCTCGGAGAATTGTTCTAGCAACCTCCATTCTTGTATCATACAATTGGCTATCATTGCTCTCGGCTTTCGACTAAGGGCATCAGCAACATAATTACCCTTTCCGGGATGGTATTGTATATTGAAGTCGAAGTCCTTGAGATATTCTAGCCAGCGTCTTTGTCTCATGTTTAGCTCCTTTTGTGAAAATAGATATTTGAGACTTTTGTGATCAGAGTATACAGTAAACTGCACTCCATAGAGATAGTGTCTCCATATCTTCAGTGCAAATACCACCGCGGCCAGTTCTAAGTCATGGACGGGGTAATTCTCCTCATGCTTCTTCAGTTGACGAGAAGAGTATGCTATGACCTTCCCTTGTTGCATTAAGACACACCCGAGGCCAATGCCTGAAGTATCGGTGTAAACCTCGAATTTCTCTCCTTCTATTGGTAGAGCTAAGACCGGAGCTGTAGTAAGATGATCCTTGAGAGTTTGGAAGCTTCTTTCACATTCCTCACTCCATTCATATCGGATCTCCTTACGAGTTAACATTGTAAGGGGCACGGTGATCTTGGAGAAGTCTTTGATGAATCGCCGATAATATCCTGCAAGACCTAAGAAACTTCTGATCTCACTTGCATTAGTAGGTCTTTCCCAGTTTCTTACAGCTTCAACCTTTGACAGATCTACTGATAATCCATCTTTTGAAACCACATGTCCTAGAAAAGCCACTTCTTCAAGCCAGAATTCACACTTGCTGAGTTTTGCATATAATTGATTTGTCCTCAAGACTTGCAATGCAATCCTCAAATACTTTTCATGTCCTTCCTTAGTCTTGGAATATATCAATATATCATCAATGAAGACTACTATGAATTGATCCAAGTAAGGCCTGAATATGCTATTCATTAACTGCATAAAGGCAGCAGGGGCATTTGTTAGTCCAAAATGCATAACAACAAATTCGTAATGGCCATACCTGCTTCTGAATGCGGTCTTATGAATGTCATCATCTTTGATCCTTAACTGATGATATCCTGATCTGAGGTCAATCTTCGAAAAATATTTGGATCCTGAAATCTGATCAAATAACTCATCAATTCTCGGCAGTGGATACTTGTTCTTGATAGTGAGATGATTCAACTGTCGATAGTCGATGCACAATCTCATGGATCCGTCCTTCTTCTTCACAAATAAGACTGGTGCTCCCCACGGGGAAGTACTTGGTCTAATAAACCCTTTTCGAATTAGTTCCATCAATTGCTCCTTCAACTCTTTGAGTTCAGCAGGGGACATTCTATATGGTGCCCTTGAAACAGGACCAGCACCAGGGACTAAGTCAATAGTGAAGGCCACTTCTCTTTGAGGGGGTAATCCTGGCAAATCTTCCGGAAATACGTCTGAAAATTCTTGCACTACCTGAATGTCTTCTATCTTGGTTTCCTTGGCTTCTTTAACAGTGACAAAAGCAAGGAAGGATACACATCCTTTCCTGACGAGCTTGCTTGCTCGAAGAGCCGAAATAAGAGGGGATTTGCTCCGACTCTTGGGGCGAGTAAAGACTAATTCTGGAAAATCTTTGAAAGCAATTTGGCTATTGCGGCAATCAACCGTTGCCTGGTACTTGGATAACCAGTCCGCTCCCAGTATAACATCATACTCCTTTAGATCAAGGCATATGAGATCTATAGGTAAATTCCTACCTTGAACCATTACCTCACAGTTTTGGTAGTGATGAGTAATATCATTTTCACTTCCAAGAGGAGTAGTTAGAACTATTTTTATCCATTCTGGTTCTAACGGTAACGGGTCGGCAAACTTCTTAGAAATAATGGAATGCGATGCACCCGTATCAAATAAGACATAAGCACTTTTGGAACAAACTGTTAATGTACCTTCTACCAGTCCACCTTCTTCTTGCTCGGTCTCCTTTATTGCATGAAGTCGAGCGTTCTTTGTCACCGGGCGTTTACCATCACTGGCTTGGTCATTCATTAATGGACACTCGGGAATCCGATGCTCACGGCTTCCACAACGGAGACATGCTCCTAACTTCCTCCAGCATTCTTCTGTCTTGTGACCAGCCTTGTCACAATGCTTACACACTACATTTGAAGGGGTAGTGGTGATAGAGAAGGGCTTGGATTTCTTGAACTTGGAATCTTGAGAGGATGAACCTCCATTATTGGGCCTCTTCTTAAAGTTGGGTTTAAAAGAACCCGAACCTGTGACTTGCTCCTTCTTGTCTTTTCCACGGATCCTATCAGATAGTTCCGTGGCATCTTCAAGTAATTGAGCTCGACGCACTATTTCAGAATAAACTTGGATGTCCATAGGCGCTAGTTGAGTAATATAGTGGGGCCTAAGCCCATTAAGAAATCTACGGGCTTTCATCTTCTCCGTGCTAATAAGATGCTTAGCATATCTAGACAACCTGGAGAACTGAGCTTCATAATCTGCTAATGATAAAGATCATTGCTTTAATGCAGCGAATTCTGCAGCCTTCTTTTCTTGGACTCGGTCCGAGAAATATTTAGCATTGATGTATTCCACAAATTCTTCCCATGTTACTTGAGTAGGATCGATGGTTGCTTCAATAGACTCCCACCAGCATCTAGCATCTTTCTCTAACTGGAATGTAGCCAATAGAACTTTGTCCTGATCCGTGCATTGCATGACACGGAATATGCGTTTGGTTTCCCGAACCCAATGCTCGGCATCGTCCGGATCGGTCGATCCTATGAACTTCGGGGGATTCATACTCTTAAATGCTTGGTGTAAGCTTCCAGCTCGTGGAGCACCACCTTGTGCTACCTGTTGTAGCACTTGAGTCATCCCTTGGAGGGTATGCTGCATGTTGCGCCATTGAGCACGTTCGGCAGCCATTATCCTACAATTACAATAGCTACGTTAGTATTATATCACTGTGATCTTATTAAAAGACTCATTGACTCTTAACCCTTGGTTCTACCCAATCTCACTTGGTTAAACGTTCAACTTATCCTTGGACTTGGGTTTTTCCTAGGAATTGAATACCTTAGGCTCTGATACCACAAAAACTGTCACGCCCCGAGCGCGGAAGATACCCGGAGACGCGCGACGAGTTTATATCAATCATGTCAATCAGAGTGGTCGTGTATTCGACACAAAGACAGAGATTCGCAAAATAGCAAGATAACCCAATCCTTTATTTCATAATGGATAGACTATTACAAATCCAATACTCTGTTTAATAAAAAGGAAAAGAATACATATTTGACTCAAGAAATTATAGAAAAGACTAGATGACACTTGAGCAGCTCTATCACTTTCACTCTTGACCATTCCCATCCGATTGACTTCCATCGTCGTCGGACTTACCTGAAAAGTAAAAAGGGACAAACGGAATGAGCAAACGCTCAGTAGGAAATTATATCTCAAGTACTAGCAAGGGGTTTAAGTAATTACATCTTTCATGAATGCAATAAAGCTATGCATGCTCGCATAAAACGACAAGATAGAGAGAATGTAATATCAAAGAATAAGATGAACTAATCATGAACTTTCAACAAGATACTCAAGATATTCAAGCAAGTACATTTAACAAGTCATGTCAAGAATTTTGGCTATCATGTATCAAGCAAGCAAGTAATTACCCTTTCTCGGGCCACACATTTCATGTCAAGTCAAGTACGATTCAAGTACAAGATTTTGGGTGGAATGTCCAATCAAGCTAGTCATGCACTCGGTATAATGCCAGATACCTTATCATTTTAACTCCCATGGGCACAAGTACTTTCGGGTGCTCCTCCCAGGATCAGATCGGGCCCTATATGCGCAAGCATTTATCATGTATTTTGGCATCCACTCTTGTATATATAGCCAATTTTTGAATTTCAATAATCAAACTTGTAGACATGTATGACAACTTTGACAGAATAGAGTCCAAAAATATGATAAAGGATATAGAATGGCGATAATAACGGTATACTCACGATATCGATAAAACTAGGTAGAATATGGTTCCCTTAACTTGGGTACCATGACAAATCAATATGGACATTCTTTATATAGAATTGAGGTCCACATGAACAGTATATCAAAGGTAAGATACCCTCATTCTTATCATAGAATTGAGGTTTACAAGAATGACATTATATGGCATGATATCATCATCCCATTAAGAATTTCTTATGATATACTCTTTGTATAATCATAAGGGCCAGTATACCATGTTTCTTTAGATTGACATGGCATTAATTGTGTAATGGGTTTTAGGGTACAACCAGCTCAGTCGACCTTGAGGGAATCCAAGGTACGAGGAGTCTTACGGAGGTCTCTATGACTAACTCGCTAGTCCAAAGGAACGGAATGTCCAATGGAGAGCTTGTATGTCAATGAGAATTGAGTGTGATCGATAAAACAATCGTGAAACGTGGGACTATACTCACGGAGTGGAGAATAATGCCAATATATATATTATATAAATAATTGGAACCATCGGTTAACAGAAACAGTGGAAAATCAGTTTTACAGTAAAGTAACGACTTAAGCAGAGTCGTTTATCAAGTAATTAACGCCTAACAGAAGGGCGTTTACACATGTTTCCATTTTTCAAAATTTCAATATTTCATTAATTTATCTAAAACGCGCCCTGGACAGGGGCGTTTCTTTACAATGAGACGACTACAGTAGCAGGCGTCTTTTTATTTACAATATTTTACAGAACATATTTATTTTCAGAAATTATCAAAAACGCGCCCTTGGCAGGGGCGTTAATCATTAAATTCTTATTTTTACAGAATATATTGTTCGGGATTTTAACAGAAACGCGCCCTATGAAGGGGCGTTACTTTTCAATTCACGCCCTAGTATCGGGCGTTAGTCCAGTGAAAGACGACGCAGCCACGGTCGTGAATTCAAGAAATACCATGAATTTTCATGGGCAGTAATAATTTCAGGATAATAGAATTCATGGAGAACGAATGTATGGTCATGACAATAAAATTAACAGGTTTGAAGACATATGATCATGCATTATTGTAGAATCATGATTTCTTAGATAATCAATTCTTAACATGGGTGATTAATGATTAAATGAAATTAACGCCTGGGTACAGGGCGTCAAATATTAAATTGACGACCTGGGAAGGGTCGTTTCATGTGAATTAGCGCCCTTGACAGGGGCGTCTCTTTCAAAATATTGCAGAAACGTATTAACACTATAATAAACCATATGCATGTCATGCTTATATATATGTATATCTTGTATTAATTTTGTTTGGGCTACCATAACTTGAAAAAATCCTACCTTTAATAGTTGATTTTAAGATGGACGGATGAATAACTTGGTGAGAAGCCAACAACTCTGAAGCTTTACTGCAACTCTACAATCAGCAGCAGCAAAGGTATGCAGATGAAGAACCTAGGCTCAGTTGATTGTTTTCTTCAACAGTCAACCTGGAGGCAGAAGAACGAAGAGATCATGCTTCGTATTAACAGGAGAGGAGGTAAAGGCGGAGAAGGGAAGAAGAAAGAAGACTTACCCGTTAGTCTTCTTAACCTGCAAGAATAGAAGAAACGAAGAATATTAATTCTTTACATACTACGTTCATAAGGAAAAGAAACAGAAGAAGAAGAACATATGTTCTTCACGTACCTGTGCAGTTCGATCGTCCAAATAGGTTTAGGGTTCGGCTGTCAAGAGTCTTTATAGGATTTTGGGAAATCTTATTAGGGTTAGTGATTGTGTGGAAGTAATACTTCCATGATAGAGTCATTACCACCTTTTAACTCTTTCTAATACTTATCCATTACCCTGGATAAGTTTCTGGGTCGAACGGTTCACGAACTGAATTAACGACTTTGGTCAGGTCGTCGATTCTTGAATTGACGACCTGGTGCAGGTCGTTTCTTAAGAAGCGCCTGGTATGAAGGCGTTCTTTGTTTTAAAACACGCCCAAGATAGGGGCGTTTCTTGGCCTTACCCTTTTTGACGTTGGAATTTGACGCCGTGTGGTGAGGGCGTCACTTCTTGAGTCACGCCTTAACTAGAGGCGTTTATAATTTAAATAGCGCCTTTATCCGAGGTGTTATTTTATATTGTTTTATTTATCTAATTATTTGATTTATTTTTAAAATCTTTATTATTATTAATATTTTATCAGGGTTGCTACACGACTGATCTTGCCGATGATGACAAGGGTCGTAAGGAGGCTGACTGATCTTGCCGATGATGACAAGGGTCAAAGGAAAGTCGATTGATCTTGCCGATGATGACAAGGGCCACAGGGAAGTCGATCGATCTTGTCGATGATGACAAGGGTCGCAAGGAGGTTGACCGATCTTGCCGATGATGACAAGGGTCGCAAGGAAGTCGACCGATCTTGTCGATGATGACAAGGGTCACAAGGAGGCTGACCGATCTTTCCGATGATGACAAGGGTCACAAGGAAGTCGACCGATCTTTTCGATGATGACAAGGGTCGCAAGGAGGCTGGCCGATCTTGCTGATGATGAAAAGGGTCACAACTAAGTCGACCGATCTTGCCGATGATGACAAGGGTCGCAAGGAAGTCGACTGATCTTGCCGATGATGACAAGGGTCGCAAGGAGGCTGATCGATCTTGCCGATGATGACAAGGGTTGCAAGGAAGTCGACCGATCTTGCCGACGATAACAAGGGTCGCAAGGAGGCTGACCGATCTTGCCGATGATGACAAGGGTCGCAAGGAAGTTGACCGATCTTGCCGATGATGACAAGGGTCGCAAGAAAGTTGACCGATCTTGCCGATGATGACACGGGTGGCAAGGAAGTCGACCGATCTTGCCGATGATGACAAGGGTCACAAGGAGGTTGACCGATCTTGCCGATGATGACAAGGGTCGCAAGGAAGTGGACTGATCTTGCCGATGATGACAAGGGTCGCAAGGGGGCTGACCGATCTTGCCTATGATGACAAGGGTCGCAAGGAAGTCGACCGATCTTGCCGATGATGACAAGGGTTGCAAGGAGGCTGACCGATCTTGCCGTTGATGACAAGGGTCGCAAGGAAGTTGACCGATCTTGCCGATGATGACAAGGGTCGCAAGGAAGTCGACTGATCTTGCTGATGACGACAAGGGTCACAAGGAGGTTGACCGATCTTGCCAATGATGACAAGTGTCACAAGGAAGTCGACTGATCTTGATGATGATGACAAGGGACGTAAGGAGGCTGACTGATCTTGCCGATGATGACAAGGGTCAAAGGAAAGTCGATCGATCTTGCCGATGATGACAAGGGTCGCAAGGAATTCTAGGGAAAGATCTCCGATGGGGATCATGGTGATCGCCCTTTTCGGAGTTTTACTAGAATGGGGGTAAGGTGGAACTTAAATTACCACATTACTGACTTAAGCGCCCTTTCGGGTTTTCGTCGAAGTCAGCCCCCTCTTGCTTTTTCCCACGCGCCCTTTTGGGTTTTCACGTGGCGGGGTACCTGATTTTGCCTGCGGCGCCCTTTCGAGTTTTCGCCACAGCCGGGTTATAGCTATTTTTGCCCTCATCCTTTTCTTTTCTTTCTTTTTTTTTTCATTCATATAACAGGAGGACGTTGAGAGGGTCGACTAGGACACGAAGCCTTGCACCGCGAAGAAGAGTTTATTCGTCAGCAAGAAGGTAATGCTAACGTAAGGGATAGATTTGTTGCGATTCGGGCGTAAAGCCCGCAATGGCAATGTTGTAGAAGGGTCGGCTAGGACACGGAGTCTTGCACCGGTAAAGGGTTTATTCGTTAGCAAGAAGGTAATGCTAACGCAAGGGATAGATTTGTGCCGATTCGGGCGTAAGGCCCGTAATGGCAATGTTGTTTTGTGTACCATTATTTATGTAATTTTTGAGAGCTCGGCCAGGACGGAATGCCACTAGACCAAGGTAGGTAGAGCTCAGCCAGGGCGGAGTGCCGCTCGACTAAGGTAGGTAGAACTCGGCCAGGGCGGAATGCCACTTGACTAAGATAGGCGGAACATTGCTAGGGCGGAATGCCACTAGACTAAGGCAGGTGGAACTTAGCTAGGGCGGAGTGCCACTAGACTAAGGTAGGTAGAACTTAGCTAGGGCGGAGTGCCACTAGACTAAGGTAGGTAGAACTCGGCCAAGGCGGAATTCCACTAGGCTAAGGCAGGTAGAGCTTAGTTAGGATGGAGTGCCACTAGGCTAAGGTAGATAGAGCTCGGCCAGGGTGGAATGCCACTAGACCAAGGTAGGTAGAACATAGCTAGGGCGGAGTGCCACTAGACTAAGGTAGGTGGGACTCAGTCAGGGCGAAATGCCACTAGACCAAGGTAGGTATAGGTCATTCTGGGAATGCCGGTTGAACTGTGTGATACAAATTCATATGCTCTCCATTAAGGGGAGAGGACTGGACGACTCCTTTGTGATCTACAAGGACGTAGGCACCCCCTTCATATACTCGAAAGATGACATCTGGTCTGACCCAATTTTCAACCAACTTCCCTTTGGGGTTGGAGGCCATTACTTCTCTTCTTTTAACCATTACCAAGTCGCCTTTCTTGAATTCTCGCCCTTTGACTAGCTTATTGAAAGCACGGGCCATGCGGGCTTGGTAGAGTTGGATATTTTGTTGCGCACGGAGACGCTTTCCTTCGAGCTCGGCAAGCTCCTCCAGTCTTCTTTCTATGTTAGTCTGCTCGCTGCTGACCAATCCATGCTGGATGGCGATTCGCAACAAGGGGACCTCTAATTCGATTGGCACCATAGCCTCCGACCTGTACATGAGGGAGTAAGGTGAGCAGCCAGTCGAGGTTTTATAGACTGTACGGTAAGCCCAGAGTGCCTCGTACATCCTTTCTTCCCAATCTCTTTTGTTAGCCTTGACAGTCTTCGCTAGCAGAGTGCATAGCGTCTTGTTGAAGCCTTCTGCAAGTCCGTTGGCTTGAGGGTAGTAGGGAGATGATGCCCTCCAGTCAATCTTGTACTTGTTGGCTAGTCGGCACACCTTCTGATTTTTGAAGTGACTGCCATTGTCAGAGATGATTCGGCTGGGTACTCCAAACCGAAATATTATATTTTGCTAGAAGAATCTGGCGACTAGTTCTTACGTCACTTCTCTCAATGCTACTACCTCTGCCAATCTCGAGAAGTAGTATGTAGCTGCTAAGATATATTTGCATCCCGATGAAGACGTTGGTAGTGGCCCCACCACGTCCGTACCCCATTGAGCAAACGGCCATCTTGGGATGGTAGGATGTAGCGACACAGGTGGCCTTCTTGACACAGTGGCATGTTCTTGACACCTCTGACAGTCTTCGGCGAACTTGCAGCAATCGTCAAACATAGAGGGCCAATAGTAGCCCAGTTTCTTTATTTCAATTTTCATTTTCGGACCGGCTTGGTGTGCCCCGGCTGACCCGACATGGACCTCTTGCATTACCTGCCCGGCTTCCCCTGGAGATAAGCAACAAAGTAAGATCTTCTTTTGGGCATCTGCCATTATCTGGAACAATGTTCCATTCCTCATCTCATAAGAGTCTTTGACCCTCAGGAGCTTAATTCTCTGTTCTTTCTCTTTCGGGAGTTGTTGGTATTGAAACCAATGTAGGAGGTGCTCCTACCAATCGGACTGCTGGATTCCTTCTACAGCTGCCACTTCATTTGCTTGTTCATCGGCTAAGGTTTTTGTCACACTGGGGACCTGCCGCCGGTTGATTACTCTTATATTCAGACTTGTATCAGGCGGATTTTATTATCCTCTTATTTAAATCTTATCTGTTTACTATTTATTGATTTATTCGTTTGTTGGTTTATTGGCGTGCCAGTCACCGGGGTGACAATTTTATTGTGCGCTCGATCTGACATTGTCAGTCGATTGTGAAGTCCAAGTCGGGACCAGAAATCTGTCATACCCTGAACGCTATGACGTTAATTATGTCCTCCCTAAGGAGGACAACCCTTGATTAAACGCTAAGATAGGAGGAGGACATCGGTAAAGCCACATGCTCAAAAGAAACGGAATTCATTCGTTTGCAAGACGCTAAATGGATTAGACGAAGCAGGGGTTCGTTATCTTAGGGGATAGCTCCGACGGCATATTCCCACCAGCTTGAACTATGCCAAGTGGGGAATAGGAAACTACCCATGCGGTGGCAGAGTAGGATCCGGAAAAGATCGGGCATAATTGACCCAGAGTCCGAATGGGGATCGGCGTGACATGGCACGCTCCATGTGGGTGTGATGGCACATCTATATCCCCCTTGGAGGGACCATCGGAGGGCATGCAAAGGCATAACTCCGTGGGCCGACGGGGTTGAGAGGGAGAACATCACAGTCACCCAATAGGATATGCATAAATTTCGGCAGCATGTCCGCTCAACTTGGATTATGCCAAGAGAGAATAGGTCATTATCCACGGAATGCCAGGATGACGACCGAACGAGGATGGGCACCGGGCCCCGGGACATCGCTTGCATTTATGCCATCGTTTAATATCCCCTTGAAATCCCTCAGAACTCATGTAATGACATGGCCCTTTGGGTTCATAAGGGTGAAATCCGGATCAGGAATGAGGACTGTAGGGGAGGTCTTCCCCATTACTGTGTCTTCTCAAGGCATCCATGACGATCTCTGAACATCCCCGGGGCCTATGTCTGAAGAAATCAGAAGGTTGACAGATGGCAGTGCAGAGAAGAGCCTCTGACTGGACTTCAATTGGCCAAGAAGAAGGGTCTCGGCGATGGCTTTAGTTAGCCGAAAGAGGGGGCTTCTCGGCGTGGGTTTATTGGCTTAAAAAGGGGGATCTCGGCGCGGCCTCCTTAGCAAAAAAAGGGGGGATCTCGGCGGTGGCTTCCCGGCATGAGACTTCCCGGCGCGCCCATGGCCGCGCCGGGAAGGTGGCGCCGAAAAGGGCTGGGAGGCCTGCAAAGGGGGGTTGGCTTATAGGGGGATCTCGGCATGGGGCTTCTCAGCGCGCCCGTCACCGCGTCGGGAAGCTGGCGCCAGGAGGCTGTAGGCCAGGGAGGTTTGCGTGAAGAGGGCTACAGATTGAGTTTTGTCAGTTTGCTGAAGAGGGAGACCTCTCGGCAGCGTAGTTCTCGGCGGGGAATTTTGCACGCCGAGAAGATGGAATTGCTACAGGATTTTATGGTTTACAGAGCTCAAACGATGCTCTGTTTCTGGGATTCCTGAGCTTTCTGGCTGCGGTTGAAGTCGAATTTAAAGTGCAGGAGGGGGATTCAATAGAAGCTTCTCTGAGGAAGGGCCAAAGGGGATCTGGAGGGTAGAACCAATGGGGAACGAGACCATCGTCTGGATTTCTGAAGATTTTTTTGTTTATTTCTGCCGCCGGCCGTCTGGGGATCAAGAGATGACTGTCTCTATCCCCCTGGACGAACCCAGTAGCATCTAAAAACCGGTGGCGTAGAAACCTTTAGCATCGAGACTCTAGACCCTAATCATCCAAGGGGTTAGAATGGAGGGTCGAGAGATTGAGATCGTCATTCGCTAGAATCCGAGGGATAACAACGGTCTGTAGAATCTGCATGTCCTCTCGTATAGCCGGCAGTTCAGGAATCCAAGAGCTTGATGTCTCTGGTCCTGAACGACACATAGAGGAGCCTCAAGGGGCCTTGTAAGAAAGCTCGAAAGGGTGCGATGGATCTACCTTCGAGACAGAAAGGGGGGAAGGTGACAGAACCTTAGATAAGGGTAGGGGTTCTGTTCCCATGCCTCTGAATAGAAGATTCGTATGAATCATTAGACATTTCGCATAAACAATAAGCATACACGGAGGCCGAAGATCACATCTCTCAATCAGAGGGGAACAGACATTTCAATCAGAGGATCCCCAAATGGGTCACGTTGATATCTCATTGCATTGCTCGAAGCCTTACACTGATTGTAAAGGAGAAATGCAAAATAGGGAGAGAGAGAGAGAGAGAGACGGAGCTCGAGACCTAAAACTCGCTAGCTACATTGATAAATCGAGACGAGAGACTCGCTAGATTACATCAGTAGAAAGAAAAGACAGCATGGGGAGGGCGGAGCATTGACTCCTCTCCCTCCCCGAAGCAGCCCACCTGAAGCTTGTCTGCTTCTTCCTCTCTTCTGCTTCTTCTCTTCTCTCGGCCGAAGGGGGATTCTCTCTTGGCAGGACTCCCTCTCTTTTCTTTTCTCTCTTTTTCTGGCTTCTTTTTCTATTCCTCCCGGCGTCTTCTTCTTTTCTTGTTCGAAGGGAGGGGTTTTTATAAGCGTTTCCCCCCTTCTCGGCAGGCTTCATCAAGCCTTTTCCTGCTCGGCAGACACCATCTCGGCGCGCCTCAAACGGGCTTCCCGGCGCGCCTACCTTCAACTTCTCGGCGCCACCCTTTGGGCTTCAGCAAGTGCCTCTCGGCGCCACATTTTTGGGCTTCAGCCAGTGCCTCTCGGCGCCACCTTTTGGGCTTCGGCAAGTGACTCTCGGCGCTAATATTGCATGCCCAATCAAAGTGTTTTAGCCACTTTCACAGGCCTATTTGGGTCTTTCAAGGGCATCCTCACCCAAAAAGGGTCTTCCATTAGTGACACAGCTTGTATCTTTATTAAGGTTTTCATCAGTCCGTAGACAGGGGTCTCATCAGTCCGTAGACAAGGGCTTCATCAGTCCGTAGACAGGGGTTTCATCAGTATTGCCATCTGAATGGTGACAAAACCGGGTATTATCTTATCGACACCGTCACTTGAATGGTGACGAGCTCGGACATCAGCTTTAGTCTGGGAAGACCTCAGCCGGGTATATAATCTGTGGAGACCATTCTTCTTCTGTTCTGACTTTGCAAAGGCCTTTGCAATCTTCATCTGTCGGTACCGGCTTCATCTTCATCTCATATTACATCTGTCAGTAAGCCGATATCTGACTTACCCTGACATATCATCCGTGGATTCTTGGATGAAACGGTAGTACAGCTCTCATTAAAGGCCTGGAAGGTCTCATCAGTCGAGTGACTGCTGCTTTATCAGTGCTGCCGTCTGAGTGACATTGGCACCGGGCATCAGCTTTGCCGACAAGGGTTTTAGCCGGGTAGACAGTTGATGAGCTTCATCATTGGTCTTTCACTGTTGGTCCGACCCTCTTTTCAATTATGTTTTCACCCTTGTTTATTTTCCAGGTGTCAACAAATGCCCCCCACCTGCGGGCGGCGTAAGCGCAGAATAAGCGGCACGGGGCTTGCAGGTGTCTTTCATCATTCGAGGGTACCTTCCTCAATTTGTCTTTAATCGGGTTCTCAGAGGATGCAGCAATATTTTGCACACTTATCTTCCCTTTTCATATTTTCATTCTTCATATTTTCTTTATTTTCAACAATTCGGAGCTTCTCGGCACAGGGCCATAGGCTTCTTGGCATGAGCCTCTCGGCGCGAAGCTTCTCGGCGCGAGGGACCTCTCGGCGCGGAGCTTCTCAGCGCAGACGAAGGGGGCTCTCGGCCTGGGGCTTCTCGACGCGCCCTGGTGGAAGGGGGCCTCGGCCAGGGGTTCTCGGCCTGGGGGTTCTCGGCCTGGGGGTTCTCGGCGCGCCTTCTGGCCGACGGGGGCTCTCGGCCTGGGCGGTTCTCGGCGCGCATTTGGCCGCGCCGAGAACCCATCTGCTTCGGGCCCTATATTAAGGCGCCGAAAGCCTTCTTTTCTTCATTCTTGCTTCTTCTTTCTCTTTCCTCATTTTTCTTTCATCGGCGGGAGCTTGTTCTCCTCTCGGCCGCTCTCGTTTTTCTTCCCGTTTTGTTGGATTTCGCCCGGGTAGGACGCTATTTTGGGATTTAATCCCTTTTTATTTCGGGATCACCCCCTCTTGGTTGGTGACTCCCTATTCTCCTTGGGCAGACCCTGAATAAGGGGAGATGCTGCCGAAATTTTCATAGAGTCTCATGTTACAATCTTTATAAGACTGGCTTTTAATTCACACTTTTTCTCCGACTGCAGGCACTGTAATGGCTTCCAGTTCTGATGCTGCGTCTTCCGGAGCTGTTGGTGCTAGCTCATCGACCCAGCCAGACATATCTCGGGCCACAGTAAATTAGCTGAATGTGCACAGCCTGGATTTCGGATACGACAGGATTGCCTCAGTCGATGAGTCGTCTAACTCTGAGACTGACACAGTGTCGACGGCCCGGGTATACTCCACGGCGACCGAGACATGCTTCAGGCGGGATGGTGGCTATCGGCCAGACCATCCGAAGGACCGGCATTTGATGCCGTTCATCCGGACTTTCACAGTAGGCGGTATGCGAGACTACCGGATAGCTCGCGTAGTTGAAGCTGCCATCCTTGCTGAGCGAGATAGTCTGAAGGAATCAGTGTATCGCAGCAAGGCCATCTATCTTCCTGGGGAAAAGCGCGACTGGGATGCAGTCCTCGGCATATCGGAGCTGGAACCAGAGAAGAAGATGCTGGCCCGGGCCCCGGAATTCACACCTGCCTGGTGGGATAATGCTAGCGGCCGAGTTCATAGGGAGAAGCCCGGCTATGGCATGTTCTTGGCACCATTGAAGTGGGGATATCGCGAAGAGCCCTTCATGCTGAATTGTTCGGCCGTTCAGTTCAAGTACCATCTGGCCGCTGGTTGGTTCGGGGATACCAAAATCACTGACGCGCACTTATTCCGAGTAGGGGCAGTGGAGTTCACAGAGTTTGTTCTGAAGGAGTATGCCCCTCTGCTGATCAGAGCCGGGGTATATCACAGCATTTTCGCTTCTAGATTTCGATATCCCATATCCAGAGGGTTGTGCTGCGGGATGTTCGAAGTGTTCTGCCCTTTATTCAACACTTTTTATACAGCGGAGGGTGAGACATCCCTGGACCTCTGGAGTTTATCGCAGCTCTCCGGTCTGCCCATTGATGGCGAGCCGTATGGGGAAGTTTGCTTGACAGATTCTGAGAAGGATAGCTCTGATGGCGAGGGCAAGTATTCCATCGGCTTCTCATATCGATATCTGATGAAGGTATACCGCTCCATCTGTCTGGCGTACAGTAGAGGGTCCTCAAAGGCTATCATCCCCGAGAGAAAGGCAGCAAACTGAGGGTCCGGATAGGGCAGTGGCTCCAGTATTTCTTTGACGGTCCCCTAAAGTATGCAGACTTTCCTTCCCTGGGTCCAGTTGCCAGCAAACAGATAAGGGCCCCTCGCTACAAGTCGGCGCTGCCATCCTCGTTGCGTCATGCGGGCAAAGGTGGTCCCAATCCGGCAGGAGTAGATCCCATCACACATTGTGCGGCCTATTTCACCTTCTGGTTGTGTACTTTTGCCCTCCCACAAGGGGACGAGACGGTCATTCGGCCAGAGGCCATATACCCAGCTTGTCAGATGGCATGGGGGATGAAGCTGTCGCTCTGCCCAGTGGCCCTGTGTTTGATATATAAATCTTTGGGGGACCTGCACAAGCATCGGACTCCCCGTTCTTTGAGGACCGTGGGTCCTTTTCACTTCTTCAACGCCTGGGTTTGCAGTATATTCCCTGAGTTGGCTCCGAGAACCTTGCAGGCAGATACGATGTTGCCTAGAATGATCGAATTCGCTAGTGCTGAGTCTGGTCCCTTTTATGATCAGTTGTTTAAAATAAGGGGCCGACTGATAAGGGTACCAGTGGATGCCCCTGGCAACATTCATTTCTGGAGCTTGGCGGCAGGTTCAGCTCCTTTGATTGATCCTCAGAGAGAGTGCAATCTGGAAGAGATAGAGACTTATGCTCATCCTGTCACATGGGCTGAAGTTGCTCGGCCTATTCTGGAGCCGGAGCTAGTCAGATGGGCCATGGCTATTCGGCCCAGTGTTTTAGTTTTCAGGAAGGGTGGCCTTCTTCTTTTGGAGCCATACTATCCGTTCCGATTTGGGCGGAACTTCGGCTACGACCAGCACATCCCCACCTCAGCTGCTCAGTTTCCTTTGGATAGCCGGGCCAAGCACGGGTCCGTCATTGTTGGCGAAGGCCGGTTGTGGTGGGATTTCTATCATCGCTAGGACGATGTAGTTTTCAGGGTGCCCACTGTTTCTAACCGTGTTCCCCGGGTAACATCAGAATATATCAAATGGTGGAACATCCGGACCGATTTTTACAGGGACGGTAGGGGTGCCTTCTGGGATGTGGCAGAGCGCTCCTCCCTGAAACAGCAACCTGGGCCGGTGTTTGATATTCCTGAGGCCCACTTGAAAAAACTTTACTCACAGCACTCGAGGGAGGCGGAGAATTATCTGACTCAACTTCGGGCATTGAAGGAAAAGAGTTCTGAGCCGCTTGTCCCTGTCTTTGCTGCTATCAATGAAGACACTTTCCTGAAGACCTTGAAGCATTTATGCCGTGTGGGAGGCGCTCGCTTGGAGGAGCAGCAGTACCCATTCCCTGTTGAAGAGCCGCTCCCGACAGCAGCTCCTTGGAAGGGTCCAATTGATAAATTTCATCCATATAGGACGTTTGTACGCCTAGAAGATAGAACTCAGACGTACTATAGGCAAACGTCCTGGCTGTTCATTCTACTGAATTTGCATGGATTATCTGCAGAAAGCCCGATAGCTGTCATATTGAACAAGCCACTGTTTATATCATTTCATTATGTCGATGGTTGGGGCATGGACCATCTTGACTTATTTCGATGCCTTGACTCTCACGGCCATAATGATCTGGCAGCTTTAGTAGAGAAGTGCCAGATATTTGGTGATGTGTGCTGGCTCATCAAGGAGGCTGCTTCCCGCTCCAAGGAGGTAGCTTATCTGTACTGGCCACTTTCTGTATTCTACGACGGCCCGGCAGGTGAGATTTCTTCTTTTCTGATTGCAGTATTTTCTGCTTAGCATCTGAATTTCGCACCCACTGATCCCATCACCCTTCTGCCATTTTCAACAGACGGGCTTGATATAAAGCGGCAGGGGCTCTATAGAAAGATTATTGCGCAGGCCGAGAAGCCTACTTATTTTGAAGTCCCGGCTGCAGCACCGACCACTACTTCCCTGCCTCCTGGCAAGAAGAGGAAGGCTTCCGCAGTCAAGGCTGCAGTTGGGAAGGTTAGGAAGGCCAAAAAGGCCCATGTTCAACAGTCGACTTCGGTGGCGATGGACACTGGGACCCCTCTCCCCGACATTCCCTCATTCGATGAGTTTGAGTTGCAAAGGGAGGCTGCTCAGACACCGGTTCAGGGTAACATCATTAGCTTGCTTTTGCATTCTTCATCATCTTTTGTAGATTTCCAAAGAAGTCTTCGACTCTGACCCCTTCCCTTTTTGCGCAGCTCAAGAGCCAATTGTGGCACCCTCCGAAGCAGAGACCAGGCTGCCTTCCCCCACGCCAGCTAGTGAGGCGGGGGGTAAGTGTGCTTTCTCATCTGTTTCACACTTCTATTGCTTTTTCTACTATAACCCTCAGAGATCGCTTTTCTGTTGAAATGGCAGCCGAGGAGCAGGCTGAGGTTGAAAGGATGATAGAAGAGCCGATTCAACCTCCGGAGGGTCACAAGACTCAGTCGAAGCGGGGTACTGTTTCGGCCAGGCGCATAATGACCCGGTCCACATCCCGACATGCTTTAGAGGCGTCCCCACAGCATGTAGCCAGGGTAGAAATATCATCGGGTAGCTCTACAACCGTCTCTGATGAGGAGGAAGTGGCTTTCAGCGGCAGTGAGGGGGATGCTCCTGAATCAGAAGCCCCGCCTGTACTTGCAAAAGGTGCTCTGTCTTTTCAGCTTGCTAAGCTGCTGGTGCCATCTTCCGAGGAGGAGTTGCAAGAGGAGTTTGCCGGGCTCGACACCGAGATCGACATATCTTCACTCTTTGTCGCTTCAACTTCGGAGTTTCCTCCTCTTTCACCCCACTTCGAGGATGCGAACCCTGCTTCAAAGGTGGGTCCCCTTTCAGGCTTGCTGCTTCATCTGCATCTTCATTTAGTGCTGAAGGTTGTTTTGCTTTGGTCTCAGGGCCCTATCATCGTCAGCTCAGACACAACTGCAACTTTTATGGAGGTTTCTTCTGCAAACTAGGCTATTGTCCCTTTTCTACCTTTATCCTGCATGGGGGCTCCTGAGGTCATTCGCCTTGTTCCAATGCGAATACAGTCTTCAACAGATTTAGGATCGTTGGACCTGGGGGCCTCAGGAGACAGATGCACTCCTATCAGGGCTTCAGATTTCAGAGCCGAAGCTGATCTAGCCAGAAGTTCTGCTTTCATACCGGCCACAGTGATGACCATCACTCCTGAGTCAACAATTCCCACAACATCAATCATGGAGGGTGAACCTTTGCCTCCTCAGACTGTGGCCTCCGCGGCCTCGACATTGAAGGAATTGGCCACCGAAGCGGAGATGGAAGAAGGAGAGGTGGCTGCTGCGGAACTGGGAGTATTGCCCGTAACCGTCCCGAACTCTATCTCCATACTTTCAGAATCTGAGGAGGAGGTGCCTGAAGTTGCATCTGGGGGTATTCAGACGGCCGCTTCCGAGGAGATGGAAGTGGAAGATCTCTTGGCCACGCCATAGGTTGCAGGGAGAGCTCAGTTGGTACCTTCGGTAGACCTCCCATCTTCTTCTTCGCAGCCGGATATCACCCTATGGGCGGACATTGATAGTGAAGTAACCTTTGAAGTAGCTCCTCTGCCTTTGCCTGGATTTACTTCACCTGAGAGTTTTGTCTGGCAACATCTGGGCATGCTGCGCCAGCTAGTGGAGTCCCAGCCCGGACTAACCTATCCACAGTTGAAGGAGATAGCCGAGCGCTTCACCGCCGGCTTGCAGGCGATGGGATGTCCCACAGAAATATGGGCCCAGCGGGTTCTTTTATTGTTAAAATTTATTCATCGTCGGGATTTCTTGACACATATCATGTCTGACAAACTGGTGGCTTTGAAGTTGCAAAGAATGGAATGCAAATCCGAGCTGGCGAAGACGAACTCTATTCTTCAGGAGCGACAGTGCCAAATGCAGTCTTTGGCGGAGCGGGAGCAGTTTGTGCGCGACCGGATAACTACCCTGGAAGCTGAACTGTCCGATCTCCGAGCTGAGCTGCCGCAGCTAACAACTTCTCGACCGCAGCTCGAGGAAGAAACAGCTCTATTAGAGGGGCAGGTGGCGTCCTTTCAAGACGAGTCCGTTCGACTGCAGGAGGAGGAGGCTCGTCTTCATGAATTGGGAGCCGCCCCTTATGTGGGTCTTCTGGCTTTCGAGGATATCTTCAGGCAGCCATGAACCATCTTCTCTTTCTTTTCCTTTTGTCCTCTTTTGCGATACAACGTCCCCTTGAGGCCCTTTATGTACTCACTTATTAATGAAAAGAAATCTTTGGCTTCACGCGTATCTATTTTCTTCTGCATGTGGTTTTATCACTTTGAGAAGTGGGGTAGCGGTTTTAGCAATTCCTCATGCGAATGGCCCGTACTTGGCAGGAGAGCGTCCACCCCCTCAGAGAAAGGATGGGGAACTCGCTCCACCGCGTGACGGCATCCGGGGAGGTGGTTAAACCGGATTCTGTTGGTAGCAGCAATCGTCCCTCTTGGCAATATGTGCTGCGAGGGAGACAATTTGCAGAAATGTGAAAGAAGAGATTTCATCGGACTAGACGAAAGGTCTAGACTGGGTAGAGGTTATAGCAGGTGGGACATTGAAAAAGGGTATGGGGTTTTCATCAGAACGGACGTAAAGTACGAACTGGACAGATTGTATCATTGGTCGGGCGGTATACCGATCAGCCAACGGTTGACTTCATCATCGATATTGAGCTTATATCGATTCAATGGGGATTTCATATGTTTTATCAGAATAGACGTAAGGTCTAAACTGGATAGGGTTTCATCATTGATCGGGCAAGGTGCCAATCGATCAACAGTTGGTTTCATCATCGATATTGGGTTTATATCGATGCAAGAGGATTTATAAGTTTCATCAGAATAGATGAAAGGTCTAAACTGCAGGATTTCATCATTGATCGGGCAAGGTGCCGGTCGATCAACAGTGGGACGTCGGTAGAGGCGTAAGTCTCGTCTAGATAGACGTAAGGTCTATTCCAGCAGGTTTTATCGCAGGTGAGGCTTGCCAAGAGATGCGTAGGCTTCATCAGGACAGACGTGAGGTCCGAGCTGGATAGGCTTCATCAGAATGGTGATGGGTTTCATTGTCGGTGGGACGTTTGAGAGAGGGTATGTGAATTTTATCAGGGTAAACGTAAGGTCTATCCCGGAAGGGTTTTATCATCGGTGGGGAATGAAGCCGACTGACCGACGGGAGGTTTCATCAGTGAAAGGGAGGTAAAGGTAGCGTGCCTGTTGGCATGGAACTTTTGAATTACCACATTACTGACCCAAGTGCCCTTTCGGGTTTTCACCGGAGCCAGCCCCCTCTTACTTTTGCCCACGCGCCCTTTCGGGTTTTCACGTGGCGGGGTACCCGATTTTGCCTGCAGTGCCCTTACGGGTTTTCACCACAGCTGGGTTTTGGCCATTTTTGCCCTTGTCCGGGATATCCGAACAAGCCTGGCGGGGTATCTCTATTTTTAACCCCATTTTTTTATTTATATATACGTATATATATTTCTTGAATTGGGACTTCAGCACGGATCAGGCGATGTGATGCTCCATTAGTGACTGCTCTTATCATCGGTATTGGGTATATACCGATGCAAGGATTTCATAGGCTTCATCAGGATAGACGTAAGGTCTAGACTGGGTAGGTTTCATCATTGATCGGGCAGTGTACCAATCGATCAACAACAGGTTTCATCATCGGTATTGGGTTTATACCAATGCAAGGATTTCATAGGTTTTATCAGGATAGACGAAAGGTTTGGCCTGGCTAGGTTTCATCGTTGATTAGGCAGTGTGCCAATCGATCAACAGCAGGTTTCATCATCGGTATTAGGTTTATACCAATGCAAGGATTTCATAGGTTTCATCAGGATAGACGAAAGGTCTGGCCTGGATAGGTTTCATCGTTGATTAGGCAGTGTGCCAATCGATCAACAGTTGGTTTCATCATCGATATTAGGTTTATATCGGTGCAAAGGGTTTCATAGGTTTTATCGGCATAGACATAAGGTCTACACTGGACAGGTTTCATTGCTGATCGGGTGAGTGTGCCCATTGATCAGCAGCAGGTTTCATCACGGTATTGGGTTTATACCAATGCAAGGATTTCATAGGTTTTATCAGCATAGACGTAAGGTTTAAACCGGACAGGTTTCATTGCTGATCGGGTGAGTGTGCCCATTGATCAGCAGCAGGTTTTATCACGGTGGGACCTGGGACAAGGTATGAGGGCTTTTATCAGGATAGACGTAGGGCCTATACTGAGTGGGTCTAATCGTCGATCGGGCAAGGCGCCGTTCGATTGACGAGGAGTTTTATGGCGGGAGGTGAGGCTTTCTTTGGGATTACCACATTACTGACCCAAGTGCCCTTTCAGGTTTTCACCGGAGCCAGCCCCCTCTTGCTTTTGCCCACGCGCCCTTTCAGGTTTTCACGTGGCGGGGTACCCGATTTTGCCTGCAGTGCCCTTTCGGGTTTTCACCACAGCCGGGTTTTTGGCCATTTTTTTGCCCTTGTTCAGAATATCTGAACAAGACTGGCGGGGTATCACTATTTTTAACCCCATTTTTATTTTCTTTTCTTCTTTCTTTCTTTTTATTTGGTATGCGAGCTGAGAGAGAGGGCAGCTTGGGCAGGGCGAGATGCCACTGAACCAAGGAGAGGGTAGCTTGATCAGGGCGGAGTGTCATTGACCAAGATGAAGTGGCCTGATTAGGGCGGAGTGCCGCTAACCGAGGAATGGGTAGCTCGGCTAGGGCGGGGTGCCGCTAAACCAAGAAATGAGGTAGCTCGGCTAGGGCGGAGTGTCGCTAGACCAAGAAAGATGTAGCTTGGTTAGGGCGGAGTGCCGCTAGACCAAGAAGGAGGTAGCTTGGCTAGGGCGGAATGCCACTAGACCAAGAAGGAGATAGCTTGGTTAGGGCGGAGTGCCGCTAGACCAAGAAGGAGGTAGCTTGGCTAGGGCGGAATGTCACTAGACCAAGAAAGAAGGGTAGCTCGGTTAGGGCGGAGTGCCACTAACCCAAGAAAAGGGTAGCTTGGTTAGGGCGGAGTGCCATTAGACCAAGGAAGAGGTAGCTTGGTTTAGGGCGGAGTGCCGCTAGACCAAGGAAGAGGTAGCTTGGTTAAGGCGGAGTGCCGCTAGACCAAGGAAGAGGTAGCTTGGTTAGGGCGAAGTGCCGCTAGACCAAGGAAGAGGTAGCTTGGTTAGGGCGGAGTGCCGCTAGCCCAAGAAAGAAGGGTAGCTTAGTTAGGGCGGAGTGCCGCTAGACCAAGGAAGAGGTAGCTTGGTTAGGGCGGAGTGCCGCTAGACCAAGGAAGAGGTAGCTTGGTTAGGGCGGAGTGCCGCTAGACCAAGGAAAAGGTAGCTCGGTTAGGACGGAGTGCCGCTAGACCAAGGAAGATGGTAGCTTGGTTAGGACGGAGTGCTGCTAGACCAAGGAAGAGGTAGCTCGGTTAGGACAGAGTGCCGCTAGACCAAGGAAAAGGTAGCTCAGTTAGGACGGAGTGCCGCTAGACCAAGGAAGAGGGTAGCTTGGTTAGGACGGAGTGCCGCTAGACCAAGGAAGAGATAGCTCGGTTAGGACGGAGTGCCGCTAGACTAAGGAAGAGGTAGCTCGGTTAGGACGGAGTGCCGCTAGACCAAGGAAAAGGTAGCTCGGTTAGGACGGAGTGCCGCTAGACCAAGGAAGAGGTAGCTTTTTGCCCGATTACTCGGGGAATATTGGTTGGGCAGCATGATACAGCTTTAGGTGTCTACCGTTGAGTGGTGAGAATTAGATTTCCCCTCGATGGTTAACAACCATGTAGGCCCCTCCTTCATAGACCCTATGTATCACATAAGGACCCTCCCAATTAGGATTTAGCTTTCCTTTTGGGTTGGACGCTATGACTTCTCTTTTCTTGACCATGACAAGGTCACCTTTCTTAAATTCTCGTCCTTTTACGAGTTTGTTGAATGCAGTGGCCATGCGGGCCTGATACATCTGGATATTCTTCTGAGCTTGGAGGCGCTTCCCTTCCAATTCAGCCAATTCTTGTAATCTTCTTTCTGCATTGGTTTGTTCGCCATGGGCCAGGTCATATTGGACAGCCACTCTGAGTGACGGGACTTCCAGCTATAGTGGAACTACTGCCTCTGAGCCGTATACCAGTGAGTATGGCGAGCACCCTGTAGGTGTCTTGAAGATAGTGCGGTACGCCCACAGAGCTTCATACATCTTTTCTTCCCAGTCCTTCTTATTAGAACTGACGACTTTAGCCAGCAAGGTGCATAAAGTTTTATTGAAGGCTTCTGCCAATCCATTTGCCTGTGGATTGTAAGGAGTGGAAGTCCTCCATTCGATCTTATACTTTTCGGCGAGCCGATAGATCTTTTGATTTATGAAATGACTTCCATTATCAGATATTATCCGGCTGGGGATCCCAAACCGGAAGATAATGTTCTGTTTGATGAATCTGGCGACCAGTTCACCAGTCACTTCTCGTAATGCTATAGCTTCTGCCCATCGGGAAAAGTAATCTGTTATTGCCAGTATGTACTTATGTCCGGCCGATGAGGTCGGTAGTGGGCCGACTACATCAGTTCCCCATTGTGCAAACGGCCAGCTAGGGACTGTAGGGTGCAGAACGGCAGGTGGCCTTCTAGGCACAACAGCATGCTCCTGACATTTCTGGCATGACTTTGCAAACTTGCAACAGTCTTCAAACACAGTGGGCCAATAGTAGCCCAGCTTCTTAATCTCTATCTTCATCTTGGGACCGGCCTGGTGGGCACCTGCTGTCCCAGCATGTGTTTCTTTCATTGCTTGCCAAGCTTCCTCAGTAGACAGGCAGCGGAGCAAAATCTTCTTGCGTGCATCTGCCATTATTCGGAACAGAGTTTCTGTCATGCCTCGTACTCTATACCATCGAGGTATTGTTCGCTTTGGCCTACCGGCCTCACGGTTTTATCCCTTTCTAACAGTGATCGGCTCCAGAATGGAGGACTTCCCGGGTAGGTCACCCATCCCAGTACTACTCCCCATTAAGCACGCTTAACTTCGGAGTTCTTTACAAGAACTGAGCCGATACTTCAAAAGGCACCTCGGTTCTTGTAAAGAACTCCGAAGTTAAGCGTGCTTAATGGGGAGTAGTACTGGGATGGGTGACCTACCCGGGAAGTCCTCCATTATGGAGCCGATCACTGTTAGAAAGGGATAAAACCGTGAGGCCGGTAGGCCAAAGCGGACAATACCTCGATGGACAATACCTCGATGGTATAGAGTACGGGGCATGACAGAAGTGGTATCAGAGCCTAGGTATATTAAACCCTAGGTCTTGACTATAGGTTGCCATAAGTTCTAGGTTCAACCCCATTATTGCCTGGTGAGATTGGGTAGAACCATGGGTTAAGAGCTAAAAATGGAAGTTAAAATACTAATAAGATTAGCTTATGATGATAGCTTAATAAAATTTCACGAGAATTACTTGATAATCTTACATGAATTATTTGTGTCTTGTAGAACTAGATAGATAACAATGGCCGCCGAGCGTGCCCAATGGCGTGAGATGCAAAGAACGGTTCAAGGATTGACTCAGGCTCTTCAGCGGGTAGCCGAGGGTGGAGCTAATCATGGAGCTGGAGAGTTACATCGTGAGTTCCGGAGCCTCAATCCCCATAGATTTAGTGGAACTCCTGATCCTGATATAGCGGAAGATTGGACAAAGGAAATGGAAAGAATTTTCCGAGTAATGCAATGCTCGGATCAAGATAAGGTTCTTTTAGCAACGTTTCAACTAGAGAAGGACGCAAGGGCTTGGTGGGAGTCCGTAGAAGCCACTCTGCCAAACATTCAAGTAACTTGGGTAGAATTTTTAGAATACTTCAACGATAAGTATTTCTCGGAGAGAGTTCGAGAGAGAAAGGCGGGAGAGTTTGCTTCACTTAAACAAAGAAGTATGTCTATGGCGGAATATGAGGCCCAATTCTCGAGGTTGTCACGATACGCGCCTCATTTGATCATGACAGAAAAGATGAAAGCTAGGAGGTTCTTAAATGGACTAAGACTGCAATACATACCCCAGTTAGCACCAATGGACATTCAATCATATGCCGAGATGGTTAAGAGAGCTCAGCTATTGGAAGACGCTATGGAATTATCTGACAAGGTCAAGGCACGATTGGAAAAGAATAAAGTAGATAATGGCAATAAAAGGTCTAATGATGAGAATAGAGTTCCGAACGGCAAGAAGCCTAAGGAAGCAAAGTGCAAGCATTGTGGGAATGATGGTCATCGATCTGACAAGTGTCGCTGGAAGAACGAAGCTTGTTTTCGTTGTGGAAGCCAAGAACATAAGGTAGCCGACTGTCACCTTCCGAAAGATCGACCTCAACAGGCAACGGATTGTAATAAAGAGTGACGTCAAGGACAATTGCAAGTAATGAGACAAATCACACCTGCTGACAATGGAATAGCTGGAGGTAACCCTTAACCTTAGCTTAAACCCTTAGTTGTTTTGTTAGCATGCCTAGATACACCTTGGAAGATAGAACTAGATACCCCACTGATACATATTGGGACTGAATCTCATGTGAATTTGGGGACCAAATTCTTTTAAGTGGGTAAAGATGTAGCACCCCAGATTAAATTATAGTGAATAACTTCTCTAAACAAATAAAATCCTTAAATAAGTATCAAAGAAAGAAATGAAAAGAAAGAAATAAAAATATATTAAGCCGCGACCCTTTTGAAAGCCGTACACCTTGTAAGGCCAAATATAATACTTAAGTTACGTTAATCCATATAAACATTTGATGGGCCTAGAATTATACCCATAGAGACAAACCCAAATACATAAAGAAACCCAACTCCTAGTATATATATATATATATATATAACATAAGGCTTTCAAACCCATGGACAAGGGCCTTAAAATCCACGTATATAAAATGGGCCAACCTCATGTAAGGGAGACCAAAGCTTAAAGACTAATGGGTCTTATAGGATTTCCATGTTCTCCACAAGTTGGCTAAAGGAATCTCGTGGGCCTCACGTTGGAAATGTAGGTAAGATATATATATATATATATATATAAGTGGGCCTTGGGAACCTTTGTTACGTAACCAAGAGTGCCTGGCTTACGTTTAAAGGCCTTTAGGTTAAGCATATGATAAATAAAGGTCTCTTATAAGCACATGCCACATCTAGCATGCATGGGGTAACGATGGAAGAAACAGAGACCCATGCAAACAAGGAAAACGGCTCAAAAGCAGGCAGTTTTAGATGCAGTAGGATCATGCTTAGGAGTGTTAGCAAAACAGGGAAGCGGCTGGTAAGCCCTTATAAATAGAACCCGGGACGAACATCATAAACACTTTATTATTGCTGCCATACGGGAGTTTGACGTTGATCTTCTTCCATGCGTTGGCCGCTGCTATTCGTAGGTTGTTGGGTTTTCTTCTTCATCTTCCTCCCTGCTACTACAGTTGCGGTTGCTGTGCGTGGGCATGTAGGAAGAGTTTCTGTTTCCTTCCTCTCTCGTTCCGGTGTTGCTGTGTGCCTTGAAAACTTGCAACGTCCTTTTCTTCCTGCTCCCATACGTGAAGAAGGGAGTGCCGTGGGCTTCTATCTTCTTCCTCTGCTACATCCTTTTCTCTCTTCAAGAGGTAGGTCTTCTCTCTCCAAGCCAAACTGTTAACAATTAAACTTGCATGATCCCTGCATGCTTTTTGAGTCCACATAATATGTATGTTCTCGCTATTGGTTTTACGTTGTACCATACTTACAGATTAACGCATGATTAAAATTCTATAATCATGCAATCACACATCTAAAATTTTGGATTAATATATTTTTAAAATCTCTATAATTTTTTCTTAATTTTTATGTATTTAGATCTAGGAAAAGATTAGTATTTGAAAAGGATATCGATGCATGAGATTAAAAATCGTACTATCTTTGAGGATTTTTATCTTTCAAACTATAAGGCATAAAATTATGATATTTTATAAATAAAGTCTTTAAATATCTCTCTTATTTTTTTATATATTTTATTCTATTAAATCTTTGTAAAATACAAATGGACACTGTTCATTTAAAAAGAATTGACGTACAATGTTTTGACGTCGAAAACGTACAAGCCTTTCCATTAAACTCCCATGAAGTGTTAATAGTCTTTATGCCCTTTTAGAATTAGCTTCGTGCCTTTTTAGAGCCCTCCTTTGTTACTTTTCCTTCAACTTTTACGTTTCCATTTTATAGCTAAATTACCCTCTTCACATTTGGGGTTATTTTAAGAACGTGTGTCAGCTTTTAATAAATGCAAATTTTTTTTAGAAAGCTGCTATATATCATGGCTTTTGCGTAGGTGATATCTCTCAATGCCTAAACATGTTAAGAGTGCATATAGATAACTTAGTTTTCATGCATATACACTTGAAGTTATTAAAATTGTTGCATGCATAAAAAGGTAAACCGCGACCATCTCATGGTCGTTAAATCAGTGAATAGCGGCTATACCCATTCCGCTAATTCCTTTGAGTGCCTTAAATCCTGTCGCCAATTATCTAATTAATAAATATCCATGTTTAAAATTTAATAACTATGTAACTTGATGTCTAAATTAATGCATGAGTATAGTTCTGAATCCTGCTATTTTTCTCTTCCTGTCCATATATTCTCTTTTGTAAAATTTTATTCATAAGAATTAAATAACGACTGCACCCCTGACTTCATTCAATATAGCGCCCCTGACCTGGGCGCTATATTCTGAAAAAAAAATTGCCTCTTTAAGAGGGCGCCATTCACCCTGTGTAGGAAATTCTTCAATAAATGTTGTAAATGTATAAAAGTGTGAATTCTGGATTTAATGCCTTAACAAGATGACTCTATTTAATAAAGTGATGGCACTATCAAAGGCGCCGTTCACATGCATCTATGTTTCTCCCGGCTGTTATCTGTAACCCACACCTTGGGTTCTTATTGGCACTATATTCCAGTCCGTGAGTATAGTCTCACATTTCTCGGTGTTTTATCAATTACCTCACTATTTCTCGGTGACATACGAGTCCTCCGCGGGACATTCCGTTCCTTCGGACTGGCAAGTTAGTCATTGAGACCTCCGTAAGTCTCCGCTAACCTTGGATTCTCTCAAGGCAGCCGAGCTGGTTGTACCCTAAAACCTCGGGATCCGATCCGTGTCACTTTGGTTTTTCGTTAGTCTTGACACTCTACTCCTTTTGGAATCTTCTTGTCATCAATTCGAGAACATAACCCCTTGACTCTGTATTTGGCCAAATCTGATTCTGAAACATTAAGGGCTGTGGGTCCGTGACTTTTCAGTGTCAGGTAGGACGGAAGTCCAATTCTGTAAACTATGGAAATTCTGGGTGTGGCATTGCACCAAACTCTGTACATCTGTTATATTCTGTTATTCTGTTATATCTGTTATTCTGTAAACTTTGTTAATTCTGTTATTCTGATAATTTGTTGTTTGGTTATTTTGATAATTTAGATATTCTGCTTTATTACTTATATTTATTGAAACTCTGTTATATTCTGGCCAATTCTGAAGTTATGTTCATCTAAATATCTGTCCTTGTTATATTCTGATAGCTTGTCCTTGACTCTGCATGGGAATTCATCCCTATTTCTCTTGATCTCGTAACTGCCTTTGACTTTAGTATTCATCTTTTCTAATAGATTGATCATCATGATTTTCTAGTTTCATGCATTGCATCATCATGAACATGAGTAATTGGCTAATCACTTATATTCTGCTTGATGAGAGATGTAATTCCTACTGAGCTTTTTGCTCACCAGCCTATTTTTAACATTTTTCAGGTAATGACATTGAAGATAGTCCATCAGATGGGGAAGGGCAAGAGTGTTGAGCGTTATGGAATCGAGTCTGTGTCTTTTATCTTCTTGAGTCTTGTCCTATCCTTGAGTCTTTTCCTTTTTATTAAGAGTAGTGAGTCTTTTCATTTAAATATGTAAGTGAGTCAAGAATTGTAAGTTTGACATTTGATATTAATAAGAATTGTATTTTTCGTCATTATTGTCTAGCCTTGAAGTTGTGTCTTATGAATTGCTCTGATTGTTCACGACTGTATCGCTGCCACGTTCCGACCAATACGTTCCGTTGATATCGGATCGGGGCGTGACAGATGTAGCACCCCAGATTAAATTATAGTGAATAACTTCTCTAAACAAATAAAACCCTTAAATAAGTATCAAAGAAAGAAATAAAAAGAAAGAAATAAAAATATATTAAGCCGCGACCCTTTTGAAAGCCGTACACCTTGTAAGGCCAAATATAATACTTAAGTTACGTTAATCCATATAAACATTTGATGGGCCTAGAATTATACCCATAGAGACAAACCCAAATACATAAAGAAACCCAACTCCTAGTATATATATATATATATAACATAAGGCTTTCAAACCCATGGACAAGGGCCTTAAAATCCACGTATATAAAATGGGCCAACCTCATGTAAGGGAGACCAAAGCTTAAAGACTAATGGGTCTTATAGGATTTCCATGTTCTCCACAAGTTGGCTAAAGGAATCTCGTGGGCCTCACGTTGGAAATGTTGGTAAGATATATATATATATATATATATATATAGATATATATATATATATATATATATATATATATATATATATATATATATATATATATATATATATATAAGTGGGCCTTGGGAACCTTTGTTACGTAACCAAGAGTGCCTGGCTTACGTTTAAAGGCCTTTAGGTTATGCATATGATAAATAAAGGTCTCTTATAAGCACATGCCACGTCTAGCATGCATGGGGTAACGACGGAAGAAACAGAGACCCATGCAAACAAGGAAAACGGCTCAAAAGCAGGGAGTTTTAGATGCAGTAGGATCATGCTTAGGAGTGTTAGCAAAACAGGGAAGCGGCTGGTAAGCCCTTATAAATAGAACCCGGGACGAACATCATAAACACTTTATTATTGCTGCCATACGGAGGAGTTTGACGTTGATCATCTTCCATGCGTTGGCCGCTGCTATTCGTAGGTTGCTGGGTTTTCTTCTTCATCTTCCTCCCTGCTACTACAGTTGCGGTTGCTGTGCGTGGGGATGTAGGAAGAGTTTCTGTTTCCCTTCCTCTCTCGTTTCGGTGTTGCTTTGTGCCTTGAAAACTTGCAACGTCCTTTTCTTCTTGCTCCCATACGTGAAGAAGGGAGTGCCGTGGGCTTCTATCTTCTTCCTCTGCTACATCCTTTTATCTCTTCAAGAGGTAGGTCTTCTCTCTCCAAGCCAAACTGTTAACAATTAAACTTGCATGATCCCTGCATGCTTTTTGAGTCCACATAATATATATGTTCTCGCTATTGGTTTTACGTTGTATCATACTTGCAGATTAACGCATGATTAAAATTCTATAATCATGCAATCACACATCTAAAATTTTGGATTAATATATTTTTAAAATCTCTATAATTTTTTCTTAATTTTTATGTATTTAGATCTAGGAAAAGATTAGTATTTGAAAAGGATATCGGTGCATGAGATTAAAAATCGTACTATCTTTGAGGATTTTTATCTTTCAAACTATAAGGAATAAAATTATGATATTTTATAAATAAAGTCTTTAAATATCTCTCTTATTTTTTTTATATATTTTATTCTATTAAATCTTTGTAAAATACAAATGGACACTGTTCATTTAAAAAGAATTGACGTACAATGTTTTGACGTTGAAAACTTTCAAGCCTTTCCATTAAACTCCCATGAAGTGTTAATAGTCTTTATGCCCTTTTAGAATTAGCTTCGTGCCTTTTTAGAGCCCTCCTTTGTTACTTTTCCTTCAACTTTTACCGTTTCCATTTTATAGCTAAATTACCCTCTTCACATTTGGGGTTATTTTAAGAACGTGTGTCAGCTTTTAATAAATGCAAATTTTTTTTAGAAAGCTGCTATATATCATGGCTTTTGCGTAGGTGATATCTCTCAATGCCTAAACATGTTAAGAGTGCATATAGATAACTTAGTTTTCATGCATATACACTTGAAGTTATTAAAATTGTTGCATGCATAAAAAGGCAAACCGCGACCATCTCATGGTCGTTAAATCAGTGAATAGCGGCTATACCCATTCCGCTAATTCCTTTGAGTGCCTTAAATCCTGTCGCCAATTATCTAATTAATAAATATCCATGTTTAAAATTTAATAACTATGTAACTTGATGTCTAAATTAATGCATGAGTATAGTTCTGAATCCTGCTATTTTTCTCTTCCTGTCCATATATTCTCTTTTGTAAAATTTTATTCATAAGAATTAAATAACGACTGCACCCCTGACTTCATTCAATATAGCGCCCCTGACCTGGGCGCTATATTCTGAAAAAAAAAATGCCTCTTTAAGAGGGCGCCATTCACCCTGTGTAGGAAATTCTTCAATAAATGTTGTAAATGTATAAAAGTGTGAATTCTGGATTTAATGCCTTAACAAGATGACTCTATTTAATAAAGTGATGGCACTATCAAAGGCGCCGTTCACATGCATCTATGTTTCTCCCGACTGTTATCTGTAACCCACACCTTGGGTTCTTATTGGCACTATATTCCAGTCCGTGAGTATAGTCTCACATTTCTCGGTGTTTTATCAATTACCTCACTATTTCTCGGTGACATACGAGTCCTCCGCGGGACATTCCGTTCCTTCGGACTGGCAAGTTAGTCATTGAGACCTCCGTAAGTCTCCGCTAACCTTGGATTCTCTCAAGGCAGCCGAGCTGGTTGTACCCTAAAACCTCGGGATCCGATCCGTGTCACTTTGGTTTTTCGTTAGTCTTGACACTCTACTCCTTTTGGAATCTTCTTGTCATCAATTCGAGAACATAACCCCTTGACTCTGTATTTGGCCAAATCTGATTCTGAAACATTAAGGGCTGTGGGTCCGTGACTTTTCAGTGTCAGGTAGGACGGAAGTCCAATTCTGTAAACTATGGAAATTCTGGGTGTGGCATTGCACCAAACTCTGTACATCTGTTATATTCTGTTATTCTGTTATATCTGTTATTTTGTAAACTCTGTTAATTCTGTTATTCTGATAATTTGTTGTTTGGTTATTTTGATAATTTAGATATTCTGCTTTATTACTTATATTTATTGAAACTCTGTTATATTCTGGCCAATTCTGAAGTTATGTTCATCTAAATATCTGTCCTTGTTATATTCTGATAGTTTGTCCTTGACTCTGCATGGGAATTCATCCCTATTTCTCTTGATCTCGTAATTGCCTTTGACTTTAGTATTCATCTTTTCTAATAGATTGATCATCATGATTTTCTAGTTTCATGTATTGCATCGTCATGAACATGAGTAATTGGCTAATCACTTATATTCTGCTTGATGAGAGATGTAATTCCTACTGAGCTTTTTGCTCACCAGCCTATTTTTAACATTTTTCAGGTAATGACATTGAAGATAGTCCATCAGATGGGGAAGGGCAAGAGTGTTGAGCGTTATGGAATAGAGTCTGTGTCTTTTATCTTCTTGAGTCTTGTCCTATCCTTGAGTCTTTTCCTTTTTATTAAGAGTAGTGAGTCTTTTCATTTAAATATGTAAGTGAGTCAAGAATTGTAAGTTTGACATTTGACATTAATAAGAATTGTATTTTTCGTCATTATTGTCTAGCCTTGAAGTTGTGTCTTATGAATTGCTCTGATTGTTCACGACTGTATCGCTGCCACGTTCTGACCAATACGTTCCGTTGATATCGGATCGGGGCGTTACAGTTCCATTTCTGAATTCATAAGAATCTTTGATCCTTAGAAGTTTCATCTTTTCTTCTCTTTTCTGCGGCAGCTGTTGGTGTAAAAACCATTGTAGCAGGTGTTGTCTCCAATCAAATGCCTGTTCTGTACTGATAGTAGCAACTTCTTCTTCTTCGGGGCACTCTTCTAGCATGCTAGGGACCTGCCGCCGGTTTATAACAACAATGTTCAGTGTTTCATTTGGTGGGACTGCTATTGAGCTGGCTAGCTTTGCCAGTGCATCAGCTTGGGCATTATGTCCACGGCCCACATGCTTGAGCTCAATATGATAGAATTTCGCCATGAGGCGCACAGCTTTTTGGTGGTAGGGGTTCAACTCCGACTTTCGCACTTCGAACTCCCCTTGGATTTGCTTTATTATCAACATTGAATCCCCGAATACCTGAAGCATCTGGATACCCATGTTGAGGCTTATACATAGCCCGATTATCAGAGCTTCATATTCAGCTTCATTATTGGTGCAGGGCTTGTTTATAGAACAGGAAGTATGCACAACCTCCCCTTCTGGTGATCTTAGTACAATACCGACTCCGGCCCGTATTCTGGTCTTTCCATCGGAGTCCGTCTCTGCTCTAGATGCTCCATCAAAGAATAGCTGCCACATAGTTGACTGAGCCTGGCAGGCTTCTAGTGTCTCATCATCGGGTAACTCAGTCCCCAACATATCATTCTCTGGCACAGATGCTCTATGAAGAAATCGGCCACGGCCTGTCCTTTTATTGCCCTCTGGGGTATATATGTGATATCGAATTCCATCAGAATTACTGCCCATTTGCCGAACCAGCCTTTCAGTACTGGCTGAGTCAGTATGTATTTGAGTGGATCTGCTGCAGATATCAATCTGATTTCATGTGACAGCATATAGTGCCGGAGCTTTTTAACGGCAAAGACTAGTGCCAAACATGTCTTTTCTATATAGGTGTAGCTTTCTTCAGTTCTAATCAGCCTCCGACTCAGGTAGTATAGAGCCTGCTCTTTGCCTTCTTCATTTATCTGTGCTAGCATTGCCCCCTGGGAACAGTGTGTGGCTGCAATGTACAGTATCAGGGGTCTGCCCTTAATAGGTGCCCCCAGCACTGGAGGGGTCTTGAGATATTCTTTCAGCTTCTCAAAGGCTTCCTGACAGCCATCGTCCCAGAGGAACGGTACATCTTTCATCATGAGCTTGTGAAAAGGGTGGCATCTCCCCGACAGATTTGATATGAATCGTCGGATATAAGCCAAACGCCCTTGTAGAGATCTCAGCTCGTGGAGATTCCTTGGTGGAGGGAGCTCCTGGATAGCTTTAATCTTGGATGGGTCGATCTCAATGCCCCTATGACGGACAATGAACCCAAGGAATTTTCCACTGGACACGCCAAAGGCACATTTCATAGGATTCATCTTGAGTTCATATTTGCGCAGCATCTGGAACACTGTCCTCAGGTCTTGCAGATGATCTTCTCTTCTGCTGGTTTTCACCACCAGGTCATCAATGTAGCACTCTACTTTCTTGAAGAGCAAATCATCAAAGATCTTTGTCATAGCTCTTTGATAGGTAGCGCCGGCATTCTTAAGGCCAAACGGCATTCTTTTATAATGAAATATCCCCTTCGGGGTGCGGAATGCAGTGTGCACTCTGTCTTCTTCAGCAATCCAGATCTGGTTGTATCCGGATGACCCATCCATGAATGACATGGCTTCATGGCCAGTGGTTGCATCGATCATGATTTTAGTGATCGGCACTGAGAAATCATCTTTCGGGCAAGCCTTATTCAGGTCCCTAAAATCTACACATATTCTGATCTGCCCATTTTTCTTCTTCACGGGCACTATATTGGCCAGCCATGTAGTATACTGGTTCTCTTCAACAAAGCCCACATCAATCAGCTTATCAACCTCTTTGTTAATCTGATTTATCAGTTCGGGGCGCATTCTCCTGGAAGGCTGCTTCACAGGGCTTGCCTCTGGGTTTATCGCCAATCGGTGCTATGCCACATCGGAACTCAGTCCTGGCATTTCATCATATGTCCATGCGAAGCAGTCTCGGAATTCTTTCAAAAACTGAATATACTGTTCTTTGACAGCTGGCTCCAGCAGTGCACTGAGGAATGTCGGCCTTGGCTCATCTGCTGACCCCAGATTTACTTCTATCAGCTCATCGACGGTGGCTTGGCCTCCGTCTTCAACTTCGGGTGGGGCTTCTTGCAAATCAATAAAGCCTCCCGGGATATAATCTTCTTCATTCTCATGATTTTCTGTTTCATCATATTGGTCATCAGCGGATGCTGGTGCATCATATAGGGCCAATATTACTGGATTCTGTTCAGTCTGCCCCGAGGACGTGACTGGCTCAGCGGAAAACTTCGAAGTGGAGTCTTCCGTGCTTAGAGGCTCTTCTGATGTGAGCCCCCCTGAGAGGTCATCATTATGTAGAGCTCGGAATTCTTCTAGAATGCGCCCAAACTCCAGGCACTCCTGCAGCTCTCTGGCTACTTGATCTTCATCCGGGGTTCCCGTATCAAATTTCGCTTCATCCTGGAACAGATCCTCCTTGCAAGATAGATCCTCCCAGTACCAATCTCTCTTTATCTCGTCAGGTGTCCCCGTCCCCGGCTGATTGTCTGGGACTTCATTGTCCGCTACGGACTGATAACTGATTTCTTCATCTTCCGAAGGGTATTGGTCATAGTCCATCCCGGGGGAATCTTCATGCTGGTAGAAGGCAGAGATAACATCTACCTCAGCTTCATAGTATTCTTGCAGGGTATAACCCAGTCCCGGGTGCTGTGTGATCTTCCTCAGTTCTTTATTATCTCGAGGTGGATCCCATAGCTCCTTGAATGCTTTCTTCTGGGCTGCAGACTGTATCGATGGCATTTGCATCTTGGAGAACATCTGCGAAACCCGTTGGGTAGTGTACTCCAGGCCTGCAATTGGCACCATCCGGTTTGCGGTTTCTTCAGGGACCATGCAATCTTGATCATCTTCTTCGACTGCCTCCCCGGTGTAGAATATGATAGGAGGCTCGCAGAAGCGAGGGATTTCCATAGTCTTCAGTGGCAGCACCATCTGGTATTCTATGCTGGCTATGGGCTTGACTAGACCCTGAGGAACTTCCACCTGTGTGTATTTTTCTTTCATTTTTTCTTCAGTATCATCTGGGTGTATGCCAGGAGGAGTGATCCGAGCAAAATCACCAGCATAAGAGATGTGAGATACTCCATGCTTTTTAATGTAGCCTTTTGGCGGCGGCGGAGACCAGTTTCTTGTCTTCGTCGCCGGCTTTTTCTGGCTGACCACAGCTTCTTTTCCTTTATCCTTTTGTGACACCTCAGTGTAGTAGGATGCATCGAGCATATGGCACTCGAACACTTCGAAGGGATGTAGGTCTGCAAACACCCTTTCTTCTTTTCCTTCATGGCAGTATTTTATGCATTGGTGTAGTGTGGATGGCACTATCTGATATTCGTGTAGCCACGGTCTTCCCAGCAGGGCCTTATACGTGGTGTTGGAGTCGATTACATAGAATCGTATCACGGTAGTGAGGTCGCCCAGTGTGAGGTTAAAATCAGCCAGCCCCAGAGGTGTTTCACATTTCTGATTGAACCCTGCAATCTTCATATCTCTGACCTTGGTAAGCTGAAGGTCAAAGTAGTATTTCTGATAGATACGATAGGGAAGGATATTTACAGCAGCCCCGGGATCTATCAGTATCCTGCTCAGCGACTGACAGTTCAGGGAGCCCCTCATATACAGCGGTCTGTTGTGACCGGTATTTGGGATTAGCATATCATCTTCCGTGAAGGTGACCGATGGCCCAGCATTCACTTCTGCCAGGAGTGCTTCACATTGTGCCGGAGACTGCAGGGCATCCACGATTGCTTGGCGAGCTTCTTCGCTCAGAGAGAGAATTTCCCAGATGGAGAATCTGGTAGGGAGCTTCTTCAGCATTTTCATGACTCGACTGCCCACCCGGACATTAGATAGTCTCATCTCCTCTGCCCATCGGGGTCTTGGAGGTTCATGTGGTGCCTGTGGCCTTTGCTGCCCAGTCCCAATTTCATCTTCTTCATCGGTCTCCCGGAAGGCTTCTTCTGTAGCGACTGCCCCTGGTTTTGCTAGAGGGTTACTTTCTTTATTTTCTTCATGCTGTTTCTACTTTCTAACTGCTGTCTGCTGGCATTTATTGCTTTTAGCTGGAGCAGTATGAGCCGGTTGCTCATTCTCTAAGCTGGACAGGAACTCCAGGAATGAAGGGGCTTCATCTGCCTTCTTTTTGTCTTGGTACAGACTGGCAGGGGGAGGAACCTGGGCACCTCGTATCTCTGGTTCCAGGATTTGATAGGGTTGCTCCCCTCTGAACATAATATTATGGTTGGCTGGTGGTGGGCGCCCCCATCTTCTCCCAGAACGTGTTGCATGGGCCGAGGTGGAGGCTTCGGCATGGTTAGCTTCTAACGGGGCGTCAGATGCTTCTGGCTCATCATCCTCCCCGGGCAAGGAAAAGAGTACCGACAGAGTGTTGCATTGTACTGTCGTGACCTTCTTTCCCTTCTTGGACTTGGGTCGTCTTCTCTTCTTCTGGGAATTTGGCTTTGCTAGCTCCTGCCCCCAGAAGGGTTCATTCTCAGCTTTTTCTTGTTCTGCATCTGGCTGCTCTTTGATTTTCAATTCTTCGAGCTGTTCCCAGAGTATACAGTCTTTCATCAGCAGATGCTTGGGCTTCTTCTGCTCGTACTCATCAAGCTTATTAATATATTGCTGCAGACGCCTGGCTGCAGGGCTTACTTCTTTATGTGTAGGGAGGGGAGTTTGTTTCCTCCGGTTGTGAGTAGGGATCCGGATGACTGGTCCAGTCTCAGTTGTATGCCATATTGGCTTTATCGGAGGCGGCTCGGGCCTTGGGGTAACACCTCGGATAACTGCTCCGCTGGTACTGGCTACAGGAGTCTTCTTTCTGCTTTTTATGGGTATCATCTGCCATCCTTCCTGATCTTTCTGTGGGGTGAGGAAGCAAGCTTCATAGGTATGCCTGGTGCATTCTTCAACGGCTTCCTTGGGCAGCTGTTGGTAGACTGAGATCATATTGGCAGCCATTCTCCAGGGTGAAGGCTCATGTGGATGGGGCGGCTTTACCTAGTAATCTCCCAGCTGCAGCTCACCTTTCTTGACCATTCCTTCCATGATATCTTTGAAGACATAACAATCTTCAATTACGTGCCCCAGCGCACGGTGAAATGGACAGAACAACGGATCATCTTTCTTTGCTGCATCTGCTGGTCTTTTGGGTTCAGGCAATGTTATCTTATTGAACTTGTATGCCCAGGTGAACAGTGCGGCCGTCTTATCTTTTGGGAAGGAATATGCTTTTCTCATCTTGTCTCTCAGAGAGACTTTATCTTTTCTTTCTGCTGTATCTGCCAGCGGGGGAGCTTCATCTGCCCCTTTCTTCCCCTTCTGTTGCTCGAAGGTTCTGAAATCGACGGTGTTGGCCTCAGAGTGTGATGGCCGTCGCTCATTTGGTTTTCCCTTCGGCATGGTGGGAACATTGGCGGTCGGACGTTTGGACAAGAACGTCTCGACTTCTGCCACTATATTGTTCAGTCGGTCAAATGTTCTGACATCTGCATCGATCATTTTTTCTAGCACCTCCCTCCTGAGGCTCTGCTTGCATATCGGCACCGCATCTTCTTGATGAGGAGGTCTTCGGCATCTCATGGCTAAGTTCCTCCACCTTTTGATGTAGTCCAATGCAGTTTCATCTTGCTTCTATCTGGTTGCGTATAGCTCTGCTATCGTGATTTCCCTTTCCGTGACATGAAATCTGTCGCGGAATTTTCTCTGCATATCAGGCCAATCAACCACTGACCCAGCTGGCAGGCTTGAGTACCATTCAAAGGCCAACCCAGTGAGGGATGAGCCAAAGAACTTGAGCAGATAAGCTTCATCGACTGCTAGGTCGCCCATGATTGTAGTGTAGTAGGCTATATGCTCCCTAGGAGAGCCTTGGCCATTAAATTTCTCGAACTTCGGCGGCTTACTGACGCCTGGGGGTAGTCTCTTGGCAGCATACTGGGGAGGATACGGTACCTTATACACATCATAGGTACCAGCATCACCACCAATCTTTTCTGAAAACTTCATTTCCACAATTCTTTCAATCATCTGCTTGTGGGCTACAGCTAGATCTATGTCTTCTGGAAAAAAGTGAGCTTGTTGCTGTCTGTGAGGAGTTGTCATCACAGTGGCGCGCAAGATGGGCGCGGTAGGCTGTGTCTGAGACACAGAGGGCTGAGCTGCTGTTTGCTGTGGAATAGGTTGGCTCGGTGTGATGCGGGACGGATGACTCGACCGGGCTAGAACGTACGACGGACACAAGTGCGGCCAGCACTAGCACGTTAAGGCAAGCCAGGCGGCTAGCCACTGTGGTATTCTCCGGGTGGAGATGCCTCTCAACAGCGCTCTCTCTTTAGCCCAGTGATCGTCCCTTGCGAGGGAAAACGTGGGGATCATGGCAATTAAGAAACCACCGTCGCCTAGGGTGCTAATTCGCGCTCGATGCTCAATTGGAGCTATGGAACGGGCGCTCACAACTCACAAACGCTGTGTATTTTGAACTGGCTAACGGCCCAAATCTCACAAACGCAGCAATAGATAATATACTAAATCAACAATTGAGAAAGGAATTGAAGCGCGTACCTCCACGCCTAGGCGTGGGGAAGAATTCCCGGCCGAATCCGAACAACCCCAATACACACGATTGTTACAATTACAATTCCAGAACTTAATACCCACTCCACGCAGGGAGGTATAGGGTTATAATGGCCAAATATGGGGTTGCTGGAACCCGGGTTGACGGGCCACACTCGCAGGAGGCGAGGAACGCGCGCCGGAGCCGCTCGGATATGCCGACGGAAAGCCGACCCGGTTCTGCCCGCGCTGGTCACCCTGCGCAGCGAGTTTGCGGAGGCTGGTACGGCTAGATCCGAAGCCCGATCGGAGCGCCGTTTGTTGGAGAATGACGGTGACTGGACGTAGTTTCTTCACTCTAGAGGGCGCATTCAGATCCTTTCAGATCTGGGTGCAGCAACGATTTCTTTCAGCGTCTGATTTGGTGTTCACAGAACTGCACAGACAGACAAATAAATGGTGAAAAAAGGGTTGCCGATGTACAAATGGAACTCCGTCTGTGGGAGGTTGTTGGTGACGTCCATAGGAACAAATCCTCTGAAGACCTCTCTCTCAGATATTGGCTGGATGAGGTAGGACAGATGTGGGAAGTCGCCTCTGGATCTGGACTGAGTCTGTTCAGATCTTCTTGCGCGACCCCACGAGAATTAACGCCACGGACAGCACAGACCTTGAAATGCAACGAAACCAGAGTCCACGTGAAGATGACTTGCAATACTTTAATTGATCTTCAGACACCAGCTCCTGATCACATCGTGGTTGGGCTGCATAACTTGAAACACAGTCAACCTCAGCTCTGATACCAAATTGATGCGGGAAGGGACCACGGACACGACAAGCTCGCGATCGTCCCTTGACGAGGGAAGCGTCGGATGTGCGCGGTTGAGAAACCGGCTGTGAGCTAGGGTGGTCGGCTCTCTTTTGCGCCCGGATCGGGTCACGGGACGGCTTCGCTCTCTCTCGCAGCAGTGATATTATAAATTGAAGGCGAGCTAGGTATCCCTACACATGCTCTCTAGCAGCGGCATAAACAAGCATATAAAGAATTAAGCTAATGCCAAGTGTAAGGGTGAAGGCGATACCTCCACGCTCTCGGCGTGGCGAAGACGGCACCCGGCCAAAGCTCGTACTCCCGGGAACTTAGTACATTATGTTTACAGCAGTACAAATAAGCCCACTCCACGCAGGGAGGTAAAGGGCGACACAAGTGGGCCCGGGAGGACCAAGTTCGGGTTGACGGGCGGTTTCGGGCAATGCTTCGGCTTCACGCGTACTCATGCTAGTGGGGGCCCACGTATTGACTGGAGGGGTCGTGTGGGGCCTGATGACTCCTCTGTGGTGGAGACACTTGGGAAGCGTTCCCCTGGGATGGCGAGCTGCTGGAACGACCGTCGGACGCCGAGCGGCCCTCGGACGACGCTCGCCGGGAACTCGGCCACGAATCTGAAAATTCTGTTTGCAGGCGCGCGACTTGGAGAAACCAGCTGCTGCGATCAGCCCCGTCGTCGGAATGCGACGAGGTTAGCGCCGTTGGAAAGCTGACTCAGATTACTTCGACGTAGGGGTCTTCAAAAAAAATAATCAGATTTTTATTTCTGATCATGTATTTTACAAGCTTGCTGGAATCTGGCCAGAACTGTAGGGCAGATTCTGACTTCTCTGAAGATCGACGTTGACCGGGGAGAAGACCTCCGAATCTGGAAATAATTTCTTCAGCAAAGTTGAAGATCTATGAGATAGGAATCCGGGACTATTTTTGGTTTTCTGATTGGAGACGAAATGGATTTTCTGGGATTTCTTTACTAGACCTGGGTCGGATCTGGGAAACTGTGGGTAGACTGTTCTTGGGAACTTGGACGAAATTTGAAAAATACTTGGAGGGTGAACCAAAAATTAATAAAATTCCTGGTGGTAGAGGGATGTGGACAGAGATCTCAGTAAATTTGGATGACCCAACAGAAATCAAAAGGTGGTTCGAATGGGGTAAACTCAGAGCTGATGAACAGTAAACAGAACTAGGAAAGATCTGGAACTTGGACTTGGACGAAAATCAAAAAATAGCTAAAGGATGAATTTTGACGTGATTTTGTTTGTGGGGATAAGGGTTCTAGAGGGGAACCAACCCTGAAATTTTGAGCTTCAGAAGACGAAGGGAGTGATAGCAGGAATTCGGAGAAGAAGGGTTTATCCTGAGTGGATAGAACACCGAAACCGTTGACGACGACGCGTCGGCGGCGAGACGATGGCGGCGGCGATCACCGGAGTTGCTTCAGATGCTGGAGGGGATCAAGGGGGAGGGGATTACACTCTAGAAAGGGGAGAGGGGGTGGAGGAACCAGGTAGAGAGAGGGGAGGGGCGCAAGCTTCCTTGGGGGCAAATGCCTTTTTTCCATTCATTAATTCATTCAATATGAAAATACAAGTATATATATGCAAGGGATCTAACCTATTCTAAGCCCTTGAATCAAGGGTTGATCAATGAAGGGTTGAGATGTGGTTTGACAACCACATTAAACCCCATTAAACTACTAGGTTCGCCCCCCCCCTTTAAGAAGGCAATTAGCATTTGTCTTCTTTAATTAATTCTAGGTCCAAGTCCAAGGTTGGACCATGGACCAGCCACCTTGGACCCAGAAGTCCAGGTGGACCAATAAGGATGAGGGAGGGGGCCCCTGCAGGGCCTACATGCACATTTGCAAAGAAACCCAATGACCTTTTGCAAATAAACCCACTAAGACCTACTATTGTGTACCCATATACCACAAGGGCGTACATACAAATACAAAAGGACGTAGATGCAAACACAAAGTGAGCGGGTTGACGTTGATGTCCCCATCACGATGTCTTGCCCTTATCAGCTAGGAGAGGGTTAGCTGGGATAGCCGTCTCTGCTGAGCTGGATGTCTGCCCCGTAGGTTCAGCTTGCTTTGAGACTGATGTAGCTTCATGTCTCTCATTGAGCTGCCTTCGGAGAGCACTGATCTCCTGCTGGTATCTTCTGAACACCATCTGGACCATAGGATCCAAGGCTGATGGAATTTGCATATCTTCAGAAGTCCCTTCAGCATCATCAATAAGGGGATTGTCCTCATCCTCTGTCGTCACCACATTGACTGTCATGGTGGTGATGTTGCGGGCTTCATCATATTTCTTCATCTTATCTTTTGCGGCCTGGCCTCTTCTTGTGACAGGACCAGGTCTAGTAGCCAACCTGAGCAGTTCATCTGGCCGAGTTGGTAGTATATCTTGCCCCCTGGCAAGTCCAGCCATGTTGCAGGTGAAGATTTGCATTTTTTCTTTCCGCCTGTAGACCTTTCTTTTCACCTGGTCAGGATATTTGAGCCGGTCGAAGACCGATATTCTTTCTTTGGCTTCTTCCCGGTACAGGTCTTCTTTGTCATATCCGGCCCTGAGACCTTCTTCATAGTGATTTGAATCGGAGGAAGAGGCTCCGATCATCGTTTCTCGAAGTGTTTCTTCTTTTTCTTCACCTCTGGTGCCCAAGGCACGGGATAGTCTTTGTTGACCGAGGGCAGAGCTCCCCAGGTAGTGGAAGTAGTCTTGGGCTATCTGTTTCAGCTCTTCAGAATTGTGCCTCTGTGGCTCAGGCCGGAGCATTAGTCTTTCCTGGCTTCTCTGCTGATAGGCCAGTCTTGTTACCTGAGCATTCAAATGCTCGGCTTTGGAATATTTGAACAAGTCGGCCTGTCTGGCACAGGCCCTCGGTCTTCTTGGGATGGCGACCGTGGCTGGTTCGCTCATTCCCACATTGCCGTTTCGACAGCAGTTGACAGCAGCATCATATTTCTTTCTTTGCCATCTTCTGCCCCCAGCCCTGGGACGGGTGACAGTAAGGTCTTCCTTCCTCTCATCCCTTCTGCCCCTCATCATGGGGCGAGCAGCAGTCAAATTTCTTTCTTCATCATTTCTCTCATCTCTTCTGCCCCAGGCTTTGGGGCAAGCAGCAACATCATTTCTTGTCTCTTTTCCCTCTCTTCTTCGGCTTTCTGCCCTGAAGCGGACAACAGCATCTTCAGCAGCCTTCTCCTCATCTCGAGCTGGAACCCAGCTCTGAATCCTCTTCGGTCGCCAGACCTGTTTGTATTTTGCTGGCTTGGGCGCCAGCAGCTTCCTCTCATCAGCCTCCCAATTGGCCTGCCTGGCGGCCAGAGTCTGGAATCTGTTGGTAGTGGGCACCATCGGGATGATCACGTCCGGCCTGACCTCCCTTGGGCAACCATTCATGTTTGCCCGGACACCTCCAATCATCATGGTCTTTCCGGAGTTGGGGAGACGACGGTCAACAGCATCATACCGGCTCCTCCGGTTGGTTCTTCTCCCCTTCTGAGCAGCAGCAGGGACCATGCCCCTTTTTTGGACATGATGGACGTAGCAGGCGACGGCCGTGGGGACCATTTTCTCTGGTAAGATATTCTTCTGGTCAGTGATCTTCACCGGGGCACTTGCAGCAGTGCCTTGCTCATTGTCATCGACCTGTAGAAGGTCAGTGAAGACGACGCCCAAGCAGTTGGGCAGCCCGACGGCAGGCGGCATCCATCCGAACGCGAGAGGTACCGCCAGGTAGCCTTCTCGCACATGCATGTCAATCGGCTGCTGGTCGAAGCAAACGGACATGATTCCGGCTGTCATTGTAGATTCCTGGAAATAAGGAAAGTACACAGAATCAGAATTTTGAGAGGGGGGGCTCGCTGGGCCTCCTCCTTTAGCGTAAAGATGAAGGGAGACTAAGTCCCACCGGGCGTGCCAGACTTGTGGACGCGGATTTTATTATCCTCTTATTTAAATATTATCTATTTATTATTTATTGATTTATTCGTTTGTTGGTTTATTGGCGTGCCAGTCACCGGGGTGACAATTTTATTGTGCGCTCGATCTGACATGGTCAGTCGATTGTGAAGTCCGAGTCGGGACCAGAAATCCATCATACCCTGAACGCTATGACATTAATTACGTCCTCACTAAGGAGGACAACCCTTGATTAAACGCTAAGATAGGAGGAGGACATCGGTAAAGCCACATGCTCAAAAGAAACGGAATTCATTCGTTTGCAAGACGCTAAATGGATTAGACGAAGCAGGGGTTCGTTATCTTAGGGGATAGCTCCGACGGCATATTCCCAACAGCTTGAACTATGCCAAGTGGGGAATAGGAAACTACCCATGCGGTGGCAGAGTAGGATCCGGAAAAGATCGGGCATAATTGACCCAGAGTCCGAATGGGGACCGGCGTGACATGGCACGCTCCATGTGGGTGCGATGGCACATCTATATCCCCCTTGGAGGGACCATCGGAGGGCATGCAAAGGCATAACTCCGTGGGCCGACAGGGTTGAGAGGGAGAACATCACAGTCACCCAATAGGATATGCATAAATTTCGGCAGCATGTCCGCTCAACTTGGATTATGCCAAGAGAGAATAGGTCATTATCCACGGAATGCCGGGATGACGACCGAACGAGGATGGGCACCGGGCCCCGGGACATCGCTTGCATTTATGCCATCATTTAATATCCCCTTGAAATCCCTCGGAACTCATGTAATGACATGGCCCTTTGGGTTCATAAGGGTGAAATCCGGATCGGGAATGAGGACTGTAGGGGAGGTCTTCCCCATTACTGTGTCTTCTCAAGGCATCCATGACGATCTCTGAACATCCCCGGGGCCTATGTCTGAAGAAATGAGAAGGTTGACAGATGGCAGTGCAGAGAAGAGCCTCTGACTGGACTTCAATTGGCCAAGAAGAAGGGTCTCGGCGATGGCTTTAGTTAGCCGAAAGAGGGGGCTTCTCAGCGTGGGTTTATTGGCTTAAAAAGGGGGATCTCGGCGCGGCCTCCTTAGCAAAAAAAGGGGGGATCTCGGCGGTGGCTTCCCGGCATGAGACTTCCCGGTGCGCCCATGGCCGCGCCGGGAAGGTGGCGCCGAAAAGGGCTGGGAGGCCTGCAAAGGGGGGTTGGCTTATAGGGGGATCTCGGCATGGGGCTTCTCGGCACGCCCGTCACCGCGCCGGGAAGCTGGCGCCAGGAGGCTGTAGGCCAGGGAGGTTTGTGTGAAGAGGGCTACAGATTGAGTTTTGTCGGTTTGCTGAAGAGGGAGACCTCTCGGCAGCGTAGTTCTCGGCGGGGAATTTTGCACGCCGAGAAGATGGAATTGCTACAGGATTTTATGGTTTACAGAGCTCAAACGATGCTCTGTTTCTGGGATTCCTGAGCTTTCTGGCTGCGATTGAAGTCGAATTTAAAGTGCAGGAGGGGGATTCAATAGAAGCTTCTCTGAGGAAGGGCCAAAGGGGATCTGGAGGGTAGAATCAATGGGGAACGAGACCATCGTCTGGATTTCTGAAGATTTTTTTGTTTATTTCTGCCGCCGGCCGTCTGGGGATCAAGAGATGACTGTCTCTGATCCCCCTGGACGAACCCAATAGCATCTAAAAACTGGTGGCGGAGAAACCTTTAGCATCGAGACTCTAGACCCTAATCATCCAAGGGGTTAGAATGGAGGGTCGAGAGATTGAGATCGTCATTCGCTAGAATCCGAGGGATAACAACGGTCTGTAGAATCGGCATGTCCTCTCGTATAGCCGGCAGTTCAGGAATCCAAGAGCTTGATGTCTCTGGTCTTGAACGGCACATAGAGGAGCCTCAAGGGGCCTTGTAAGAAAGCTCGAAAGGGTGCGATGGATCTACCTTCGAGACAGAAATGGGGGAAGGTGACAGAACCCAGTGACCCATTAGATAAGGGTAGGGGTTCTGTTCCCATGCCTCTGAATAGAAGATTCGTATGAATCATTAGACAGTTCGCATAAACAATAAGCATACACGGAGGACGAAGATCACATCTCTCAATCAGAGGGGAACAGACATTTCAATCAAAGGATCCCCAAATGGGTCACGTTGATATCTCATTGCATTGCTCGAAGCCTTACACTGATTGTAAAGGAGAAATGCAAAATAGGGAGAGAGAGAGAGAGACGGAGCTCGAGACCTAAAACTCGCTAGCTACATTGATAAATCGAGACGAGAGACTCGCTAGATTACATCAGTAGAAAGAAAAGACAGCATGGGGAGGGCGGAGCATTGACTCCTCTCCCTCCCCGAAGCAGCCCACCTGAAGCTTGTCTGCTTCTTCCTCTCTTTTGCTTCTTCTCTTCTCTCGGCCGAAGGGGGATTCTCTCTTGGCAGGGCTCCCTCTCTTTTCTTTTCTCTCTTTTTCTGGCTTCTTTTTCTATTCCTCCCGGCGTCTTCTTCTTTTCTTGTTCGAAGGGAGGGGTTTTTATAAGCGTTTCCCCCCTTCTCGGCAGGCTTCATCAAGCCTTTTTCTTCTCGGCTGACACCATCTCGGCGCGCCTCAAACGGGCTTCCCGGCGCGCCTGCCTTCAACTTCTCGGCGCCACCCTTTGGGCTTCAGCAAGTGCCTCTCGGTGCCACCTTTTTGGGCTTTAGCCAGTGCCTCTCGGCGCCACCTTTTGGGCTTCGGCAAGTGACTCTCGGCGCTAATATTGCAGGCCCAATCAAAGTATTTTAGCCACTTTCACAGGCCTATTTGGGTCTTTCAAGGGCATCCTCACCCAAAAAGGGTCTTCCATTGGTGACACAGCTTGTATCATTATTAAGGTTTTCATCAGTCCGTAGACAGGGGTCTCATCAGTTCGTAGACAAGGGCTTCATCAGTCCGTAGACAGGGGTTTCATCAGTATTGCCATCTGAATGGTGACAAAACCGGGTATTATCTTATCGACACCGTCACTTGAATGGTGACGAGCTCGGACATCAGCTTTAGTCTGGGAAGACCTCAGCCGGTTATATAATCTGTGGAGACCATTCTTCTTCTGTTCTGACTTTGCAAAAGCCTTTGCAATCTTCATCTGCCGGTACCGGCTTCATCTTCATCTCATATTACATCTGTCAGTAAGCCGATATCTGACTTACCCTGACATATCATCCGTGGATTCTTGGATGAAACGGTAGTACAACTCTCATTAAAGGGCTGGAAGGTCTCATCAGTCGAGTGACTGCTGCTTTATCAGTGCTGCCGTCTGAGTGACATTGGCACCGGGCATCAGCTTTGCCGACAAAGGTTTTAGCCGGGTAGACAGTTGATGAACTTCATCATTGGTCTTTCACTGTTGGTCCGACCCTCTTTTCAATTATGTTTTCACCCTTGTTCATTTTCCAGGTGGCAACAAAGGAGCTCTTGCTTTCGTACATCAAACTCCCCCTCCAACTGTTTTATAACTAGCATAGAGTCCCCGAATGCTTCTAGCATCCGAATCCCTATGGACAAAGCAATCTGTAACCCGATTATGAGGGCTTCATATTCTGCTTCATTGTTTGTGCAAGGCTTGTTTATTGAACATGATGTATGTATGACTTCTCCTTCTGGAGATTTCAAGACTATGCCTGCCCCTGCCTTGACTCTGGCTAATCCAGTTACTGAGGTGTCAATTCTAGAAGTGCCGTCAAAATACATCTTCCACAAAGAGGGCTCCACTTGACCGACCTCTAGGGTTTCATCTTCGGGAAGCTCGAGTTCCAGTGGATAGTCTTCAGGTACTGGATGCTCAGCAAAGAAGTCGGCAATGGCCTGGCCCTTGACGGCCCTTTGCGGTACATAGGAGATATCATACTCCATAAGAATCACTGCCCATTTGCCTAGGCGGCCATTGAGGGCTAGTTGAGACATGATATATTTAAGCGGATCCTCCGTGGAAATCAGCTTAACCTCATGCGACATCATATAGTGTCGGAGTTTCTTGACCGCGAAGACCAGTGCTAGGCAGATCTTCTCGATATAGGTGTACCTCTTCTCAGTTCTGACCATTCTTCGACTGAGATAATAGAGGGCTTGTTCCTTCCCTTCTTCATTATTCTGCGCTAGCATTGCCCCCGGGGAGTTATATGTGGCTGCTATGTAGAGGATTAGCGGTCGTCCTTTCACCGGCGCACCCAGCACTGGAGGAGTCTTCAGATAATCCTTCAGCTTGTCAAAGGCTGTCTGGCATTCTTCGTCCCAGTAGAAGGGAACATCTTTCATCATTAGCTTATGGAAGGGGTGGCATCGCCCTTACAAGTTGGATATAAACTGTCAGATGTATGCCAGGCGGCCTTGTAGAGATCTCAGCTCCAAGAGGTTCCTTGGTGAAGGTAGCTCCTGGATCACCTTAATCTTTGCGGGGTCTATCTCAATTCCCCGATATCTGACAATGAAACCCATGAACTTTCCACTCGAAACTCCGAACGCACACTTCATAGGGTTCATCTTCAATTCATACTACCTCAGCCTCTGGAAAATAACTCGGAGGTCTTGCAGATGGTCTTCTTTCTTTTTGGTCTTGACTACTTGGTCATCTATGTAGCACTCGACCTTATGGTAGAGCAGCTCATCAAATATTCTAGTCATCGCCCGCTGATAAGTTGCGCCTGCGTTCTTTAATCCGAATGGCATCCTCTTGTAATGATAAATGCCTTTGGGAGTTCGGAAGGTAGTGTGGTCCGGTCATGTTCCGCGATCCATATCTAGTTGTAGCCGGATGACCCATCCATGAATGACAAGGCCTCATGACCGGTTGTTGCATCTATCATGACCTCCGTTATTGGCATTGGGAAGTCATCTTTGGGGCAGGCTTTATTCAGATCTCGGAAGTCAACACATATCCGAATCTGTCCATTCTTTTCATTCACGGGCACAATATTAGCTAGCCACATGGTATATTGATTTTCTTTGACAAAACCAACATCAATGAGCTTGTCGACTTCCTTGCATATTTGAGTGATGAGCTCTGGCCTCATGCGCCGCGGCGGCTGCTTCACCGGTTCGGCATCAGAGTTTATGGTTAGCTCATGTTGTGAGACTGCAGGACTCAGTCCTGGCATTTCCTTGTAGGTCTAGGCAAAGCAATCCTGATATTCTTGCAGCAGCTGGACATACAACCCCTGTTCTTCAGTGGATAACTGGGCACTGAGGAAGGTAGGCCTGGGGTCGTTCTCGTCTCCCAGGTTGACTTCTATCAGGTCATCGACTATTGCTTGGCCTCCGTCTTCTATCTCTGGGGGTGCAAGCTGAAGGTCGACAAAGTCTGGTATATCATCTTCGAGGTCGAGGACCTTGATATCTTCATTTTGGCTTATCTGAGCTTCGTCAGGAATCTATGGTTCGGCTGGTAGTGGCTGCATGGATTCCTCTGCCAGCAAATCGACCTCAATAGTTGTTCTGAGGGGTGAGTCGATTGCCTCATCCCTTGCTGAGGGGGTTGCTGTCACTAGGGACTGGTGATTGTTTGTCATTGAGTCAGAGTAGCACTGTAGCTCCATGGTACAAGGCGAGAAGGTCTCACTCCCTTGGATCACCATATCTTCAGTGGAGGTAGCTTTTTATTTTCTAGAAGCACCTATCTCTTGATCAGGCTTGGGAGAAGCTTCCTTGACTGGTTCAAGAAGTGATGACATCATCATCAGAGGAAGGTTACTGGAGGGAGGCAGCCCTGCTTCTTCAACATCTTTAGCTTCACTATTGCTAGCTATGTCGAATTTGGCTTGAAGAGCTGCCTCTTCAGGGTAGACATGTTCCCAGCACCGGTAGGGGAATATGGCTTCTGATTCCAGACTTCTTGGTTGAGCTGGCTCAGTGTATTTAGCTTCTGCTGGGTGTTCATTAAATGTTGCCCCCAGTGAGTTATCCTCAGTTGGGTAGAAAGCGAAAATGGTATCCACTTCATAGCGTCCGTTGTAATAGTATTCCTCGACGGTGAAGCCCAGCCCTGGGTGTTGAGAGACACGTCTCATTTCTTTATCCAAGTTTGGGGGATACCATAGCTTCTGGAATGCTTCTTTCTTCTTGCGAGGCTGGCCATAGGGGATGTGTTGCTTCTGGAACATCTTGGCCATTCGACTTGTTATAAATGTCAACCCCTGTATGGGAACCGGCGGGTCCTCTATATCTTCAGGCAGATGACAATCAGTATCCTCCTGTGTAGGGTGCTTCTCAGCTGTGTAGAACAAGCTGCTGGGGCAATCTATCTGCGCCACCTCCCAAGCTTTGAAAGGCTCAACAGTGATATTATCGAGACCGAGGATTGGCTTGGTAAGGCCCTCCGGGATCCCGATGTGGTAGTGTTGCTGGTCGACCCTAACTTCATTAGCTTCGGGGTAGATGTCGGGAGGTGCTACCCGGCCCACGTTCCCGGTGACAGGGATGCGTGAGACCGTCTTGGGCTTAACATATCCACGCGGCGGCGGAGGGAACCATTCGGCCCCGGAGGCACTTTTTGTTGTGCTGGAAGAGGTCTTGGCTTCAGGGGCCTTCTGCGACCGTTCTACATATAGAGGGGCGTCCGCCAAGTGGCACTCGAACACTTCGAACAGATGGAGATCAGCAAATACTCTTTCCTCCTTCCCCTCCAGGTTATATTTGATGAACTGGTGAAGCATGGAAGGCACCACCATGTTCTCGTGTAGCCAGGGGCTGCCGAGCAGCGCCTTGTACGAGGTGCGGGAATCAATGACATGAAACTGCACCTTTGTGACAAAGTCTGCTAGAGTGAGTGTGAACTCCGCTACTCCTAGCGACACCTCACACTTTTGGTTGAAGCCAGCAATACGCATATCTCCGACTTTGAAGACGCACGTTGAAGTAGTGCCTCTCATATATCATGTAGGGCAGGATGTTGACAGCCGCCCCGGGATCCACCAGGATTCTGTTCAACTCCCGGCCATTCATATGCCCCCTCATATACATCGGTCTGTTGTGGCTGGTAGTGGGGAGCAACATGTCCTCTTGAGTGAAGGTCATGCTGGCCTCCGACAGTGCTTCAGCTAGGCAGGTCTCGTATTGAGCAGGCATCTGCAGAGCAGTAATGATTGCCTGTCGGGTCTCTTCACTCAGAGAGAGGATTTCCCAGATAGTGAATCTTGCCGGGAACTTTTTCAACAGCTTGACCACCCGACTTCCTGCTCGGACATTGGATAGTTTCATCTCTTCTGCCCACCTGGGCTTGGGAGAGTCTTGGACTATGACCCCTGACGGGCCTACTTCATCGGACTCGGAGGCTGCACCCTTATGCTTGGGGTCATCTGCCTGCTGTCCCTCACTGGCTGCTGCCGGGCCAGCTTCTTCTTTATTTGGCAATTCGGAAGATTATTGGAGTTGTGGGTGAATGCCCCCAGTTGCCGGTTCGGCGTCCCGGCATGGCTGCTTCCACTTTGACATCTTCACAAATTCTAAGAAGGAAAGAGCGGCAGTGCTGCCCCCACTCTGGTGGTATAGGTTTGACGGAGGAGAGATTTGGACTACCCTAACCTCCGGAGAGGGTATTTTTTAGGGTTGTTCCCCCGTGAAGATAATGTTGTGGTTGGCGGGTGGCTGACGCCCCCATCTTCGGCCTGACCGGGTTGCATGTGCAGCAGTTGCGGCTTCGGCCTGACTTTCCTTGGCTGCGGGTGTGAAGCATATCTCTTCTTCACCCTCCTCACCAGGCAAATTGAACAGAGCAGAGAGGGTGTTGCAAGAGAGGATTATACCCTTTGTAGCCTTACTAGCCCTTCTTTTCTTTCTTCGTCTTCTTTTCTTCTCTTCGGCTGGTGCTTGCCCCCAGAACAAACTGCCATCCTTGTCTGATGCTTTGTCAGCTTCCTCTTCCTGCTTCAGTGAAAGTTGTTCTAGCTCCTGTCACGGGACATGATCTCGTACCAGTAAAGGTTCTAGTTCAGGCTGTACATACTCATCTAGCCCATTTATGTAGTCATGTAGCTGCCGGGCTTCCGGACTAATTTCCTTGACTGCCGGCAACGGAGTCTGCCTTCTCCAGTTGTGAGTAGGTATTCTGATAGCTGGAGGTGGATTGGTCCACACAGGTGCTGCCACTGGCAAAGGGGGTCGTGGTGTGATGCCACGAATATGTGCCCCCATCGTTGGGCGAGACGTGCCCTTCTTCTTGGTTTTTACAGGGACTTGCTGCCATCCCTCTTGTTCTTTCATTGGGGCCAGAAAGCAGACTTCATAGGTGTGCTGAGTACTGGCTTCTGCGGTCTCCTCAGGCAACGCTTGATATAGAGAGACCATGTTGATGGCAGCTCTTCTTAGAGGCGCCTCATGTGGTTGTGGAGGGTCAACCTTGTACTCCTCCAACTCTATTTCTTCTTTCCTCACCATGCCTTTGATAATATCCTTGAAAACATAACAGTCCTCAATCAGATGTCCCAGCATCTGGTGGTAAGGGTAAAATCTTGGGCTGTCTCTTCTCTTCAGGTCCTCTGGCCTCTTTGGCTCAGGCAGGGTGACCTTATCATACAGGGTAACCCAATCAAATAAGATCCTGGTCTTCTCCTTCGGAAAAGAGTAGACCTTCTTCATCTTGTCCCGGAGTGATGGACCCTATTTGCCATCTTCGATTTTTGTAGGCTGGGGAGCAGCTATCTTCTTGCTTTTGTCTTTTTATTTTTCGAACGCCTTGATATCAAGGGCGTTCGCTTCTTTAGGTGCCTAGCGCCGCTCTGCTGCCTTGCCCTTTTGTGCAGTGGCAATAGTTGGTGTTGGGTTTTGCCAGGAAGGCTTCTACCTCGGCCACAACATTATTTAGGTAGTCGAACGACCGAATGTCCATGCCAATCATCTTCTCCAGCACCTCTCTCCTGAGGTTCTGCTTGCAGATTTGTACAACGTCTTCCTTGTGCGGGGGCCGCTTGCATCTCATTCCGAGGTTCCTCCACCTCTTGATGTAATCAAGGGCTGTCTCATCTGCCCTCTATTTTGTCGAGTAGAGTTCGGCCACTATGACCTCCCTCTCTGTGACATGAAATCTTTCTCTGAACTTCCTCTGCATGTCCGACCAGTCACTGATCGACCCGGCCGGGAGGTTGGAGTACCATTCAAATGCGAGTCTCGTGAGCGAGGACTTGAAGAATTTCAGCAAATATGACTCATCGGTGGCCAGATAACCCATGACGGTCATGTAGTAGGCGACATGTTCTTTTGGGGATCCCTTCCTGTTGAACTTGTCAAATTTTGGCGGCTTGCTAATCCCAAGAGAGAGCCGCTTGGCAGCATGATGCGGCGGGTATGGAACCATGTATGCATCGAATGTGACATAGTCGCCTTTACTCCTTTCAACGAGCTTCATCTCGATCATTCTTTCAACCATCATCTTGCTCATGACGGTCGGATCAACCAGTTCTGGGTAGAAATTGTTGTGACTCCTCTGTGTTGATGATGTTGACAATATGTTTTACTTTATTAGCAACACCTTGTTTTGATTGATTGGCAACTGTTTATGCTTTGATGAAATTGTTCTTATCAGATTGTATGTGTGTTCCATGCATTTTACAGGTTCACACACTGCACACACACTCAAAGTCTACACATTGCACGTAGAGTCTGTACACTGCTTTGTGTTGTGTTTGTGCATCGCTTAGAACATGTCTATACATGCATGCAGCGTCAACGCAGTAAGTGTGTCTCATGCATCATGCGTCGACTCCCCCAGATTTCCAAGTCTATACACTCGTCTTCATGCATAGCAGAGTCCATACATTGCAGCTCACATAACTAGCATGTCTATACATTGCATCGTGGCGTTTGTGCTCTAAGTCTATACACTGCATGGCGAGCCCAAAGTCTATACATTGCATTGGCTAAGTCTGAACATTGTCCATCTTATTTAGTGTTTCATGCAACATCAGGTCTATACATTGCATTGGCTAAAGTCTGCACAACATCCGTCTCATTTAGAGTCTAAGGCAATGTCTATACACTGGACTTGAAGTGTGTACATTGAGCGTCTTATGAAAAGTCTATACAGTGCAGCTCATATAACTAGCAAGTCTATACATTGTTTCAGCGTCTCATGCAGCGTCTTATTTGAAGTCCATACATTGCATTGCATTGGCTAAGTGTGTACATCGTCCGTCTCATTGGAAGTCTATACATTGGAAGTATGTACATCGGACTGTTCATGCATCAACATTCAAAGTCCATACATTGGACTGTAGCATGCATGAAGGTAAGTCCATACATTGGACTGTAGCATGCATCAGTGAAGTCTGTACATCGTCATGCATTGTTCTTCAAGTCCATACACTGCACTATAGATTGCTCGAGGTGAAGTCTGTACATCCATCAGTGAACTTCCAAGTCTGTACATCCACCAGTTCAACTTGCAAGTCTATACATCGGTAGCTTTACCGACGTTGCACTCGAAGTCTATACACTGATAGCTTTACCGTCGTTTCCCTTGACAAGTCTGTACATAGCAGTTGAGTGGAAGTCTGTACAGCCGTTCTGTTGCCAAAGTCTACACATTGTGAAAGTTTGTATATGGTTCAGTTGTCTTGGCAAACTCTATACATTGTGCACTTTCAAGTCTGTACAGACTTTGCCTTGCTCAAGTCTGTACATCGCCCAGTTGGCAAGTCCATACATTGGAAGTATATACATTCGTTTGCCTTGCATCGTTCATCAAGTCTGTACAGCCCTTTGGCTTGGCAAGTCTATACATTGTAAATGTCTATACACTCGATTGCCTTGCTTTGATCAAGTCTGTACAGAGTTTCCTTTGGCAAGCCTGTACATTGTTCATGATGTCTGAACAACGAGCAAGTCTGTACATCAGACTAATCTGCATCGGCTAAGTCCATACATTGTCCAGTGCATTGCATGCATCATTCTTGAAGTCTGTACATCAAGCTGAAGGTTGCTTAAGTCTATACATAGTCTGTCTTCCTTAGAGTCTACTGCATAACATGAAGTCTGTACATCGCACAGCATTCAAGTCTACACATTATGCATCATATGAATTCAAGTCTGTACATTGTGCATCTTTGAGTCGAAGTCCATACATCGTCAGTTGTCTGTCCAAGTTGTTACATTGCCTAAGTCTATACGTTGGCTACTGAATGTTCTGCAGAGTCTGTACATTGCATTCGAGCTCACAAAGTCCATACAGTGAAGTCTATACAATGCATTCAATCCTGCAAAGTCTGTACAGAGTTTAATACTTAAACTGATGATTCTATTTTGACTGTCTGACAGGGATTCTTTGCTGGGATTGATGACCTGGCTCATGATCCAAGGAGGACGAGGTGCTGTGATGGTGACACGTGGAAGCAGCCCATCAAGAATGCTGCTATGTGGATGAAATTGCCCCAGATCTGGCGAATTCTCTGGGCGGGAAATGTGGAAGCCACGCGCCCTTATCCAACCTGCTGCTGATATAAAAGAGTGTCTTCGTCTTCAGATGAAGGCGGATCGATCGAAGAAGTGGCAAGTCTATACAGTGAGAGTAGAAGCCTGAAGCAGAAGAGAGACACCGATCCACAGAGAGAAGAAAAATAGAGAAGAAGAAAAAGAGAGAAGATAAGAAAAGAGAGATGAGTTGAGAGAGTGAGATTGAGAGAGTTTGATTGAGAGGTTGTATCTCAGACTCTTGGTTCAGATACCAGAGCTGAGCCTTTGCTCATTCGAGCTACATTCCCATTTGGGTTTTCTATTTTTATTTGCTTCTGTCTTTACTTTCTGAACTCTTGTTTCTTGAAGCTGTGAGTCAGCTGTTAGCAGAGGTGCTGTCTCTGGTCGGGTAAGCTATAAACCCCAGCAGTTGCAGTGGAGGATTCCACTGGACAGGTGAAGCTGTAATCTTCAGCAGGCGAGACTTTTCTCGGACAGCAAGCTATGTTGCTCAGCGGTTTGTAGGCCAAGCTGTAGTGCCCAGCAGACGCAAGCCGTACTGCGCAGCAGTAAGCCATACTCGGTTGAGTATGGGGTGGACGTAGGTCTCTGACCGAACCACCTAAAATTCCTGTATGCCTTGTGTTTGTGTGATTGTCCATGAACTGTGTGCGACTGGATCTCATGTTTATCTTGACAGCTTGATTCGCTTCTGTTCAATTCTAGTATTCTGGTTAGTGATTCAGTAAATTTGCCTATATTCCGCATTAGAACCTCTTACTGGTTTTTAATTAGGCAGTAGATCTATTCACCCCCCTGTAGATCCACACTTCGTGGAGATAGACTGCGTTCATCTAACATAACACTTGGTATCAGAGCCATACTCTTCTACAGGGACTCATCGCCAGAAGAGGAAAGGTAAGATGGATGCTCGAGGGATGATAGCTGAAGGACACTCAACCACAAAGCCCCCATTCTTCGATGGATCTAACTATGCATACTGGAAGAACCGTATGCAAGTGTTTTTGAGGGCTAAGGATTACGAGATCTGGAAGGTAATCAGCAAGGGACCTTATGAGCTGTCCCCTAATGAGGAAGTCTGGACCAAGGAGGAGATAAGGAGGTCTACACTGAATTGGAGTGCCATAAACGCCATCCAGTGCTCTCTGCACCCTACAGAATTCTCCCGCGTATCAGCCTGCAAATCAGCTAAGGAGATGTGGGATGCATTGGAAGTCATTCATGAAGGGACATCTCAAGTCAGAGAGTAGAAGGCTAATCTCCTTGTGTCAGAATACGAAGCCTTCAAGATGAAGCCGAACGAGACCATCAAGGAGATGTACTCTCGATTAACTATCATTACAAATGGTCTCAGAGGTCTCGAAAACCTTAGACTGAATATGATGTAGTGAGGAAGATATTGCGCTCCCTGACTCATGCTTGGCATACTAAGGCTACAGTGATGGAGGAGTCAAGGGACTTGCGAAATACAAGGGCTGATGAGCTAATCGGCTCGCTGATGGCATATGAGATTAATATGCCAAAGATGGAGGAAGCTGAGAGGAAGAAGAAGCCAATAGCGCTGAAGGCTGGTTCTAGCAAATCCAGTAAATCCAGCTCCAACAGTTCATCATCAGAGGAGAGCCTGAATGAAGAAGATATAACTCGTTCTGAGATGGCCATGATGACTATAGAGTTCAGGCGATCCCTCAGGAAAGGTGCAGGACGATTCAGCCAAAAGAAGTACAGTGGCGGCCGAAAGGATAAAAGGTATAAACATAACCCTGCTAAGAAAACTGAAACTAATACATGTTATCAATGCAGGAAACCAGGCCATCTGAAAGCTGACTGTCCAGATAATCATAAATACAAAGACAAGTCAAAGAGAAGGAACACGAAAGGGAAAGCAATGGTGAGTACCTGGAGTGATGAAGATGAACGTTCCTTCAGTAGCAGCTCAGATAGTGAAGCCGAATCTGAGAAGCCCATTTGCCTTATGGCAACAAGCTCAGAAGACAGAGAAGAGGACTCAGATGAGGTAATCACTAGATTTGAAAATTTCACTATCGCTGATTGGGTAGATGCTTACCATGACATAGCTGATAGAGCTGATGATATTAGAAAAGAGAACATGCATCTAGGAAGAAAGATTAACTCCATGCAAAATGATAAAACTCTAACTGATAAAATTGCATGTTTAGAATCTGAGAATGGAAAATTGAATATCACATGCTCTGAATTAGATGAAATCAAAAATGAGTTAAAAGCCTCTAAAGAAGACAATGAGAGGTTAGATAAAGAAGCTGATGAATGGAAGCTGAAAATCCAGAAATATGAAAGTGAGATAAAAATTGTGAATGAAAAATATCAAGCTGTCCTAAGTGTGAATACAGAACTGAAAAAATCCATTGAAGACATTCAAAAGGATAATGAGGACAAGCTTAAAACCATTGAGAAGATGACCCAAGGTACTGATAATCTAAATGCTTTGTTAGGGTCAAAGGTCAACTTCAGAAAAGAGGGCCTAGGATTTAATTCAAGTGCAACGAAAACCTTTGGAATGAAAACTATTTCATTTGTTGCACAAAAATAAAAAGGACCTCTAATTAGCATGAATTCAAACAATTCAATGAACAAAAATGCTAATCTGAAAAAGTCCAGTGCTGAGGAGAAGGGCAAACAAAAGCTGAGTGAGCCTAGTAGAGCTAGCACATCTATGCATAATCCCAAAGCTCAGTCTCAGGTTAGAGGTCAACCTAAATAGTCATATAAACCCCATATTAAGAGTACCAAGTCTCCACCATCACCACCACCTCTGAAGAAGACCCAATACACACCTATGAATAGGTCAGCAGGGTCCAAGGTGCAGGGGAGGCAGAATGCTTTTAGAGCTGAACCCAAACATTTCCACCAACCTAGAGCCCAGTCCCACTTCTTTGCACAGTCAACCTATCACAACAGGTCAGTATGGACTAGGACTCAAGGAAGGTTTATAGGTCTTGGATATCAGGGTACACAGTCCTATAGGCCTTACCCTAGAAATTGGGTTGATGGGTATGGCAATTGGATACCTTGGAATCTGAATTTCTTTAGCCAGCCCAGTAAGTACTATGGCCACAACTTCATGAATGCACCCCGGCCAAGGCACTGGCAAAGAAACAACACTGTCAATAATCATGCTGGTGCAAACAATAAGAAGACAAATAATAAGAAGGAAAGGAACAACAACAGAAAGAAATCTGTAGAATCCACTAAACAAAATTCATTTAAACAAATGTGGATTCTGAAAAGTCTGCTTTCTTGCTTTGCTTCTATTTCATCTGTTCTGGAGCCCAATCAGTCTTGGATTCCAAACCTCTCTACCTAATTGTGTATGCAGGTATGCCTGGCAGCCAAGAACAACTTGTGGTACTTGGATAGCGGCTGCTCCAGGCATATGACAGGGGATAAGGCCATGTTCTGCATGCTGACAGAGAAACAAGGAGGCCTTGTCACCTTTGGCAGTAACACAAAAGTGATGTGAAACGACCACGGGGTATGCAGCAAGCAAACAGAAACTTAGGACCTATTCCGCTATCACAACCACATAGCAATTCAGTTGGCAGATCGGGCCAATTCGCCGTCGCACACACACGAGCCCGGGGTGACTAAATGATGCTAAGGGGAGGTGATGGATCAAGACCCTTGCTGGTAGAGTGCCAGCAAGGCTAGGGTTGCCCTCCCGAAGGTACGAATCCCACAATTAAGGGGCTGTCCGGGTGCCACTTGGAGCACTAGGTCCCTCTCTCACACACTCCACGGTGACCGCTCGTAAGTGGAGCACGTGGGGTCAGACACTCTCTCGCTTGCTCAACGGAGCGGATTCTACGGATATTAAATGAAAAAGCACCAGAAGGAAATGGAGCAAAGGTTAGAGCTCACCTGGTTGGTTTGAAGAAACCAACCCCGTTCGGAGACGAGGGCGAGCGGGGAAGTGTGGGTTCCCCGCACACTGCGCCGGTGTAGCTTGATCCCTGTTTAATAATAACATTCACTACGCCTCATGCAGGAGGGTGGACTTGGGGTGAGGATGATTTGTATTACATGCAAACACTACCTCCACGCAGGGAGGGGCGGTGAGCCGGCCAGGCGGGGAGGGGAGATTCGCCGAAAAGCGGGCGGAGAAGCCGACGCCGAATCTGGCGGCTGTCTGCGATGGCTGACTGACAGTCGATGTCAAGGTCGTAGATCTCGTTCTGGAATTTTTCTGATGACGAGACCAGTGGCGAACGCGTTGTAACTGGAACGGGGATGCCTCAGAATTTTTCTGAATTCTTCTGAAGAAGGTGCTGGTCCGGGAAGAGCTTCGAACAGAGTGACTGAATCTGGACGCAGTAGCTTCCTGTTTCTGACAGCAACTTGCAGAGGTTACCCCGACCGCTCCCGGACTCCAAATCATGAACCGCCAGAGTTTCTGGAACCGTGGGCAAGCCCTCTTCGCAGAAAAACTAACGGGGAAGCTGAATGAGGTCGGAGTCGACTGGGGGACTCTGAATACTGAGGACAGGTTGAGGCAGACTTTGAGATGCAGATTAGAGTAGCCAAGGGAGAAAGATGGTAACTCTGTCCCACAGATGCCGAACACAGTTCTGCTTTTTGATTCTGAACGAGGACTAGGCGAGGAAGAACTTTGTTGAAGAGCTCTTGGCCGGATTCTTCTGCGATTCTTCGGGGTACAGCTTCTCTTCCGGTTCAGGAGCTCGGTATGAGGAACTCTGCGCAGTTGGGGGAGATTGGACCTCCCGGGCAGCACGGACCTCGGATGAGGACGAGACCAACGCGGTGGCGAAGCAGACTGGCAGAGCTTTCCATTGATGTAGGCCAAGCCCTCAAAAGATCCGGGATGAGGTCGTGGGCGATGCTGCAACAGGGGGGCGGTTCTGTAGAACTGCAGCTGCTCACTAGTATATAGAAAATGGGGTAGATGGGGTGGGAGATGGGGTGGATGTTTGTGGGGGGCGACCCCGGGCTGTGTGGGGGTCTGGTATAGGGTGATCTAAGGTGTGGGAGGGGCAGAATGGGGGCTGGAATATGGTCTAGCTGGTGGAGGAAGGGGGAGCTGCGAATTTGGGTTGGGATAGAGAGAGAGAGGGAGATCTCTCTCCTTTGGTTTGAATGATAAGTTAATGGGGTTTAATGTTGCTTTGGGAAGGGGAAGGGTTGTGTTGGGGAGAGGAAGGGGTGCTTGGGAGAAGGGATTCTCCCTTGGGAAAATGAAAGGTTGTATGGGGAAGGGGAAAGGTTGCTTGGGAGGAGGGAGAGGTGCCTAGGAGAAAGAGATTCCACCTAGGGGTTGGAGGGGACTTAAATGGGAGGTATGGGGAAGGGGAGGGGTCTTAATTAGAGGTGAATAGGGAGGAGAGAGAGTGAATTTCAAATTTGGGGTGGGGAGGAGAGAGAATGGGGTTCGCCCCCTTAAGAGAGAGAGAGAAGTAGAGAGAGAGATAGAGCTAGAGATAGAGAGAGAGAGAGAGGTGCACTAATGCTCAAAATTCATTCAAACTTTCATTACTGAACTCAAGTGGAGTTGGGGTCCTATTTATAGGAATCCCAACATTTACAAAAAGTCCCTGGAGAAAGTGCTAAAAGCAAATAAGCAAGGGGGTGGGGAAGGAAGAGGGCGCCCATGGGCCAGGCCCATTTAATTGGGCCCATATGACCCCCTAGCCTAACAAACATAGGTAAATAGCATGATGACCTAGGGACATGACTCAAAACAAAGGGGAAATTATATCAAAATGACTCAAGAAAGATATAAAAATACATAGCTGAACTTAGGAAATCAAGCTGAACATAATGGCAATCATCCGGACCCGTGGAGAAGTGGAAAGTGGTAAGCGATGTCCCCATCATACTCCCGGGGTGCAGAGAACTCGACTCTGTCGAGTAAAGATCCATCGTATGCGGAGGAAGCCACAGCGAGGTTGCTCTCAAGTCCACCAAAGGTAGCCGGTCCTCTCCACCAAGCGAGGTAGTGCCCAACCCTCTGCTCCAGATGGCCGTAACCTGTTCATTCAATATCCGCTCCAATTGCTCACGTTGGCCCCTCTGGGTTGGTGGAACTCTCTTATGGGTGGTGACTCTCTCAAGAAGTGGAACAGGCTCAATATTCTCACTAGGTGTCACCGTGGGACCCCTGTATGGCACCAAGTCAGCCACATTGAATGTGGGACTTACTCCGTACTCCTCGGGGAGGTCCAACACGTAGGCATTTGTGCCGATCCTCCTCAGAACCTGGAAGGGGCCTGATCCACGCGACCTCAGTTTTGAGACATTCCCAGGGAAAGGTCTCTCAGTTCTCACCATCCCAAAGTCACCCACGCGAAACTCTTGGTGGCGTCGGTGGGAATCGGCCGATTTCTTATACACCTTATTGCTTTTGTTGGTGTGTTTGCGGATGTTACCATGCAGAGTTGTGAATGATCCTTTAGCGATGAAGGGAGGGCTCGGACAACCAAATGTGGACCTAACATGCAATGGTGTCACGTGGACTTTGATGAACCTAGGAGGATCGGGACATCCACTAGTGGCCCTATCATACCTAGTCTTCATAACAATGGTGGGAGGGCCCTGGTATCTGTAGGAGAACCTATTACATAAGGTGGTGATGAATGCCGGGGGACCTGGACACCCGTAGATGCTCCTAACGTGCATATGATCAATGATGAATGAGGGAGGACCAGCACATCCAAATGTGAGCCAGTCATGCATTGGGCTAAAAGTGTGCGTGACATGTATGACATGACTAGGCTTAGTAGCCCTACCAAATGATGCACAATGTAGTGGCACATGTATTTTCATCCAAATGGTTCCTCCTATGCATATGGCTTGGTGTGGGAGTTTCCAGGGGTCAAGAAAAATGGAGTGGATTTGGTCTAATAAGGTCGGTTGGGGTGGGAAAAGGTTGGCGGAGAGTAAGGTGGGGGGGCATAGGAAGGGGTCGAAGGGGTCATGGTAAGGGTCACCTAAGGAGAGGAACTCTAGGTCCTTATGGTCCTCATAACCATTGGATGGCGGACTCTCCTCCCCAGGTAATATGATCGGGCCAAAGTTTTTGGTGGGATGGTCGGCCATGAATGGAGGACTAGATGTTCTACCCGAGACAAGCAACTCTAGTTTGTGAATAGCATCGGGCCCGTTGGGTGTAGGGAGGAGTAAAAGAAGGTCACTAGTGTAGCAACCCACAGTGTAAATGGAGGAGATTGATCCGACACATAGGTGTAGGAGGTCAAGGCTCCTAGATCGGTCGGTTATTGTAGACATCATGCCAGTTAGCTCCATTTGCCAAACTATACCCTTAAGAAGATCCCCTAATGTTTCCACTTGATAGGATGATTGGATTGTGGTGTGATAGGTGGATAAGGGTACAATGGGAAGGTTTTGCTCCATGGGTGGGTAAACATAGGACACGATGGGGTGAAGTGGTCTCTCCTTTAGCCATCTACCTAGGGGCCCCTCTATGATTACGGTGCTACTTGTGAAGGCTTGTGGCTCTTGGGGGTCCAAGCTATGTGAAGGGGACATTTGTGATTCTTCCTCACCATAGATATGAACTTGGGTTTCCTCAAGGATGGGGATGGGTTCCGGACTAGCATCTACTCCCATGTGGATGGTTGTGGTCTCCTCTCTCAAGGGAATGGGAAGGTCTATTGGGGGTGGGGTGATGATGGTTGGTGCATGGTGTACCCGGGGTGGTGAGTGAGGCCGGACTTGGGTTGGGGTTTGGAGTGGAAGTAGCGGGGGACTAGGTTTGGGTAGGATAGGAGTTGGAAGTGGAAGGTGGGTTGGGTGAGTAACTTTGGATTGGGGAATGGTGGCTGTCACGGGCCTAGGTGGAGGGGTGGACATGGGGTCCACGTGGGTTTGAGTGGTGAGGGTGGAGTGAGCCATGATGCTTCTTCCACCTGGGAGGGGAACTTCTCGGCCTAACCCATGGCACTGTGATTCATATTCCTCTTCCCAATCTAGTGGATCCTCATAGTCTTCGGTCACCTCCTTAAGTTCCTTTTGGAAAGGGGTGGAAGGAGGATTTTTGGAAGTTTGTGGGGTGTGGGTTTGATGGAGAATTTTGGGTTGGGTGGTGGAGAAAGGAGGAGTGGGAGTGCTCCTCGGGTTATGGTTCTCAAGGTAGGAGTGGGAAGGTTGGGGAGTGAAGATTTTCCTAATCTCAATCCTTATCTCTTCCAACAAATCTAGGGGTCCTTTGGGTGGTCGGGTTTGGGTCCTAATAGAGGTTTTGGGTTGACGGGGAGGGAAAGGGGGAGTGGGAGTGCTCATTGGGCTATGGGTGCTTGAGTTGGAAGAGTGGGAAGGTTTTGGAATGAGGATCTTCCTAAGTTCTACCTTCATCTCTTCCCATGAGTGAATGGGCTCTTGTCTCTCAATCCCCCTTCGAATCTCAAGCTTTCTCCATTCTGTCTCGCCGAAGGGACCAAGGGTCATCTTGGCGATGCACACTTTTCTTTCCTCGGTCATGTAGTAGTGGTGGAAGTATCTATCCATGGAGGTCTCCCATTTCCTATATGTGTGAGGGTTTCGGGACCCATCGAAGCGGGGCAACTCCGGCCCGATAATGAAGTAGTCATCGGGGTGCCTGGTGAGATACATGGTTTGGATGCTCGGATGACCTCAATGCAATGTGCCCTAGGACAAGACTTAGTAGAGACAAGTCTAGAACTTGCTCTGATACCAACTGATGTGAAACGACCACGGGGTATGCATCAAGCAAACAGAAACTTAGGACCTATTCCGCTATCACAACCACATAGCAATTCAGTTGGCAGATCGGGCCAATTCGCCGTCGCACACACACGAGCCCGGGGTGACTAAATGATGCTAAGGGGAGGTGATGGATCAAGACCCTTGCTGGTAGAGTGCCAGCAAGGCTAGGGTTACCCTCCCAAAGGTATGAAGCCCACAATTAAGGTGCTGGCCGGGTGCCACTTGGAGCACTAGGTCCCTCTCTCACACACTCCACGGTGACCGCTCGTAAGTGGAGCACGTGGGGTCGGACACTCTCTCGCTTGCTCAACGGAGCGGATTCTACGGATATTAAATGAACAAGTACCAGAAGGAAATGGAGCAAAGGTTAGAGCTCACCTAGTTGGTTTGAAGAAACCAACCCCGTTCGGAGACGAGGGCGAGCGGGGAAGTGTGGGTTCTCCGCACACTGCGCCGGTGTAGCTTGATCGCTATTTAATAATAACATTCACTACGCCTCACGCAGGAGGGTGGACTTGGGGTGGGGATGATTTGTATTACATGCAAACACTACCTCCACGTAGGGAGGGGCGGTGAGCCGGCCAGGCGGGGAGGGGAGATTCTCCGAAAAGCGGGCGGAGAAGCCGACGCCGAATCTGCCGGCTGTCTGCGATGGCTGACTGACAGTCGATGTCAAGGTCGTAGATCTCGTTCTGGAATTTTGCTGATGACGAGACCAGTTGCGAACGCGTTGTGACTGGAACGGGGATGCCTCAGAATTTTTTTGAATTCTTCTGAAGAAGGTGCTGGTCCGGGAAGAGCTTCGAACAGAGTGACTGAATCTGGACGCAGTAGCTTCCTGTTTCTGACAGTAACTTGCAGAGGTTGCCCCGACCGGTCCTGGACTCCAAATCATGAACCGCCAGAGTTTCTGGAACCGTGGACAAGCCCTCTTCCCAAAAAAACTGACGGGGAAGCCGAATGAAGTCGGAGTCGACTGGGGGACTCTGAATAGTGATGATAGGTTGAGGCAGACTGTGAGACGCAGATTAGAGTAGCCGAGGGAGAAAAATGGTAACTCTGTCCCACAGATGCCGAACGCAGTTCCGCTTTTTGTTTCTGAACGAGGATTGGGTGAGGAAGAACTTTTTTGAAGAGCGCTTGGCTGGATTCTTCTGTGATTCTTCGGGGTACAGCTTCTCTTCCGGTTCAGAAGTTCGGTATGAGGAACTCTGCGCAGTTGGGGGAGATTGGACCTCCCGGGCAGCACGGACCTCGGATGAGGACGAGACCAACGCGGTGGCGAAGCAGACTGGTAGAGCTTTCCGTTGATGTAGGTCAAGCCCTCAAAAGATCCGGGATGAGGTCGTGGGCGATGCTGCAACAGGGGGGCGGTTCTGCAGAACTACAGCTCCTCACTAGTATATAGAAAATGGGGTAGATGGGGTGGGAGATGGGGTGGATGTGTGTGGGGGGCGACCCCGGGCTGTGTGGGGGTCTGGTATAGGGTGATCTAAGGTGTGGGAGGGGCAGAATGGGGGCTGGAAGATGGTCTAGCAGGTGGAGGAAGGGGGAGCTGCGAATTTGGGTTGGGATAGTGAGAGAGAGGGAGATCTCTCTCCTTTGGTTTGAATGATAGGTTAATGGGGTTTAATGTTGCTTTGGGAAAGGGAAGGGTTGTGTTGGGGAGAGGAAGGGGTGCTTGGGAGAAGGGATTCTCCCTTGGGAAAATGAAAGGTTGTATGGGGAAGGGGAAAGGTTGCTTGGGAGGAGGGAGAGGTGCCTAGGAGAAAGAGATTCCACCTAGGGGTTGGAGGGGACTTAAATGGGAGGTATGGGGAAGGGGAGGGGTCTTAATTAGAGGTGAATAGGGAGGAGAGAGAGTGAATTTCAAATTTGGGGTGGGGAGGAGAGAGAATGGGGTTCGTCCCCTTAAGAGAGAGAGAGAAGTAGAGAGAGAGAGAGAGCTAGAGATAGAGAGAGAGAGAGAGGTGCACTAATGCTCAAAATTCATTCAAACTTTCATTACTGAACTCAAGTGGAGTTGGGGTCCTATTTATAGGAATCCCAACATTTACATAAAGTCCCTGGAGAAAGTGCTAAAAGCAAATAAGCAAGGGGGTGGGGAAGGAAGAGGGCGCCCATGGGCCAGGCCCATTTAATTGGGCCCATATGACCGCCTAGCCTAACAAACATAGGTAAATAGCATGATGACCTAGGGACATGACTCAAAACAAAGGGGAAATTATATCAAAATGACTCAAGAAAGATATAAAAATACATAGCTGAACTTAGGAAATCAAGTTGAACATAATGGCAATCATCCGGACCCGTGGAGAAGTGGGAAGTGGTAAGCGATGTCCCCATCAAAAAGGTAGAATTGTCGGATCAGGTAAAGTAGGTAAGTGTTCTACTTGTTTCATTGAGGATGTTATATTGGTTGAAGGCTTAGCTTATAACTTACTTAGTATCAGCCAACTATGTGATAAAGGATGCAAAGTGCTTTTTGACTCTCAATGTTGCAAGGTCTTTGAACCTGATTCCTAGACTGTTAAATTTTCTGGTAAGAGGATAAATAACACTTACATGATATATTTAGATGATATTCAACATTCTAACCTATGCCTTACTGCTAGTAGAGAAGACTTAGCATTTTTATGGCATCGTAGGTTAGGTCATGCTAGTTACACTGTTTTGCATAAACTAAATAAGCATGGCATGGTTAGAGGACTTCCTAAAGTTTCCTTCAAGAAAGAAAATAAAATCTGTGATGCATGCACTCAGTCAAAGATAACAAGAAAGTCATTTAAGTCTAGAACAGAAAATCTATCTTCTAAACCCTATGAGCTGATACACATGGACCTTTTTGGGCCAACCAGATGTGTCAGCTTATCAGGGAGGAAGTATGGGTTTGTCATGGTAGATGACTTTTCTAGGTATACTTGGGTTTATTTTTTATCTCATAATAGTGATGCATTCTCAGAATTTCAGGAGTTCTATGTTAAAATAAATCAGAAAATTAAAAATATTTCGACTGATCAAGGAGGTGAGTTTGAAAACTCACAGTTTGATGAATTCTGCAGGTCAAATGGAATTAACCATAGGTACTCCTCACCAAGGACACCTGAGCAGAATAGAGTAGTGGAGAGAAGGAACAGAACCCTAATGGAGATGGGTCGTACACTCTTGGTTGAAGGTGGTCTACCAAGGAAGTTTTGGGCTGAAGCAGTAAATACTGCCTGTTATGTTATTAACAGAGCCATGGTAAGACCTTCTACTTAGAAAACACCTTATGAGATCTTAAAGGGTAAGAAACCTTCTATTGCTCATTTCAAGGTTTTTGGTTGTAAATGTTTCATTCATATTAATGATAAAAGAGACCTTGACAAATTTGAACCTAAAGGTGAACCAGGAATCTTTCTTAGTTATTCTAAAATTACCTGAGCATATAGAGTGTATAATCTGAATTCCAAAACTATTGAAGAATCTCCACATATAGTTTTTGATGAATCCTTATTAAAGACTGATGTTGGTCAATGCAGGAATGAAGACAGTGGTGATATTCTGAAGGAAGGAAATTCTGCAGACCAATCCGAAAATGAGGAAGGAAATGAAGAGCCTAATGAAGAAGAGCCTACAGCTCAGGAGGAGGTAAATCAAACTCATGACAATCCAATTGTTAACATTAGATATCTTAAAGATCATCCTGTAGATAATATAATTGGAAATCTGCATGATCCCCCTAGGACTAGAGGCCACTTAAGAATTCAAAATGAATTGAATGCTTATGCTTTTATTTCAAATGTTGAACCCAAGTCCATTGACTGTGCTCTCAAAGATGTGCATTGTATTAATGCCATGCATGAGGAGCTCAATCAATTTGACAAGAATAAGGTGTGGCATTTGGTTCCACCTCCTGATCATGAAACAGTCATAGGGACTAAATGGGTGTTCAGAAACAAAACTGATGAATCAGGGAATGTCATTAAAAATAAAGCTAGACTTGTAGCTCAGGGGTATAATCAGGAATTTGGTATAGACTTTGAAGAGTCTTTTGCCCCTGTAGCCAGATTAGAAGCTATCAGAATATTATTGGCTTATGCATGTTCCCTAGGAATAAATCTTCAGCAGATGGATGTGAAATCTGCCTTTTTAGATGGAGAAATTAGTGAGGATGTCTATGTGAGGCAGCCTCCTGGGTTTGAATGCTTAGACTTCCCCAATCATGTTTATAAACTCAAAAAGGCTCTCTATGGTTTAAAGCAAGCTCCTAGAGCTTGGTATGACAGGTTGAGCAAATTCCTCACGGACAAGAACTTCATAAGAGGTGTAGTTGATCAAACATTGTTTACCAAGGTGAGTCATTCAGATATTCTTATCATTCAAATTTATGTGGATGACATTGTGTTTGGGTCAACTAACCCCAAATTGTGTGAGGAATTCTCTCAGATAATGACTAATGAGTTTGAAATGAGCTCAATGGGCGAGCTCAAATTGTTTCTTGGACTGCAGGTTATACAAATAAAGGATGGAACTTTCATCTCTCAGTCCAAGTACATAAAGAATTTATTGAAGAAGTACAAAATGGACAACCTCAAGGAAATAGCTGCTCCAATGGGTACCTCAACCAGTTTGGATGAAGATCCTAAAGGTAAACCAGTGGATCAAAGGCTATATAGAGGTATGATCAGATCCCTTCTATATCTTACAGCATCTAGGCATGATATTCAATTTTCAGTGTGTTTATGCTCTAGATTTCAGGCTAGTCCTAAAGAATCACATCTTAAATCAGTGAAAAGGATTTTTAGGTATTTACTAGGCACCCAAGAGTTAGGTCTGTGGTATCCTGCCAAGTGTGAGTTAGAACTTCTAGCTTACACTGATACAGATTATGTTGGGTGTCGAGTAGATAGAAAAAGCACTAGTGGCTACTGTCAATTCTTAGGTGGCTGTCTAGTATCTTGGGCATCTAAGAAGCAACATACTGTAGCTTTGTCTACAGCTGAAGCTGAATATGTTGCTGCAGATAATTATGCTGCCCAAGTACTATGGATCAAGCACCAACTGGATGATTATCAGATAAAATTGGGATGTATTCCAATGTTATGTGTTAATACTAGTGCAATATGCCTTGCTAAAAATCCTGTTCATCATTCTAGGACTAAGCATATAGAGATAAAACACCATTTTCTGAGAGATGTTGTAAATAAAAATGAAATTGAAATGAACTTCATTGAAACTGAAAAATAAATTACTGATATTTTTACTAAGTCTCTTGGGAATGAAAGGTTCAAATTTCTTTGAAGAGAACTTGGCTTGTGTAAATTTTAGCATGATGAATAATGTTTTCAACTGCTTTGAATAAAATTTTTGATTTGGACTTGCATCTGATAGCTTGAATAAAACTCTGTGATTGTTGAATGTTAGACTAGACCATGCATGCATGACATATTTTTTCATGACATATTATTCATTGCATATCATTTAGTTATGATTGTGTCTAAGCTTTCTCTCATCTAAAACCACATGCATATAGAACAGAGCAGAGTAATGCATATTATAACCGTTGGTATCCAATTCATGCCATTCATTTGTAAAACTGCATGCATATAGACAGGGGGAGTATTATTAGAAATTCAGAGTGGTCATCAACTTTCTTGAATTCATTCATTCTTTGGCCCTGAATGAGTTGAATCTGACATATGGCAATATGTTAGTCAGTTCTGATTCCTAAACAATAGAAAACAGACTTCTTCAGTTATAAGAATTTCAATTGCTTAAAGACTGACTTAATAGTTTAAATTTTATAATTTTTTGAGTTTAAAGATTGCAATCAGTAAATAAGAAAGCTGAAAATTGATAAAACTCTCAACCCTTATCTTATTTCATGTCAGACAAAGCTAATCATATCTGAAATCTGAAAACTCATCTGAAATCATGTTAGAGAAGCTAAGTATGTGTATTGTTCTTAAACAAGTCATTCTGAAACAAATAAAGGACAGCTAAGATAATGTTGAAAATCTTGAAAAATACTTGAAAAATAACATTGGCAGAGCAATGACTGGTAAATCACTGAGAAACTGAGTGATCCGTCAAAGAAGTGGACAACACTCATGTCATGAGGTGTATCATCTATCTCTGTATAAAATGATCAACCAGTAGGTTAGTTTCACTGAGTACCTGGGGGTAACTGGCGTCTGATAAACGTGTACCCTCACACAAAAAGGTGTAAATCAGTTTTATTGTGTTTGATCATAGGCAGAATGGTCCATGATGTTGAGTATCTAGGGGTATTGGCATCTGATAAATGTATACCCTTACGCAAAAAGGCAAATGGTACATGAATGTCCTAAATGAACTAATATTGAAAATGTTGTTCCTTCACAAGAAATTTCTTGGATGTCAATTTGTTTATTTTCAATACATGACCTGGTATCTCTTAATCATCTTTTTAATGAGTCTATGAAAGTAAGATATTTTGAAACTGAATCTGTCATGCAAATGTGATTCTGGTTTATTGTTTTATCATGCATAGAAAACTTATCCATTGATTGTAGTGCATGAACTCAAAATTTTATAGTCTTTAAACCAGAATTCTATCTGAAAGTAGTTTATAACTTCATATGACTGAAGACTCTGTGCTTTAGAATACTTATTCCTGAACTACTTGTTCAGAATGCCAGTCAGATGATATCTCCTGTTCCTTCCCTTGTACTCCCTTTCCCTCCTCTTTATTGATGGCAAAGGGGGAGAATATTGTATGAATTCTGAATTCATTCGAGGGGAAGTGTATGCATTATGTTATGGCAAATGGAGAGATTTTGTTAGCAGGGAGTTGCTTACATTTCGTAGCATGCATACATAGCATCTGCATGACAATCTGAATAACAAATCATGTCTTTCATCATCTGTATGACAGGTAATTGCTATTCTATATGATAGGGGGTTGCCATCATCAAAAAGGGGGAGATTGTTGTGACTCCTCTATGTTGATGATGTTGACAATATGTTTTACTTTATTAGCAACACCTTGTTTTGATTGATTGGCAACTGTTTATACTTTGATGAAATTGTTCTTATCAGATTGTATGTGTGTTCCATGCATTTTACAGGTTCACACACTGCACACACACTCAAAGTCTACACATTGCACGTAGAGTCTATACACTACTTTGTGTTGTGTTTGTGCATCGCTTAGAACATGTCTATACATTCATGCAGCGTCAACGCAGTAAGTGTGTCTCATGCATCATGCATCGATGCCCCCAGATTTCCAAGTCTATACACTCGTCTTCATGCATAGCAGAGTCCATACATTGCAGCTCACATAACTAGCATGTCTATAGATTGCATCGTGGCGTTTGTGCTCTAAGTCTATACACTGCATGGCGAGCCCAAAGTCTATACATTGCATTGGCTAAGTCTGAACATTGTCCGTCTTATTTAGTGTTTCATGCAGCATCAGGTCTATACATTGCATTGGCTAAAGTCTGCACAATGTCCGTCTCATTTAGAGTCTAAGGCAATGTCTATACACTGGACTTGAAGTGTGTACATTGAGCGTCTCATTGAGCGTCTTATGAAAAGTCTATACAGTGCAGCTGATATAACTAGCAAGTCTATACATTGTTTCAGCGTCTCATGCAACGTCTTATTTGAAATCCATACATTACATTGCATTGGCTAAGTGTGTTCATCGTCCGTCTCATTGGAAGTCTATACATTGGAAGTATGTTGTAGCAACCCTGGTAAAAATAAAAGGAAATAAAAACCCCAATTGATCAAAATAAGATTAAAAGATTTAATGAATAAATGATAAGAGCTTAAAGACGTAAATAATAAACCAAAATGTAAATAACGCCTTGACTCAAGGCGCTAATTCAAAAAGAAACGCCCTTATACAAGGCGCAAATTCCAGAAAGGACGACAACAGAAGATGTCGTCAATTCTTAAACGGCCAAAATAATAAAAAAGGGCAAGTAAACGTGACGCCCTCCACATGGACGGGTTTTACATAAGGAATGACTTTAACAAAGGCGTCAATTTAAACTAACGCCCTATGGCAAGGCGTTAATTACGTCCGAGTTTCGTTCGACCCAGGAGACTATCCAGAGCAAGTTTCTGGATAACTACGTGAAAGATTTGATAGGGTAAGAACTCTATTAGGGAAATATTACTTCCAATACGATACTAACTCCATTAGGATCGTAAAAACCCTATAAATAACCCTTCCTGTCGAACCCCAATAGGCTATTTGGGAAACTCTGCTGTCGTGCGTGAAGAATAGGTAATGTTCTTCTTCCTCTGCCTTCAGTCAGAGATTATGAAGATTATCAATCGTTCTTCATCTTCTTTTTCTGTAGGTTGCCTGTGAGGGAGCTTTCCCTGTCTCGCTGAAGAACGTGGGTTCTTCATCTTCTCCTGTCTTCTTCCGATTACAGAAGGGGGGAGGGGGAAAGCTGTAAATTTCTCTACGACCGGAGTCTAGGAGAAATCTTCTACGAAACCATCGGGAGGCTGCTATTACTTGACTATCAGTGCTGTTAGAGTTGCTGTTTACACAACTTCTGAACACTCTGTCTAGAACAGAGTATCGTTCTCTCTTCAACTTTCTTCACGTGTCTTCACCCAGAACATCATCAGGTAGGTTTTCTCAAGAACGTAGCCCAAACTAGTTTAAGATCTTTAATAATATCATCGGTCATCCATGCATATAGTTTTACTGTGGTTTCAAATGTTTTGTATAAAATTTCAAAAGAAACGCCCTTGACAAGGGCGCTAATTTAAAAGAAGCGACCCACACCAGGGCGCTAATTGTAGTTTTGACGCCCTGCCCAGGAGTTGTCAATTTCATCCAATTGTTAATTAATCGTGTTTAAAAATTTAATATCTATAAAACTACAAATCTAATAGGATGCATGATCATACCTGTTGAATCCTGCTATTTTTCTTGTCCTGACCATGTAGTTTGTTTTCCTGAAATTCTATTTATCTAGAAATTCTACTGTTCATGTGAAAACTTGATAAATCTTGAAATAACGACCTCCTGTAAGTCGTCTCGTATATAAGTGACGCCCTGAACCAGGGCGCGAATTTGAAAGTAACGCCCCTGTTAAAGGCGCTTTCTACTAAAATTCCAAAATTTAGAGATTTTGCAAAATAGAAATGTATAATGGACGACCGCTGCAGAAGTCGTCAAATCATAAATAAACGCCCCTATAGAAGGCGTTAATTTGATAAGTAATGACTTAGATTAAGTCGCTATTTTCCTTTGTTACTATTTTGAATTGTTTTCTGTTAACCGAGGGTTTTGATATATATATATATATATATAATTATATTATCTGGCACTATATTTCCATTCCGTGAATATAGTCCCATGTTTCACGATGGTTTATCGCATTACCCTCAATTCTCAGTGACATACAAGCTCTCCATTGGACATTCCGTTCCTTTGGACTAGCAAGTTAGTCATAGAGACCTCCATAAGACTCCTCGAGCCTTGGATTCCCTCAAGGCGGATTGAGCGGGTTGTACCATGAAAATCTAGCACACTACTTTGCCATGTCACTCTATAGAAACATGGTATACCGGCCCTCATGTTATACTATGCGTATGATATGAGAATTATCTTAATGAACGGGGAAAGCATGCCATTATTGTGATGTTCTTGCGGACCCCAATTCTATATCAAACATTATTATGATGTTCTTGTGGACCTCAGTTCTATATTAAAAGAGTGACCATCTACTTATGGGCATTTATTTGTCATGGTACCCAAGTTAGGGAACCAATTCCACCCAGTTTTATCGATATTCATGATTATATCGAGTTCAATTTTGAACTCTACTCTATCTTAAATTTCCACAAGCTTTTTCCCTGAAACTCCATATTGGCTATACAATAAAGTGGATGTCTAGATCTATCTTTAATGCTGTGCATAAGGGCCCGATCTGGTCCTGGGAGGAGCACCCAAAAGTACTAGTGCCCATGGGAGTTGTAATGATACCGGTGTCTAGCATTACACCGAAGTACTCTTTCTCTTGATATTTGGCATTCCACACTCTCTCTTTCTCGCGTGCGTGACTTGACTTGCGTGACTTTACTAGCGTGGCCCGACACGGGCAAAGTACTTGCGTGAAGTAGCCAATTCCCACATGACATGATAAATATCTTGACACATATTTGATACAAGTTCTTGAAAGTTCATAAATAATTCACTTCATTATCTCTTGTTATACTCTCTATCTTGTCGTTTTACGCAAGCATGCATAGCCATAGTGCATTTACATGTGACAAATGTAATTACTTAAACCCATTGCTAGTTCTTGAGATATAATTTGCTACTGAGCGTTCGCTCACTTAGTGTTTCCATACTTTTCAGGTAAGTCCGACGATGAGGGAACTCAGTCTGAAGGGGAAGGTCAAGAGTGAAAGAGTTAGAGCTACTCAAGCGTCAATTAGTCCTGTCTTTTCTATATTTTCTCGAGTCAATGTTGTACTTTTCTTTTATTAAGCCTAGTATTTGCAAGGGTTTGTAATAGACATATTTTTTATAAAGGAAATTAAGGATTGGGTTATCTTTACTTTTGCGCATCTCTGATTTTGGTGTCGAATACACTAATCCTCTGATTGACATGAATGATATAAACTCGTCACGTATCTCTGGGTATCTTCTGCGCTCGGGGCGTGACAGTTTTTGTGGTATCAGAGCCTAGGGTATTCAATTCCTAGGAAACCCAAGTCCAAGGATAAGTCTGAACCACTAACCAGTGAGATTGGGTAGAACCAAGGGTTAAAGTCAACATAGAATTAAAAGCCTTTTTAATGCAATCACATACTAAAATAGCTATTGTAATTGTAGGACAATGGCTGCCGAACGTGCTCAATGGCGCAACATGCAACGCACTCTTCAAGGCATGACCCAGGCACTTCAACGAGTGGCACAAGGAGGTGCACATCGTGGAGCAGGAAATCTCCACCTATGCTTCAAGAACATGAACCCTCCTAAGTTCATGGGATCCACTGATCCAGATGATGCCGAACATTGGATCCGAGAGACAGAACGTGTTTTTAGAGTCATGCAATGTTCGGACCAAGAGAAGGTCCTGTTAGCCACATTTCAATTGGAAAGAGACACTCGATGCTGGTGGGAGTCGGTAGAAGCCACCTTAGATCAAGGACAAGTTACTTGGGAGGAGTTTGTTGAACATTTCAACAATAAATATTTCTCAGATCGAGTTCAAGAGAAGAAGGCCGCTGAATTCGCCACACTTAAGCAACGATCTTTGTCGGTGGCTGAATATGAAGCGCAGTTCTCTAGGCTGTCTCGGTACGCTAAACACTTAGTTAGTACTGAGAAGATGAAAGCTCGAAGATTCCTTAATGGGCTCAGGCCTCAATATATCACGCAACTGGCACCGATGGACATACAAGTCTATTCGGAGATGGTTCGATGAGCCCAATTACTAGAAGATGCCACGGAACTATCTGATAGGATCCGTGGGAAAGACAAGAAGGAGAATGTTACTAGCTCCGGCACCTTCAAACGTAATTTCAAGAAGAGGCCAGGAAATGGAGGCATTCCCTCCCAGAGTAAAAGTTCAAGAAGACCAAACCTTTCTCCATCACCACTACACCTGCTAAGGTGGTATGTAAGCACTATGATAAGGCCGGGCACAAGGCCGAAGAATGTTGGAGGAAACTTGGAGCGTGTCTCCGTTGCGAGAGCCGTGATCATCGGATTCCCGACTGTCCCCTACTCAACGATCAAGCTGGTGACGGAAAGTGCCCGGTAACAAAGAATGCTCGTCTCCACGCGATTAAGGAGACCGAAGAAGACGAAGGCGGACTAGTAAAAGGTACACTGAAAGTTTGTTCCAAGTCTGCATATGTCTTATTTGATACGAGTGCATCACATTCTTTTATTTCCAAGAATTTTGCTGACCCACTACCTATGGAACAAGAATGGATGAAAATATTTTTATCCACTTCTCTCAGAAACGAAACCGATATTACGCACCATTATCAAAACTGTGAAGTCTTAGTAAAAGGAAGAAATCTTCCTATCAACCTCATATGTTTAGACCTAAAGGAATATGATGTCATATTGGGAGCAGATTGGTTATCTAGGTATCAGGCAACTGTGGATTGCCGTAACAGCAAAGTTACTTTCAAGGACCTTCCAGAACTAGTCTATTCTAGCCCCAAGAGTCGGAGCAAGTCACCTCTTATTTCGGCTCTCCGAGCTAGCAAGCTAATAAGAAAAGAATGTGTATCTTTCCTTGCATTTGTCACCATTAAGGAGACTAAGGAGACTAAGCTAGAAGACATCCCAGTTGTGCAAGAATTTTCGGACGTGTTTCCGGAGGACTTGCCTGAATTACCCCCACAAAGAGAAGTGGCCTTCACCATCGATTTGGTCCCTGGTGCTGGACCAGTTTCTAAGGCACCATATAGGATGTCCCCTGCCGAACTCAAGGACATGAAGGAGCAATTGATGGAACTTCTCAAGAAGGGATTTATTAGACCAAGCACTTCCCCGTGGGGAGCACCTGTGCTATTTGTAAAGAAGAAAGATGGATCCATGAGGTTATGCATCGACTATCGACAGTTGAATCATCTCACTATCAAGAACACGTATCCACTGCCGAGAATCGATGAGTTATTTGATCAAATATCTGGATCCAAGTATTTTTTAAAGATTGATCTCAGGTCAGGTTATCACCAACTAAGGATCAAGGATGATGACATTCATAAGACCGCATTCAGAAGCAGGTATGGCCATTATGAGTTTGTTGTTATGCCTTTTGGACTAACAAATAGCCCTACTGCTTTTATGTAGTTGATGAATAGTATATTCAGACCTTATCTAGATCAATTTGTGGTGGTTTTCATTGATGATATATTGATTTACTCCAAGACCAAGGGAGAGCATGAGGAACATTTAAGGATTGCATTACAGATATTGAGGACAAATCAGCTATATGCAAAGCTCAGCAAATGTGAATTTTGGTTAAAAGAAGTAGCTTTCTTGGGGCATGTTATATCAAAAGATGGTTTATCTGTAGATCTATCAAAGGTTGAAGCTGTAAGGAATTGGGAAAGACCGACCAATGCTAGCGAGGTCCGTAGTTTCTTGGGTCTTGCGGGCTACTATCGGCGATTCATCAAGGATTTCTCCAAGATAGCCGTACCACTCACTAGGCTAACTCGCAAGGAGATACGCTATGATTGGAGCGAGGATTGTGAACGAAGCTTCCAAGCTCTCAAGGATCACTTAACTACTGCCCCAGTCTTAGCTCTACCAATTGAAGGAGAAAAGTTCGAGGTATACACCGATGCATCTGGCATTGACCTCGGATGTGTTTTAATGCAACAAGGGAAGGTTATAGCCTACTCTTCTCGCCAATTGAAGAAGCACGAGGAGAACTACCCAGTTCATGATTTGGAATTGGCTGCGGTAGTATTTGCACTGAAGATATGGAGACATTATCTATATGGAGTGCAGTTTCTTGTATACTCTGACCATGAAAGTCTTAAGTATCTCTTCTCTCAGAAGGAATTGAATATGAGGCAAAGACATTGGCTAGAATATCTTAAGGACTTCGACCTTACTATACAATATCATCCTGGAAAGGGTAATCCTGTAGCTGATGCCCTTAGTCGAAAGCCGAGAGCATTATTAGCCAATTGTATGATTCAGGAGTGGAAGTTGCTAGAACAATTCACTAGACTTAATATAAGCATGGACAAGGACAGTAGGTGTGTCACCTTATCCCATATGAGCATACAGCCAGACTTGCTATTCGAAATACAAGGGCTTCAAGGTAGTGACCCTGTATTAGTGGAAATCAAGGGCAAACTAGAAGGACAATATGTGTTCCAACTAGCTTCAGATAGAAGGTTGTTATTCCAAAATAGAACTTGTATACCAGATTATCCAGAATTAAAGAAGAAGATCTTAGATGAAGCTCACAGATCAAGGTACACAATTCATCCAGGATCTACTAAGATGTACCAAGATTTAAAAAGGACCTTCTGGTGGCCTAATATGAAGAGAGAAGTCGCAGACTTTGTGTCTCGCTGTCTCACCTAACAACAAGTTAAGGCTGAACACCAGAAGCCTGCCGGAAAGCTACATTCTCTAGATATTCCCAAATGGAAATGGGAGGATATTGGTATGGATTTCATCATGGGTCTAACTAAATCAAAAGAAGGATATGATGGAATATGGGTTATCATTGATCGATTGACCAAATCAGCGCACTTCTTGCCAATCAAGAGTCGATGGTCAGTTGATGTTCTGGCTGCATTATACAGCAAGGAGATAGTCAGATTACATGGTATTCTTGTCTCGATTATGTCTGACAGAGATCCTCGTTTTACTTCGCATTTTTGGAAAGGACTACAACATTAGTTGGGAACGAGACTTAACTTTAGTATAGCTTTTCATCCTCAAACGGATGCTCAGACCGAGAGAACTAATCAGGTGGTTGAAGATATGCTCAGGGCTTGCATCATTGATTTTGGTGGAAGCTGGCATGACCACTTGCCTCTGGTTGAATTTGCATACAATAATAGCTACCAGGCAAGTATACACATGGCACCTTTCGAAGCCTTATACGGAAGGAGTTGCCGATCACCCTTATGCTGGGACGAAGTTGGAGAGAAACAACTATTAGGTCCAGATATGGTAAGGGATACCACCGAGAAGATACAGTTGATTAGAGAAAGACTGCAAGTAGCTCAGTCTAGACAAAAGGCTTATGCTGATACAAGAAGAAGAGATCTCGAATTCCAAGTCGGAGATCACGTCTTTCTCAAGATATCACCTGGACGTGGAATAAGGAGATTTGGTGGTAAGGGCAAACTTACACCAAGGTTTATCAGACCTTTTGAAATACTAGAAAGAGTTGGCGAAGTTGCTTACCGCGTCGCTTTACCTCCTCAATTGTCCGATGTTCACAATGTATTCCATATATTCATGTTAAAGAAGTAGGTGCACGATCTGTCACATATCATTGATCATGGAGACTTGGTGATTCAAAAGGACCTTACTTATGAACAAAAGCCCATGAAGATCCTCGATCACGAGGTATGAACATTAAGGAACAAAATTATTCCCATGGTTAAGGTGCAATGGAGTAAATGTTCAGAACACGAAGCCACATGGGAGACCGAGGAGTGTATGAGGAAACGATTCCCGAACTTATTCTAAAAAGGTATATACTCTACACTCTCCACATATATATATGTACTATTGAATTTGGGGACCAAATTCTTTTAAGTGGGGGAGGGTGTAGCAACCCTGGTAAAAATAAAAAGAAATAAAAACCCCAATTAATCAAAATAAGATTAAAAGATTTAATGAATAAATGATAATAGCCTAAAGAAGTAAATAATAAACCAAAATGTAAATAACGCCTTGACTCAAGGCGCTAATTCAAAAAGAAACGCCCTTATACAAGGCACGAATTCCAGAAAGGACGACAACAGAAGATGTCGTCAATTCTTAAATGGCCAAAATAATAAAAAAGGGCAAGTAAACGTGACGCCCTCCACATGGACGCGTTTTACATAAGGAATGACTTTAACAAAGGCGTCAATTTAAACTAACGCCCTATGGCAAGGCGTTAATTCCGTCCGAGTTTCGTTCGACCCAGGAGACTACCCAGAGCAAGTTTCTGGATAACTACGTGGAAGATTGGATAGGGTAAGAACTCTATTAGGGAAATATTACTTCCAATACGATACTAACTCCATTAGGATCGTAAAAACCCTATAAATAACCCTTCCTGTCGAACCCCAATAGGCTATTTGGTTGAAGGAAGCTCTGCTGCCGTGCGTGAAGAACAAGTAATGTTCTTCTTCCTCTGCCTTCAGTCAGAGAATATGAAGATTATTAATCGTTCTTCATCTTCTTTTTCTGTAGGTTGCCTGTGAGGGAGCTTTCCCTGTCTCTCTGAAGAACGTGGGTTCTTCATCATCTCCCGTCTTCTTCCGATTACAGAAGGGGGGGGAAAAGCTGTAAATTTCTCTACGACCGGAGTCTAGGAGAAATCTTCAACGAAACCATCGGGAGGCTGCTATTACTTGACTATCAGTGCTGTTAGAGTTGCTGTTTACACAACTTCTGAACACTCTGTCTAGAACAGAGTATCGTTCTCTCTTCAACTTTCTTCACGTGTCTTCACCCAGAACATCATCAGGTAGGTTTTCTCAAGAACGTAGCCCAAACTAGTTTAAGATCTTTAATAATATCATCGGTCATCCATGCATATAGTTTTACTGTGGTTTCAAATGTTTTGTATAAAATTTCAAAAGAAACGCCCTTGACAAGGGCGCTAATTTAAAAGAAGCGACCTACACCAGGGCGATAATTGTAGTTTTGACACCCTGCCCAGGAGTTGTCAATTTCACCCAATTGTTAATTAATCGTGTTTAAAAATTTAATATCTATAAAACTACGAATCTAATAGGATGCATGATCATACCTGTTGAATCTTGCTATTTTTCTTATCCTGACCATGTAATTTGTTTTCCTGAAATTCTATTTATCTAGAAATTCTACTGTTCATGTGAAAACTTGATAAATCTTGAAATAACGACCTCCTGTAAGTCGTCTCGTATATAAGTGACGCCCTGAACCAGGGCGCGAATTTGAAAGTAACGCCCCTGTTTAAAGGCGCTTTCTACGAAAATTCCAAAATTTAGAGATTTTGCAAAATAGAAATGTATAATGGACGACCGCTGCAAAAGTCGTCAAATCATAAATAAACGCCCCTATAGAAGGCGTTAATTTGAAAAGTAATGACTTAGATTAAGTCGCTATTTTCCTGTGTTACTATTTTGAATTGTTTTCTGTTAACCGAGGGTTTTGATATATATATATATATATATATATATATATAATTATATTATCTGGCACTATATTTCCATTCCGTGAATATAGTCCCATGTTTCACGATGGTTTATCACATTACCCTCAATTCTCAGTGACATATAAGCTCTCCATTGGACATTCCGTTCCTTTGAACTAGCAAGTTAGTCATAGAGACCTCCATAAGACTCCTCGAGCCTTGGATTCCCTCAAGGCCGATTGAGCGGGTTGTACCATGAAAACCTATCACACTACTTTGCCATGTCACTCTATAGAAATATGGTATACCGGCCCTCATGTTATGCTATGTGTATGATATGAGAATTATCTTAATGAACGGGGAAAGCATGCCATTATTGTGATGTTCTTGTGGACCCCAATTCTATATCAAACATTATTATGATGTTCTTGTGGATCTCAATTCTATATTAAAAGAGTGACCATCTACTTGTGGGCACTTATTTGTCATGGTACCCAAGTTAGGGAACCAATTCCACCCAGTTTTATCGATATTCGTGATTATATCGAGTTCAATTTTGAACTCTACTCTATCTTAAATTTCCACAAGCTTTTTCCTTGAAACTCCATATTGGCTATACAATAAAGTGGATGTCTAGATCTATCTTTAATGCTGTGCATAAGGGCCCGATCTGGTCCTGGGAGGAGCACCCAAAAGTATTAGTATCCATGGGAGTTGTAATGATACCGGTGTCTAGCATTACACCGAAGTACTCTTTCTCTTGATATTTGGCATTCCACACTCTCTCTTTCTCGCGTGCGTGACTTGACTTGCGTGACTTTACTAGCGTGGCCCGACACGGGCAAAGTACTTGCGTGAAGTAGCCAATTCCCACATGACATGATAAATATCTTGACACATATTTGATACAAGTTCTTGAAAGTTCATGAATAGTTCACTTCATTATCTCTTGTTATACTCTCTATCTTGTCGTTTTACGCAAGCATGCATAGCCATAGTGCATTTACATGTGACAAATGTAATTACTTAAACCCATTGCTAGTTCTTGAGATATAATTTCCTACTGAGCGTTCGCTCACTCAGTGTTTCCATACTTTTCAGGTAAGTCCGACGATGAGGGAACTCAGTCTGAAGGGGAAGGTCAAGAGTGAAAGAGTTAGAGCTACTCAAGCGTCAATTAGTCCTGTCTTTTCTATATTTTCTCGAGTCAATGTTGTACTTTTCTTTTATTAAGCCTAGTATTTGCAAGGGTTTGTAATAGACATATTTTTTATAAAGGAAATAAAGGATTGTGTTATCTTTACTTTTGCGCATCTCTGATTTTGGTGTCGAATACACTAATCCTCTGATTGACATGAATGATATAAACTCGTCACGCATCTCTGGGTATCTTCCGCGCTCGGGGCGTGACATATGTACATCAGACTGTTCATGCATCAACATTCAAAGTCCATACATTGGACTGTAGCATGCACGAAGGTAAGTCCATACATTGGACTGTAGCATGCATCAGTGAAGTCTGTACAACGTCTTGCATTGTTCTTCAAGTCCATACACTACACTGTAGATTGCTCGAGGTGAAGTCTGTACATCCATCAGTGAACTTCCAAGTCTGTACATCCACCAGTTCAACTTGCAAGTCTATACATCGGTAGCTTTACCGACGTTGCACTCGAAGTCTATACACTAATAGCTTTATCGTCGTTTCCCTTGGCAAGTCTGTACATCGCAGTTGAGTGGAAGTCTGTATAGCTGTTGTGTTGCCAAAGTCTACACATTGTGAAAGTCTGTACATCGTTCAGTTGTCTTGGCAAACTCTATACATTGTGCACTTTCAAGTCTGTATAGACTTTGCCTTGCTCAAGTCTGTACATCGACCAGTTGGCAAGTCCATACATTGGAAGTATATACATTCGTTTGCCTTGCATCGTTCATCAAGTCTGTACAGCCCTTTCGCTTGGCAAGTCTATACATTGTAAATGTCTATACACTCGATTGCCTTGCTTTGATCAATTCTGTACAGAGTTTCCTTTGGCAAGCCTATACATTGTTCATGATTTCTGAACAACGAGCAAGTCTGTACATCAGACTAATCTGCATCGGCTAAGTCCATACATTGTCCAGTGCATTGCATGCATCGTTCTTGAAGTCTGTACATCAAGCTGAAGGCTGCCTAAGTCTATACATAGTCTGTCTTCCTTAGAGTCTAATGCATAACATGAAGTCTATACATCGCACAGCATTCAAGTCTGCTCATTATGCATCATATGAATTCAAGTCTGTACATTGTGCATCTTTGAGTTGAAGTCCATACATCGTCAGTTGTCTGTCCAAGTTGTTACATTGCCTAAGTCTATACGTTGGCTACTGAATGTTCTGAAGAGTCTGTACATTGCATTCGAGCTCACAAAGTCCATACAGTGAAGTCTATACAATGCATTCAATCCTGCAAAGTCTGTACAGAGTTTAATACTTAAACTGATGATTCTCTTTTGACTGTCTGATAGGGATTCTTTGCTGGGATTGATGACCTGGCTCGTGATCCAAGGAGGATGAGGTGCTATGATGGTGACACGTGGAAGCAGCCCATCAAGGATGCTGCCATGTGGATGAAATTGCCTCGGATCTGGCAAATTCTCTGGGCGGGAAATGTGGAAGACACGCGCCCTTATCCAACCTGCTGCTGATATAAAAGAGTGTCTTCGTCTTCAGATGGAGGCTGATCAATCGAAGAAGTGGCAAGTCTATACAGTGAGAGTAGAAGCCTGAAGCAGCAGAGAGCCACCGATCCACAGAGAGAAGAAAAACAGAGAAGAAGAAAAAGAGAGAAGAGAAGAAAATAGAGATGAGTTGAGAGAGTCAGATTGAGAGAGTTTGATTGAGAGGTTGTATCTCAGACTCTTGGTTCAGATACCATAGCTCAGCCTTTGCTCATTCGAGCTACATTCCCATTTGGGTTTTCTATTTTTATTTGCTTCTGTCTTTACTTTCCGAACTCTTGTTTCTTTAAGCTGTGAGTCAGCTGTTAGCAGAGGTGCTGCCTCTGGTCGGGTAAGCTGTAAACCCCATCAGTTGCAGTGGAGGATTCCACTGGACAGGTGAAGCTGTAATCCTCAGCAGGCGAGACTTGTCTCGGACAGCAAGCTGTGTTGCTCAGCAGTTTGTAGGCCAAGTTGTAGTGCCCAGCAGACGCAAGCTGTACTGCGCAGTAGTATGCCATACTCGGTTGAGTGTGGGGTGGACGTAGGTCTCTGACCGAACCACCTAAAATTCCTATATGCCTTGTGTTTGTGTGATTGTCCATGAACTGTGTGCGACTGGATCTCATGTTTATCTTGACAGCTTGATTCGCTTCTGTTCAATTCTAGTATTCAGGTTAGTGATTCAGTAAATTTGCCTATATTCCGCATTAGAACCTCTTACTGGTTTTTAATTAGGCAGTAGATCTATTCACCCCCCTCTAGATCCACACTTCGTGGAGATTGACTGCGTCCATCTAACATAACAGAAATGTGCCGGTTGTATGTAGGGGGTGACTAGGGTGGTCGCCTGCGGAGTAGGACGCAACAGTGGAGTTGTCTGGTGCACCTGTGGTAGCACCGGCGGCATCAGCGGCTGTGGTGGGCGTTGCTGAGTTATTGCCAAGCTCGGTTCTACCGGTTGAGGTGGGGTGTAGAGTGGTGGGAAGTCATTTTGATTGACGGCTCCCCGTGATGACTCGGCCTGCATATCAGGCTGCTTGGAGGCTAAAGACTGCTATGTCTTCTCCATCAATTGCTTCTTCAATAGCTCTATCTCATGGCAGTACCTTTGGAGTATCATTAGTACGGCCGGATCCATAGCTGCAGTGCTGGGGATAGCTTCTGTCGTCTCACCAGGTGCACCATCAGGTAGGATGTCGAGCAAGACATCCTCTTCTTCTTCTGCCGTCACCACATTTGCGGTGAGAATATTGGCTTAATCATGTTGTTGGAGGTGGACCATGGTTTGCTTTCTCGTGGTTGCTGCCAACTTTTCTTTTGCGGCTTCCGCCCTTCGAGTACTCGGCCCCGGCCTCCCGGCTAACTGGGCCAGCTCCTGAGGCTTCTCAGACAATCTTCCGTAGTGGCCAGACACCCCAGCCATGTTGCAGGTGAAGATCTGCATCCTTCTTCTCTGTCTGCGAACCCTCCTTTTTGCATTCTCTGGGAAGGTGAGCCTTTCAAATATAGATACTCTTCTTCTTTCCTCCTGGTAGGGAGTAGCTTCATCGGCTTGAATATCCAAGCCGTCTTCATACCCGTTGTCATCGACCGATTACGTCATTCATCTTTCTTCTTCTTCTTCCACTGCCATTGATGAGCAGTGATCTTCTTCAGCCACGGCTGCTTGTAATAGCCGCTGTTGGCACAAAGAGGGGTTGCCTAGTCCCCTAAAATAGCTCCTGACCATATTGGTCACCTCTTCTTGCCCTCGGCACGGATGTAGGGTCGGGAATAATTGTCGGCCTCCCATCGGAGGGATGTAAGCAAGCCGGGCTCTTCCGGTAACTTGTTGAAATCTTCCTCCCACAGCATGGATGTTGGCATGTCGGGCACATGCCCTGAAGCTTCCACGGCGTGGAGGATCAACGACCGTTTCTTCCTTTCTCGGGGCAAGGCCCCTCTTCTTGTTCTCCTCTACTCCAGCAAATCTAGAGCGGTATTGGACTGGTGCATCTTGGTAGGTAGGCTGGACCTTCTTGGGGACCCAAACCTACTCAAATATCTTTAGCTCGGGAGCCAACTTTCTTTGGCCATGGTGGCCGGCTTCTTCCTCCTCGGCTCTCCTTCCGGACAGAGCCTGATAAGAGTTTTAGACCGGCACTGCGGGGATCACCCGATCCGGGCTTACTCGAGCTTTGCGCCCATCCAGAAAGACGTGAACTCCCCCGATCAGCATAGATTTTTCGAACATGGAGAGACGTTCGGTCACATCAGCAGCAACCTTTCTCTGGGGGTTCCGGTGTCGGAGCCTCCCGAAATTCTTGGCGGGGATGGGGCGGGCCCCTTGAGCGATATGGTGCACCATGCAGTTGGCGATTTGAACTGGGCTCGTGAGTGAGCCAGCACAGCGTCGAGCCTCCGGGGCCTCAACATTCTCTGCAGCCTTCTCTTCTGTAGGCTCCGAGGATTCCACTTGCAGCATGTCGGCAAAGGCCAACCCCAAGAAGTTGGGGAAGCCTACAACTGGAGGGAAGGAGCCGAAAACCATGGAAACCGCCAGGTACCCGTGTTCGGCATGGCCGGCGATGATCGCGGGGCCGAAGTCAAGAGCGGTGAGTCCCAATGACGTCATCGTTCACCTGAGATAAATAGACAAACAATCAGTATTCTTGGGGGAAGCCCCCGAAGGCATCCCCTCTTGGCAAAGAGATGAAGGGAGACTCAAGTCCCACCGGGCGTGCCAAACTTGGGCGGGGACCTTTTTGTTAGGGGTTTATTCGCGTAGGGTGTGCCAGTCACATACGTGACAAGTTTATTGTACGCTCGATCTGACTTGGCCATTCGATTATGATGTTCGTGTCGGGACTCAGAGTCCGTCATACCATAAAGGTTATGACGTTAATTACATCCTATAAGAAAAAGGACAACCCTTGATTAATTGCCAAGAGAGGATGCCTCGAGGGATGATGCGAAGGCATAAGAAACACCGACTGAATGCACTAATTGAATGCTATGAGGTGCAGGCATTTGGTTGACCGTCTGTGTGAAATGTAACGGATTTGTTGATTGGTTTATTCATGTGATTAGAGGTGCTATTATGGTTGTTTGGGTGGCAATGTATGCCGATGTAGATGAATGCTCGTGCTTTCGAGATGGATATTCGATATAATCGAAGGTGTCAAAACCCCCTTTATTCCTTTATTTAGCTAGGTTTACTAAACCAATTGAGGCTATAACATTAAGCGTCAAAGGCTGACACACAAACAATCAAATGCACATGAGGTTGATGTATATATAGATATGATTGGCCAAAAATGGCGCGGTAGCTAATTAGAGCTAATACGGCGCGGTAGCTAGTGGATGTCAAAGCGGCGCGGTGCCAACTGAAGGCTAAAATGGCGCGATAGCAAGTTGGGAACTAAAACGGCGCACCAGATGGAGGCCAAAGGGGACCAATTGAAATATGAGACTCATGTTAAAACGGCACGGGGGCGCCGGAAATTGGCGTGCCAGATTAGGAGATTTTTGGCCTATTTAAGTTCTAATGAAGCTTCAGACATGTTTATTAGGACTTTGGTGTTATTTTAAAAGGTTAGAAGACTTATTGGGGTCCCAGATGCCGTGTCATTAAGACAAAACTAGACTTATGTGAGGTTCCTACTCGAGCATAGTCGTCAGCGAACTTATCAGTGCATATCAATTGCAAATTAGACCAAGGCATCAGTCAAAATTTGGGCAGCACCTCCCCATGATTGGAGGGTTGCAGGGGCGAAGTGGAGACAGTCCCACAAGATTGGGGTACGCTCCTTAAATCCGGGAATGCCAAGCGGTGACTGGCAGACTTCGATAGAGGGAAAAGACCCCGAGGACTTGCCTACTAGGGGTATCCATCTCCACGAGTCAGAATCGTTGAGGGATGGCTGAGAAGAAAAGGCACCTCGAGGGCTAGCCTATGAGAGGTTACCTTCCCACAGCCACCACCACTCCCAAGAGATGGTGGATTTAATGTTGGGCAAAAGCCCTGTCGATGTCCACTTGATGAGTCACAGGGTTCATATCATTAGAAGATATGACCCCATGGCTCGATGGTGACTGAGGATGATGGGGGATGTTCCCCTCTCCGGGCAATGAGTTCTTCGAGAGGACGAATCACTAAAGGCCATTATAGTCGGAATACTTTTGATTGGGGAATGGATAGCAGATGATCATATACATACATATGCATCGAAGAGACATGCTGAAAGGGAAGCCAGCAAATCGGGCTTCAGACCAGAAGGTCAGCCAGCAGACTGAGATTCTGGAGGGGGCAAACGGTCGAATATCTTGACAGCATCTGCAATACACATGAATACAACACAGGAACTATGGAGATGTCCATTCTCCTAGCCCTGAAACATAAGCAAGGATGCATTGGGGAGTCACCTCCGAGGACGGAGGGTAATGCACTGATATGCATCCCACCGGCCGGGAGAGAACACCTAGGCATACCAAATCATTCGACACTATTTATATAGCAGAAAGAACCCCGGGGAGGGGATAGTTTGTATTGCCTCGAGAAGCAATGAGGCGTATTCGGCGGTGAAGGGAACGGAAGCTCATACACGGGATAGCGATGAACAAAAAAATGTAATCAAATGGGGGAAGTAAACCTCAAGAAATGCATCCATTCATTCATTCGACCCAAAGGGGAAGCATTACAGAAGACATCACAAGCGGCTACGGTTCGGCGCTGTCGCTCGAGATCGGCCAATAACTAGAGAAGCAGGGACGAAGCCCTGGTTGCAGAGAGAGGGCAGACGGAAGGGATGAATCCGAACTGTGAGAGAAAAGTAGAAGAAAAATGTAGAAAAAAAAGGAGAAGGGGGGGGGGGGGCTCATATCATCGCCCTCCCCCCGATCTCATACATCGTAGGGTTTACATAAAATGGCAGCAGCAGGAACGGCTTGGACAGAGGATCGCCGGAACCCACCTGTAGAAACAGAGTGCCGTAGACAGGGTCTTCTTCTCCGGCGACGGGTTGCTTCGGATGGACAGACGAGAGGGGTAGCACTCCGGCTCTTCTCTCTCTCTGGGTTTCCCTATGTATTGCATATCTTTTCTTCTGCTTCCCTTTTCTCTTCTCGAACATAAGCCCTTTATATAGGCAACCCCTCGAGCGAGCTTAATCCGGCGTGGGGTTGAGCGCGCCAGTTTAAGGCCTTCTATACGCATCAGATTCGAGCTGAGCAGGGCGCGCAGGATTAGGAGGCTGCCAAAGGTAAAGAGGGCACGCCGATTTAGGAGGGGCGCATCGGTTTAGGAGGAGCGCGCCGGATTCAAGCCACTTCATCACATTAACTTGATACGGGTCCGACAGCGGGCCCCAGACTGACCCCGAGAGTCGTTGTGATTCTTCATCTCTCCGTGGTCTTGCCAAAGCTAGGGGGGAGATATTGACGAAGCTTTCGGGCCGCCGAACGGCTGCTTTTGGAACTCGTGCACCTTCAGCTCGTACATGCTGGTTTTCGCTGACACGGCTCTCGGTACAATGGTTAGCGCTGCTGGCTCGACTCGGCTTGCATTGGTAGCTTCCATGGGGAGTAGTATACTGCCCGGGGTGCTTCCGCCTTGACTGGGCGATCATCTGGCCACTAATGGGCCCAATATGCTGAGAAGCTGTACCCGTGCTGGGTAATCGGGGTCTTCTACTAACAGAGCCTTTGGTCCTCTGTTTTGAGGGGCCGAGGGCGTTCTCTTACCTGGGGAGGATCTTTCATTCGGGCGGCATGCTGCCAAGTGTACCTATGTCTTTGGTTGGACAACGGATACACTCTTGCCCTTGGTCGGATGGCAGGTACATCCTCGTCCTTGATCGGACGACGGATATGTTATCATCCTTGGTCGGACGATGAAGGCGTGCTCATCCTTGATCGGACGACGGGTACATCCTCGTCCTTAATCGGATGATGGATATGTTCTCATCCTTGGTCGGACGACGAGGGCATGCTCATCCTTGATCAGACGATGGATAATGCCCGCTTGTGGTGTATTCTTCTTGATCCTCGTCAGGTGAAGTCCCCGGCATTCATAATGTGTGACCTAAGGTCCTGGCAGCTTGAGAAGGCTTCAATGTGTTGGTCTCCTTGGGCTTCTCTGCTTTGGTAGGCCGCATCATTTGTCTTTGAGGCTTGATCGCCATCGAGTATATTTTGAGCATCAACACCCCTATGCATCGGTAAACTTCTAAAACCATAAACTCTTAAATGCCTTAAATGCTTCTTCAAACTTCTAGATGTTGACATGGACTTGACTACCCTTTCAGGTGCGTTGGACATTGTACATGGACGAGGGCCACGAGGGACAGCCGTGGGTGGAGGCTACCCTGGCGTACAGCGGACGGGACATCTGGTTGCGCTGTATCCAGATCATCGAGCCCTTGCATTACCGACTCATCCTGAGGGCGAGGGGACTACACCAGCCTGAGGTTGAGTTCCCTGGACGAGACGACGAGCACCACGGGAGATCTTCAAAGGGTCTCAGTGGCGACATCGATTGGAGTGCTCGAGTGGCCGAGCAGGTCAGAGACTAGACTCAGAGGGGCCGGGCAGTGCGAACCCGTGCTGACAGCGACGAGGCCTACCTAAAGGCCTACGCTCGGAGGTACAGGGACCAGGTTTTCCGCGGCGTCCGACGCCGGTATGATTCCTAAACTCAAATTATTTCTATTAATTATTCATATATGCATTGACATATACTTACTATATGCAGCTAGACCCCCAGGGATGCATTGTGGAGCTCCAGGGACTCCTACATGTGATGATCCAGCAACGAGATGAATACAAGGCAGCGCTGGAGCTCCTGGTAAGCTTCCTAAACCTTGGACTTTAATGCCTATGCTTATGCTTATGCTTAAATGTGACTGACCCTGATTTCTAAAATGCAGAGAGCCGAGAGGATGCAGTGGCAGGGGCCAGATGCACCATCCTCATCGTCATAGCCTGCAGGAGGTAGGGCTAAGCGAGATGCAGACTTTGCTCGGGCGGTTGCTCGGGCTGAGGAGGCCGAGGCTTTCCTCACGGAGAGGGTAAGCGAGACCAAGCGATTTCCTAAGACTTTAAATGCTTATGATTATGCTTATGCCTCAATGTGATGAATGCTAATGCAGGCGAGAGAGCTGACCACAGCGTTGGCTGAGGCGGAGCGTGCTTGAGCAGAGACCAAGAGACTGAGAGCAGAGGCAGCGGAGGTGACTAGTCTCCACGCAGAGGTAGCGCGATTGAGCGCGGGGCTAGTGGACTTAGAGCGCTACCGGACCAAGGTGCGAGAGGCTTGGTGTCAGGCCTATGACATGAAGATTGAGCTACGGATGATGGAGAGGACCGTGAGAATGATAGGCCGTGGACCAGAGCGGAGCGTATCCCAGAGCAGTGCTCGGAGCGACTCGTTCCCCGACTTCTTAACTGGCTCCTCCGGCCATCAGAGGAATGAGGAGGGGGATAGGAGACAATGTCAGTGAGAGGAAGGGAGTGTCTCTATGGCCCCACCGGTGAAGAGACCGAGGGTGCTGGTGACAGCGACGGCCCGGGAGGTGGACCGGTCGAGTGACCTGTACTTTTCCTTTTCTATGGATGCACACATGTACATGACTTTTGAAAATGGAATGAAATCTTTTTGTTTGTTTTATTAAGATGCATGAATGTGGATGAATGTGAATGTTTGAATGCATGTAGCATGTAGACAGGAGGACAGAGTGAGGGACAGAGAGAGAGAGAGAGTGTGGCAGGTTTTGACAAAAGGAGAGCAGAAAGAGTTATCTAAAACCTGCAGAAAACCATGAAACAGTGTAAGTTAGGACCACCGGGGTGAGTTAGCGATTTTACCTTTGGCCGCTAGAATGTTAGAGAGAAAGCGGTGGATGAAGGGAAGTGACGGTCCAATATGGGAGCGCCAGAGGGCCCTGGCGGTCTTATGATAGATCGCTAGCGCAGAAACTGTGTAAATCCGAGAAGGACCCCCCCATGGGAGTCCAAACTCGGGGAAAAGAAGCCTTAATCTGCACTAGAACTCTCCTAAACTTAGGATAAGGCCACCTAACCTAAATCATAATACTCCAATACTAAAAACCAAGCCTCTACAAATAGGAACAAGCTCTAAATTCACAGCTCACACAAATTCTCTGCTATAAGTTTAGAATTTCCATCAAAATACTGAAAAAACACCATGAAAAGGAGCTTTCAAGCTAGTGCCATGGGAGAGAGGGTCTACACCGGACCTAAAGCAGCTTGAAAAGAACATGGGAAGCTACAGAGGCTAACCTCCATCCCCAAGCATCTAAGCTCAAGTTCTTCAAGAGAGGTAAGTGGTAATTTGATTCAAACTTTCTTAAATTTCTGTACTTTCCTCTTCTCATGGTCTTTCTCTCTCTTCTTCCTCTTTCTTTTTCTCTTTTCCTCTAGCTTCTTCCTGGCCCAAGGTGTTACTCCAACTTGAAGTGAGATAAAAGAGCTTCCTTTAGAAGTCCTCTCAATCCTTAGGGCATGGCACCTTCAACCTTTGTTAGTCTTGGCCAAAAAATTCCAGAAACTCTCATATGATTGGCCTAGTATTTCAGCGCTTGTGGAATTGTGGCATCCTCAAACACACACATTCCTCTTCCCATCCTTTGAAGCTACTATCCTATTAGAGGAGGTAGAGACCTACCTAGCCTTCCCTAAGACAAAAATAGGGGATGAAGATCTAGTGTGTCACACGGTAGAAGCAATAGACCCTTCCTTGATTCTAAGTGATTTCATACACAACCCAAAGGATGTTAGGACAATGATCAGCCCACGCCACATTCATTTGATACCCATGGCTCAATGGATCACCGCCTATTGTAAAAATAAGAGCAGGAGATTTGAAGTCATAGCCAAAGCCACATCGGTTTGCTTGTGCGGGGTCTGCCTTTTCACCACCACTGACCACCTCTTAGACATCCAAAATCTTAGCATCATCAGTGGGTTGTGGCGGGGTTTACCTATTTCTCAAGCGGTCCTTTCATACCTCTATGAAGGGCTTACCTCAGCTTGCCTAGGAGGGCCACTCTTTGGCTCCATGATCGTCCTTGAGTGTTGTATGGGAGTGAGAATCAAATTCTTACCCAAGGAGGACTTACCTTGTCACGCCCTGACGCGGAATACCGGGACTAGCAGTAGAAACAAGTAATAATAATATGTTGATTTACAGACATGAGGTGCTAAAGCTAAGAGATCAACATCACACCATAAACAGAAAGAAACTCCATTCACTAGACACAAAACTATGACTGGCTCTACGCTTCTGACTGGTTCGCTCCAATGCCATCACACTTGCCCGTCCCCATCCATTTGTGAATCCTCACCTGAGCTACCTGAAAAGGTGGAACAACTGGGTGAGCGAACGCTCAGTAGATGATAACAGGCAAGTTTAAGTAATTAACCAATTAATTGCATTTATATGCGCAAAAAGTAAAGAATGAAAAGAAATGACGATATGACAAAGTAATATACTAGAAAGAAGGCAAGATCATGATATAACTAGAGATTGGCCAACAAGCAAGGACTAACCAAGTGAAGAAAAACTCAAGTACTAGATTATTGTCGTAGACATCACGCTAGTCATGCACTCGGTGCAATGTCTCACCATGTCATTCAAACTCCCCGGGGTACAAGTACTTTTCAGGCGCTCCTCCCAGGACCAGACTGGGCCCTTATGATGCGTTGGCATTGATTTATTAGATCCAAGATCCCAAGTTATGTCTAGACATTAATCAAATTAAATGGCCAATAATGTCAAGGTATAACTTACCTCGGAGAATTCCAAGGGCAAGTTAATGAGGTACTTTGACCAGAAAATTCAAGTTATCAAGAACCAATCAGGTCCTTGGATTCAACACAAATATTCACGAGAAAAAAAATCACTTCTAGATGATAAGCGGTCTAACATGGGCCGCTCAAACAATACACGGTCTGCTTTGGACCGTTCAAGATAGAAATAGGCTGAGGATCAGCCTCACCGAAATCAAGGATAAACGGTCCATCTGGGGCCGCTTTGGATATAGAACGGTCAGAAATGGGCCGCTAGAAGCTAGAAGTACTGGAAGCCCAAGAACAAGGTAAACGAGCCTTATAGGGCCGTTCAGGAGATGAACGATCCATTAAGATCCGTTCTATAACATGGAGGGTTCCAGTCAGTCCGTTCCATAGAACTTAACTTAATAAGCTGGAATTCTACCCAAATGGGCTCCGGGCTGCCATAAGTGGGGCAGAGCTGAACCAGGGTGTAGCCCACTCTCCACTGGACAGCCTAGGGCTTTATAGGTAGATCCAAACATGATTTGGTCGAAGATAGAACAAGGTTAATCGACCAAAGTAAGTGGCACTTGGCCGGGGTTGCACGGTTCTTAATGGGCCGCCCACTGAGATAGACGGTCCCTTTCGGGCAGCGCAAACCTCAGGGGATCCAAGTTGAGCCGTGACCCACAACACGATAATCCAAGCGATTCGATCACGTACACAGGTTCAGGTCTTGGTGGTATAATTTGCCCGGCGTCCTAGTGGGAATCCTAGGCTCGCGGGGGCTTACGGAGGTCCCGTAATGAAGGTCCTAGTCCGAAGGAAGGAATATCCGGCGGAGAGTCCCAAACATTACAAGGAAATGATGCTATCAATCAACGGAAACCAGTATAGCGGTCAGTCAATCCTACCGGAGTAGAACGACTCTCAAACAATCCTAATAGCAAGACATCATGTTTGAATTAACATATTGAAATAAATCAAGGCCATGATGAAAGAATAGTCAAACATTATGAAATCTGTTCTCACAAATGTTCTTTTTCTTATGGGTTGTTAACCTATCATTAGCCATAAATCTACTAAGTTAAATCATACTAAAAGGGTAAACAAGTAGTTCTGTTTAATTGGGCGGTCCAGTCAGAGCCGCTTACGGGCCTCGGCGGTCGCACGACAGGCCGTTGACCCCTTTTCAGGTCCGAAGGCCTGCTAGGGTTGAGCGGTCTGTAGTGTGCCGCTGGTGTCAGAGAACAATCTTGGGTTGGTCGCTTAATGACTGGGCGGTTAGGGTTATGCCGCGCAACTACGAAACCGATCAAAGGTAAAAGATATGGACGGTCAGGAACTAGCCGCCTGCCCTAGATGGGCGGTCTATCGTGCAGCGGCACAAATAATATCTATCCGCCACCCCTTTGCCTTGCCCGTCACCGACGAGGTTGGCTAGGGTTGTGAACAAAAGTTAAATTCCCCCACTATAACACATGAAAATTAGGGCTCTTATAGTCAAAAAAATGAGCATAAAAAGTTATACAAGATGGCATAATCAATTTAATGTTTAGTGCCCGTAATCCCTACTTCAATTGAGATGGAACGTAGTTAACCCTAGTTCTAGCATGCTTCCACTATAACTCGAAATCCTAGCAGGATACTAGATGAAATTTGGGGCTCTCTAGATCAATGGAAAGAAGGCGGAACAACACTTCTATTGATATATAATAGTTAGGGTTTGGCTTGCTATCACCTACCTTAATCGAAGGATGAAGGGAGAAGAGCGCTGCCGCCGCGCTAAGAACACACCGCCGGTAAACACCGGAATTCTCCCTCGATCGAGCTCCTCTCCGGTCGCCACAATAACTAAATGATTCTAGGGTTGCTAAGGGTCATTTTTATAGGTTCAATTAGGTCTGGGGAGTCCTAGTCGCGAAGATAGAGTCCTAGCGTCACGAACATGCGAGATTCGTGCAAGACCGAGTCAATCCACTACTCTGTCACCAAATACTCCTCCTAGGGTTAGGGTTTCAAAGATTAACCAGAGGGGAAATGAAGAGCTAATCCTAGCCTTTCATTTGCATACAGATTTAGCTTAAACGGTCGGATATTGGGCTCGAATTTCGCATTTTAAGGTCCGATTAGGCTAAGTGTGGTTTTGGGCCTTAATCTGTTAATTCGACTTGGTTGAAAATTTTATTTGGGCTGGTCATAGAAGACAATTTTTCTAAACGCTTGATCCACTACGAGATTCTAATTTTTACATATTTTTATAAAATAGTCAAATTTTGACTTATCTTATTTCTTAAGGAATTTCTTATTAATTTTCTCAAAATTTTTATTCTTTAATAAATCGGGGTGCTACACCCTCCCCCACTTAAAAGAATTTGGTCCTCCAAATTCATTGAGCGAGATAACTCACCTAGAATAAGTCAGGATACTGCTTCCGCATGGTATCTTCTGACTCCCAAGTAGCCTCTTCGGTTCCACGCCGACTCCACTAAATTTTAACCATGGGAATGGCACGATTTCTGAGTTGCTGCTGCTTTTGATCCAAAATCTTGATAGGTCCTTCTTCATAACTCAAATCTTTCTTCAGTTCCAAATCCACATGCTGAATAACATGAGTGTGGTCATACACATATTTTCGCAGCATTGACACATGGAAGACATTATGTACTCCTGATAACTGAGGTGGTAGTGCTAATCGGTAAGCAACCTCCCCTACTCTTTCCAGAATTTCGAATGGACTAACATATCTTGGACTTAACTTGCCTTGAATACCAAACCTGTGAATCCCTCTCATGGGAGAAACCTTCAAAAACACATGTTCACCAACCTGAAATTCCAAGGCTCGCATTCTGTTGTCAGCATAACACTTCTGTCTTAATTGTGCTACTTGCAATTGATCTCTGATAATATGGATATTCTTGGACGATTCAGAAATGAGATCTGGTCCCAGCCATTATTTTTCTCCTACCTCATCCCAACATAATGGGGATCGACAGCTTATTCCATACAAAGCTTTAAATGGAGCCATCTGAATGCTAGACTGATAACTGTTATTGTAGGCGAATTCAATCAAAGCCAAGTGGTCACTCCAACCACCTCCAAAGTCAATCATGCAGGCTCTAAACATATCCTCCACTATCTGGTTGGTTCTTTTAGTCTGTCCGTCTATTTGTGGATGAAAAGTAGTACTGAAATTCAGACGGGTTCCCAAAGATTCTTGCAGTCCTTTCCAAAAATGTGAGGTGAATCTGGGGTCTATATCAGACACAATGCTGACTGGAATTCCATGGAGTCTTACCACTTCCTTCATATATAAAGCCGCCAAGACATCTACTATCCACTTAGACTTAATGGACAAGAAATGAGCAGACTTCGTCAATCGGTCAACGATAACCCATATTGCATCAAATCCACTGCGAGTTCTGGGTAGACCCATAATAAAATCCATGCCAATACTCTCCCATTTTTATTGGGGTATATCAAGTGGTTTCAGTTTCCCTACAGGGCGAAAATGCTCCGCCTTGACTTGCTGACACACCAAGCATCTACTCACAAATTCTGCAATTTCCTTCTTCATGTTCGGCCACCAAAAGGATCTTTTTAAATCCTTAAACATCTTAGTACCTCTAGGATGAATAATGTATCTGGATCTATGAGCTTCTTCAAGAATCTTATTCTTGATTTCTGCTACCTCAGGTACACAGGTCCTTCCTTGAAACAACAATCGGCCATCATCAGCTACCATGAAATCAGGTCTGCTACTCAAACTCTCCTTGATTTCTACCAACTCTGGGTCATTATTTTGCAAGGGCTTGATTTCCATTAACAATTCTGGTCTGAGTTGAATCTGAGAGATCGTAATCCGATCCTTGTCAACATTTAGATCCAAACTAGCTAACAGTTCTAACATCCTCCATTCTTGCAACATAAGATGCGACAATTTAGCTATTGGCTTGTGACTCAAGGCATCTGCTACTACATTCCCTTTTCTAGGATGATACTCTATAGAGAAATCAAAGTCCTTTAAATATTCAAGCCATCTTTTCTGCCTCATATTGAGTTCCTTCTGGGAAAATAAATACTTCAGACTCTTATGATCTGAGAACACCGTAAATGACTCTCCGTACGAGTAGTGCCTCCATATCTTCAAGGCAAACACCACCGCTGCAAGTTCCAAATCATGAACAGGATAGTTCTCTTCATTCTTTCTCAACTGCTTAAGAGAATAGGCTATCACTTTCCCATGCTGCATCAGCACACAACCTAGACCAATGCCTGAAGCATCAGTATATACCACAAAACCTCCTTCTCCTAACGGTAAAGCCAACACAGGGGCAGTAGTTAGACATTCCTTCAAGGTCTGAAAGCTTCTCTCGCAATCTTCTGACCAATAAAATTTGTTCTCCTTGCGGGTTAATCTTGTCAAAGGTACCACAATCTTGGAGAAATCCTTAATAAACCTTTGGTAATAACCTGCTAGGCCTAGGAAACTTCTAACTTATGTTACATTAGAAGGCCTATCCCAATTCTTCACTGTCTCTACCTTCGAAGGGTCAACGAAAATACCTTCCTTGGTAATAATATGCCCTAGAAAGGACACCTCTTGCAGCCAAAATTCACACTTACTAAAATTGGCGTATAGCTGATGGTCTCTCAATATTTGCAACGCCATTCTCAAATGCTCAGCATGCTCCTCCTCACTCTTGGAACAAATCAAGATGTCATCAATAAACACCACGACCCATTGATCAAGATAGGGCCGAAACACATTGTTCATCAACTGCATGAAAGTTGCAGGTGCATTCGTTAGTCCAAAAGGCATAACCACAAATTCAAAATGCCCATACCTGCTACGAAATGTCATTTTATAGATATCCTCATCCTTGATTCACAACTGATGGTATATTGATCGGAGATTGTTGGCACCCAAAATGTGATCGTCGGTGATCAAGCCTCGAAGACGAATGACACGGCTCACTGAAGCACAGAAGCAGACAAATATCAACATATTAAGGACTTATCAAGCTACCAGGGCCTCGAGTCACCCAGGATGAACGCCAGGGACTTCACCTTAGGAGAACCGAGATGAACTCATAACCAACCGGCAGTGCGACCAAGCCTGCCCAATGAACCGGCATCGACTCTGTCGTGCCGCATACACTACGCCCGTTGTCCGACCAAGGACAACGGTCTACCCAGTGGCTACCCACCTCATGAAAGGATCTCCTGAGATGAAAGAATCCCCTTGGCCCTCCAGAACGGAGGACCGAAAGCTCTATCGGTGGAAGATCCCGGTCACCCGGCACGGGTACGGCTTCCCACCAAGATGGGCCCGTTAGTGGCCGAATGATCACCCAGCTCAGGTGAAACTATCCCTGGTGTTATCCCACCCTCTAAGGAGCTCTGAGCACAAGCTAGGCCGAGCCAGCGGCACTTATCATAGTGTCGAGAGCCGTGTCAGCAGAAAACCCACGTGATCAAACCAAAGTCATCGGAAGTTCCGAGAATGGCCGTACGTTGACCTGAAAGCTTTAACAAGGCGTCTTGTCGAGGTTTCAAGGAGCATTGGCGAGATAAATGTTCACGGTGACCCCCAGAATCATCCTCGGACTCATCGGCTGACTTGCAACGTGCGAAGAGCATTAACACGGCGCGCCCTAAACCGGCACGCCCCCATCTGGCGCCCCTTATTCCGACGGGTAAAGAACCTTCCACCCGGCGCCCTCCTATTCTGACGTGCAAAGGATGGAGCTCCCTTTCCCGGCGCGCCATTCTTCACGTCGGGTTAAAAACTTTGAATCTGCTCCTATATATAGGCAGTCGTTCGATTGATTAAAAAAGGGGCTTTTGGAGAAGAAAAAAAGAAAAAGAAAAGGAGAAAGATCGAGAGGAAAGATAGAGGTCTGAGGGCCAATCATCCGGGGGGAGAGAAAGGGTTTCTTGCGAGTGAAGTAGGGTTCCCCTGAGTGCCCATCGCCGCCATCTTCCCTCCTCTGCCTGAAGCCCTCCGGAGCTGGAGAAGAAGAAGGCATCCCGATACTCTGTTCTGGGAACAGGTGGGCGTCTGCGTTTCCGTTGATTCCCGGCCTTGCTTTCTCTCTGTCGAATGTAAGCGAGAGGGGGAGGGATGGCGATGATATGAGCCAACCCCTCCTCCCTTCTCTGCGTCCTTTTTTTTACTATCTACTCTTTTGTGAACTCTCTTGCGAGTAGAATGGTGGCCGTGCCACGATGCCGGCACCGAACTCGTGATATGTGGGTGGTTTCCCCCCCGTCAATGGAATGATAGCATGTGTATATGAATGCACCAATGGGTTGAATGTTTAACGTCTCATCTTCCTCTTCCATTGCTATTTCATTCGATAGATGTATATATCTATTATGGTCTTCCCGTATATGGCTTCGAGATCCCGATTTCTCCAGATTCCGAACGCGCCCTAGTATGCCATGGGCTACATGGATAACCCCTCCCTGGGTCCCCCGCGCCTGTGCCTGTGCACACGTCACTCTCCATTTTGATACGAAATCCGACCTTGGCCTCCCCTCCTCTTTGCATTTCTCCGTTGTTCAGAGGAGGCAGGTGATGTTTCTAGGATAGTGAAGTCCGCTTCGCAACTACTGCATTCCAGTCATTTGTGGGCATGCGTGTGTAGGCAAACTTTTCTAGTTGCATATCGATCACCTCTTTCCGTGACTGTTGTTGCATTCTATTCTATGAATGGCAACCCGGTCTTGTGAGCATCAACATCTTAGCCCTCCACCCGGGGAGGGGGGATATCTCCCATCGTTCCACAGAGCTGCTAATTGGCCAAGGGAACTCCACTCTCGAGTGATGGATGTTTCTCATGAGTCACGAAGCTGACAACAACAGGGGGTTCTAGCCCAACAATCTCAAACCCACAGCCCTTCGGGACCCTGTGGTGACCAAGGGGTAAATGCTCCTAGCAGGCTAGTCCTCGGAGCCTCTTTCCCTAAGGGTCTCTCTCTCTAGCAGGTGCAGTGTGTGCGCTAGGTCACACACCCCTTGTAGGCCAGTCCTCGGGGTGTTGCTTCCGTCACGAGCTGCCTCGGTCCTCTGCTTCCACCCACGGAGCTTTGGTGCCCCTCGTAGGCCAGTCCTCGGGGTATCCTATCAATTGAAAATTTGCTGGCTATCACCATGCAGACCGACAGTTTAGGGGCTTACTCCACAAGTGAGTATGACCCGTTCCTCTCCTGCAACCTTTCAGGTTCAGGGGAGATGCTGCCCAATTTTTGGCAGGTTTTAGACGGTCAAGTCATCTCTGCGGATCGGCCATAATAAAAACATTCATTCTGAATCAGGGACCCTAGTGCTCGAGTATGGACCTCGCACTAGCTCATCACTTCATTCTGGAAGGGTTCTGGACTTCAATTAAACAAGCAATCGGCCTAACTAACTTCAAGACTCTCAACAGAATCTTAGTGAACTTAAATGGTTTCAAAATTCATCAAAAATAAGCTAAAACGGCGCGGTCCTAATCCGGCGCGCCCTAATACGGCGTGGTACCCCCCCCCCCCCCGCGCCGGATTAACGATAGACTCATATCTTCTTGTTTTTCTTTGGCTTGTTCCCGGCGCGCCCTAAATCGGAGCGCCCCAAGGCCATCGCGCCGGGTTAACTTTGCCATGCCCGCGCCGGATTAAACACTTTCACCTACGTTTGGCCGCGCCAGGGAAACCTACCCCTACGCGTGGCCGCACCAGTTTTGAACCCTTGTGTTGTTTTAATTACTCACTCACCTCCGAAGTGATCCTCGTCTCCCCCTAGTTGGAGTTAACAAACCCTAATTAGTGATAAACTGAATAAGGGAAGTGTTGTTCGAGTCCGAATCGTCTTGTTATCATGCTTTCACTACCATGTCCGTCAGCACTTCACTTTCGTTATCATGCTTGTGTTACCATTCTCGTTCCCCTTGGCGGAGATTAATAAATGTGATTGATCACTGTTTGTTTTCATAACTCTATTGCCATACTTAGCACAGTCACGAACATCATGTATGCATGCTTGCATAGACCCTCGGGTATATCAAATGGCATTGACGGAAGACTGGATTACCCCCGATCGGAAGCCTTCGCTATGCGTGATGGTGGTCTTCGGACCTACGTCCTCTGCCACGTACCAGGGGTCTCCAATTTAATGAACCATGCCTCTCTTGCATGATAGATAAATGCATCTCATGTGATCTCGTCATGTTCACAATATCGCATCCTTATTCCGGCCTTGACATCCCACTATCTCGGCAATTAATCAAAGGTTTTCCCTCCTCGCGGGGGATGTAATTAACGCCATAGCCTTTATGGTGTGGCGGACTGCTGGTCCCGACCGAATCTCACTTTCGCCCGACACGGGTCAGAATGAGCGCATAATAAATTTGTCACTCACGTGACTGGCACGCCCGCGCAGTTAATCAGTCAGTTAATTGATTGATCGACACGTGAAATAAACTAAATAAACCCAAATGATAATCATAAATAAATAAAAAGAAAACCAGAGAGAACGGAAAGATCCCATCGCAAACAGTCTGGCACGCCTGGTGGGACCAGTGTCACCTTTCGTCTCTTTGCCGAGATACTTGGGCTTCGAGGCCCTCCCAAAGGCTGCTGATCGTTGGTTTGTCTGTCTTTGCAGGCGTGCGATGACGACGACTGGGTTGACTGGCATCGGCTTTGGCCCTTCGATTATTGCCGGTCATGCGCAAGGGTACCTGGCGGTGCCCATGGAGTTCGGCAGTTTCCTTGCCGTTGTTGGCTTTCCCAACTTCTTGGGGTTGGCCTTTGTGGATATGCTAGAAGTGGAAACCTCAGAGCCTGTCGAGGGAACTACAAAGAACATGGAGCCTCTGAGGGCTCGATGCCGCCACGACTCGCTCAAGAGTCCAACCTCGGTCGACAGCTGCCTGGTGCACCATGCTATCCGTGGGGCCCACCCCAATGCTGTCAACAGGAACCCCGATGGACGTCAGCACAGGCAGATCCGGAGGAGTACTGCTGTGGTTATCGGAACCCTCTCCCAATCTGGCAAATCTATGATGGTTGGTGGCATGCGCGTCTTCCTTAACGAACGTGACACGCGGATAGTTCCGGATCGGGTTGTCCCTTCCATCCCCGTCCGCAACTCATATCAAGCCCTCATTGGAAGGAGGGCAGAAATAGAAGAAGCCGGCCATTACGGTCGAGAGAAGTTGGCCCCAGGCTAAGGAAATTTAAGCAGATGTGGGTCCCCAAGAGGGTCCAACCTATTCATCAAGCTGCACCTGTCCCCCAGCGTCTTGCTCACGACGGAGGGGAAGAAAAGAGAGGAAGGGGCCTGGCCTCGAAAAAGGAAGAAGTGGTTGCGGACCCTCCGCGCAGCGAAAGTTTTCGGGTCTACGCCCGTCAAGCCAAAGTCCTAGCTGTGGGACGAAGGTTCCAACAACCTGCCGACAGAGCTCGGCGAGCTTATACCCCTCCTGTGGGAGGTCGGCAACTGTCCCCCTTGTTACATCAAGAGCGGGGTCAAGAAGAGATGACATGTCTGGTCAGGAACTATTTTCGAGGGTTAGGCAACCCCTCGCTTGGGCAACAGCGACTGATGCAAGCAGCCACCGCCAATGAAGATTACTGCCCGTCAATGGCAGATGAAGAAGATGTAGGAGAAAGAATGATGGTGTCATCAGTCGACGACAATGGATATGATAACGGCTTCGAGATCGAAGCCGATGAAGCCGTCCCCAAGCAGGAAGAAACAAAAAGGACTTCTGTGTTCGAGAGGCTGACCTTCCCGCATCAGGCTAAGAGAAGGGCCCACCGACAGAGAAGAGAGATACAGGTTTTTACCTGCAACATGGATGGTATATCCAACCGATATGGGGGGCTTCCCGAAGACCCCCGCGAGTTGGCTAAATTGGCCGCACGGCCGGGGCCGAATACTCGCAGAATAGAAGCAGCAAGGGAGCTCCTGATGATGACTAAGGGAAAACAACCCCGGGTCTACCACCAGTGGGATGATAAGGCCCCCGTCCTGACCGCCAATGTGGTGACGGCGGAAGAAGAATATGACATCCCCCTCGACATCCTGCCCGAGGGTACGTCTGAGGAGACAGTAGAAGTTATCCCCACTATTGCCACTATGGACCCATCAGTCTTGATACTACTTCAGAAATATCGGCAAGAGATAGACTTGCTAAAGAAGCAGCTGATGGAGAAAACTGAACAGACCTCAGCTTCCAAACCACCCGAAGTCCAGGGTGAATCATCCCGGGGAGCGGTTCGTCATGATGACCCTCCGCCGCTCTACACACTACCTCAGTCGTCAGAACCAAGCATGGCGACGACGCAACAGCGGCCACCACAGCTCCAGCCGCTGCTACCACCGGTGCTCCCTCAAGTGCACCAGACACCCCCGCTGCTGCGTCCTCCACAGGTGACCACTCTGGTCACCCCGTACCTGCAGCCGACACACTTCTACCCAGAGCCAGTTGACCCTACAGTCATGAACCGGATGATGGTGGAAAGAATGATCAAGCTGAAGCTCGCAGAAAGGGGTGAAGGCGACTACGTCGCGTTCGATGCCTACCGGGTGCCATACCCGCAACACCATGGTGCTAAGCGGATTCCCCCGGGAATCAATAAGCCACCCAGGTTCGACAAATTCAACGGGAAGGGGTCCCCGAGAGAAAACATTGCCTATTATATGACTATCATGTGTGACTTGGCCACCGACGAGTCATACCTGCTAAAGTTTTTCGGATCCTCGTTGACGGGGCTCACATTTGAATGGTATTCCAGCCTCTCGGCCGGGTCGATCAGCGACTGGCCAGATATGCAGAAGAAGTTCAGAGAAAGATTCCATGTTACAGAGAGGGAGGTCACAGTGGCCAAACTCTACTCAACAAAGCAGAGGGCCAATGAGACAGCCCTCGATTATATCAAGAGGTGGAGGAACCTCGGAATGAGGTGCAAGCGGCCACCACATCAGGAGGACGCTGTGCAAATATGCAAACAAAATCTTAGAAAGGATGTTATAGAAAAGATGATCGGAATGGAAATACGATCGTTTGATCAAATGAATAATGTCGTGGCCGAGGTGGAAGCTTTTCTGGCCAGACTTGCCCCTACATCTGCTGCCGGCATGACCCAGAAGGGCAAGGCGGTGGAGCGGCGCTCATCGCCTAAAGAAGCGAACGCTCTTGACATAAAGGCATTCGAACAACAGAAAAGTGAAGGTAAGAAGGGAATCACCCCACAACCTGCAAAAGCCCCAGACGGCAAAGAAGGTCCTTCGCTCAGGGACAAGATGAAGAAGGCCTATTCATTTCCAAAGGACAAGACCCGGGTTCTGTTCGACTGGGTAACGGAATATGGCATGGTCACCCTGCCAGAGCCAAGGAGGCCGGAGGACCTCAAGAGAAAAGATAGCCCAAGATTCTGCCCCTACCACAAGATGTTGGGGCATCAAATCGAAGACTGCTATGTTTTCAAGGACATCATCGAAGGGATGGTGATGAAAAATGAGATCGAGCTGGGAGAGTACAAAGTGGATCCTCCTCAATCACATGAAGCCCCTCGGAGGAGGGCAGGAGTCAACATGATCTCCCTATACCAGGCACTACCTGAGGAGATCTCTAAGACAAGTACGTGGAGCACCTATGAAGCTCATTTCTTGGAGCCCGCGAAAGAACAGCAGGGATGGCAGCAGGTCCCTGTGAAGCATAAGTAAAGGAGGGCACCCCGCCCGAAAGAGGGGGCACATATCCTTGGTGTTACACCCCGGCCTGCTCCGCCAGTGGTAGCACCCGTATGGATCACTCCACCTACAACTGTCAGGATACCTACACATAATCGGAGGAGACAAACTCCGCTGCTAGTGATTAAGGAAACCAATCCTGGGGTCCATCGACTGCAAAACCTCATTAAGGGGCTAGACGAGTACGTGCAGCCCGAATTGAAGCCCTTGCTGGTGCGGGACCACGTCCCGTGGCAAGAACTAGAGCAGCTCTCACTCGAAGAAAAGGAGGAAGCTGAAGCGGCACCCGATAGAGAGGGCAGTCTGTTCTGGGGGCACCCGCCCTCTGAAGTAAAAAAGAAGAAGAGACAAAAGAAGAAGAAAAGGAAGGCCGCTGAGGCCGATAAAGTGCAGATTGTCTTCTGTCATACTCTATCAGCACTCTTCAACCTGCCCGGAGAGGAGGAAGAAGAGGAAATTTGTTTCACACCCCATGCTGGGGGAGGCAAGGCCGAGGCTGCAACTGCTGCACATGCCACCCGGTCAGGCCGAAAATGGGGGCGCCAGCCGCCACCCAACCACAACATCATGTTCAGGGGGGAGCAACCCTACAAAACACCTCCGCCGGAGGTCAAGAGAATCCAAATCCCTTCTCCGCCAGGCCTTTATAACAACAGCGGGGGCAAGGGGGTCCCTTCATTTCTTGAATTCATGAAGATGTCCAAGGGGAAGCAGCCTTGTCAGGAGGCTAACCCCACACCCGGGGACGTTCGCCCGCAGCTAGCACAATTTGCCGAAGATCCAAATGCAGATCGAGCTTGCCCCGTAGCAGCTAACAAAGAACACCCAGGAGTCGGTACCAGCCAGAAGGGCGCCGAATCCGAGGAAGATGAAGCAGGTCCATCAGGGCCCGCAAACTAAGACTTCCCCAAGCCCAAGTGGGCTGAAGAGATGAAGCTCTCCAATGTCCGTGCTGGGAGCCGAATAATGAAGCAACTCAAGAAGCTCCCTGCTTGATTTACAATCTGAGAGATCCTTTCTTTGAGTGAAGAGACTCGACAGGCGATTATCACTACTCTCTAGACGCCTGCTCATTTTGAGACATGTCTGGCTGAAGCAATGCCGGAGGCTAGCATGACCTTCACTATAGACGATATGCTGCTGCCCACCATCAGCCACAACAGGCCGCTGTATATGAAGGGGCACCTGAATGGAAGGGAGCTGAACAGGATTCTGGTTGATCCTGGTGCAGCGGTCGACATCTTGCCTTATAGGATATACGAGAGGCACCACTTTAACGTGCATCTCGAGAAAGTCAGAGATATGCGTATCGTCGGCTTCAATCAAAAATGTGAAGTGTCAATGGGGGTGGCAGAGTTCACCCTCACCTTAGCAGATTTCACTACGACAGTGCAGTTCCATGTCATTGACTCCCGCACCTCGTACAAGGCACTGCTCGGCCGCCCATGGCTGCATGAAAATATGGTGGTGCCCTCCACGCTCCACCAATGCATCAAGTACAGTCTCCAAGGGAAGGAGGAGAGGATATTTGCAGACCTCCACCCGTTCGAGGTGTTTGAATGTCATTTGGCGGATGCCAACCTATATATAGGGCCATCCTAGAAGACCTCTGAAGCTAAGACCCCTGCAGGGGCATCCAAAAGCACGTCCGGCGGTAGTTGGTATCCACCACCGCCGCGCGGATATGTCAAACCCAAGGTGGTCTCCCATATCACAGCGATCTGGGACGTGGGCAGAACAACACCCCCAACATTATACCCTGAAGCTAATGAAGTACGGGTCGCTCGGCGGCAGAATCATATTGAAATCCCGATGGCCTCACCAAGCCAACTCCCGGCCTTGATAACCCTACTGTCGAGCCTTTCAAAACTTGGGAGGTGGCACACAAGAGGGACCTAGCAACTTGTTCTATACGGCTGAAGAACACCATACTCAGGAAGACACAGACTGCAGCCTCCCCGAAGATATAAGCAACCCGCCGGTTCCCGTCAAGGGTATGGCATTCACAACTGAGCGGATGGCCAGGATGTTTCAGAAGCAACACATCCCCCCCGATCAGTCTCAAAAGCGCAAGGAAGCTTTCCAAAAAATGTGGTATCCCTCAAATCTGGATAAGGAAATGAGACGCGTCTCTCAACATCTGGGGTTGGGCTTCACCCTGGAAGAATATTATCACAGTGGGCGATACGAGGTGGACACCCTCTCCGCCTTCTACCCTGTTGAAGACAGCCCGTCGGGGGCAACCTTCGACGAATATCCAACGGAAGCTGAACAGACTGACCCTGGGCAACCCGGAAAGCAAGAGACGGGGACCATGACTCCTTGCTGATGTTGGGAATAGGTCTATCCCAAAGAGGCGGCCTCACAAGTCGAATTTGATACGGCTAGCAGCAGCGAAGCCGAAGGTGTTGAAGAAGCAGGGACCTCCCCCTCCTATGGAGTCCTACCAACAAGGACCTCTGCACCTCTTGTGTCAATCGGGGAAGCCTCGACCAGCCCCGACCGGGAGGTGTGTGCCGCCGTCAATGGGATTGCCACTCCTATTGAAGATGCAATTGCCCCAGAAGGCGGGATCTCCTCACCTTTTGCTGCAAGGTTGGGTTGCTATTCCGGCCCAACAACAAGCAGTCGCCAGTTTGGCGCGACTGCAACCCCATTCGCAACGACTAAAGCTGCTCTCTTACCCTGGGAGACTACAATGGCAGTGGATTTGCTGAAAGAGCAATACATGCGGCCACTGTCAAATGAAACGGAGGACTCTCAAGAAGCTCTGGTGGTGTCTGACGAGGAGGTCGAAGTATTCGACCCTCAAGATGGTATTCCAGACTTCGTTGACCTCTAACCGGCACCTCCGGAGATAGAAGACGGAGGCCAAGCCACAGTCGACGAACTGATAGAAGTCAACTTGGGAAATGAGGAGGACCCTAGGCCTACCCTCCTTAGTGCCCAACTGTCCCCAGAAGAATGGGAGCTATACACCCAGCTGCTGCTAAAGTACCGGGATTGCTTCGCCTGGACTTACAAAGAAATGCCTGGTCTAAATCCCGCTGTCTCACAACATGAGCTGGTAATCAGCCCTGAGGCCGAGCCGGTGAAGCAACCACCGCGGTGCATGAGGCCAGAACTCATTACTCAAATTTGTGCTGAAGTCGACAAGCTTATTGACGTGGGATTTGTTGAAGAAAACCAGTACACCACATGGCTGGCGAATATCGTCCCCGTGAAAAAGAAGAATGGACAGATCCGGATATGTGTCGACTTCCGAGATCTAAATAAAGCCTGCCCCAAAGATGACTTTCCGGTGCCAATAACGGAAGTCATGATCGATGCTACAACCGGGCATGAGGCCCTGTCATTCATGGACGGGTCATCCGGTTACAACCAGATTTGGATCGCGGAGCATGACCGAGTTCACACTACCTTCCGAACCCCTAAAGGCATCTATCACTATAAGAGGATGCCGTTCGGACTAAAGAATGCTGGCGCAACTTATCAGCGCGCAATGACCAGAATATTTGATGAGTTGCTCTACCACAAGGTCAAGTGCTACATAGATGATCTGGTGGTCAAAACCAGAAGAAAAGAAGATCATCTGCAAGACCTCCGGATTGTCTTTCAGAGGCTGAGGCAGCATGAGCTGAAAATGAACCCCATGAAATGTGCGTTCGGAGTGTCGAGCGGGAAGTTCTTTGGCTTCATTGTCCGATATCAGGGGATCGAGATAGACCCCACAAAAATCAAAGCAATTCAGGAGCTACCTGCACCAAGGAACCTCTCCGAGTTGAGATCACTACAGGGCCGCTTGGCTTATCTCCGGCGGTTCATTTCCAATTTGTCAGTGCGATGCCAGCCTTTTCACAAACTGATGATGAAAGATGTTCCCTTTTATTGGGATGAAGATTGCCAGATAGCCTTCGACAAGCTGAATGAATATCTGAAGACTCCTATAGTGCTGGGCGCACCGGTGAAAGGACGGCCATTGATACTATATATAGTAGCTACACGTAACTCCCTGGGGGCAATGCTGGCCCAGAATAATGAAGAAGGGAAAGAGCAAGCCCTCTATTACCTCAGTCGGAGACTAGTCAGAACTGAGGAGAAATATACTTATATTGAGAAGGTTTGTCTGGCACTGGTCTTTGCAGTTAAGAAGCTGCGACAGTACATGTTGTCGCATGAAATCGGCTTGGTATCCAAAGAGGACCCCCTGAAATATATTATGTCCCAGCCAGCACTCAAAGGTCGCCTGGGCAAATGGGCAGTAATCCTTATGGAGTTTGACATCTCCTATGTGCCGCGCAGGGCCGTCAAGGGCCAAGCTATTGCAGACTTCTTCGCTGAGCACCCAGTACCCAGGGACTACCCGCTGGAACCGGAGCTTCCTGAAGATGAAACCCTGGAAGCCGTTCAGGTGCAGCCCTCCTTATGGCAGCTATATTTCGATGGCACTTAGAATTGACACTTCTGCCACTGGATCGGCCAGGGTCAGGGCAGGAGCAGGCATAGTCCTGAAGTCCCCAGAAGGGGAAGTGGTGCACACATCTTGCTCGATAAACAAGCATTGCACGAATAACGAAGCAGAGTATGAAGCCCTGATAATCGGGTTACAAATATCTCTATCCATGGGAATTCAGATGCTGGAAGCATTCGGAGATTCCATACTAGTTATAAAACAACTGGAAGGAGAGTTCGACGTGCGAAAGCAAGAACTTCTCCCCTATCATCAGCTGGCAACCCGCCTGATGTCGAGATTCTACTTCATCAGCATCAAGCATATCAACCGAGGCCAGAATGCTCAGGCAGACGCCCTCGCTAAGCTGGCCAGTTCGTTGGCAGTCCCGCCAGACACAAGCCTGAACATAATAGTGATCAACCGCCAGCAAGTCCCCAGTATGACCGAGGCCTTAGCCGACGAACAGGAGATTGAGGTGGTAGCCATCGAAGAGGCTCAACGGCCCGATTGGCAAGAACATCTCCTACAGTGGTTTCAGCACCAACAGCTCCCAAGAGAGAAAGAACAGAGAATGAAACTCATGAGGGTCAAAGACTCTTACGAGATGAGAAGCGGAACCTTGTTCCGAATAATGGCAGATGCCCGAAGGAAAGTCCTACTTCGTTGCTTGTCTTCAACAGAAGCGGGACAGGTGATGCAAGAAATCCATGCAGGATCAGCTGGAGCACACCAGGCTGGCCCAAAGATGAAAATTGAGATAAAGAAATTGGGTTACTATTGGCCCACTATGTTTGATGATTGCTGCAAGTTCGCCAAGGCTTGTCAGAAGTGTCAAGAGCACGCTAACGTGGCAAGGAGACCTCCAGTGCCATTACATCCGACCCTACCAAGCTGGCCGTTTGCTCAGTGGGGCACGGACGTGGTAGGGCCGCTACCAGCATCTTCATCAGGGTGCAGATATATCTTAGCAGCTACAGACTACTTCTCCAGATGGGCAGAGGCGGTCGCATTGAGAGATGTAACGGGGGAACTGGTCGCAAGATTCTTCCGGCAGAATATAATATTCCGGTTCGGGATCCCCAGCCGAATCATCTCTGATAATGGCAGCCATTTCAGAAACCAGAAGGTTTATCGGATGGCCGACAAATACAAGATTGACTGGAGGACATCGTCCCCCTACAACCCTCAAGCCAATGGACTTGCAGAAGCCTTCAACAAGACACTATGCACGTTGCTGGCAAAGACTGTCAAGTCTAATAAAAAAGATTGGGAAGAAAGGATGTACGAAGCGCTCTGGGCCTATCGTACTGTCTACAAAACCCCAACCGGCTGTTCACCTTTCTCCCTCGTCTATGGGTCGGAGGCTGTGGTGCCAATCGAATTAGAAGTTCCTTCGCTGCCAGTCGCCATCCAGCATGGATTAGTCAGTGGTGAACAAACCAATGCAGAAATAAGATTGGAAGAGCTCGCCGAGCTCGAAGGAAGGCACCTCCGTGCGCAACAAAACATCCAACTCTACCAAGCCCGCATGCCCCGTGCTTTTGACAAGCTGGTCAAAGGTCGAGAATTCAAGAAAGGAGATCTGGTAATGGTCAAGAGAAGAGAAGTAATGGCCTCCAACCCCAAAGGGAAGCTGGTCGAAAATTGGGTCGGACCATATGTCATCCACCGAGTATATGAAGGGGGTGCCTACGTCCTGGTAGACCACAAAGGAGTCATCCAGTTCTCTCCCCTCAACGGAAAGCATATAAAGCTGTATCACACGGCACAACTGGTATTCCCGGAATGACCTACCCTTATCTTGGTCTAGTGGCACTCCGCCCTAGCCGAGCTATCCTTCCTTGGTCTAGTCTAGCCGAGTTACCCTTATCTTGGTCTAGTGGCACTCCACCCTGATCGAGCTACCTTTCCTTGGTCTAGTGGCACTCCGCCCTAACCAAGCTGTCCTTCCTTGGTCTAGTTGCGCTCCGCCCTAGTCGAGCTACCCTTATCTTGGTCTAGTGGCACTCTGCCCTAGCCGAGCTACCCTTATCTTGGTCTAGTGGCACTCCGCCCTAGCCGAGCTACCCTTCCTTGGTTTAGTGGCACTCCGCCCTAGCCGAGCTACCCTTATCTTGGTCTAGTGGCACTCCGCCCTAGCTGAGCTACCCTTCCTTGGTTTAGTGACACTCCGCCCTAGCCGAGCTACCCTTATCTTGGTCTAGTGGCACTCCACCCTAGCCGAGCTACCCTTATCTTGGTCTAGTGGAACCCCGCCCTGACCGAGCTATCCCTCCTTGGTTTAGTGGCACTCCGCCCTAGCCGAGCTACCCTTATCTTGGTCTAGTGGCACTCCGCCCTAGTCGAGCTATCCTTCCTTGGTCTAGTGGCACTCCATCCTGACCGAGCTATCCCTCCTTGGTTTAGTGGCACTCCGCCCTGATCAAGCTACCATTCCTTGGTTTAGTGGCACTCCGCCCTAGCCAAGCTACCCTTCCTTGGTCTAGTGGCACTCCGCCCTGATCGAGCTATCCTTCCTTGGTCTAGTGGCACCCCGCCCTAGCCGAGCTATCCTTCCTTGGTTTAGTGGCACTCCGCCCTAGCCGAGCTACCCTTATCTTGGTGTAGTGGCACCCTGCCCTAGCCGAGCTACCCTTCCTTGGTTTAGTGACACTCCGCCCTGATTGAGCTACCTTTCCTTGGTCTAGTGGCACTCCGCCCTAGCCGGGCTATCCTTCCTTGGTCTAGTGGCACTCCGCCCTGACCGAGCTATCCCTCCTTGGTTTAGTGGCACTCCGCCCTGATCGAGCTACATTTCCTTGGTCTAGTGGCACTCCGCCTTGATCGAGCTACCTTCCCTTGGTCTAGTGGCACTCCACCCTGGCCGAGCTCTCAAAAGAATACACCATATTGCCATTACGAACCTTACGTCCGAACTGGCATGAAACCCTTCCCCTACGTTAGCATTATCTTCGTGCTAACGAATAAATCCTTTCGGCTTAAGACTTCGTGTCCCAGCCGGCCCTCTCACAATGTTGCCATTACGGGCCTTACGCCGGAATCGGCGAGAGATCATTCCTTTGTGTTAGCATTCAGCCCTTGCTAACGAATGAACTGCTCTGCTCGGCACAAGGCCCGGTGCTCCAGCCAACAACCATCTACTGTCAACCAAGGGTCGGACATCACACTTTGACCTACCACCTTTTATATCCTCAAAAAAAAATGGGGTTAAAAATAGAGATACCCCGCCAGACTTGCTCCTATATTTGGACAAGTGCAAAAATGGCTATAACCCAGCTGTGGCGAAAATCCGAAAGGGCGCTACAGGCAAAATCGGGTACCCCGCCACGTGAAAACCCGAAAGGGAGCGTGGGTAAAAGCAAGAGGGGGCTGGCTTCGGCGAAAACCCGAAAGGGCGCTTAAGTCAGTAAAGTGGTAATTTAAAAATTCCTCTTTTGTTCTCCCCCCAATGAAACTCCAAAAAGGGACGATCATCAAAAGTCCCACCAGAGATCCTCTAACAAACCCATGTTCGACCCTCGTCATCATCGGCGAGATCGGTCGATCTCTACCCCTAACTTGGACCTTCCATCCTTGTTAATAATCCTACCTTTACTTCGGCATGTGACCCATGCTGATGAACAAACCCATGTTCGACCCTCATCCTCATCGGCGAGATCGGTCGATCTCTACCCCTAACTTGGACCTCCCGTCCTTGTTAATAATCCTACCTTTGCTTCGGCATGTGACCCATGCTGATGAACAAACCCATGTTCGACCCTCGTCATCGTCGGCGAGATCGGTTGATCTCTACCCCTAACTTGGACCTTCCATCCTTGTTAATAATCCTACCTTTGCTTCGGCATGTAACCCATGTTGATGAGTAAATACGTGTTCGACCCTCGTCATCATCGGCGAGATCGGTCGACCTCTACACTTAACTCGGATCTTTCATCCTTGTTAATGAATCATGTCCTTTGCTTCGACATTTAACCAGTGTCGATGAACTAAACCAGGGACCAACCCTTGTCATCATTGGCAAGGCCAGTCAGCATTCTAGCAGTCAAGTTCTTCTGTACTCCAGATTCAAAAAAAAGAAAAAAAGAGAGAAAAGAAGAAGAAGAAATAAAATGTGGTTAAGAATAGAGATACCCCGCCAGACTTGCTCCTATATTAGGACAAGTGCAAAAATGGCTATAACCCAGCTGTGGCGAAAACCCGAAATGGCGTCGCAGGCAAAATCGGGTACCCCGCCAGCTGAAAACCTGAGAGGGCGCGTGGGCAAAAGTAAGAGGGGGCTGGCTTCGACCAAAACCCGAAAGGGTGCTTAGGTCAGTAATGTGAATAAAAATTATATAAATGAATGATGAATAGTGATGATCCATCCTCCATCCTGAAGACCCTTTACAGGGTCGAAGCGGAGTCTTCATCCAATGTCCCACATATATATATATATATATATATATATATATATATATATATATATATATATATATATATATATTTCCTACCCTTTCCGGTTCTTGTCATCATCGGCAAGACCGTCTACCTTTTCGACCGTTGTCACCATCGACAAGATCGGTCGCTACCCTTTTCGATTCTTGTCATCATCGGCAAGACCGTCTACCTTTTCAACCCTTGTCACCATCGGCAAGATCTGTCGCTACCCTTTCCGGTTCTTGTCATCATCGGCAAGACCGTCTACCCTTTTCAACCCTTGTCACCATCGGTAAGATCGGTCGCTACCCTTTCCGGTTCTTATCATCATCGGCAAGACCATCTACCCTTTTCGACCCTTGTCACCACCGGCAAGATCAGTCGCTACCCTTTCCGGTTCATGTCATCATCGGCAAGACCGTCTACACTTTTCGACCCTTGTCACCATCGGCAAGATCGGTCGCTACCCTTTCCGATTCTTGTCATCATCGACAAGACCGTCTACCTTTTCGACCCTTGTCACCATCGGCAAGATCGGTCGCTACCCTTTCCGGTTCTTGTCATCATCGGCAAGACCGTCTACCTTTTCGACCCTTGTCACCATCGGTAAGATCGGTCGCTACCCTTTCCAGTTCTTGTCATCATCGATAAGATCGTTTACCATTTTCGAACCTTATCACCATCGGCAAGATCGTCGCTACCCTTTCCGGTTCTTATCATCATCGGCAAGACCGTCTACCCTTTTCGACCCTTGTCACCACAGGCAAGATCGGTCGCTACCCTTTTCGGTTCTTATCATCATCGGCAAGACCGTCTACCCTTTTCGACCCTTGTCACCATCGGCAAGATCGGTCGCTACCCTTTCTGGTTCTTGTCATCATTGGCAAGACCGTCAACCTTTTCGACCCTTGTCACCATCGGCATGCTCGGTCGCTACCCTTTCCGGTTCTGGTCATCATCGGCAAGACCGTCTACCCTTTTCGACCCTTGTCACCATCGGCAAGATCGGTCGCTACCCTTTCCGGTTCTTGTCACCATCGGCAATACCATCTACCCTTTTCGACCCTTGTCACCATCGGCAAGATCGGTCGCTACCCTTTTCCGGTTCATGTCACCATCGGCAAGACCGTCTATCTTTTCGGTCCTTGTCACCATCGGCAAGGTCGCTCGCTATCTTTTTCGGTTTTTGTCTCCTAGACTGACCGACTTTCTATCAACCCTTGTCGCCTTCGACAGGACCGGTCGACTTTTCCCCCTAACCCAACTCCTCGTCCTCATTGAGCAGCAGATTGTTTTTGCTCCATATAGACTCTATTGATGAATAAGCCCTATCCTCAGTTTCCATCAGCTTCAACAGATTCGGTTGATGGGCCATCTGTCCTTATTTCCTAGCCCTGAAGAGGCCTCTATACTCTTTTGGGTCCTCTGGACTCTCAGCTTGCACTGGCCATTGTTTAATCCTGAGAATAGTCACGGCGCAGTGGAGCGAACACCTCGCCCCTTTGCTGAAGGCTTGAGCGCTCTCCTGCCCTCGTGACCCACACGCTCGGACTAGAATTAACTGGCGAATGGAAAGGAAAAAGAAAAGAATAATGAAAGAATGGAGTAGTCATTTAACAGCAAAATGAAGATTTTCATTCCTATAGAATAAAGGGTACATGTTACGCGGGGCATTCCCTGGAATACATGAAATCCATCAAAAAGAGGCGAATAGAAAATGACTATGGCAGACGGCGTCGGAAGATGTCCTCCAGCACCGGAATGCCCAGGGAAGGATGGCGGGCTAGTTCTTGCAGGTTGAACTCAGTGGTCTCCAGTTGAGATAGTCTCTCCCCGAGGGAAGCAACTTGTCCCTCGGCCATCTCTGCCTCCTCCACCCTCTAGACTTCTAGGCATTCTACCTCTTGAAGCTCAGCCTCTGCCCTTGAAAGTTCGGCCTGTAGTTCTGCTATCCGGGCCGTGAGAAAGCTTCGACGCTGCAAAAAGGCATTGGCGTCATCCCTCATCCTCGCCGCAGTCCCTTTCAGAGAGATGAGAGCTGTTCGGCATTCGGCTTGCTTCAGTGTTACGGCCGCCAGCTATTTAGCAGCCTCCCGGCCTAAGAATTCCCTCTTGTTTATATATTTTAGAAGCAAAATCACCCGTGGAGTCCAGTCGTCCATGGGGCAACCAAAGGCCAACAGCGAGCGGGATAAGTGCTCTATCAAGCCCCTCAGCTGAACATAAGTCAAATCTCTGCTGGCCGTTTTGTTCTGCTAAAGGGTCCCTAAGAACTGCCACACAAGGTCACTCGAAGACTGGAGACCGAGCGGCGACGTCTCGGGTAGTTCGAACTCCACTCTGCTGTCCACAGTGGCCCAGATATCGTCGCCCATCTCAGAAGATGACAACGGCATGAGCTGCAGTGCATTGGTGTGGGGAACAACCGTGGTGGCCGATACGGCAGCTGGAGTCTCAATGACGACAATTTCCCTCCCAGCCCCCTGGGATGGAGCTGCAATAGAAATATCAAGAGCCAAGGACATCTGTTCTTTGACGATCTCTCTGGCCTCTATTTCGGAGGGGCCATCCTTCTCCGAAGCCGACTGTTGTGCGACTTGTAATGGCTGAGAGTCCTCGACTGTTACCAAACTATCAACCCTCGCAAGTGCTCCGGGTCCAGCTGCCACTGCATAGTCCTTGGGGTATCGTAGTGCGATAGGCCACAAGACGGACGAGAAGGTTGCGTGACCCGCGCCTAGAGTCGCGAGGGGTATCTGCACCGTCATGGTTGGTAGCACCACCTCAGTCTGCACCAGAAATATGTACATTAAAAAAGCTAAAAGGAAGAGCAGGAAGAGAGAGAAAAAAAATTTGCAAATGAGGAAGAAAGAAGAAAAAATTCGAAGGGGGAAGAATATATACGGAAGCCTCCCCTTCGGTTAATCCGGCGTGCTATTTAGCGCCCCGGATTAACTTCCTTCGGCAAAAATGTACGCCTGAATTGGCCGCGCCGAATTAAAACGTCAATGGAAAAGGCGCGCCAGATTACTGGCCAAATACCTAGGACCGCGCCGGATTAGTTGTTAAAAGCCAAGGGCCCGCCGGATTAACCCTCACCATATTAACATTCAAATGGTGCCGGATTAACATCCATGCCGGATCAAGGGCCATCCCAAACTCCTGTCAACTGAAGAGGAGATCATTCTAGGCGAAGCTCATCTGTCGGCCTTACAACACTCGTGCCTCACTTGCAACATGTGATCGTCGGTGATCAAGCCTCGAAGACGAATGACACGGCTCACTGAATTACAGAAGCAGACAAATATCAACATATTAAGACTTCTCAAGCTGCCAGGGCCTCGAGTCACCTAGGATGAATGCCAGGGACTTCACCTCAGGAGAACCGAGATGAACTCATAACCAACCGGCAATGCGACCAAGCCTGCCCAATGAACCGGTATCGACTCCGTCGGGCCGCATACACTACACCATTGTCCGACCAAGGATGACGGTCTACCCAGTGGCTGCCCACTGTTAGCTAGGTGCGATAGATGAACATAGATCCAGAGAGGGGGTGAATGGATCTTTCAAAGAATTTTACCCAATTTAAGTTCTACCGCTTAGATGTGCGGAATTAAAAGTGGATGCAGATATAAACTGAGAAAACTTAGGAAGCTATTGCAAAGCTGTCCAATTGAATAAACTCACACTTGATCCTAAACAGACATCTAGTGAGCGTAGTAGAGAAATGAACACATAAGGCAAACAAACCCCAAAAGAACACCAGGCTTTTTAGGTGGTTCGGTCCAAAGACCTACGTCCACCCCTCACTCCTAACCGGAGTGAGGCTTCCACTAGTAACACTAGCACAGTAGACTCAGTCTGCAATAAAGGCTGCCAAATAGCTTGACTAGGGGAACAACCTCCCCTCTTCCTCCCAACCGGAGGGACACCCCAAGTGACTCCCAGCCACTTGGAAACCGGAGACGCACAGTCTCTCTTCCTCCAAACCGGAGGGAACACCTAGTCTTGCAACCCACAAGACTAGAAGCGGAGGACCAATCCTCCCTTCCTCCAAACCGGAGGGGAACCTAGAGACCCAAGTCTCTCTTCCTCTGAAACCCAGAGGGAAGCACAAGTGACACCAAGTCACCTACAAACTAGAGGTCTCGGACCTCTCTTCCTCCCAACCGGAGGGACCCCTGGACTCGAAACCTACAAGCCCAAAATCGGAGGACCCATCCTTCCTTCCTCCAAATCGGAGGGAAACAACCGATGACTCCCAATCAAAGGCAACCAGAGACGCAAGTCTCTCTTCCTCCACACCGGAGGGAACTCGACCTCACACAAGAGAATTGGAAGAACAACTAGTGAATAGTTGAAAAGAAAAACAAAAAAAATGTAGCAACAGAAAGTTGGAAAAAGTAAACTCAGACTGTGGCTCTTACAGGAGCTGGCTGGCCTGGATTTCATCCACGGCCCAGCAGGAACAGATCTTCAGTTGAAGCTTCTATCACTCTCGCTTTCTCTTCTTCTCACTTCTTCTTTTTCTTTTCTTTCGCAGGCTCTCTCTGGCTTTTCCTTTCACTTCTTCTTTCTTCTTCTTCTTCTTCTGCTTCTGCTCACTGCCTCTCTGCAACTCTCTTCTTCTATATCGATCACTTTCTTTCTTTCTGATCTTGATCTCTTTTTCTCTTTTCTTCACTCACACTCACTCTTCCTCTTTCTCCAGATGGAGGCGGCCTGGTATTTATAGCTGCAGCATTTAGGGCGTTATCATCGGATCACGTGCCAGGTGCCAACCTCGGACCACGTGCCACTTATCTGCTTCTCGAATAGTACCTGTCACACAGACATAAGAAGGTATCAGATAATGTATAGACTTGGTTCAGGCTGTTTAACAAAGTGTGTACAGCCATGATGCAGCTTGAGTGTATAGACTTGAAGGTTAATAGACGAGTGTATAGACTTGAGAGTTAACAAACGAGTGTATAGACTTGAGGCCTGATATCAAGTGTACAGACTTGAAGCTTTGAAACCGAGTGTATAGAGTTGAAGTTCTTCATGCGAAGCTCAGTGTATAGACTTGCAGTGTGATAACGAGTGTATCAAGTTGAAGCAATGGAAATGAGTGTATAGACTTCGTTCAATATGCATCAGACGACTCTGTATGGACTTGAAGACCCTTAGCCAATGTATAGACTTCAAGTGAAGACCAATGTATAGACTTCACGTGAAAGCCCAATGTGAAGACTTGAGCTATGCAAGCTACAGTGTTGATGTATGGACTTGTGAATGTTCAGACTTGAATGCTCGACCAGTGTATAGACTTGCAGAGCCGAACCCAATGTATAGACTTGAGGAATTGAAGCCAATGTATAGACTTGTCGAATGGCTCAACAATGTATAGACTTGGCGAACCACGGTCCAATGTATAGACTTGAAGCCTTAAGAACGAGTGTTTAGACGTTGAAGCAAACGCCAGGTATACGATGTGTAGACTTGGCCAGAAAACGTAGGGAAAGACATGAGTGTATGGACTTGGCCAAACGAAGGGAAAGGTGAGGAGTGTATAGACTTGGCTTTTGAAGGCAATGTACAGACTTTGAAAGCACAGTCCAGTGTATAGACTTGGAACTGTGAGACAATGTTCAGACTTTGAAGTTACATTGTGGATGTATAGACTTGAATGAGCATGGTGTGTATAGACTTGAAAGTCTGAAGGCCATGTACAGACTTGCCTAAGACGCAGCATGAGACGCTGGCTGAGACGGACGCTGTACAGACTTTGAATGCACTAAGACACTGAACAAGACAGACCGGCTGTATAGACTTCGACTTCAATGCATGGGCTTTGAATGCTTGAGAGACGATGCAGTGTACAGACTTCATGAAATGCAAACGGCTGTACAGACTTGAATGAGACGCTGCATGAGACGATGCAGCTACAGTGATGTACAGACTTTAGGTGAAGACCAATGTATGGACTTCGAATATGAAGACGCTAAGAAAGACGATCCAGCGTATAGACTTTGAAGAAATGAGGCGATGTGCATACTTGCTGAGTTGACGCTGCAGCCCAATGAGTTAACGCTGTATAGACTTTGTCTTCCAGCGTATAGACTTGATGAATGCATGAAGACATTGAATAAGACCCAGCAATGTGTAGACTCTATAGTGAATGCATATGCCAATATATATACTTGCATGAGACGCTGCATGCCAATGTGTAGACTTCATGAAAAAAATACACGATGCAATGTGTGGACTTGGTGACTCATGCAGACAGATGAGTGTACAGTCTATGCCATGCTCACAGTTAAGCAATGTACCAGGTTCTGAATGAGCAGTTCTGAATGAAGTAAACACTTTTGACATCAAACAATCCAGATAAATGCAATAGTGAAATGCACCAAAGCACACACCACACAGCCATATCTGAATGCAGTAATAATTCAGATAAGATTTTCAATGAAACATTCATATGCACTACAAACAGAATTGTATGCATTCAAGTGACTTATAGTGTTTGCTATCATCAAAATCACAGGGATACAACAATCTCCCCCTTTTTGATGATGGCAACACTATGAGTCATACTCTATGAGTCATACTGACTTGATCAAATATTTCTCCCCCTTTGACTTCATCAAAAAAAAATACTTTGATAAACAATATCAGAATCATTTAAATCAATTCTCCCCCTTAGTCAAACAACTTATGCAGTCATGCATATGCAACAAATACTCCCCCTTTGACATGGCAGAAGATATAGAGCTATTGCAGACAAACAAATTGATCAGACAATCTAGCACATTGTCCCCTTATGCATATAGTGTCTCAAACAGACCAGAGAGTTCTGCCCTTATGATCCATGATGCAAGAGAAATCTACAAGGATGAACTCTGGTTATCAAAAAAAAATTCTGAGAGTTGTGCGACACATTAAAGAGAACCAATGTCAATCAAAATACATGGATAGAGGGTAATATGATGAGAAACGTTTTGAAGGTTGAAACCAATTTAGATGAAGGGAGAATATCAACAAAAACACAGGGACACTCAAGAATGCTGACTAGATTTCCCTTTTTAAGAAAGACAGTCAGCAAGACAGGAAAGTTCCCCCTGATTAGATGATGGAGTGAAGCCAATTGATATAGTGAAGTGATGAGCATCTATCAGCAAAACACAAACTGTAATCACAGTGAATAAATGAGGAAGATAGATTTTCATTAGCACACCAAATTCATAAATCTTTGTAAACGAATTTCAGATTCTTCAATCATAATAGATTATGAATGAGTTTAAACTGACCATCATGATTTAAGAGAGATGTATTCAAAGTTTATCAATAAAATTCAATACTCATATTTGAAACACTTTTAATAAAGGTGAACCAACAACTCATTTGATATTCATGTTTAACCTCCTTCCATCTTACTCATTTAAATTCAGTAACTCCTATGGAAAATACACAAGGTCATATTGAGATTAAACTTAAATAAATGAGATTGAGCTTGTCTTTAGATTTTCAGAATTTTCTGATACCAATTGAGCATCACTTATTTTTCCTGAGTAATTTTGGTTCAGTCAACACCTTTTTACATAAGGCACAACACGTCTTAGGTGAAGTGACCCAGTTACTCAATGTGACAACCGTATTGCCTCTCAAACAGACCAGAGTTAGCAGTGGAGTATCTTTTTACATGAGGAGACACCTTGATCAGAGGTCAGAATCTCCAGTTACTCAACACATCCATGCCATTGCTCTGTCAGATTTTCAAACATATTGAAAAAGAGGTAACTATGGCACTTCATGACATGGGCTTACTCTATTTCATTGATATAAAACCCAGTTTCTCTGTGACCACAGTCATTGCTCTAGCTTTAAATTTTAACTGTTTTCAGATTCTTCAAACAAAGCTCAGTACACTTGAAATGATTAAGAACAATACTTTCTACATGTATCTTAACCAAAGAAAGCCATGTCTTTTAAAATTTCAAATTTCAGAAAGTTTTGCATGAAATTCATGAGGCAATTGGTTAAGACTTATTAAGCATGATGATTCATATATTTTCAAGTCTTTTACATCAAAACTTAGAAAATACATTAGGCTTAAATCAATTTGATTTATCAAAGCATTCTTAAGCCAGTATAATAGAAGATTATTCTTTTCAGAAAGTCTGATTTATGCCTAGGGTGCACTGATTAAATCTTTCCTCATTCGGCTGAATCAATGACATTGTCAAGAGAAATTAGCAGAGAGCAATTCTGATACCAATAGTTGAGAGAATAGAGCAATTCAGAAGCCAGCATTAAGGACTAAAAATCAGTCAGATTCGCTTTGACCAGTCTTAACAAGATATGAAGAAATGTGTATGATAGGAACAAGCTACTAATTGAATTCATAGTAGACAGAATCAATGGCTGAGTCTGGAATACAGACAGATCAGCTATATCAGTGTAGACAACAGAGAATTCAAGTGAACCACATATTTGCCAAGAGAATGGATCAGATTGCTAGTAGGGGTTCAAGATTTGAAGAAATGAACAAACAAGAATGCTCCCCCTGTCTAGATGCAATGAGACATTTCTTTTTAGATTTTTCAATGTAAGGAAATGCAGTGCTACTAACTACATGTATGCATACAGCAAATGAGATTATCATAATATGCAAGCATTAGTCAAACTTCCCCTTACAAAGTGCATGATATGCAATTAACATATATGCACACAGCTCACAGTACAAGCAAGAAAGCCTACAAAGCTCAATGCAAGAGTCAAATCAAATAAAAAGCATGTATGCATGAAACTATGACTTATCAGCTCAACCATAAATTTCATTTGAACAGATTTGAGAAATTTACCTGAATGAGGTTTTATCAACTTGGGTGCCTTGGTTTATTTCCCCCTTTTTATTCTCCAGTCCAAGGCCCTCCTGCAAAATATTGATCATTTTGATCCTGCAGGGACCCAAGCAGCTTTGGGTCCTGCCTTACCTCTAGCAGGTATTCTAAACATTTTCATAGCAACATTATCATCAAATTTCATCAGTGAACAGTCATCCATAGAATGTCCAAATTTTCCACTGTATCTACATGAAATGGCTGGTTTTTGGTTCTTATGATGCATATTAACAGCAGGGTGATGTTTATAAACATGTTCATAAGATTTTCTATTATATGCATGAGCAGTTTGATGCTTGTTCTTAACCATCCAACATTCAGCAGATTTATGGCCTGGCTTCCCACAGTTATAGCATGAAATTTTCATAAATGATTTTGCAGGGAATTTGACAAAATAGGGATTAACATAGTTCTTTTTAACATACCAACAGTCCTTGACTGTATGCCCATTTTTCCCACAGTGGGAGCATGCAAAAGAATTTCTTCTATGAAAACCATTTTTACCCCAAGTGGATCTAAACCAGCACTCAGCAGCCTTGTGCCCAGGCTTATTGCAGTTGAAACACACAATGTGCTGACTAGAATTGTGTTTAGATCCATATGGACCATGAACATGAATGGGGGACTTGGCATGCTGTTTATTGTCTTCTTTCATGATAAAACATTCACCCATGAGATGACCATGCTTCCCACAATAATAACATGAGGCATCAGGCTTCCTAGCAACATTGTTTCTATCAAAAGAGTTTCTAGAATGTAAAGTTCCACTAGCATGCTCATCCTTTAACATCAATCCACAATCCTCCATTATGTGACCTCCTTTCCCACAATAATAACATGACCCCTTTTTAATGTGAGTGTGTGAGAGATCATGTGAATTGCGTGCAGTCTTCTTTATAACAACAGGAGTGTCTTTTTCCTTTTTCTGTGAATTTTCACCCTTTTTCAGTTTTCGAGTTTGTTCCACAGTTTTGGGTTTCACAGTGGACTTTTGTGCAGTGAATTGAAAAACAGAAGGAGCAAGGGTTGTGTTCTGATTAGAAGCTTTGACAATAACAATAGTTGTTTTATTCCCATTACTCCTTTTGTTTGTCGGACTGTAACCCAGTCCCTCTCTCTGAAAGCTAACATTATTTCCAAGAAGCTTATTCAGATTGTCCTTTCCTTTGACAAATTTTGACAAAGAATTTTTCAAGTCTTGAATTTCAGAATTTAAGCCACATGTATTAGCTTCATATTTGGACAAATCTGTTTCACAGGAAATGAGTTGTTGATGCAAGGCATCATTCAAACTTTTGAGTTTTTCAACTTCCTGTTTTAGCTTTGTTTCATTGTCAGCTTCAGATAGGGACTTATAAAGATCATCAACTTCTTGTTGAAGGGATGTGATAGTGAGCTCATAATTAGCTACCTTCTCTTCACAGCATTTGACATTTCCACTCAACATTAGGTTGATGGTTTTTAGACTCTCAATTTCTTGTTCAGCATTCATCAACCTATCAGAATTATCTATGCTCACACCCTTGCCTTTTTCAATTGTCAATAGCCTATCTGACAGTTGGGTGTTTAGATGATTTAGCTTGTTGATTTCCTCTTTCAATTTCCTATTTTTCTCTAGGAGATCATCATCAAACATCCAATCATCTAAGGAAGACTGACATTCATAAAAGTTTTCCTATTGTTTCTCAGATTGAGGTTTGTTGAGATTTTTCTGAAGCTCTAGATTCATTATTCTATCAGCCTCCATTTTTTCAGAAATCAATCTGTTTTCTTTTTCAAGACTCATCAATTTGTGTTCAAATTCCTTGGACTGGTTTTTGAGTCTTTCATTTTTAGATTTCATATCTTCAGCTTCAGTTTTCTTTTCTAGCAATGATTTGTTTTCTTCTTTCAGAGATTTGATTATATCCTTTTGAATTTTATCATCAGAATCAAATTCATTTATCAAGTCTCTTAAAGCTGTACAAGCATTGCAAGCATTTTCAGATTTCATTTTTTCAAGTTCAGAGTTGACACACTCTAATTCTCTCACCAATTTTTCATTCTGAACTGCATTATAGTGATGAACCTGATCATCAATTAAACTAAGCCTCTCCTTAAGTTCAGAAATTTCACAAACAAGGTCCTGATTCTCCTTTTTGTGTAAACCAATTTGTTTCATAAGAGTTTGTTTTTCAGATTTCAAATGATCTAGATCTGTAGTAATAGAATCAAAATCTTGTAGTTGTCTTCTAAAGATTTCATTTTTAGTTTTCAGAATTTCAGGGCTTTCACCTCGAGATTTAGCATTCTCATGATTCTTTAGCTCCTTTTTAAGACCTTTATACTTCTTCCCTAGTTTTTTATAGGATCTTGTCAGATTGACATAGGCATCTTCCCAGTCATCTAAAGAAAAATTCTCGAAAGGGTTTACCTCCTCATCATCCTGTTCTTCGGATTCATCTTGATCACTGCCATGGTTGCTCTTGTCAGCCATCAGGCAACTGTCCTCATCTCTCCTCTGAGTTAGCTTCAGCTTTTCCAGAATGTCCTTAGCAGACCTGCAGTCATAAAAACAAGAATGTAGAGCCTTGTCAGTAGCTTCTTTCATTAGATTCGAAACATTCTGATTCTCTTCATTTCTCGATCTATGACTTTTAGTCCATTTGGACTTTTCCTTTGGCAGTCTGTGAGGACCATGTGAGATTAACTTCCACAGATCCGGATTCATCAAATTCACATAGTTATGTAGACTGCTAACCCATGAGTTAAAGTTAGAGCCATTAAAAACCGGTGGAGAACCCATTGAATAAATCGGTAAGCAAATTAATGCAGTAAAGAGTAAAATCAGAAATGCACCAAGGGACAACAAGATCCTCTGCAGATAGTTGGATCTGATCAATCAGAGAACCTGCTGTTATACCAATTGTTAGCTAGGTGCGATAGATGAACATAGATCCAGAGGGGGGGTAAATGGATCTTTCAAAGAATTTTACCCAATTTAAGTTCTACCGCTTAGATGTGCGGAATTAAAAGCGGATGCAGATATAAACTGAGAAAACTTAGGAAACTATTGCAAAGCAGTCCAATTGAATAAACTCACACTCGATCCTAAATAGACATCTAGTGAGCGCAGCAGAGAAATGAACACATAAGGCAAACAAACCACAAAAGAACACCAGGCTTTTTAGGTGGTTCGGTCCAAAGACCTACGTCCACCCCTCACTCCCAACCGGAGTGAGGCTTCCACTAGTAACACTAGCACAGCAGACTCAGTCTGCAACAAAGGCTACCAAACAGCTTGACCAGGGGAACAACCTCCTCTCTTCCTCCCAACCGGAGGGACACCCCAAGTGACTCCCAGCCACTTGGAAACCGGAGATGCACAGTCTCTCTTCCTCCAAACCGGAGGGAACACCTAGTCTTGCAACCCACAAGACTAGAAGCGGAGGACCAATCCTCCCTTCCTCCAAACCGGAGGGGAACCTAGAGACCCAAGTCTCTCTTCCTCTGAAACCCAGAGGGAAGCACAAGTGACACCAAGTCACCTGCAAACTAGAGGTCTCGGACCTCTCTTCCTCCCAACCGGAGGGACCCCTGGACTCGAAACCTACAAGCCCAGAACCGGAGGACCAATCCTCCCTTCCTCCAAACCGGAGGGAAACAACCGATGACTCCAAGTCAAAGGCAACCAGAGACGCAAGTCTCTCTTCCTCCACACCAGAGGGAACCCGACCTCACACAAGAGAATCGGAAGAACAACTAGTGAATAGTTGAAAAGAAAAACAAAAAAAAAATGCAGCAACAGAAAGCTAGAAAAAGTAAACTCAGACTGTGGCTCTCGCAGGAGCTGGCTGGCCTGGATTTGATCCACGGCCCAGCAGGAACATATCTTCAGTTGAAGCTTCTATCACTCTCTCTTTCTCTTCTTCTCACTTCTTATTTTTCTTTTCTTTCGCAGGCTCTCTCTGGCTTTTCCTTTCACTTCTTCTTTCTTCTTCTTCTTCTTCTGCTCACTGCCTCTCTGCAACTCTCTTCTTCTATATCGATCACTTTCTTTCTTTCTGATCTCGATCTCTTTTTCTCTTTTCTTCACTCACACTCACTCTTCCTCTTTCTCCAGATGGAGGCGGCCTGGTATTTATAGCTACAGCATTTAGGGCGTTATCATCGGATCACGTGCCACGTGCCAACCTCGGACCACGTGCCACTTATCTGCTTCTCGAATAGTACCTGTCACACAGACATAAGAAGGTATCAGATAATGTATAGACTTGGTTCAGGCTGTTTAACAAAGTGTGTACATCCATGATGCAGCTTGAGTGTATAGACTTGAAGGTTAACAGACGAGTGTATAGACTTGAGAGTTAACAAACGAGTGTATAGACTTGAGGCTTGATATCAAGTGTACAGACTTGAAGCTTTGAAACCGAGTGTATAGAGTTGAAGTTCTTCATGCGAAGCTCAGTGTATAGACTTGCAGTGTGATAACGAGTGTATCAAGTTGAAGCAATGGAAACGAGTGTATAGACTTCGTTCAATATGCATCAGACGACTCTGTATGGACTTGAAGACCCTTAGCCAATGTATAGACTTCAAGTGAAGACCAATGTATAGACTTCACGTGAAAGCCCAATGTGAAGACTTGAGCTATGCAAGCTACAGTGTCGATGTATGGACTTGTGAATGTTCAGACTTGAATGCTCGACCAGTGTACAGACTTGCAGAGCCGAACCCAATGTATAGACTTGAGGAATTGAAGCCAATGTACAGACTTGTCGAATGGCTCAGCAATGTATAGACTTGGCGAACCACGGTCCAATGTATAGACTTGAAGCCTTAAGAACGAGTGTTTAGACGTTGAAGCAAACGCTAGGTATACGATGTGTAGACTTGGCCAGAAAACGTAGGGAAAGATATGAGTGTATGGACTTGGCCAAACGAAGGGAAAGGTGAGGAGTGTATAGACTTGGCTTTTGAAGGCAATGTACAGACTTTGAAAGCACAGTCCAGTGTATAGACTTGGAACTGTGAGACAATGTTCAGACTTTGAAGTTACACTGTGGATGTATAGACTTGAATGAGCATGGTGTGTATAGACTTGAAAGTCTGAAGGCGATGTACAGACTTGCCTAAGACGCAGCATGAGACGCTGGCTGAGATGGACGCTGTACAGACTTTGAATGCACTAAGACGCTGAACAAGACGGACCGGATGTACAGACTTCGACTTCAATGCATGGGCTTTGAATGCTTGAGAGACGATGCGGTGTACAGACTTCATGAAATGCAAACGGCTGTACAGACTTGAATGAGACGCTGCATGAGACGATGCAGCTACAGTGATGTACAGACTTTAGGTGAAGACCAATGTATGGACTTCGAATATGAAGACGCTAAGAAAGATGATCCAGTGTATAGACTTTGAAGAAATGAGGCGATGTGCATACTTGCTGAGTTGACGCTGCAGCCCAATGAGTTGACGCTGTATAGACTTTGTCTTCCAGCGTATAGACTTGATGAATGCATGAAGACATTGAATAAGACCCAGCAATGTGTAGACTCTATAGTGAATGCATATGCCAATGTATATACTTGCATGAGACGCTGCATGCCAATGTGTAGACTTCATGAAAAAAACACACGATGTAATGTGTGGACTTGGTAACTCATGCAGACAGACGAGTGTACAGTCTATGCCATGCTCACAGTTAAGCAATGTACCAGGTTCTGAATGAGCAGTTCTGAATGAAGTAAACACTTATGACATCAAACAATCCAGATAAATGCAATAGTGAAATGCACCAAAGCACACACCACACAGCCATATCTGAATGCAGCAATAATTCAGATAAGATTTTCAATGAAACATTCATATGCACTACAAACAGAATTGTATGCATTCAAGTGACTTATAGTGTTTGCTATCATCAAAATCACAGGGACACTACACCCACCTCATGAAAAGCTCTCCTGAGATGAAAGAATCCCCTTGGCCCTCTAGAACAGAGGACCGAAAGCTCTGTCGGTGGAAGATCCCGGTCACCCGGCACGGGTATGGCTTCTCGCCAAGATGGGCCCGTTAGTGGCCGAATGATCGCCCAGCTCAGGTAAAACTATCCCTGGTGTTATCCCACCCTCTAAGGAGCTTTGAGCACAAGCCAGGCCGAGCCAGCGGCACTTATCATAGTGTCGAGAGCCGTGTCAGCGAAAAACCTGCGTGATCAAACCAAAGTCATCGAAAGTTCCGAGAATGGCCATACGTCAGCCTGAAAGCTTTAACAAGGCATCTTGTTGAGGTTTCAAGGAGCATTGGCGAGATAAATGTTCACGGTGACCCCCGGAATCATCCCCAGACTCATCGGCTGACTCCCGACGTGCGAAGAGTATTAACACGACGCGCCCTAAACCGGCGCGCCCCCATCTGGCGCCCCTTATTTCGGCGCGCAAAGAACCTTCCACCTGGCGCCCTCCTATTCCGACGTGCAAAGGATGGAGCTCCCTTTCTCGGCACGCCATTCTCCACGCCGGGTTAAAAACTTCGAATCTGCTCCTATATATAGGCAGCCGTTCGATTGATAAAAGAAAGGGGCTTTTGGAGAAGAAAAAATGAAAAAGAAAAGGAGAAAGATCGAGAGGAAAGACAGAGGTCTGAGGGCCAATCGTCCGGGGGGAGAGAAAGGGTTTCTTGCGAGTGAAGCAGGGTTCCCCTGAGAGCCCATAGCCGCCGTCTTCCCTCCTCTGCCTGAAGCCCTCAGGAGCCGGAGAAGAAGAAGGCATCTCGATACTATGTTCTGGGAACAGGTGGGCGCCTGCGTTTCCGTTGATTCCCGGCCTTGCTTTCTCTCTGTCGAATGTAAGTGAGAGGGGGAGAGATGGCGATGATATGAGCCAACCCCTCCCCCCTTCTCTGCGTCCTTTTTTTTACTATCTGCTCTTCTGTGAGCTCTCTTGCGAGTAGAATGGTGGCCGTGCCGCGATGCCGGCATCGAACTCGCGATATGTGGGTGGTTTCCCCCCCATCAATGGAATGATAGCATGTGTATATGAATGCACCAATAAGTTGAATGTTTAATGTCTCGTCTTCCTCTTCCATTGCTATTTCATTCGATAGATGTATATATCTATTATGGTCTTCCCGTATACGGCTTCGAGATACTGGTTTCTCCAGATTCCGAACACGCCCTGGTATGCCATGGGCTACATGGATAACCCCTCTCTAGGTCCCCCGCGCCTGTGCCTGTGCACACGTCACTCTCCGTTTTGATACGAAATCCGACCTTGGCCTCCCCTCCTCTTTGCATTTCTCCGTTGTTCAGAGGAGGTAGGTAATGTTTCTGGGATAGTGAAGTCCGCTTCGCGACTACTGCATTCCAGTCCTTTGTGGGTATGAGTGTGTAGGCAAACTTTTCTAGTTGCATATCGATCGCCTCTTTCCGTGACTGCTGTTGCATTCTATTCTATGAATGGCAACCCGGTCTTGTGAGCATCAACATCTTTGCCCTCCACCCGGGGAGGGGGGATATCTCCCATCGTTCCACAGAGCTGCTAATTTGCCAAGGGAACTCCACTCTTGAGTGATGGATGTTTCTCATGAGTCACGAAGCTGACAACAACAGGGGGCTCTAGCCCAACAATCTCAAACCCACAGCCCTTCGGGACCCTGTGGTGACCAAGGGGTAAATGCTCCTAGCAGGCTAGTCCTCGTAGCCTCTTTCCCTAAGGGTCTCTCTCTCTAGCAGGTGCAGTGTGTGCTATAGGTCACACACCCCTTGTAGGCCAGTCCTCGGGGTGTTGCTTCCGTCACGAGCTGCCTCGGTCCTCTGCTTCGACCCACAGAGCTTTGGTGCCCCTCGTAGGCCAGTCCTCGTGGTATCCAATCCGTTGGGAACTTGCTGGCTGTCACCATGCAGACCGGCAGTTTAGGGGCTTACTCCACAAGTGAGTATGACCCCGTTCCTCTCCTGCAACCTTTCAGGTTCAGGGGAGATGCTGCCCAATTTTTGGTTGGTTTTAGATGGTCAAGTCGTCTCTACGGACCGGCCATAATAAAAACATTCATTCTGAATCAGGGACCCTAGTGCTCGAGTATCGACCTCGCACTAGCTCATCACTTCATTCTGGAAGGGTTCTGGACTTCAATTAAACAAGCAATCGGCCCAACTAACTTCAAAACTCTCAACAGAATCTTAGTGAACTTAAATGGTTTCAAAATTCATCAAAAATAAGCTAAAACGGCGCGGTACCCCCCCCCCCCCCGCGCCGGATTAAAGATAGACTCATATCTTCTTATTTTTCTTTGGCTTGTTCCCGGCGTGCCCCAAGGCCATCGCGCCGGGTTAAGTTTGCCATTGCCACGCCGGATTAAACACTTTCACCTACGTTTGGCTGCACCGGGGAAACCTACCCCTACGCGTGGCCGTGCCAGTTTTGAACCCTTGTGTTGTTTTAGTCACTCACTCACCTCCGGAGCGATCCTCGTCTCCCCTGGTCGGAGTTAACAAACCCTAATTAGTGATAAACTGAATAAGGGAAGGGCTGTTCGAGTCCGAATCCTCTTGTTATCATGCTTTCACTACCATGTCCATCAGCACTTCGCTTTAGTTATCATGCTTGTGTTACCATTCTCGTTCCCCTTGGCAGAGATTAATAAATGTGATTGATCACTGTTTGTTTTCATAACTCTATTGCCATGCTTAGCATAGTCACGAACATCATGTATGCATGCTTGCATAGACCCTCGGGTATATCAAATGGCATTGACGGAAGACCGGGTTACCCCCGATCGGAAGCCTCCGCTATGCGCGATGGTGGTCTTCGGACCTACGTCCTCCGCCACGTACCAGGGGTCTCCAATTTAATGAACCATGCCTCTCTTGCATGATAGATAAACACATCTCATGTGATCTCGTCATGTTCACAATATCGCATCCTTATTCCGGCCTCGACAGCCCACTATCTTGGCAATTAATCAAAGGTTTTCCCTCCTCGCGGGGGATGTAATTAACGCCATAGCCTTTATGGTGTGGCAGGACTGCTGGTCCCGACCGAATCTCACTTTCTCCCGACACGGGTCAGAATGAGTGCATAATAAATTTGTCACTTACATGACTGGCACGCCCGCGCAGTCAATCAGTCAGTTAATTGCCAGTCAGTTAATTGATTGATCGACACGTGAAATAAACCAAATAAACCCAAATGATAATCATAAATAAATAAAAAGAAAACCGGAGAGAACGGAAAGATCCCATCACAAACAGAGATCAATCTTAGAAAAATACTGAGCTCCTGCTATCTGATCAAATAATTCGTCAATTCTCGGTAAATGGGTATTTGTTCTTCATAGTCAGCTGGTTCAATTGCCGATAATCGATACACAACCTCATCGAACCATCATTCTTCCGGACGAACAATACTGGGGCTCCCCACGGGGATGTACTTGGACGAATGAACCCCTTCTCAAGTAATTCCATTAGCTGTTGCTTCAATTCCCTCAGCTCCGTGGGAGACATACGATAAGAAGCTTTGGAAACGGGGGTCGCGCCAGGAACTAAATCAATAGAAAAGATAACCTCTCTCTCAGGCGGAAGTCCTGGCAAATCCTCAAGAAAGACATCCGAAAAATCTTGAACGACGGGGATATCCTTTATCTCAACCTTCTTCTCAGGGGTCACATAGACAAAGGCTAGAAAAGCCTGACATCCTCTCCTCATCAACTTATCAGCTCGAAGGGCCGAAATAAGTGGCACATACTTATGGTGCCTAACCCCTATAAAAGAGAGTCTAGGGTGTCCAGAAAAAGACACAAAACTAGAACTGTAATGAACATTGGCCTCATACTTTGCCAACCGGTCCGCTCCTAAAATTACATCATAATCTTTCATATCCATACAAACTAAATCGGCTGGGAAGTTCTTTTCATTAATCATAACCTTACTAGAAAGATAGAAATACTTAATTGCTGAACTAGAACCAATAGGGGTTGAAATCTCTAACGGGGAATTCATCAAGACCGGCTTCACAGTAAAAGACTTAGCAAAATTTTGAGAAACAAAAGAATGAGTGGCACCAGTATCAAAGAGAACGAATGCTGGCTTATCATGGATAGCAAGAGTACCTTCAACGAGTCCACCCTCCTCGGTGGTTCCTGCATCATCTTCTTGTAGGGCTTGGAGCTTACCTTGCTGCTTCTTATTTCCTTGCGGCTTAGTCAGGGTAGCTTGATCAGACAAAAGGGGACACTCAAGAATACGATGGTCCCTGCTACCGCAACGCAAACAGGTGCCCAACTTGTGCCAGCACTCTTCCATCCTGTGACCTAGATGGTCACAAAACTTGCACATGCCCTTAAACGGCACGATCGGGCCATGATTCTTGTCTTCATTCTTCGGGACCTTGCCCTTCCACGAACTAGACCCTCCATTGGGCCTCTTCTTGCCATTACTGGGTTTAGGGTTCCCGGATCTAGTTGGTTGTTCCTTCTTAACATTCTTCCCATGGATTCTCTCTGTCATTTCCAAGGTATCTTCCAAGACTTGAGCTTTTCTTACCATTTCCGCATACGTCTGAATTTCCATTGGCGCCAATTGATTAATATAATGTAACTTTAGCCCGTTGAGAAAACGCTTGGCCTTCATCTTTTCCGTAGATATCAAGTGAGTGGCGTAACGATACAACCGAGAGAACTGAGCTTCGTATTCAGCCACAAATAGATTCCACTGCTTCAAAGCAACAAACTCGGCCACTTTCTTCTCTTGTACTCTATCATAAAAATATTTGCCATTGAAGAGTTCCTCGAACTCCTTCCATGAAACTTGTCTGTCTCCAAGGGTAGCCTTTACTGCATCCTACCATGTTCTTGCATCACGCTCTAGCTGGAAGGTCGTTAAAAGGACACGTTCCTGGTCGCTGCACTGCATCACTTCGAAGATCCTCTCCATCTCCTTTAGCTAGTGCTCGGCTTCATCAGGGTCGGTCGATCCTCCAAAACGCGGGGGATTCATCCCACGAAAATTCCAGTGAAGATCGCCAACTCCATGGTTCGCCGCTCCTCCTTGGGCCACTTGCTGCAAGGCCCAAGTAAGTCCTTGAACTGTTTGCTGCATATCTCGCCATTGCGCACATTCGGCCGCCATTAGGACGTCCTACACGTAGAAGAAATTATTTTAGGATCATTTAGGAGGAATAGTTTAGAATTAGACTATTAACTTAACCCAAGTCTCTACCCACTTCTCACTAGGTTGGATTCTTAGACATAGAACAAGGTTATGGGTTCTATGACGTCACTTAGAATCCTAGAACTTAGAAAACCTCGGAATATTAGAAACCTAGGCTATGATACCACCTAACTGTCATGCCCCGACGCGGAATACTGGGACTGGCAGTAGAAACAAGTAATAATAATATGTTGATTTACAGACATGATGTGCTAAAGCTAAGAGATCAACATCACACCATAAACAGAAAGCAACTCCATTCACTAGATAACATTTAAATAATCCAGATTCCAATCACATAAACTCCTTAAAATAATCTTTTGACAACATCCACTTAACATTAATTCAATTGCTGAATTCAAATTACAACTCCTTCCACGACACTTTCTCTAAAAGCATAATTTGACACAAAACTATGATTGGCTCTACGCTTCTGACCCGTTCGCTCCAATGCCATCACACTTGCCCGTCCCCATCAGTATGTGAATCCTCACCTGAGCTACCTGAAAAGGGGGAACAAATGGGTGAGCGAACGCTCAGTAGATGATAACATGCAAGTTTAAGTAATTAACCAATTAATTATATTTATATGCGTGAAAAGTAAAGAATTAAAAGAAATGATGATATGACAAAGTAATATACTAGAAAGAAGGCAAGATCGTTATATAACTGGAGATTGGCCAACAAGCAAGGACTAACCAAGTCAAGAAAAACTCAAGTACTAGATTATTGTCATAGACATCATGCTAGTCATGCACTCGGTGCAATGCCTCACCATGTCATTCAAACTCCCCAGAGCACAAGTACTTTTCGGGCGCTCCTCCCAGGACCAGACCGGGCCCTGTTGGCATTGATTTGTTGGATCTAAGATTCCAAGTTATGTCTAGAAATTAATTAAATTAAATGGCCAAAAATGTCAAGGTATAACTTACCTCAGAGAATTCCAAGGGCAAGTTAATGAGATACTTTGACCAGAAAATTCAAGTTATCAAGAACCAATCAGGTCCTTAGATTCAACACGAATATTCACAGGAAAAAAAATCACTTCTGGATGTTAAGCGGTCTAACATGGGCCGCTCAAATAATACACGGTCTACTTTGGACCGTTTAAGATAGAAATGGGCTGAGGATCAGCCTCACCGAAATCAAGGATAAACGGTCCATCTAGGGCCGCTCTGGATATAGAACGGTCAGAAATGGGCCACTCGAAGCTAGAAGTACTGGAAGTCCAAGAACAAGGTAAATGGGCCTTATAGGGCCGTTCAATAGATGAACGGTCCATTAAGATCCGTTCTATAACATGGACGGTTCTAGTCAGTCCGTTCCACAGAACTTAACTTAATAAGATGGAACTCTACCCAAATGGGCTCCGAGCTGCCATAAGTGGGACAGAGCTAAAGCAGGGTCCAGCCCACTCTCTACTGGTCAGCCTAGGGCTTTATGGGTCGATCCAAACATGATTTGGTCGAAGATAGAACAAGGTTAATTGACCAAAGTAAGTGGCACCTGGCCAGGGTTGCACAGTTCTTAATGGGCCGCCCACTGAGACAGATGGTCCCTTTCGGGCCGTGCAAATCTCAGGGGGTCGAAGTTGAGCCGTGACCCACAACATGATAATCCAAGCGATTCGATCACGTACACAGGTTCAGGTCTTGTTGGTACAACCTGCCCGACGTCCTAGTGGGAATCCTAGGCTCGCGGGGGATTACGAAGGTTCCGTAATGAAGGTCCTAGTCCGACGGAAGGAATATCTGGCGGAGAGTCCCAAACATTACAAGGAAATGAGGCTATCAATCAACGAAAACCAGTATAGCAGTCAGTCAATCCTACCGGAGTAGAACGACTGTCAAACAATCCTAATAGCATGAAATCATGTTTGAATTAACATATTGAAATAAATCAAGGCCATGATGAAAGAATAGTCAAACATTATGAAATCTGTTCTCACAAATGTTCCTTTTTCTTAAAGGTTGTTAACCTATCATTAGCCATAAATCTACTAAGTTAAATCATACTAAAAGGGTAAACAATCAGTTCTGTTTAATTGGGCGGTCTAGTTAGAGCCGCTTACGGGCCTCGGCAGTCGCACGATAGGCCGTTCACCCCTTTTCAAGTCCGAAGGCCTGCTAGGGTTGAGCGGTCCGTAGTGTGCCGCTGGGGTCAGAGAACGATCTTGGGTTGGCTACTTAAAGATAGGGCGGTTAGGGTTATGCCGCGAAACTACGAAACTAATCAAACGTAAAAGATATGGACGGTCAGGAACTAGCCGCCTACCCTAGATGGGCTGTCTATCGTACAGCCGCGCAAATCATATCTATCCGCCACCCCTTTGCCTTGCCTGTCACCGGCGGGGTTTGCTAGGGTTGTGAACAAAAGTTAAATTCACACAATATAACACATGAAAATTAGGGCTTTTATAGTCAAAATAACGAGCATAAAAAGTTATACAATATGGCATAATCAATTTAATGTTTAGTGCCCGTAATCCCTACTTCAATTGAGATGGAACATAGTTAACCCTAGTTCTAGCATGCTTCCACTATAACTCGAAATCCTAGCATGATACTAGATAAAATTTGGGGCTTTCTAGATCAATGGAAAGAAGGCAGAACAACGCTTCTATTGATATATAATAGTTAGGGTTTGGCTTGCTATCACCTACCTTAATCGAAGGATGAAGGGAGAAGAGGGCTGCTGCTGCGCTAAGAACACACCGTCGGTAAACGCCGGAATTCTCCCTCGATCGAGCTCTTCTCCGGTCGCCATAGCAACTAAACGATTCTAGAGTTGCTAAGGGTCATTTTTATAGGTTCAATTAGGTCAGGGGAGTCCTAGTCGCGAAGATAGAGTCCTAGCGTCGCGGACATGCGAGATTCGTGCGAGACCGATTCAATCCACTACTCTGCCGCCAAATACTCCTCCTAGGGTTCGGGTTTCAAATATTAACCAGAGGGGAAATGAAGAGTTAATCCTAGCCTTTCATTTGCATCCGGATTTAGCCTAAACGGTTGGGTATTGGGCTCGAATTTCACGTTTTAAGGTCCGATTAGGCTAAGTGTGGTTTTGGGCCTTAATCTATTAATTCGACTTAGTTGCAAATTTTATTTGGGCTGGTCATAGAAGATAATTTTTCTAAACGCTTGATCCACTACGAGATTCTAATTTTTCCAGATTTTTATAAAATAGTCAAATTTTGACTTATGTTATTTCTTAAGGAATTTCTTATTAATTTTCTCAAAATTTTTATTCTTTAATAAATCGGGGTGCTACATACCTTCTGCTAGCCGGATATTCTGGAGCCACCCCCTCTTCTATATAGGAGGCACTTTTGGATTCTCTTCACAGGTTGAGTGCCAGGTTACGGACAAGAAAACAAGAGATGATTGGCGCCTCTTCCTCAACACATTGCGAATTGACAAGTTTGTGATGCGGCCAAGAGTTCTTCGAAGCACCATCCTTAGAGTTCATCGGTGACCAGGCCTAGACTTACAGCTAGTGGGGAACACTATCATGGCGATCTACAACCCGCACTGGTGCTATCTTCAGGTTGGGCTACCCCGAACCATGGTTCCTGCACTATCATATCTCCCTCCCCTTCAGGCTAGGAAGATAGGGACCGAGGAGGACGAACGAGCAATCCGGAATGCATTGATGATGTGGGAAATCAGCCGGGTGCGTGCTTGGCAAACAGAAGTAGAGGAACGCCGCGCTTATGTGAAAGAATTACGTAAGATCCGACCTCGCGCGGATGAGAAGGTAAATGTAATTTGAGCCTTGTTTTTGATGTATTGAAAATTACCAACCCAACGATGTTCATTAAGCTTAGTTGAATAAAATAAAAGCTTTGATTATGAAAGATATGGAATTAGTTGCTTGATTGGGCTTGATTTAGCTAAAAACAGGGTTTTCTGACTAACATGGCGGTCTATTATAGGACCGCTAGAACAGTCTAGCGGTTCCATGATAAGCCACCAGAAGAAGGGACTCAGGGAAACTGAGAGTTCACTGTTCTTCGAGAGAGATTAGCGGTTAAACCATGGGCCGCTAGAGCCTTTTAGCGGTCCATGATAAGAGCGTTAGAGATAGTTTACTGAGAGTTGGGGTTTTTTTGGTCTTCAGGAGAGATTGGCGGTCAAACCATGGACCGCCAGAGGGATTAGGTGGTCTAATATCAGACCGCCAGAGAACCAGAAACTGCAAATTTGTGAGCTTTGAATCCTGAGCATTTGAACCTGCGTTCTGCACACACTTAAAAATAAGTTAGATCTATTCTTAGACTCAACCCCTTGCCTGAAGTAAGTTAGAGAGTGACCAGTTCTTAATATTTGGTCAAGGGGTGGAGCCTTATCAGATAGGCGGAAATATAATGAGAAAAAGTGTAATGCATGCACTGCAAGATGATGGTATTTAGGATTTTTGAAGATATTTGATTTTTTGTGAGATTTTGAAATATATGATTTTTGTGGGTTTTGAAATATACGATTTTTTTATTTTGAAATATATGAATTTTTTTAGGTTTTGAAATATATGATTCTTTTTTGTGATTTTGAAAGCCAATTTCATCCCGACAACAAGGGCCATACGTGTCCCACTCGGAATCTCCTGAGGTTGGCGTGCTTATGAGATGATAGTCCCTCATCGGGCCCAATTTGCATAACGGTGATTCTACCAAGGCCATACCTAGGGTACTGTCTAGTCCTAAAAATAAAATAGAAACAAGGGGTAAGCTTAGACTAGGTATAGAGGTTTTTAGAGCTTGAGTCCTCATGACGACCCTTTTAGAGACTTGGTGTGTTGAGCCGGGGCTTTGTGTCCGTCATCGAACCGTTATCCATCCTAGGCACGCATACGACCGGGCTCATAACGTCCTGCGAGAAAACTGTACTGCCACTCTTGCCATGCCTAGTCTTATCTTTCGGAGCTATAGACTTTGAGATACAGACTTTGTGAGATAAATATTTGTTTTCTTCGTTGCAATTGTTGCTCCAATTTTCTTTTTCCTTTGAAATGCTCCTTTTTTATGGAATCAGGTCATAACGGACTACCCCTTTTTGGGACCTCCTCTCGTCATGGTGTTTAGATTAGTCATCGCCCCCTTATTTACCTCTTGTCCCTAGATTCGGTCGAGGAGAGAAACGGACAGGGACTTTGACTTCCCTCGGGCATGGCCAAGGAGAAAACGGTGTCTACATAACTGGGGAACCCGACCAGGGATGCCGTGAAGTGTGTGATTTGCCGACCTCAGGGTCCTCCTTCATGATCGAGGAAGGGACTCCTTGCTACCAGGTTTCATTAGCCTGACTCTAGGGATAAAAGTGCTTAAGATACAACCCATTCCAAGCGTGAGTGAACTCCTCACCTTCTGCGTTGACTAAGCGATACACGTTCCCTGGATAAGCTTCTCTAACGATGAACGGACCTTCCCAGTTTGGTTGCAATTTGGACCTAGGACCTATGGACCTGAGGAATTTACGTTTCAAAACCATATTTCCTACTTGAAATTTGCGTTCGATTACCTTCTTTTGAAAATAACGTAAAACTCTCTTATGATAAACGGACACGTGGTCGGCTGCATTCATCCTCTTCTCATCTAAGAGTTCCAGCTGAACGAGCAACGCCTCTCGATGTTCATCGAGATTAAGTTCCTTATCGAGCTACACCCTTAGGGAAGGGACTAAGATCTCATATGGGAGCACCGCCTCCATCCCGTAGGTGAGAGCATAGGGGGTTTGCATCGTGGGAGTACAGACGAAGGTGCGGTAAGCCTATAGAGCTTCCACTAATCTTTCAGGCCAATCAGAAAATTTGTAAGATTCGCATGTTTTCTTTATGATTTTCATAAGTATTTTATTAGTGGCCTCGACTTGGCCGTTGCCTTGAGTATAATATGGAGATGAATGATGTAATGTGATATTGAACTTCTTACATAGGTCCTTGAGCTCTTGAGAGATGAACTGGGATCCGTTGTCGGTGATGATGCTGCTTGGCACTCCGAACCGCGAGACGATATTCTTCATGATGAAGTGGCACACTATTGTTGCTTTGATTTCTGTGTATGCTTCCGCTTCAGCCCACTTGGTGAAGTACTCTGTGGCGGTAAGGATGAAGGTTTTTTGCTTAGTTTCAGAGTTAGGATCACTGAGCGGGCCGACAACATCGAAAGCCCACATGAAGAACGGCCAAGGACCAGAGAGAGGATGTAAGGACGAAGCTGGAGCATGAGTTTTATCAGCGTGGAGTTGGCATTTGAGACACCTCCGGACATAGAGGGAGCAATCTTCCTCTAGAGTGGGCTAATAGTAGCCCTGCCTAAGGATCTTCTTAGCTAGAGCCTGGCCATTAACATGACCTCCACACTCACTAGAATGGGCTGCTTCGACCACCGTCCAAGCTTCATCATCATCTAAACATCTCATGAGCATTCCATTAAGAGCACGCCTGTACAATTCTCCAGCAATGATAGTGTACCTTGAGGCGGCTCTTCTAATAGCCTTATGCTGCTCGGCGTTTGCCCCTTCAGGGAACGATCTGTCTTTGCAATACAGCTCGATTTCATGATACCATGACAATTCATCTTCTTCCAGGATCTCTTCTAGTTCCGTTAAAGACACTTCCTTCAAATCTTCCTTCTCAACCCTAGCCTCTACAGTCTTCCTAAGGTTGTGATACCAAGGATCCTAAAGAGAGGGTGCGTCCAATCTCTGAACAACGATAGACTCGGTACTCGACTGAGAGGGAAAGATAAAGAGGAGGCAAGCGATGCCAGCACATCAGCGAGAATGTTCTGAGATCGGGGAGTATGGATGTCGATCACCTTGCGGAATTACTGAGCTAAGAGCGTGACCAAATCTTGATATGGCTTGAGCTTCGGATCATGAGTGCGGTAAGTGGAAAGAACTTGCCACAGAACGAGCTGAGAGTCTACTATGATATTCAAATAGTGCGCGGCTAAGAGGTAGGCGTGCTTCAATCCGGCTAGGAGAGCCTCATACTCGACGATGTTGTTGGTAGCAGGAAATTGGAGCTGATAAGCAAAGGGAATCGTCACTCCTTCCGGAGTGAGCAGAACGGCACCTATCCCTCGGCCTTGAGAATTGAGCGCATCATCAAAGTGCAGAGACCAGAAGGGATGATGAGTAAGGACAGAGAGATGCTCATCAGGGAAATCATCCTGAATAAAGTCGGTGTAGGGAATAGGAAGATGGGCAAGATGCTCAGCGATAGCATATCCTTTGATTACCTTCTGAACGACGAACGTGATATCAAACTGAGAGAGGAAGCTCTGCCAGCGAGCTAACCTACTAGAAAGGATAGGTTTTTCTAAGAGATAACATATTGGGTCCATTCTAGAGATCAACCTGACTAGGTGGGCTAGAAAATAGTGTTTGAGCTTTTGAGCTACCTACACTAAGGTGGCACAAGTCTTCTGCATAGTGGTGTATTTGGCCTCTGCCGGGTTAAATAACCTGGAGAGGTAATAAGCTGCCCGCTCTTTACCTTCATCATCTACTTGTGCTAAGACGGCCCCTAGGGAGTCCTCAATGACCGATATGTATAGAATTAGGGGCTTCCCAGGGATAGGAGGTTGTAGAACTAAAGGATTGGCCAAATATTCCTTTAAGTCCTGATAGGCCTTTTGACAATCTTGATTCCATTAAAACATGACCCCCCACCTTTAGCAATTCATAAAACGGGCGGCACCTCTGAGAATGTTGGGATATGAACTTCTGATGAATTGTAGTCTACCAATCAGTCCTCGAAGTTCCGTGATATTTTTAGGCGGAGGCATGTCCATGACGGCCTTTGCTTTATTAGGATCAATCTGGATCCCTCGTTTGCTAACTATGAAGCCTAACAATTTCCCTAAAGAGACTCCGAAAACACACTTCTTCGGATTCATTTTTAACTTATACTCCCTAGCTCTCTAGAGCACCTTAGCCAGAATAGAGGGGTGTTCTTCCTTGGTTCTCGACTTCACCAAGATGTCATCCATATAAGCTTCCATATAGATGTGCATCATATCGTGGAATATAACCATCATCGCCTTTTGATAAGTGGCCCCCGCGTTCTTCAGACCAAACGGCATGACCACATAGCAATACGTGCCCCAGGGCATGGTGAAGGAGGTTTTCTCTTGATCCTCGGGAGCGAGATGGATCTGGTTATATCCTGAATAACAATCCATGAATGATAAAGCTTCATATCTGGTAGTGTTGTCCACCAAGACATCTATGTGAGGCAGCGGGAATTCATCTTTCGGACATGCTTTGTTAAGATCCCTGAAATTGATGCAAATGCGCACCTTTCCATCCTTCTTGACAACAGGGACAATGTTCGCCACCCACTGGGGATATAACACAACTCTAATAAACTTGGCCTTGTACAACTTGTCGACCTCTTCTTTAATCCTTAAGGCCATGCAGGGGTGAAATCTTCTTGACCTTTGTATTACGGGTGTTGCCCCTGGTTTAAGTACGAGTCGATGTTTCACTAAAGAGGGTTCATGACTCGGCATGTCCTCATAAGACCAGGCAAAAGAATCACTGTACTCCCTTAGAACCTTGATTAAATCTTCTTCTACCTGTGGAGGGAGGTTAGCGGCAATGAAAATGGGCCTTGGGTCTTCTTCGGTTCCAAGGTTTATTCCCTTTGTAGGTTCATCCACCGCCGACGACAACTCATCAAATCTCTTTAATCCTTGCGCATACAGGTCGGCGGTGTCATCTACGTTGCTATCCTCATCATCAACTGGGTCTTTTTCATCCAAGACTTCATATACACCTAATCCATCGTCACTCCATGCCCCTTCTGATTCTTCATCATCTTCTATCACAATTGCCGTAGCTATGAACTCCGGACACTTCAAAAGAGCGTGACATCGCTGAGCAAGATCCTGCAAGAACTTATCAGGAATGGATTTGGAATGACGCGCAAGCGAGCGCGGCTCAGGCTCGGAAGGGTGAGATGACCTAGAACAAGACCCTACTTCTCTAGACCTAATAGACTCTACCTTCCTGGACTCGACGGACCCTACGTCTAACCTAGGAGCGAGGAAATCTAGTGGGAAGGAAGGAGTAGGGGCCTCGTGCCCCTGGGAGGAGGATGGAGACAAGATAGCGTAATCTTCCACCGAAATCTCCGTTTCAAATTTGGCATTTTTTTTGGAGATCAGTGGAGATCATACAGCAAGATGAAGAGGATGGTGGAGGAGGAAGTTGGAGAGGGAAGAGAGATGGGAACAAGACATCGAATAATGGATCCGAAGAGGAGAACCACATTTCTGAAAGATTGGAGGAGGGGGTCCACAGAGTGGAGATATCAATGGGTGGGCATTGCCTACATGCACAAGGTATAATCAACACCTCGGTTGGTAGTTTAGTGAAATATGGATCAATCATGATCGGAGGTGAGCGAGGTGTGGATTCCATCTGCTGGAAGAGAGACATAAGATGGGAGGGAGACCAAGTAAAGATGATGGGTGAGCTTCCCTTTTTCCACGGACGGTCAGCTGGCTTCTTCGGCTTCCACTGCACTAGCCGTACTTCCTGATTCTTTTGGCAATAGTCTTCTTCATAAAACAGTCTTTCGAAGGCTTGGCTATAATCAATCATATCATCAACTGGCCCCTTCAGCAGTAGAGGCGGGCTGGCAACTGTGCAAGCTGTGGTTTTCTTTTCGGACTGTGCTGACTGAGGATTGAATGTACCTGGCTAGAGAGGCCCTCTTATGAAATGCTGACGGTAATCCCAGGTAAGTGGCCCTGAGTCACTCAAAATTGATAATGCGGACTCTCGGTAATCGAGACCCCTTCGGCTCATTTTTCTTCCTTTGGGGACCGGTTTGGTCCGCCCTTGTAATTGTGCACTGAGGCCTCTCCCCGGTTGATAGCCTAATTTTAGTATAATATCCCAGCCCTTGGAATCTCAGATCTGGGGCTTCACTTTAATGTTGACAGGCGTAGTGACGGGCTTGCGTGGTGCATAAGCCCATGGAAAGTCCAGATCCAACACAGAAATAACTGGCCGAGTGCTGGGCCATAGAGCTGGCAAAATCTTCTCCGATATAGCTTTTACTGACTAGACCATGGACAAGTTTTTTACCTTAACCACCCTCCCTTGAAAGGGGAATTTGAGGCATTGATGAGCAGTGGATGGCACGGCGCTAAGAGTATCAATCCACAGACGACCCAAGATAGCCTTGAACATAGGGTCGATGTCCAGCACATAAAATTCAATGGGCATAGTAAGAGGCCCAAGCTCAGCCTGAATGGTGACAACTCCGTGACATGCTCTCCATGAGTTGTCATAAGCTACTATGGTGGTCGGGGTAGGCCGTAGAAGTTCTTCTGATAAATTGCAGGCCCTTAGAGTGCTGAGCGGGAAAACATTGATAGATGCCCCTGTGTCAACTAATGCCGCATCAATGCTGACTTTGTTCAAAATAATAGTAATGCAAAGCGACATCTGCCGAGCTTCCGGAGGTACTAGCTCGTTCTCGGAGAATGTGATTGCTAGTCCCTTGGAAATACTAGCCAATGTTGTAGGTAAACTGTCAGCTGCCACATCTTCACTAACCATCACCTTCTGAAGAAAATTTCTTAGTGCATCTTGGTGAAGGGTAGACCTCTTTATAAGCTCCAGTAGAGATATTTTGACGGGCACCCGATCTAAGTGATGCAACAAATCATATTGGGTACTCGACAGTGGCTCAATGACTTCTTGATCGGCAGCGGGTTGCAAGGGCTGGGGATTGGAAGTAGAAGCATAATTGCGATGAAACAAACGCCCGCTCGGAAGGGCAAAATTCCGTGCCGGCACGGCACCTGATGACAGTAAGATGGGCCCGATGGGATGGATGAGTGGCGTGGAAGAGGGTGTGGGGGAAATAATAGGAGTCGGAGTGGAGGTAACGGGTTGTGGTGAAAGGACAATGGGCGGAGTGTTAGTTGTGGGTACGGTGATGATGGGTGCAGGCGGAGGTGGAGGTGTGAGGGTAAGCGGAGGCGCTGGCGGAGGGCTAGTCGTAGTGATGGTAGCGGGGGTGGCGAGCAATGGGCGAGAGGTTGGTGATGGAGTGGAGGTGAAAGGGGTGGTGGATGGAAAAACAAGTGATCTAGTAGGCGAAGGAGAGTTTTGATATTTAGGCGTAAGGATAGTGGGAGTGGAAGAGGTGTGGTAGTTGTTATGGAGGGCTGAGACTTGTTAGAGCATACCGTCGTCATCTTAAGACCACCGGACGTCAAGAGCCGGGAGTTGAACTACATTAACCTAATCCGGTGCCGGTGGCTGAGGCTGCAGAGCGGGAGGATGATTCGGCATGGGGTTCTGATGGATCCCCAGGTCTTGAACCGGCTACGGTTGTTGCGGTAATGGCTGCTGCTGTGGTGGCGGTGCCTGTTGTTGCTGCACTTGCTGCCTCTGCAGTTGCCTTCTCTTCTCTTTAATCTCCATAATGGCCTTGTGCATCTCGGCCCAATAAATGCGGTGTCCTTCGTGTAGGTCATAGACCAAATCTCTAAACTGAAAGCACCCTTCAATGGTATGCCCCAGCTGCCTATGGAACATACAATACTTTGTTTGATCAACGGCCAGGTTCCAGACGGGCCGTTCTGGAGGAAGTTGGATCGCACTGACTGACATAAGAGCTGAGAATATGTCCGTGAGGGACTCGGGCAAAGGAGGCTATTGGGCTCTCTTGGGCCCCGGGCGCTTGTTGTTGTTGTTGGTGTAGCCGTTGGGTGGAGGGACATTATGGTATTGCGGAGGCTGTGAAGGTTATTGCGAAGCGGGGAAGGCGTTTGGTGGAGCGGCGAATGTAGGGTTTGGTGGAGCGGGTTGAGTGTTTTGTGGAGTGGAGAGTTGGGGAGTGCGGGGGTTTTGCGGAAAGCGGAATGGCGCGAATTGGAAGGGGAAGGTGACGGCTTGCACCTGTTCATTTGTTTGGACCCCCTCAGTGACAGACCCTTGAGGTTTCTTATGGTATTTGGGCTTTTGGGCCTCAAAGAGCGAGTGGATGGGGGAATCTTTGAATTGTGTTTGAATGAAGCGCGCCCGGCTATATAGTTGGTGCATATTTGCTATGTCATTCATTGCCAGAATGTTGTAGAAGGTCGGAGTAGCATTGGAAATCAACAGTTTTACCTTGTCTTCCTCCGGAATGTGGACAGGCACCCTGGCGGCCATCTGCCTCCATCGATCGGCATAAGTAGCGAACTCCTCGTCTGGTTTCATTTTCTCGACCACCAAATCTGTGAAAGAGTATTCTGGGCCGACCCTATCTTGAAACCTCTGGATAAACTTGTCCTTCACTATCTTGAAACTCTCGGCATCTTCTAGTGGAAGAGAGCAGAACCATTCAAGTGCAACCCCATCTAATGATCGGCGGAATAAGTATGCAATAAGGCGATCATCATACTGAAACTGGGCCGATTCATATAAAAAGTCCCTCACATGGATGAAGGGATTGCCGTTCCCGTCATACTTGCGGTAATTGGGGAGCTCAGATTGTGGGGTGAATCGAATATTTTGAAAGCTTGGTACTAGAACGTCTGCCAAGGATTGTGGGCCAACCAGCTTCTGGAGGAAGTCAGGTTGTTGTTGAATGGCGGCCCATTTATCTAACAACTCCTGCTCCCTAGATGGAGTAGGGTTAGTGAAGGAAAGAAGTTGAATCTGAGGAGTAGAAGGATAAACAGAAGGAAGAGGAGGTGGCCCATAAGAAAGATATTGGGCCGAAAGAAGACCCATATTGGTATGCACTTGGGCCGCCCCTTGCTGAGGGCGCATGAAATCAGATGGGCCGACCAGGACTTGCGGCACTGATGGAATAGCCTGATAAGAATCTGCTTGGACCGAAGAAGGAAGGGCAGTCTTTCCTTTATCGAGATTTTGTTGGGCCGAACCAGAAGACTGGCCCTTTTCTAGACTAGATAATTGAATGGCCCTGGACCAGACTAGAGTGAGATCAATTGCAATGGGCTGAATAGTGGGCCCATCAACTCGAGGCTGAACAATGGAAGTATTAGATAGGCCTTGCGTAATCATGGGAGGTGGGGTATTGAGCCCCTACATGGCCTGATAAACAGCCTGAAGTGGGGCCGGATCCAACTGCGCCATCATTTGAAGAATGGAATTGGCGGAAGGAAAAGGAAAGGATTGAATGGGTTGGACGCCCTCCATAGGGATGGAGGACGGGGGATGGATGGACCCCTCTTCAGAATGGAAGGAGATGACCATAGGAGAACCCTCTATAAGCCCTTTAGGAAGAGACTCCTCTTGGGAACGAGGAAGATCAAAAGAAGCCATGGTGGACTCAAAGAGAGGATTGAAGTAGAACTTGGAAAAGGAATTGCCCCTACGTGATGATGCTTCTAGGGATCGGAAGCAACTCCACATGCAACGAAAGACTTTAACAAAATGCAAACAACCAAAACAAACACACAATGAGTGACTTAAACTAGATGATTTTGACAAAGATGTAAGTAAGAAGAAGAAAACACTCAAAGTACACCAAGTTGTCTAAATGATGCTCAAAATTTGTAATTGCTTTCTCCTTTAGAACCTTAGTAGCTTGATTAAAATGTGCCCTCCACAATAGGTTCCTAATAGGACAAAGGGTATAAGGCTTGGTTGACTCTAAGGGTAATCACTCCTTCACTTATGCAATCCTAGACACGGTGTGGGAAAGGTACAATCGGCTCGGCGTCCGTGTGAGAATTCACGGCTCGCGAAGACTTACGGAGGTCCATGATGTGATCTCCTAGTCGGCCCCAAGGAATATGGAGATGAGAGGTTCACACACCAAGGTAGGAGAATGCAATCTAAAGTATGAATATATGAATGAACCTATGTGCACCGGAGTGCATGCAAATTCCAGCCTAAAATCTAGAAATCAAATATGAACACAATGATATGAATATGCCAAACAACTAAGGAGGAGACCAGATAGCACCCCAATATAAAAATCACAGTAGAAACTACAGAAATAAAATGTACCTCGAGATACGTACCTATCACTGGAGTGGCGGTCTGATATAAGAGCGCCAAAGAGATGACACGGTCTAAGAATAGACCGCTCTTATGTTTGTAACGGCTGAAGGTCCGACCGCTAGAATACCCAGAGAACCCAAAACAACAGGAAATAAAGGGGAAAATTCGGGGAAAACACGGCAACTGAGGTAAAAGATGAATAGCAGGTTTAACAGAGATTCAAAGCACGATTGGTACTAGATGTCCCACTGTGATCACCAAAAAATTCTGTTGATTTGTATTGGTTCCTTTCAAATGAATTTGAGCATCAATCATGGAAGTATGAAAAATGAACGATGTGCAATATGCAATCAACCTATGAACATGTGTAACATAAACCTAGGCAATCAGCATGGATTCTAAGCATGGGCATGCCATCTCTATAAGAAATAAGCAAGAGAAAAGGAAAAACATACGCCGGGGCATGGATCAAAGGAGTAAATAAAAACACACACCGTAGGTGTGGGACAAGCAAGCAAAAGTAAGTAAAGAAGAAATATGATGAGAGAGAGAAGACTAATGCCCAAACTAGAAAGATGTGATCACCACCAAAGTATTAAACTAGCCAAAACTAGGATAAATACCTTTGAAATAGGTGGATGCAACACCCGCCCACGGGAGAAAGAAGATTGCACTTCAGCGAATAATGACGGTCGAAGACAGGCACGCCAGATGAAGATGACGGTCTTACGATAAACCGCTAGAGGACTTTAGCGCTCTGATACACAACTGCCAGAGAATCGCAGAAGAGGAACTTTGGGACTTTGATCTCCACTTCTTCCAACTGGCCAGAAGACTTGGGCCTCGTGTTATGGACCTGTAAAACCTGCAAAAACGTGTAGAGACACAGAAAAACACCCAGATCAGCCTTTTGAAGAGTGTAGTAACTATAATGGAAGAAAACTTGAAAACATGCAATTGGAAGGGGAATACCTGGGAGGTTTGTTTTTTAACCCCTGTGGGGCGTTTTAACAGATGGGAGGAGGTTTTAAAATGATGCAGAAGATGAAGAACGTGAGAGAAGAAGAGGAAAGATGCTTTGAATGCTATGAGGGAAAATAAGAACTAAGAACACAATAAAACAATAAAAAAAAATCCTTGGAACTTGATACTCCATGGACTTAAGAAGCAGATGGACGTGGGAAGCAGTTCCCTTTGATTGGTTCTAGCTCCAGGATGCAGCAGCACTTCGACACGAGCTCCAGAAATCTCCTCCTCAAGCCATGAAGTCAAGGGTTCTATTTATAGACGCACAAACTCTAGGTTCGAGTTGGGGAGATAATGGCTCGAAATCAAGCCTGACACCAGATACTCTTTGAAGATAATACTCCCAAGAGTTCATAGAAACAAACATGAGCTTCTAAGGATGAGTATCGAAGGAGAAATCGTCAGATCAAACTCTTAATTCGGCCACCGCGTAGCAAAGAAAGAGCAGTTCTGCTAGAACTCTATGTCTGATATAACGGCCTTACGATAAATCGCCACAAGCATTTAACGGCCAAAGAATGGACCGCCATCCAACGTTATCCAACAAAAGATAAGGTGATGTGACACCACCTTGGGGTGGTAGTCACGAGGTCAATGCACCTTGGACCTATGACTCGCAAGCAAACAACTTTGACGATGAAATTACTCGGGCGAGCTCACTCGCGTAGCGGACACTATTGCCCGTGGGCAAATTGGTGATGGTGGGACGGTCCAAAGTGGGACCTTGATGTTCCAAGGCTTTGCTTCGCTATGGATGACCCCCTAAGGGGCTGGGATATCCAATTTTGTGGGTGGCCAGCACGCCTAAGGCGTGGGTTGTAGGGTCGATCTCACCTCACTCCGCGGTGGCCACTCAATTAGAGGGAAAATTTGGATCGGGCGCTCACTTACCGTCCGATGGAGCTAAAGACAATACTAACTAAGCAAAAGTAAACCAGTGAGGGATGTGTCCCAGAGCTCACCTGATCGGTGTAAGAACACTAATCCCAGCCGAAGACGAGGGCGAGCGGGGAGGCGTGGGCATGCACCCGTACGCCGCGTCGGTGTAGCTTCGGATGGCGACCTGCTAATACATGCACTACGCCCCTTGCAAGGGGGTTGGAATAGGGGTGGGGAATTAGATTACAACAAAAATATACCTCCACACAGGGAGGGGTGCTCAACCGGCCAGGCGAAGAGGGGAAAAGCCGAACTAGAACCTAAACGGACGGCGGATGTCGGTTCTACCCGCTCGCTGGAACAGGGGACAGACAGGTGGTGTTGCTATCGCTGCAGTCGCTCCCAAGCTCCACTGTCGACGAGACTAGTGGAAAAAGTTCCTGGGTTGGCCGAGGAGGATGTCTGAATTTTTGTAGGAATTCTAGTGGCCGGTGTTAGTCGGGGCGGGGCTGTGAGCAGAGACTCTATTCTTTGGTTCTGACTATCTCAGCGCCAATGTAGCAGGAAGAAGTGGTCACCACGGGTGCTGCTGAACTCTGATTCAAGCGTGGCTGGAGTTGTTGGAATCGTTGTGGAGTCCTCTTCGAAACGAGACCCGGGGAAGAAAAATGAGAAAACATAGCTCCAGATGCCGAATGGGGAGCCGCTTCTTATTACTTTAAGGCAACTCATTGTAGAAGATCTCAGCCAAGCCTCGTTGCCAGATCTTCATGAGGTTGGCCGTGGGAGACTCGGCAACTGGCTTCTGGCTGACTGCCTGAGAGTAACTGTGCAGTCTGAGGAGATTGGCCCCTCTGGACAGTCCCGAAGTCGGATGTCGGTGAGACCACCACGCCTGGAAAGATGCTTCGAAGAGCTTTCCAGAAATGTAAGGCTTGCCACTAGGAGATGCATGATGGAGATGTGGCCGGCTTTACAACTGGGTGCTCCTTTGTGGCTTGCTGACTGGGAACTGCAGGTTGAAGAAGATAGGGTGGAAATGGTGTAGATGAGAGGGGGAAATAGAGAGGATGGGTGTGGGGGCGAGCCCTGACTGTTAGGGGGGTCAATGGGGGGTCTATCTAGGCTAGGAAAGGGGGAAAATGGGGCTGGGTGAGAGAGGAGTTGCGAATTTGGGATGGGTGGGAGAGAGGGAATAAGAGATCTCTCTCCTAGGTTTGAAAATGGACTAATGGGGTGTTAATGGGGGCTTTGGGGATGGGAAGGGTTGTGTTGGGGAAGGAAAGGGTGCTTGGGGAGTGGGGAATTCTCCCTTGGGGGATGAGAGGGGTGCTTCGGGAAGGGGAATGGGTGGTTGGTGGTTGGGAGGTGGGGTGAGGATTGGTGAAGAATCTCTTGGGGTTGGGGTGGAGTAATGGAGGAGTGTGGGGACTTGGGAGAGAGTTATTAGGGGAGGGGAAGTGAGAGAAAGTGGTTGGGAGGGGGAGAAGAGAGAGAATGGGGTGAACCCCTTAGAGAGAGAGAGAGGGTGAAGAGAAATTTTGGTGAAGGAGAGAAAGACTTGAGATTTTCTTCTATTCAAATGATTCATCAAAAGTTGTTACATATGAGGGGAGTGGGGGCCTATTTATAGGCTTACATAATTCCATATGACCAAACTAACCTTGACCAAATGCACTAATGACAAGACAAGTCCAAGGGAGGGGCGCCCCTGGGCCTAGCCCACTAGTTGGGCCCAATTGACTATCAAACTGACCCATTAACCTATTAACTTACTCAAATAAAGCAAGATTACACATCTATGACTCAAATAAAATGAAAATTACATTCTACTGCTCAAAATTAAGTGATGGAGATGATGATGCGCCGATGGCGAGCAACCGGAGTCTTGAAAAAGATACAGTGGCTGGGGATGTCCCCATCATACCCCCGGGGTGGGGATAACTCGACCCCGTCGAGTGTGGGTCCACCGGGGTAGCAGTACACCAAAGCGAATCCGGGCGAAGAACGTCTTCCCAACTCAACCCTGCATCCGTAGCTGAGGGATGGCTCTTCCACTTCTCAGGATAGCACGGGCACACCTTCTTTCTGGCGATGGTACCTTGCTTATCCAGTATTGCCTTCATGCACTCACGTTGGGCTCTCGGGCTGATATGTGGAGGCTCTCCGGTGGTGTCACTCACAAAGGTAAGTGTAGGATCGAGATGCTTACTATGTTCCACCGCGGGGCCCTCATAGGGTGCTAGATCCGCCACATGAAAAGTCGGGTGTATCCCAGAATCCTTTGGTAAGTTTAGACCAAAAGCATGTTTGCCAATGCCACTCAGAACTCAGGAAGGTCCAAGTCCTTATGCCCTCAATTTGGATGTGACCCAGAGGTAGAGCCACTCCAATATCATCATCACCAATTATGCCTTCTTGGGGTACCAAGTGGCGCTTACAAGCTTTTGTCCACCTTGTGTAAATCTCACCGCCGTTGCTTGGTGCTTACTTAGACGCTCATGCCATGTACTATGATGCAGTGTGAGTGGGAGATGTGTGGTATGCAAAGGTGGCCCAGGACAACCGCATATAGACCTATCGTGCATTGATGCCATGTGGACTTTGATGAACTTAGGTGGACCGGGGCAGCCACAAGTGGCCCTATCATGCATGGACTTTATAACAATGGTTGGAGGGCTGGGACTTCCATAGGGGAATCGATTATGCATGGGTATAGCAAATGTCGGGGGTCCCAGACATTCGTGAATGCTCCGAACATGCTTAAGACCCATTGATGACTGAAGGTGGACCATTACATCCGAATATGGACCACTCATGCTTCCTTCTTGACATGTGGGTGATATGAATGAATGGACCCAACATAGTGTTCAATCCAAGTGGTGTGTTGTGCCAAGACTTATGCACACCTATCCCAAAGATGATTTCGATGTGTATAGGTGTGGGACGGCCTTTGAATTTCCATGTGAAGGGGTCGAAGGGATCTAGGAAGGTGGGCATTATGGAGAAAAGCTCTTCCTTGCTTCCTAGGCATATGTTGCTTATGGCGATGGTTCCCTTGGTGTGGCCTGAGTCTTGGAAGAGGTGGACTTGGTCCAACATGGTTGGTTGGGGTAGAGAAAGGTGGGTTGTGGGTAAGGTGGGTGGGTCACATGGGTAACTAGGCTACCATTGGAAGGGATCAAAGGGGTCATAGATTGGGCTTACTAGAGGAAGGAACTCTATGTCCACAAGTTCCATACATGGTGGGTCATGCTCCTCTAATGAAATAATTGGGCCGAAGTTCATGGGAGGTAGATCGGCCATGAGGGGAGGGCTTGGCTTTCTACCCGAGATAAGAAGCTCCAATTTGAGGAGGAGGTCGGGCTCATCAGGTGCAGGGAGGAATAATAGAAGGTCACTAGTGTAGCAACCAATGGTGCATATTGAGGTGATAGACCCATCACATAGGTGTAGGAGGTCAAGGCTCCTAGGTTGTTTGGTTATGGGGGTCAACATGCTAGTCAACTCTAATTGCCATGTTAAGCCCTTGAGAAGGTCCCCTAGTGTCTCCACTTGGTAAGATGATTGGATGGTGGTGTGATAGGAGATGAAGGGCACTATGGGGAGGTGTCGCTCCAAGGAAGGGTGGGCCATGATCGGGTGAGCTGGATTCTCCTTTAACAATCTAGCCAGGGACCCACTTATGATGAGTTCACTCCCAACTAAAGAAGAGGGCATAGAGTGAAGATCATAATGCGAGGCTTTATCCTCGTCTTGGGCATGTGTTTCTTTCAAAGTGGGGGTAGGACCCGGGCTGTTCACAACTATGGGGTCGGGTGTCGGGATTATGGGTTCCTCTACCAAGGAGGTGAGAAGGTCCTTTGTAGGTGGGGTGATGAAGATCGGTGCATGGTGCATCCGGGGTGGTGAACGAGGTCGGACTTGGGTTTGGGTTGGGAGTAGTGGATGTAGTGCCCCAGAATTTATGTAATAATTTCTGGATTATTTATAGAATTTTTTGGAATTTATTAGGAATTTATAAAGGCTAAATAGATTTATAAATAGATTATTGGATTAATAAGTCATTATAAGGCCCAATTGTGTCAAATAATCAATCTAGCATATTTAAATAAAATCCAAAAGGTCTAAGGACCAAGCCCATTAAGTTTGGCCCATATTCTAGAAGGTTATTTAGCCTATTTACAGATAAATACTATTTTTATAGATAATAAAATAGATAATTAACAAAAGAGTTTGAGTTATGTTGAAGTCTGTGCACGTTGGATGTAGCGGTCTATCGTGCGACCGCCACAGCCATGTAATGCACCAGTCTTGATACGTTACACCCTGTCAGTTCCGTGAATAGAAGAACGAGTAGAAAGATTGGATCTTTGGGATCCTATCTACAAGAGACCTAATTGGGAGAACTTGTAAGGTTACTAAGGACTCTTAGGGATCAGGTTCTGGCAAATTAAGGACTCTAGAATCGATCTAATCCTCAAACCCTAGCCAAAACCCTATAAATAGGACCCAGTTCTGAACTGAGCGACCCTTACTTTTGGCTCGTGAAGAAACAAGATAAGGAGTCATAATTTTGGGTAAGTTCTTTACAAGATCTTGTTTAGTATACTTTAGACTAATAGTTCTCCAAATTTCATGCTAGGAGATCAAGTAACCAAGGAGATTGAAGCTTCCAAAGTTGCTGGTTCGACCATAAAAATCTAGGAAACTAAACGTAAGACCCCTGAAGATCAAGAGATTAGGACGTCTAAACGATATAATTAGGGCTCAATTCCTTATAACTTTTTGTTCACCTTAGTTTCATCTTCTTACTCTCAAAATTTCACATCTTTAGGTCAAGAGGTCGTGGAGTTAGAGCAGCAGGAAATTGCTGGAAAATCATTGGAAGAGGAGAACTAGGGCACGATTTTCAGACTCAAATTAGAAGCTTAAAGACTAGTTAAGAGGTAGGTCATCTCATGATTAACAAAAATATCTTGTTAGGGATAAAAGCCCTCTGGTTTGGATTGATTTCATGCATGATAGATAATAAATTTCATGTTTTAATAGTTCTATACATACATGCGTCTCTTAGCCCTAAATAGAAAATAAAAGATATTATCTTGTCTATTCACTAAAACCCATGCATGTAGCTGGCCTATACTTCATTTATCATGACTAGAACAGTTGTAGTATTTTGATTTCCAAGCATATTATGTTTTCATAAACCTTTACTTTATTTTACTGTCAGTAGACGACCTGACGCATCAAGGTAAGACTATCACAATGATCTAACGATCTTACGATAAACCGTCACAACTTCTGTTGTATCTTAATTACTTTGTGGTCTCTGATGCATCTTAATAGGAGCGTTAAACTACTGTAACGGCCCGATGATAAACCGTCACAAGACTGTAACGCGCCTATCGTAGACCGTCAGACACTGTGTTCTGTCAGCCCGAGACAGAATGATAACCAGTTAAAGTTTACCTATAAATAAGCTTAGATAACTAAGTTTGGACTTGCTATCATGACTCTAAGTTTAGTTATTGATTCATAATCGAAAGTGCATGATTAAGGTGTCTTAAGTTATTTTAAGTTATTTTAATTTCATGTGCCATAATTCTATAGTTTCGTATCTAAATCAAGGTTTCAAAGATGTATTGACGAAGTTTATTATGGTTTCTCGTTGCTACACATTCTCTCTCTATCTATAAAGTAATTTCTTTAAGTACATGGCACATATTCCGGTATGTTGTCCATTAGTTTACACTTTGCACTATAGGAACGTTATTCTTGGACATGAGGACCTCTCTATTGACTATTCCTTCCAATGGACTAGTGAATCTTATTTCAAGGCCTCCGTAATTCTCTACGAGCCTGGGATTACCACTAGGACGCCGAGTTGGTTGTACCATTAAAACTCATTTAGTAGATTACACTATTGATGTTTCTGGTTCTAGCAATGTAACGGATCTATAATGGACCGCTAGGAGCATCTAACGGCCCGATATACGACCGTCACATTTCGCTAAGTTTATTTTGCTATTTCTGGATTCAGACTAATGTAACGGCCCACTACTGGTGCGTCACGTGAACGTAACGGCCCAGTACAAGACCGTCACATTGAACTAAGTCTACTTTCTTCGTTCGGGATTCAGACCATTATAATGATAGGTTCGGTGCGGTGGATTCAGAGGGGGGTGAATGAATCCCACCCTTAAAAAATTTTGCTCAAACAATATTGCGGAAATAAAACTCAGATGGCTAAAGCAATTGAGTAAATATGTATAGCGTGCCTAAACAATCATCTAGCGGAAGCAAAGGACAGCAAACAACCCACTGCATAGATGATTTTTTAGGTGGTTCGGTCCACAGACCTACGTCCACCCCTCACTCCAAACCGGAGTGAGGCTTCCACTAGCAACAGCTAGAACCGCAGACTCAGTCTGCAAACAAACGCTGCCTAACAGCTTGACCAGGGGAACAACCTCCCCTCTTCCTCCAACCCGGAGGGAAACCACTAGTGACACACAGTCACTAGCAAACCAGAGACCGAAGTCTCTCTTCCTCCAGACCAGGAGGGAACCCACAGGTAGGAACCACTACCTGCAAACCCGGAGTCAGAGACTCCCTTCCTCTGAACCCCAGAGGGAACCACTAGTGACACACAGTCACCAGCAAACCGGAGAACAGATCTCCCTTCCTCCAAACTGGAGGGGAACCACCAGTGACACCCAATCACTGGCAACCAGAGACGCAAGTCTCTCTTCCTCCAAACAGGAGAGAACCCGACCTCAAACCAGAGGATCGGAAGAACAAACGTGATCTGTTAAAAAGAAAAACAATAAATGATCAAAACTCAGTGACTGAAAGCTGGAAAATGAGATGGACAATGTAGCTCTCGCAGGAGCAAACTGGATTGGATCTGATCCAAAGTCCAGTGATGACAATGAAGCTTCTCTGCTCTCCTCTTCTCTTCTCAATCTCTGGATCTCTCTTTCTCTTTCCTTCTCGAGCTCTCTTCTATCTCTGCTGTTCTCACTTTTTCCGTTTCTGCTGGCTCACTTGATCTTTTCTTCTCTGCTGCACTTCTTCCTGCTTCACGCTTACTTCTGCTACTCTCACTTGCTTTTCTATCTGTTGTGCTTTCACTCGAAGGAGAAGCTTCCTCTTTATAGCAGGAAGGTAGGCGTGTGACTCCCACGAATTCCTGCCCTAACACATTGGCCGCGTGGCAGCATCTCTGTATGCAGGATGACACGTGTCACGATCCTGAGCCATCTCCATTCTTGGATCACGAGACTTCATTAATCTTTGCAAAGAGTCCCTGTCAGTCAGTCGAAGAGAATTATCAGTTTAAGACTATAGGACCTTGTACAGACTCTGTAGGGTGTAATGCAGTGTGTAGACTTTGCAATGTATAGACTTTGCAATGCGACAGCAATGTATAGACTTTGCATATGCATGAGACGCCAAGTGTATAGACTATACTGATGATGTGCAGACTTAAATGCATGAAGCACATGATGAAATGTACAGACTTGCCAAGGGAGTGATGCATGAGCAGGCAACAATGTATAGACTTGGAATATGAATCCTTGGACATACCTTCAACGAGTGTGCAGACTTGAGTGTATGTGATGCAGATAGAAAGAGTGTATAGACTTGAAGTGTATGGACTTGTGTGTGCGTGCAACAACAGTGACGATGTACATACTTGCCACTTGAAGTGTGTATAGACTTCACCGAAGAGTATTCAGACATTTAGGGATGTAGTGTAGACTGCATTTAACAAAGTGTGTACATTGAAGATGAATGCATCAAGTAAAGTATGTACATTAGAAATGGATGCACGGACTTAATGATGCAACTATGCATAGATTGCAACGAATGTATAGACTTCGTGGAAGTGCTTGCACTAAGGCAATGTATGGACTTTGAAATCATGAGACGCTGAGTGAGACGGATGGATGTACAGACTTTGAACGTGTGTGTGCTAGACAATGTATAGACTTGATAGCATGAGACGCTGAATGAGGTGGTCGGATGTACAGACTTTGAAAGATGATGCATGCACAAGACAACGATGTACAGACTTTGCCTGTATACAATGTATAAACTTGATCGATGATGCCTGCACAAGCCACAACGATGTATAGACTTGATGAACGATGCAAAAGACTCTGTACAGACTTGGCCAATGTACAGACTTAACAGGATAGCATGATGGCGAGTGTGTAGACTTCATCTAACAAGGTTCAGGCATGCTGTCAACTCTGTACAGACTTTAGATGCATGCATGCGATAACAATGTATAGACTTGCACGAGCATGAACAAGTGGCGATGTACAGACTTGAGATCAATGGATGCACTGGCTATATAGACTTGCATATGCATGGAGAGGCAAGGCAATGTATAGACTTGAACGCGTGCATGCTATGCGATGTATAGACTTGGATGTGCTACAAAGGCTGTACAGACTTCAATGCTCCATGCACAAAGACGCTAAGTGAGACGATGATGCTGTACAGACTTTGAGAGACGATGCATGATGGACGATGCATGCACAAGGAATGTACAGACTTGAAGAAATGCATGCAACACACAGGCTGTACAGACTTGGTCCGATGTACAGACTTGCTCGATGTACAGAGTTCGCCGATGTATACACTTGGTGAGCGCCAAGACGGTGTACAGACTTTATGACTGATGCAATGAAACACAGGAGGATGTACAGACTTACAGGCACAATGAACATGGACCGATGCAGTGAATGCATATAGCAGATATGAACTGATGCAATGTATGCAGGAGAACTAACAGAGCAGTCTATTTACCAATGCAGAGATAGACAGTGCAATGAGGTGAATGTGCCCACTCTCAAATCAATCAATCAATCATGCTCATATAGCATGCTGACATCAAAACAATTCATACTCATAGTGCAACACAATTCATACTCATGGTGCTTGCTGACATCAAAACCATAGGGGCACAACAATCTCCCCCTTTTTGATGGTGGCAACACTATGAGTCACTATATGAATGACTATGAATGACTATGAGACATGCTGACATGCAGACATGCAGACATGCAGAACCAAACCAAAACTATTCTCTCCCTTTGACTTCATCAAAAAGAGAAAAGTTTGAGAGAGAAAAATTAAGCATGTATGAAAATATTGATAAAACATCTCCCCCTTTGACAAATGAAGGCACATAAGAGCTATTTCCCCCCCCAAAAAAAATATGCAGGATGAGCACTAGAGGAATAAAATGTAAGAACTCCCCCTATCAACATGAATGAGTTCAGGTGAACCAAAAGCAATCTGAAATTGAATTCCAACAACAAGATATTGATTGGATTACCAAAGAGTAGATGAGAGAGAAAGAGTTTCAATGGGATACCAAATCCATAAATCTTGATAAGCAAATGTTAGACTCTTCTATTATACCAGATTATGAATGAGTCTAAACTTACCAGCATGATTTAAGAATGATATATACAAAGTTTTTCAGGAAAATTCAATACTCATTTCTGAAACACCTTTTAATAGAGATGAACCAATTGCACATATGACACACATATTTGACCTCCTTCTATCTTACTCAATCAATTTTAATGACTTCTTTAGAAGTTACACAAGATAGTATTGAGATTAGATATATATGAGTGTATCTGAAATTTCTTTGATTATACTTATTTTTCAGAATTTTTCTATTGATCATCACTTATTTTCCTGAGCAATCTTAGTTGATAAACACCTTTTTACATGAGGCACAACATGTCTCAGGTGAAGTGACCCAGTTACTCAGTGTGATAACTGTATTGCCTCTTAGTTATGAGAACATAGTTAGCAATAGAAGTGTCTTTTTACATGAGGAGACACCTTGGTTAGAGGCAGGAATCCCCAGTTACTCAACACAATTATGCCATTGCTCTATCAGATTTCTCAATTTTTTTTTTTACCAGAGATAACTATGGCACTTCATGACACGGGTTTACACTATTTCTTTGATAGATAACCCAGTTTCTCTGTGATCAAAGTCATTGCTCTGACTTCATTTTCTTTCAAATGTTTTCGGACAATGCTCAGTACACTGATATGTTTAAAAACAATACTTACTACATGTATCTTAACCAAAGAAGACCATTTGATTAAAATTTCAGAGTTCAAAGGTTTTTGTATGAGGTTACATGAGACAATTGGTTAAGATTTATTAAAAATGATGGTTCAGACATTTTCAAGTTTTTTAAATCAAAACTTGATGAATACATTAGACTTAAATCAATTTGATTTATCAGACATTCTTAAACCTGTATAATAGAAGAGTCTTCTTTTCAGAATATGTCGGATTTATGATTAGGGTACACAGATTGAAATTTTTCCAAATTCAGATAAATCAAAATGGCAATGCAGCAAGATGTGAGCATTAAAGCAGTGCAGTTCAGAAACCAATGTTAAAGACTGGAATTCATACAGATTATCTTGACAGATATTGACAAGGAGGTATTCAAGCAAAGCTCTCCTTTAGCAATTTAAGGAGTATCAGATGTAGATTTCAGCTTCAAGAAAGTTGAGAGTTCAGTTGATTAAAGAGCAATCACTAACACACAAGAGTAGGAAGATGATTTAAATGACTGAACAGGGAGTGTTCAGTTTATGAAAAACTGATAAATTTAAAATACTCCCCCTGTCTAGATGCAATGAGTCATTTCTTTTTAGATTTTTTAAATTTGATGATATGCAATAGATTGCTCTACATGCATGCATATGTAATGGCTCTCCTAGTGATATTTCCTGAACATGAATATGTAATGCATTCAGCAAATGAGATTATCATGATATGCAAACATCAGTCAAACTCCCCCTGACAAAGTGCATGATATACAATTAAAGCACTGAATTATCTTATATGTCATGAAGACAATGCATGAGTCTAGGCAGACTCCCCCTTATATTGTGCAATGTTTGCAATGAAGGCTTAACAAATGATTTGTGACTCAAGCTTATTCAGACTGCCCTATAAAGTGATATGACCCATGGTACTAGACGGAGAACTTGGTCTAAAAGACCATCTCACACATAGTAAGAACCATCAGGCATATTTTACCTACCTTTTAGTAGCTTACCATTTGATATACCATGGTGGTCATGCATGATAATGCAATACCAATAGTCCTAAGTGCATCAGATTTTTCAATGGCTGCATATGCAAATTCAGACTGTCATTAAAACGTAAATCATGTGAAATTCAGATGTTTGTAGAGAATTCTTAATCAGGCAATGTCCATCAACAGTGATGAGTGCAAAACATAAGCTTCAGATGAGGAGAGTTCAGAGAATTCAAATATGACAATGCAGATGATGAATGAATATGCAAAAACAGATTTAACATGCTATGCAGTAATTCTTAAGAATATGAAGTGCAAGGAATTTACCTGAAAAGTTCAGAAAGGGGTTTTCATTCTTGAGTGCCTTGGAATATTACCCCTTTTATTCTTCAGCCCCCAAGGCACACCTACAAAACAATGTTCACTTTGCACAAATAGGTACCCAAGAGGTCTTGGGTCCTGAATTCACAGTGACACCTTTGGCAGGTGTTCTAAACAATTTTTTAGCATGAAGGTCATCAGATCTCATCAAGTAGCAATTATTCATTGAATGACCTATTTGACCACAGTAATGACATGATGCAGCAGATTTCAAATTCTTTTTCTATTTACTAAAACTAGCCAGCCAACAATCAACAGCTCTATGGCCTGGCTTCCCACAGTTATAGCATGAAAAAATAGATTTTAGGTTCTTTTTATGCACATCATTATGAACATGAATTTCATGTGCATTGGCATGGAAATTTCTGTTATTTGCATGACCAAATTGTTTTCCATAATCAAAACATTCAAAGTTTTTCTTTTTAAAAACAACTTTGTTCTTTCTGAGAGCATTTGTATTTGCAGGGAATTTAAACTCTTCAGAAATGAAACTTTTCCCTTGAGCATGCCAACAGTCCTTGACTGTGTGGCCATGCTTTCCACAATGAAAACATGCAATCTGACTACCTCTAGATCCCTTCCTGAACCAGCAATTCGAAGCTTGATGGCCCAATTTCCCACAATAAAAATATTGAATCTTTTTGTTCTGAGCAGAAACTTGTTTCCTAGCATGCTTTCTGTTGTCTTGTTTCAAAATAAAACAATTATTCATAATGTGGCCAACCCTACCACAGTAATGACATGAATTCTTATTTTTATGTGCATGTGTATGTGTATTCGTGTCAAGCACAGATTGTACTTTCTCAACATACTTAAAATCAGTCTTTTTCTTGATGTTTTCAACCCCTTTGGATTTCTTAATTTGTTTCTGGGATTTCTGCACAATGGGCTGCTTGTTCTGAGATGTGGTAGCAACACATGAAGCTTTTACAAATGAAGTCATCAACATGCTCTGAAGCTCTTTCTTGTTAACATTATTGTAGCCCAGCCCTTCCTTCCTAGGGTTGATTTTTACACCTAGTAGCTTGTCTAGGTTTTTCTGCCCACCTACGAATTTTGATAAGGATTCTTTCAGATCCTTGATTTCATTTTCAAGAGTAACGATGAGCAATTCAGAATTAGCATTTTCCTTCTCACTCCTGTTGAGTGTTTCACTTAAAGTGACATTGACATTTTTAAGATTTTCTATTTCAGCTTTGAGCTTTTCCACTTGTTCTGAATTATCGGACACCACACATTTACCTTTTTCAAATGTCAGCAACCTATCTGATAGAGTGGTGTTTAAATGTTTCAGTGTGTTGATTTCCTCTTTCAATTTACTGTTTTGCTCTAGGATTTCATCATTAACCACCCAATCATCTGAGGAAAACTTACATTCATAAAACATGTCCTGTTGTTTCTCAGATTGAGGTTTGTTGATATTTTTCTGAAGCTCTAGATTCATTGCTTTTTCAGCCTCCAATTTCTCAGAAATCAGTCTATTTTCTTTTTCAAGATTCATTGATTTGTGTTCAAATTCTTTGGACTGATTTTTGAGTTTTTCGTTTTCAGATTTCAATTCTAGCAATGATTTATTTTCTTCTTTCAGAGATTTGATTAAATCCTTTTGAAGATTATCATCAGAATCAAGATCATTTATCAAGTCTCTTAAAACTGCACATGTATTGCAAGAATCTTTTTCTTTAATGAGTTTATTTCTTAAACTCTCATTTTCAGATTTCAAACAGTTCATTTCATTCCTTTCTCAACTCATGTCTGACTTTAGATTTTCATTTTCAACTTTCAGACTTCTGACCTGATACAACATTTCTTTTCTTAATTTCTTCTTCTCAGATTTAACTTTATCATATTTCTCAATCAAATTCTCATTCAACATAATAATACTTTCCAGAGAAAAATTATCAGTGTCAGAGTTTACCTGTGACGAAGTATCCTCCACATAATCTTCATCTTCTTCTTCATTTTGGCTGCCCATCAAGCATTGATCCTCTTTCTCCCCATTTGTAGCAGCTATTCTATCCAATATTTCCTTTCCCGAAGTGCACCTGAGAACAAAAGGAAATCTATCAGTATTAACTACAGCTTTCACAATTTTAAGAACTGTGAGATTATCACGGTTCTTTACACTGTCCTCTCTAGACCACTTGGTCGCATCAAGAGGTAATTGGTGTGGGCCTTCTGAAACCAAACTCCATAGATTAGGGTCAATGGAATTCATATGAACAAATAGGCCGCCTAACCAATTGCTGAAATCAGAACCATCAAACACAAACGGAGGGGCCATTTAAACCAGATTGCAAATAGGTTCAACGCACAAGACAATCGATAGGTAATGCACCAAAAGCAATAAAGCACCGAAGATAGCAGGAACCTCTGCAGATCGTTGGATTTGGTAGCACAAAGAACCTGGCTCTGATACCAATTGATAGGTTCGGTGCGGTGGATTTAGAGGGGGGTGAATGAATCCCACCCTTAAAAAATTTCACTCAAACAATATTGCGGAAACAAAACTCAGATGGCTTAAGCAATTGAGCAAATATGTATAGCGCGCCTAAACAATCATCTAGCGGAAGCAAAGGACAGCAAACAACCCACTGCATAGATGATTTTTTAGGTGGTTCGGTCCACAGACCTACGTCCACCCCTCACTCCAAATCGGAGTGAGGCTTCCACTAGCAACAGCTAGAACCGCAGACTCAGTCTGCAAACAAATGCTGCCTAACAGCTTGACCAGGGGAACAACCTCCCCTCTTCCTCCAACCCGGAGGGAAACCACTAGTGACACACAGTCACTAGCAAACCAGAGACCGAAGTCTCTCTTCCTCTAGACCAGGAGGGAACCCACAGGTAGCAACCACTACCTGCAAACCCGGAGTCAGAGACTCCCTTCCTCTGAACCCCAGAGGGAACCACTAGTGACACACAGTCACCAGCAAACCGGAGAACAGATCTCCCTTCCTCCAAACCGGAGGGGAACCACCAGTGACACCCAGTCACTGGCAACCATAGACGCAAGTCTCTCTTCCTCCAAACAGGAGGGAACCCGACCTCAAACCAGAGGATCGAAAGAACAAACGTGATCAGTTTAAAAGAAAAACAATTAATGATCAAAACTCAGTGACTGAAAGCTAGAAAATGAGATGGACAATGTAGCTCTCGTAGGAGCAAACTGGATTGGATCTGATCCAAAGTCCAGTGATGACAATGAAGCTTCTCTGCTCTGCTCTTCTCTTCTCAATCTCTGGATCTCTCTTTCTCTTTCCTTCTCGAGCTCTCTTCTATCTCTGCTATTCTCACTTTTTCCTCTTCTGCTATCTCACTTGATCTTTTTTTCTCTGCTGCACTTCTTCCTGCTTCACGCTTACTTCTACTACTCTCACTTGCTTTTCTATTTGTTGTGCTTTCACTCGAAGGAGAAGCTTCCTCTTTATAGCAGGAAGGTGGGCGTGTGACTCCCACGAATTCCTGCCCTAACACATTGGCCGTGTGATAGCATCTCCATCTGCAGGATGACACGTGTCACGATCCTGAGCCATCTCCATTCTTGGATCACGAGACTTCATTATTCTTTGCAAAGAGTCCCTGTTAGTCAGTCGAAGAGAATTATCAGTTTAAGACTGTAGGACCTTGTACAGACTCTGTAGGGTGTAATGCAGTGTGTAGACTTTGTAATGTATAGACTTTGCAATGCGACATCAATGTATAGACTTTGCATATGCATGAGACGCCAAGTGTATAGACTATACTGATGATGTGCAGACTTAAATGCATGAAGCACATGATGGAATGTATAGACTTGCCAAGGGAGTGATGCATGAGCGGGCGACAATGTATAGACTTGGAATATGAATCCTTGGACATACCTTCAACGAGTGTGCAGACTTGAGTGTATGTGATGCAGACACAAAGAGTGTATAGACTTGAAGTGTATGGACTTGTGTGTGCGTGCAACAACAGTGACGATGTACATACTTGCCACTTGAAGTGTGTACAGACTTCACCGAAGAGTATTCAGACATTTAGGGATGTAGTGTAGACTGCATTTAACAAAGTGTGTACATTGAAGATGAATGCATCAAGCAAAGTATGTACATTAGAAATGGATGCACGGACTTAATGATGCAACTATGCACCGACTGCAACGAATGTATAGACTTCATGGAAGTGCTTGCACTAAGACATTGTATTGACTTTGAAATGATGAGACGCTGAGTGAGACGGATGGATGTACAGACTTTGAACGTGTGTGTGCTAGACAATGTATAGACTTGATAGCATGAGACGCTGAATGAGGTGGTCGGATGTACAGACTTTGAAAGACGATGCATGCACAAGCCAACGATGTACAGACTTTGCCAATGTATAGACTTTGCCTGCATGCAATGTATAGACTTGATAGATGATGCATGCACAAGCCACAATGATGTATAGACTTGATGAACGATGCAAAAGACTCTGTACAGACTTGGCCAATGTACAGACTTAGCAGGATAGCATGATGGCGAGTGTGTAGACTTCTTCTAACAAGGTTCAGGCATGATGTCAACTCTGTACTGACTTTAGATGCATGCATGCGACTGCAATGTATAGACTTGCACGAGCATGAACAAGTGGCGATGTACACAATTGAGATCAATGGATGCACTGGCTATATAGACTTGCATATGCATGGAGAGGCAAGGCAATGTATAGACTTGAACGCGTGCATGCTATGCAATGTATAGACTTGGATGTGCTGCAAAGGCTGTACAGACTTTAATGCTCCATGCACAAAGACGCTAAGTGAGACAATGATGGTGTACAGACTTTGAGAGATGATGCATGATGGACAATGCATGCACAAGGAATGTACAGACTTGAAGAAATGCATGCAACACATAGGCTGTACAGACTTGGTCCGATGTACAGACTTGCTCGATGTACAGACTTTGCCGATGTATACACTTGGTGAGTGCCAAGACGGTGTACAGACTTTATGACTGATGCAATGAAACACCGGAGGATGTACAGACTTACAGGCACAATGAACATGGACCGATGCAGTGAATGCATATAGCAGATATGAACTGATGCAATGTATGCAAAAGAACTAACAGAGCAGTCTATTTACCAATGCAAAGACAGACAATGCAATGAGGTGAATGTGCCTACTCTCAAATCAATCAATCAATCAATCATGCTCATATAGCATGCTGACATCAAAACAATTCATACTCATAGTGCAACATAATTCATACTCATAGTGCTTGCTGACATCAAAACCATAGGGGCACAACATATAACGGCCCAATCCTGGAGCGTCACATAAGTGTAACGGCCCAATACTTGACCGTCACAATGCTTGAGCTAGTTAACCCGAGGTTTGACCCAAGGGTTGATATTCTAAAGTTCCTAGATGGCTTGATAATGGTCTAGGACTTATCATATTGATCAAGAAACTTAATATAATGAATGGAAGTTAAAGAAATGTACCGTTATGCTACCGATTTATTTCCATGAGCATAACCTTGTTTAAGTCATTCTTGACTCTCGCATTATTAAATTGAAGCGTTCATTCGTCGAATAGTGTTATCATGAACTTATTAAATTGTACATTCTTGGCCATACTTTATTGTTACATGCGTGGACGTAGCTTGATTTATACTTGAATATGCGATCGAGCACTGATTGTGTTCAAGGGCTCTATGCTAGTCCCCTCGGCTGATTGCCGAAAACATACTATTATAAACCATGGGGTATGATGCTACTGGCGTCGCATTGCGCTGGTTGTACTTTCTCTATAAATAAGTGAAGATCCACGATACGGCACGACATGACTTTCTTGCTTGATATTCCACAGAAATTCATGAAGTACTTGCTCATAAGCAAAAGATACTGGAGTGATGATTATGTGGCATTGCTAGTACATTCTTGATACATTCTTATTCATGAAAGGCCAATAACATGTTCTTGTTACATTCTTGCTAGTTCATTCTTGCTCTCATTCTATCTTACATGATCATCTTGTTACTTTGGTTTAACCACGTGATTGATCACATTTACATGATTTTACCTTATTTATTTAGAGCTAAAATGTTAATTACTTTAATGATGCCTTCATGTTGATGCGAAGATGCCTACTGGGCAAGTGTGCCCATTACCTATTCCCATTCTTTTCAGAAAATGAAAGTGATTCGAACTCGGATTCGGGGTATACAAGTAGCGGGTCCGAGAGTGAATGAAAGTGTTGTCAAGATGAGAGTGAACACTTAGGAAAGTCTATATTGTTTAGATCGAGTCTCTGTAATTTTCCTATTTCTTGAGTCTGATAGGTTGAAAGAAGTTGAAAGTTGTTGTATTTGAATATTGATTATCAATGAAATAAGTTGGAGTTTGATTAAAATAATGTGCAATTGCATTTATGTGTGTGATTGTCTCGCGCTCTGATCATTCTTGCTTGCAAGAGGCTTACCATGCCGACTGTTTCCGTTTCTCGAGCGAGTCTTCCGCTGTCATAAAGGCTTGGGGCGTGACAGTTAAGTTGGTATCAGAGCCTAAGTCTCAGGACTTAGGTAGAAGAGTCATGTCATAAGATAAGTCCAAGGTTTAAGGACCCCTACATATGAACTAAGGAAGAAATTTCCACACCCATGTGAGAATTGGGTAGAACCAGGGATAAGATAGTTAATTAGTTTTAAGATTGATTTTCCTTCCAGTTTCACGAGAAATAACAAGTTGTTATTTTTCTCTCTGGTACCCTATTATTACTATGGCTCATCGCGTAAATTGGGATGGCATGTAGCAAACGGTTGCTGGCCTCACTCAGACATTAGAAACCATGGCGCAAGCTGGCGCAGGAGCAAGGGCTGGTGATTTGCATCGCAACTTTCGGAGCTTAAACCCTCCGCGTTTCTTCGATTCTTCTAATCCTGACGAGACAGAGAACTGAATAGATGAAATGAATCGTATCTTTGATGTTATTAAATGCACCGATCAGGAGAAGGTGCGTCTCGCAACCTTTCAAACTTAACAAAGATTCCCGCACATGGTGGTAGTCGGTTCCGACACCTCCGGTTGATGCACCTCATACCTGGGACGATTTTCTTACCCTATTCCGTGCCAAGTACTTTTCTGAGCACATAAAAGAGATAAAGGCTATGGAGTTCACTGCTCTTCGGCAAGGAATGATGATGGTTTCCGAATATGAACTACAATTCTCAAGGTTTTTTACCTTACGCACCGCATCTTATTAGCACCGATTTATTGAAGGCAAATCGGTTCATGGACGGGTTACGGCCCGGTTTCATTCAGCAGCTCGGGACCCAAAACATCTGTACTTATGCGGAAATGGTTCAACGAGCGTATTTGTGTGAAAGGACCTTAGAGAAGGTCAAAAAATTAAAAGGGAAAGGAGAAGAATCCAGCCGACGCTCAGATCGGTGTTATAAGAAAGAAAAGTTCAGCATCACGGAGCCCTACAAAAGTCGTGATAGTAAGAAAAGATCCAGGAATGGGAATGGTGGAAGTTCCCATAAGCAAAAGAAGGTCAAGGTGGAGAAGGAGCAAGTTGCTACAGCTTGCACGTTTTGCAAAAAATTTGGCCATTCGGCTGAGGAATGCTGGAAGCGCCTCGGCGCTTGTTTACGTTGTGGAAGCATGGAGCATCGCATGCCAGATTGCCCCCTTATTAAAGACCAATCGTCTGGTGGAGGACGTAGGAGGCAGGCTCGCCTCAATGCCATTTTAGAAGAAGAGGAAGTGCCCAGGGATCGTGGGCTTATGGAAGGTACTCTTCAAATGTGTTCTCGTCCTACATTTGTGCTAATTGACACTGGTGCCTCTCATTTTTTTATCTCCACTACTTTTATAAAAATATTATCAGTTGCATCAGTCCCCTTACCTTCAGATCTCGCTATTTCCACACCCTTAGGTTCTGGAACAAAGCTTACCGACTATTATCCTGATAGCGAAGTGATAGTAGAAGGTCATAATCTCCCCGCAAACTTAGTATGCCTTGACATGAAAGGTTATGATGCCATTTTAGGGGTAGATTGGCTTATAGATCATGATGCTTATATAAATTGCCGAAATAGGATTATATCCTTCCGAAAACCCGGTCTTTCAAGATTATCTTTTCTTTGCATCAAGTACAAGAAGCATCCTACTAGCATATCTTCTCTTGCAAACTTATTTCGCAAGGATGTGAAGCTTTTCTTGCTTCTATCATTGTTACCGAATTCAAGGAGATTATCTTAGCAGACATTCCTATTATAAATGAGTTCCCTGATGTGTTCCCATCTGAATTACCCAGTTTACCACCCGAGAGGGAAGTAAACTTTACTATTGAACTCATTTCAGGAGCAGCACCTATTTCTATAGCACCTTACATGATGTCCCCCACAGAACTCAAAGAACTAAAGAAGCAGTTGCAGGAACTACTGGATAAGGGCTTTATCAGACCTAGCACAACCCCTTGGGGTGCGCCGATTCTATTTGTCAAAAAGAAGGATGGTTCTCTCAGACTATGCATCGATTACCGGCGACTGAATCAGCTTATAATCAAAAATAAGTATCCATTGCCGCGTATTGATGAGCTCTTTGATCAGCTTTCGGGAGCAGAATATTTCTCTAAGATTGACCTCAGATTAGGTTATCACCAGCTTAGAATTGTAGAAGAGGACATTTATAAATCGACTTTTCGAAGTCGTTATGGCCACTATGAATTCGTGGTAATGCCGTTCGGGTTAACTAATGCCCGAGCATCATTTATGCAACTTATGAACAGTGTTTTCCAGCCATATCTGGACCAATTCATTGTCATCTTCATCGATGACATCTTGGTATATTCCAAGACAAAGAAAGAACATGAAGAACATTTGAGGATAGCTTTACAAACACTTGAAGAACATAAACTCTATGCCAAGCTTAATAAGTGTGAATTCTGGCTCAAGGAAGTTTCATTCCTAGGCCACATTATTTCAAAAGAAGGTATCACCGTGGATCCTTCTAAGGTAGAAGCTGTCAAGAATTGGAGCCGGCCAACGACCGTATCGAAAGTACGAAACTTTCTGGGTCTAGCTGGTTATTATAGAAAATTCATTAAAGATTTTTCAAAGATTGCAGTTCCTTTAACTAGACTCATGAGAAAAGGAATTCTTTTTGTCTGGTCAGAGGAATTTGAGAAGAGTTTTCAAACTCTTAAGAATCATCTTACTGCAGCTCCTATTCTATCACTACCGGTGGAAGGTGATGGATTCGAAGTATATACGGATGCATCAGGTATTGGCTTAGGGTGTGTCCTCATGCAAAATGGAATAGTAATCTGTTATTCTTCAATACAATTGAAATGTCACAAGGAAAACTATCCTATGCATGATTTGGAATTAGCATATGTCATTTTCACATTAAAAATTTGGCGCCATTATCTCTATGGAGAAAAGTTTACGGTCTACTCGGACCACAAAAGCTTGAAGTACTTATTTTCTCAAAAGAGCTAAATATGAGGCAGAGGAGATGGTTAGAATATCTCAAAGACTTTGATTTTACTATTCAATATCATCTTGGCAAGGCTAATGCTGTTGCGGATGCACTCAGCAGAAAACCAATGGGTATGCTATCAAGTCTCATGATTAGTATGACTAATCTTATTCCTCAATTTACTCAATTGAACTTAGATATTGACAGGAAGGAGGATTATTTCCTAGCAAATATTCAAGCTCAACCTACATTGATAGAAGATCTGGTCAAGCTACAAAATGATGATCCTATATTATTGGAGATCAAGGCCAATGTTGAACAAAGGCCAGATTTTTCTATTAAGGATGGAAGATTGCTATTTAAAGACCGAGTATGTGTACCGGATCATGAGGATACGAAGAAATTGATTCTAGAAGAAGCATATAAATCGAGGTATACCATTCACCCAGGTAGTACAAAAATATATCAGGGTCTCAAAAGAAATTTCTGGTGGCCCAACATGAAGAGAGAAATAGCTGATTTCATGTCTCGCTGTCTCACTTGTCAACAAGTAAAGGTAGAGCATTTTAGACCCGCAGGTAAACTGCATCCCTTGAATATTCTCGAATGGAAGTGGGAGAGTATAGGGATGGACTTCATTATGGGGTTACCTAAGACAAGAGGTGGATACGATGGTATATGGGTAATCATAGATCGATTAACTAAATCTAAACATTTCATACCAATCAAAAGTTGATGGTCTGTGGATATCCTGGTAGCATTATACATAAGAGAGATTGTTAAATTACATGGTGTCCCAGTCACTATTATATCTTATAGAGATCCTCGATTCACATCACAGTTTTGGAAGGGTCTACAACAGTCACTAGAGACTAGATTGAATTTCAGAATAGCCTTTCATCCACAAACTGATGGTCAGACAGAAAAACAAGTCAAGTGGTAGAAGACATGCTCAGGGCTTGTGTTATTGATTTTGATGGTAGTTGGCATGATCACTTGTCTCTAGTAGAATTTGTATATAACAACAGTTATCAGGCCAGCATACAAATGGCACATTTTGAAGCTCTATATGGAAAAAGTTGTCGATCACCAATATGTTGGAGTGAAATAGGGGAAAGACAATTCCTAGGCTCCGATATTATCAGAGATTCTATAGAGAAGATCAAGCTTATTCAAGAGAGAATAAAGATGACACAAGATAGGCAGAAATCTTATGCTGATAATCGAAGACGCGACTTGGAATTTCAAGTAGGAGACCATGTGTATCTCAAGGTTTCTCCAGGTCGTGGTATTCGGAGATTTGGCATTAAGGGCAAACTAACTCCAAGGTTCATTGGCCCATTTGAAATTCTTGAAAGGGTCGGTGAAGTGGCTTATAGACTTACTTTACCTCCACAATTAGCAGGAGTTCATGATGTATTTCACATCTTTATGCTGAAGAAATATGTATATAATCTTGACCATATTATCACTTATGACAATCTGCAGATTCAGAAGGATATGACGTACAAGTAAACGCCAATAAAGATTCTGGAACGGGAAGTGCATCAACTAAGAAATAAAGTTATTCCTATGGTCAAGATTCAGGGGAGGAAATATGGCCATATGAAGCAACATGGGAAACCAAAGCAGCTATGTGGAAAAGATTCCCAGAATTATTTTAAACTGTAAGTACACTATCCATAATCCATGTATTAAATTTGGGGACAAAATTCATCTAAGTGGGGGATGGTGTAGTGCCCCAGAATTTATGTAATAATTTTTAGATTATTTATAGAATTTTCTGGAATTTATTAGGAATTTATAAAGGCTAAATAGATTTATAAATGGATTATTGGATTAATAAGTCATTATAAGGCTCAATTGTGTCAAATAATCAACCTAGCATATTTAAATAAAATCAAAAAGGTCTAAGGACCAAGCTCATTAAGTTTGGCCCATATTCTAGAAGGTTATTTAGCCTATTTACGGATAAATACTATTTCTATAGATAATAAAATGGATAATTAACAAAAGAGTTTGAGTTATGTTGAAGTCTGTGCACGTTGGATGTAGCGGTCTATCGTGCGACTGCCACAGCCATGTAACACACTAGTCTTGATGCGTTACACCCTATCAGTTCCGTGAATGGAAGAACGAGTAGAAAGATTAGATCTTTGGGATCCTATCTACAAGAGACCTAATTGGGAGAACTTGTAAGGTTACTAAGGACTCTTAGGGATCAGGTTCTGGCAAATTAAGGACTCTATAATCGATCTAATCCTCAAACCCTTGCCAAAACCCTATAAATAGGACCTAGTTCTGAACTGAGCGACCCTTACTTTTGGCTCGTGAAGAAACAACATAAGGAGTCATAATTTCGAGTAAGTTCTTTAGAAGATCTTGTTAAGTATACTTTAGACTAATAGTTTTCTAAATTTCGTGCTAGGAGATCAAGCAACCAAGGAGATTGAAGCTCCCAAAGTTGCTGGTTCGACCATAATAATCTAGGAAACTAAACGCAAGACCCCTGAAGATCAAGAGATTTGGACATCTAAATGAGGTAATTAGGGCTCAATCCTTTAGAACTTTTTGTTCACCTTAGTTTCATCTTCTTACCCTCAAAATTTCACATCTTTAGGTCAAGAGGTCGTGGAGTTAGAGCAGCAGGAAATTACTGGAAAATCACTGGAAAAGGAGAACTATGGCACGGTTTTCACACTCAAATTAGAAGCTTAAAGACTAGTTAAGAGATATGTCATCTCATGATTGACAAAAACATCTTGTTAGGGATAAAAGCCCTCTGGTTTGGATTGATTTCATGCATGATACATCATAAATTTCATGTTTTAATAGTTCTATACATACATGCGTCTCTTAGCCCTAAATGGAAAATAAAAGATATTATCTTGTCTATTCACTAAAACCCATGCATGTAGTTGGCCTATACTTCGTTTATCAAGACTAGAACAGTTGTAGTATTTTGTTTTCCAGGTATGTTATGTTTTCATAAACCTTTACTTTATTTTACTGCCAGCAGACGATCTGACACATCAAGGTAAGACCGTCACAGTGATCTAACGGCCTTACGATAAACCGTCACAACCTCTGCTGTATCTTAATTACTTTGTGGTCTCTGACGCATCTTAATAGGAGCATTAAACTACTGTAATGGCCCTACGATAAACCATCACATGACTGTAACGCGTCTATCGTAGACCGTCAGACACTATGTTCTATCAGCCCGAGACAGAATGATAACTAGTTAAAGTTTACCTATAAATAAGCTTAGATAGCTAAGTTTGGACCTGTTATCATGACTCTAAGTTTAGTTACTGATTCATAATCGAAAGTTCATGATTAAGGTCACTTAAGTTATTTTAAGTTATGTTAATTTCATGTGCCAAAATTCTATAGTTTCGTATCTAAATCATGGTTTTCAAAGATGTATTGACGGAGTTTATCTTGATTTCACGTTGCTACACATTCTCTCTCTATCTATAGAGTCATTTCTTTAAGTACATGGCACATATTCCGGTATGTTGTCCATTAGTTTACACTTTGCACTATAGGAATATTATTCTTGGACATGAGGACCTCTCTATTAGATATTCCTTTCAATGGACTAGGGAATCTTGTTTCAAGGCGTCCATAATTCTCTGCGAGCCTGGGATTCCCACTAGGACGCCGAGTTGGTTGTACCATTAAAGCCCATTTAGTAGATTACACTATCGATGTTTCTGGTTCTAGCAATGTAATGGATCTATACTGGACGGTCAGGAGCATTTAACGGCCCAATATACGACGTCACATTTCACTAAGTCTATTTTGCTATTTCTGGATTCAGACTAATGTAACGGCCCACTACTAGTGCGTCACCTGAACGTAACGGCCCAGTACAAGACCGTCACATTGAACTAAGTCTACTTTCTTCGTTCGGGATTCAGACCATTGTAACGGCCCAATCCTGGAGCGTCACATAAGTGTAACGGCCCAGTACTTGACCGTCACAATGCTTGAGCTAGTTAACCCGAGGTTTGACCCAAGGGTTGATATTCTAAAGTTCCTAGATGGCTTGATAATGGTCTAGGACTTATCATATTGATCAAGAAACGTAAATAATGAATGGAAGTTAAAGAAATATACCGTTATGCTACCGATTTATTTCCAAGAGCATAACCTTGTTTAAGTCATTCTTGACTCTCGCATTATTAAATTGAAGCATTCATTCGTTGAATAGTGTTATCATGAACTTATTGAATTGTACATTCTTGGCCATACTTTATTGTTACATGCGTGGAAGTAGCTTGATTTATACTTGAAGATGCGATCGAGCACTGATTGTGTTCAAGGGCTCTATACTAGTCCCCTCCGCTGATTGTCGGAAACATACTATTATAAACCATGGGGTATGATGCTACTGGCGTCGCATTGCGTTGGGAGTACTTTCTCTATAAATAAGTGAAGATCCACGATACGACACGACATGACTTTCTTGCTTGATATTCCACAGAAATTCACGAAGTGCTTGCTCATAAGCAAAAGATACTGGAGTGATGATTATGTGGCATTGCTAGTACATTCTTGATACATTCTTGTTCATGAAAGGCCAATAACATGTTCTTGTTACATTCTTGCTAGTTCATTCTTGCTCTCATTCTATCTTACGTGATCATCTTATTACTTTGGTTTAACCGCGTGATTGATCGCATTTGCATGATTTTACCTTATTTCTTTAGAGCTAAAATGTTAATTACTTTAATGATGCCTTCATGTTAATGCGAAGATACCTACTGGGCAAGTGTGCTCATTACCTATTCCCATTCTTTTCAGGAAATGAAAGTGATTCGAATTCGGATTCGGGCTATACAAGTAGCGGGTCCGAGAGTGAATGAATGTGTTGTCAAGATGAGAGTGAAGACTTAGGAAAGTCTATATTGTTTAGACCGAGTCTCTGTAATTTCCCTATTTATTGAGTCTGATAGGTTGAAAGAAGTTGAAAGTTGTTGTATTTGAATATTGATTATCAATGAAATAAGTTGGTGTTTGATTAAAATAATGTGTAATTACATTTATGTGTGTGATTGTCTCGTGCTCTGATCATTCTTGCTTGCAAGAGGCTTACCATGCCGGCTATTTCCGTTTCTCGAGCGAGTCTTCCGCTGTCATAAAGGCTCGGGGCGTGACAGTGGAGGCCTAGTTTGGGGTAGGATTGGGGTTGGAATTGGGAGGTGGGTTGGGTGAGGGAGTTTATGTTGAATGGTTTTAGGAGGTGTGTTCTTTTGAGGGGACGATGGAGGGGTAGTGGTGGGGACCATGGGGGCTTGTGGGGTGCAAGTTTGGTGGGGGATTTTGGGTTGGGGGGTGGTGATCGTTATGGGTCTCGGTGGAGGGGTGGATACGGGGTCCATTTGGGTTTGAATAGTGTAGGTTGTGGAATTGGGTTTTGGTTGTATTGTGGGGAATTGGGGAATTGAAGTCTTGGGTTGGCCGGGTGGGGATGGTGGAGTTGAAGTGCTCCTGGGGCTTGGGGGATCCAAGTAGACGGGAGAGGGTTGGGGAGTGTAGACTTTCCTAAGTTCGGATTTCATGTTTTCCCATGTGTTAATAGGCTCTTGCCTCGTAACCTTCCTTAAGCCTTCAATGAGCTGCCACCTATCCTTGGCATGGCACACAAGCCGACTCTTGGCAAGGTAGATTCTCATGGATTCAGTCATTAGATTCCTCTTAAAGTATTTGTCCATTTTTTCCTCCCACTCTAAATATGCACTAGGGTGGTACCCGTCAAAGATAAGGTCCTCAAATAGGACTATGTCCAAAGGGGTGTCAATCAGACCCTTTTGGAGGGCCGAGTGGGACAGATGTGACCAATATGAAGTAGCCATGCTAGTGGGTAAGGTCGATGCACTGGGTGATGAATGCAAATGCTCCCTAGGACCAACTTGTGGAGAGACAAGTCTAGAACTTGCTCTGATACCACTTGATGTGAAACCACCTTGGGGTGGTCGTCACGAGGTCAATGCACCTTGGACTTATGACTTGCAAGCAAACAACTTTGACGATGAAATTACTCTGGCGAGCTCACTCGCGTAGCGGACACTATTGCCCGTGGGTAAATTGGCGATGGTGGGAGGGTCCAATGTGGGACCTTGACATTCCAAGGCTTGGCTTCGGTATGGCTGACCCCCTAAGGGGCTTGGATATCCAATTTTGTGGGTGGCCAGCACGCCAAAGGCGTGGGTTGTAGGGTCAATCTCACCTCACTCCGTGGTGGCCACTCAATTAGAGGGAAAATTTGGATCGGGCACTCACTTATCATCCGACGGAGCTAAAGACAATACTAACTAAGAAAAAGTAAACAAGCGAGGGATGTGTCATGGAGCTCACTTGATCGGTGTGAGAACACCAATCCCGGCCGAAGACGAGGGCGAGCGAGGAGGCGTGGGCATGCACCCGCACGCCGCGTCGGTGTAGCTTTGGATGGTGACCTGCTAATACATGCACTACGCCCCTTGAAAGGGGGTTGGACTAAGGGTGGGGAATTGGATTACAACCAAAATATACCTTCACGCAGGGACGGGCGCTCAGCCGGCCAGGCGTGGAGGGGAAAAGCCGAACTAGAAACTAAACGGACGGCAGATGTCGGTTCTGCCTGCTCGTTGGAACAGGGGACAGACAGGTGGTGTTGCTGTCGCTGCGACCGCTCTCGAGCTCCGTTGTCGACGAGACCAGTGGCAAAATTTCTTGGGTTGGCCCAGGAGGATGTCTAAATTTTGGTAGGAATTCTGGTGGCCGACGTTGGTCAGGGCGGGGCCGTGAGCAGAGACTTTATTCTCTGGTTCTGACTGTCTCAGCGCCAATGCAGCAATAAGAAGTGGTCACCATGGGTGCTCTCGAACTCCGACTCAAGCGTGGCTAGAGTCGTTGGAATCGTTGTCGAGTCCTCTTCGAAATGATACCTGGGGAAGAAAAATGATAAAACACAGCTTCGAATGCCGAACAGGGAGCCGCTTCTTGTTGCTAGAAGGTGACTCATTGTAGAAGATCTCAGCAAAGCCCCGCTGCCAGATCTTCAGGAGGTTGGCCGTGGGAGACTCTGCAACAGGCTTCTGGCTGACTGCCTGAGATTAACTGCGCAGTCTGGAGAGATCGTCTCCTCTGGATAGTCCCGAAGTCGGATGTCGGCGAGACCACCACGCCTGGAAAGATGCTTCGAAGAGCTTTCCAGCAATATAAGGCTTGCCACTAGGAGATGCGTGATGGAGATGTGGCCGGCTCTGAAACTAGGCGCTCCTCTGCTGCTTGCTGACTGAGAACTGCATGTTGAAGAAGATAGTGTGGAAATGGTGTAGATGAGAGGGGGAAGTGGAGAGGATGGGTGTGGGGGCGACCCGTGACTGTTAGGGGGGTCAATGAGGGTTCTATCTAGGCTAGGAGAGGGGGAAAATGGGGTTGGGTGATGGAGTTTGCAGTGGGTGAGAGGGGAGTTGCGAATTTGGGATGGGTGGAAGAGAGGGAAGGAGAGATCTCTCTCCTAGGTTTGAAAATGGACTAATGGGGTGTTAATGGGGGCTTTGGGGATGGGAAAGGTTGTGTTGGGGATAGAAAGGGTGCTTGGGGAGTGGGGAATTCTCCCTTGGGGGATGAGAGGGGTGCTTCGGGAAGGGGGATGGGTGGTTGGTGGTTGGGATGTGGGGTGAGGATTGGTGGAGAATCTCTTGGGGTTGGGGTGGAGTAATGGAAGGGTGTGGGGACTTGGGAGAGAGTTATTAGGGGAGGGGAAGTGAAAGAAAGTGGTTGGGAGGGGGAGGAGAGAGAGAATGGGGCGAACCACTTAGAGAGAGAGAGATAATGAGAGAGATGGTGAAGAGAAATTTTGGTGGAGGAGAGAAAGACTTGAGATTTTTTTCTATTCAAATGATTCATGAAAAGTTGTTACATATGAGGGGAGTGGGGGCCTATTTATAGGCTTACATAATTCCATATGACCAAACTAACCTTGACCAAATGCACTAATGACAAGACAAGTCCAAGGGAGGGGCGCCCCTGGGCCTAACCCACTAGTTGGGCCCAATTGACTATCAAACTGACCCATTAACCTATTAACTGACTCAAATAAAGAAAGATTACACATCTATGACTCAAATAAAATGAAAATTACATGCTACTTCTCAAAATTAAGTGATGGAGATGATGATGCACCGATGGCAAGCAACCGGAGTCTCGAAAAAGATGGAGTGGCTGGGGATGTCCCCATCATAAGGCCAATGGGCGAAGTTTTCAAAATAAGGACTATGCAAGAAGTTGGCGGTCCAAGGTTCATGCGCCAGAAGCATATGACGGTCCCACGATAAACTGCTACAGCACAGCGGATAAGACAGAAGGAAAGACGGAAGGAAAGACGTTGGCTTTTGGACTCTAGCGTCATCTAGCGGTCAAAGGGAGGAGCGCCACAATGCCTCTAATGGCCATACGATAAATCGCCAGAGCTTAATGGATAAGACGGAAGGAAAGATGTTGGCTCTGGACTCCGACATCATCTAGCGGTTCATAGATAGACCGCCAACAACGTCTAACGGTCGTTCAATAGACCGCCAGAGACAAAGCAGGTCGACACAAGAAAAGATCGGGTCGGTGCAACAGTGGATCAGGTCGGTGCAACAGTGGACCAGGTCGGTGCACATGTGCAGAAAACGGTCAAAGAATAAACCGCCAACAACATCTAATGGCCGTGTTATAGACCGCTAGGTGCCAGATTGCAACAAAACCATTGAAAACCCACCAAGCTTCAACCCACGAAGAACAAATAAGGAGCAAGACCCAATCAAGGAGAACAACCTATGAAATAAGCCCTAAAAACTGACTAAGATGGCCCAAAAATGGCGTATAACTCGGAGCATCATAAAGATAAGTAAAAAGATGACCCAACTCATTGGTCATAAAATAGGTGTCAACAGCAGCTCCTCTCTCACCCACTACAAACACCACCTCCCAGACCCTATCTCCCCCTCTCACAAGCCTGGTTCGCCCCTCCCTTGGTCCCCTATCAGCTAGGGGTCTCCCTTCACCCAATCCCTCCCTTGTTCCCCCAATCTCCCTCCCTATCTCACCTACTACCAGTCTGCAGTAGTAGCAGATTTTAACAGCAACTTGCAGCATCTCCACCGGTCACTCCACGAGGATCCAGGTGGCCAACCATATACCGGTGGAATCATTGTCGAAGTAGCTTCGTAGGTGAGGTGGTCCTGCATCCATCCGACATCCCTACTGCCTAGAGGATCCATTCTCCCCTGACTGCGCAAAGCTACTCCGGCAGGGAACCTGAGCCCGAGTGGAAGCTCGACCTCGGCTGCTCCTGTAATGTCCCGGATCTTTATTGGGTCTTTCAGATCCTTTTCGGAGAGTTTCGAATTGGTTTTGTAGCTCCCGAGTTGAGTTTTACGATCCGTGTGGGTTTTCTCTTGTACTAGTTACGGAACCCTACAGTGAGTTTATTTCTCAATTCATCGACACGTGGATGATACAGTGGCGATGTACTCTTCGAGCCGATCGTTTTGACTATTTTTGTGTATTTTTCTAAGACCGGGTCAAAAATCGGATTTTTCAGAAATTAGGAAAATTTCCTAATTTCTTTCTATAAATTCAATTCCACTATCTCTCCTACTCATTTTCAACTTCACGCTATCTCACTCCATTCTCTCTCGTCTCTGGTCCGTTCGGCGCGGGGCGTGCACCGTTGCGGAGCTGGCTGAGGCGTGGATGTGCTCGAGTGATCGGTTCGCGGGAAGGAGCAGCAGATGGAGCGTGGTGGGCGCGATCCCTCGGTGGATTCCGAGTGGGCGTCGTTCGTGATTCAGTGGTTTTCGGCATGGTTTAGTCCCTTCGGGGCACAGTTTCTTCGGTGGAGGTAGGGAGATGGACTGTCACGCCCTGAGCGCGGAAGGTACCTGTAGATACGTGACGAGTTTATATCAATCATGTCAATCAGAGTAGTAGTGTATTCGACACAAAGACAGAGTGCGCAAATATAAAGATAACCCAATCCATTTATTCATTTAATAAGAATATATCTATTACAAACCCTTGCAAATACTAGACTCAATAAAAGAAAGGTACATTTCTGACTCAACAAAAATATAGAGAAGACAGGACTGATGGATGCTTGAATAGCTCTAACTCTTTCACTCTTGACCTTCCCCATCAGTTTGGGTCTCGTCATCGGACTTACCTGAAAAGTATGGGAACACTGAGTGAGCGAACGCTCAGTAGGAAATTATATCTCAAGAACCAGCAATGGGTTTAAGTAATTACATTTTTCACATGTAAATGCACTATGGCTATGCATGCTTGCGTAAAACGACATGATAGAGAGTATAACAAGAGATAATGAAGTGAACTATTCATGAACTTTCAAGAACTTGTATCAAATATGTGTCAAGATATTTATCATGTCATGTGGGAATTGGCTATTTCACGCAAGTACTTTGCCCGTGTCGGGCCTCGCTAGTAAAGTCACGCAAGTCAAGTCACGCACGCAAGTAAGAGAGAGATGGTGGAATGCCAATTAGATCAAGAGAAAATAGTACTTCGGTGCAATGCTAGACACCGGTATCATTACAACTCCCATGGGCACTAGTACTTTTGGGTGCTCCTCCCAGGACCAGATCGGGCCCTTATGCACAGCATTAAAGATAGATCTAGACATCCACTTTATTGTATAGCCAATATGGAATTTCAAGGAAAAAGCTTGTGGAAATTTAAGATAGGGTAGAGTTCAAAATTGAACTCGATATAATCATAAATATCGATAAAACTGGGTGGAATTGGTTCCCTAACTTGGGTACCATGACAAATAAGTGCCCACAAGTAGATGCTCACTCTTTTAATATAGAATTGAGGTCCACAAGAACATCATAATAATGTTTGATATAGAATTGGGGTCCACAAGAACATCACAATAATGACATGCTTTCCCCGTTCATTAAGATAATTCGCATATCATACACATAGCATAACATGAGGGCCGGTATACCATGTTTCTATAGAGTGACATGGCAAAGTAGTGTGATAGGTTTTCATGGTACAACCCGCTCAATCGGCCTTGAGGGAATCCAAGGCTCGAGGAGTCTTATGGAGGTCTCTATGACTAACTTGCTAGTCCAAAGGAACGGAATGTCCAATGGAGAGCTTGTATGTCACTGAGAATTGAGGGGTAATGCGATAAACCATCGTGAAACATGGGACTATATTCACGGAATGGAAATATAGTGCCAGATAATATAATTATATATATATATATATATATCAAAACCCTCGGTTAACAGGAAACAATTCAAAATAGTAACACAGGAAAATAGCGACTTAATCAAAGTCATTACTTATCAAATTAACGCCTTCTATAGGGGCGTTTATTTATGATTTGACGACTTATACAGCAGGCGTCCATCACATTTCTTCTATTTTGCATAATTTCTAAATTCTGGAATTTTAGTAGAACGCGGCTTAAACAAGGGCGTTACTTTCAAATTCGCGCCCTGGTTCAGGGCGTCACTTTTATAAGAGACGACTTACAGGAGGTCGTTATTTCAGGATTTATCAAGTTTTCACATGAACAGTAGAATTTCCAGATAAATAGAATTTCAGGAAAACAAATTACATGGTCAGGACAAGAAAAATAGCAGGATTCAACAGGTATGATCATGCATCATATTAGATTCGTAGTTTTATAGATATTAAATTTTAAACACAGTTAATTAACAATTAGGTGAAATTGACGACTCCTGGGCAGGGCGTCAAAACTCAAATTAGCGCCCTGGTGTGGGTCGCTTCTTTTAAATTAGCGCCCTTGTCAAGGGCGTTTATTTTGAAATTTTATACAAAACATTTGAAACCACAGTAAAACTATATGCATGGATGACCGATGATATTATTAAAGATCTTAAACTAGTTTGGGCTACGTTCTTGAGAAAACCTACCTGATGATGTTCTGGGTGAAGACACGTGAAGAAAGTTGAAGAGAGAACGATACTCTGTTTTAATGCAAGACAGCAACATCAGAAAGAAGAAGCAGAAGAAAGCTTCCTCCTTTCACGGTCGGTTGGCTGCAAGAGGAAGAAGGAAGGTGAAGATCAATCTACGTTCTTCATACGATAACAGTAACAACTTGCACAAAAAGGATGTATAGATCGTTTGACGAAGAATCCACGATCTTCTCTTTGACACGAGAGTTACTACTTACTGTAGACTTCCTACATGAAATAAGATGAAGATATTAGTCCTCGTACTCATACATAACCGAAGGTGAAAGCAAAATAATGAAGAACAACTTACGTTCCTCACGGATGACAGCAGCAATACACAGAACGCCAAACAACGGTCTGGGTCGAACATCAGGATACTTATAGGATTTTTTTAGAACCCTAATGGAGTTAGTGTTGTATTGGAAGTAATGTTTCCCTCATAGAGTCCTTGCCATAATCAATCTCCCTCGTAGTTATCCAGAACTTGCCCTGGATAATGTCCTGGTTCGAACGAAACTCGAACAGAATTAACGCCTTGCCATAGGGCGTTAGTTTAAATTGACGCCTTTGTTAAAGTCATTTCTTACGTAAAACGCGTCCATGTGGAGGGCGTCACATTAACTTGCCCTTTTTATTATTTTGGCCGTTTAAGAATTGACGACATCTGCTGTTGTCGTGCTTTCTGGAATTCGCGTCTTGTATAAGGGCGTTTCTTTTTGAATTAGCGCCTTGAGTCAAGGCGTTATTTATATTTTGGTTTATTATTTACTTCTTTAGGCTCTTATCATTTATTCATTAAATCTTTTAATCTTATTTTGATCAATTGGAGTTTTTATTTCCTTTTATTTTTACCAGGGTTGCTACACCCTCCCCCACTTAAAAGAATTTGATCCCCAAATTCAATAGTACATATATATATATGTGGAGAGTGTAGAGTATATACCTTTTTAGAACAAGTTCGGGAATCGTTTCCTCATATACTCCTCGGTCTCCCATGTGGCTTCGTGTTCTGAACATTTACTCCATTGCACCCATAACTTTATTCCTTAATGTTCATACCTCGCGATCGAGGATCTTCATAGGCCTTTGCTCATAAGTGAGATCCCTTTGAATCACCAGGTCTCCATGATCAATGATATGTGACGGATCATGCACATATTTCTTCAACATTGATATATGGAATACATTGTGAACTTCGGACAATTGAGGAGGTAAGGTGATGCGATAAGCAACCTCGCCAACTCTCTCTAGTATCTCAAAAGGTCCGATAAACCTTGGTGTAAGCTTGCCCTTAACACCAAATCTCCTTATTCCACGTCCAGGTGATATCTTAAGAAAAACGTGATCTCCGACTTGGAATTCGAGATCTCTTCTTCTTGTGTCAGCATAAGCCTTTTGTCTACACTGAGCTATTTGCAGTCTTTCTCTAATCAACTGTATCTTCTCGGTGGTATCCCTTACCATATCTGGACCTAATAGTTATTTCTCTCCAACTTCATCCCAGCATAAGGGTGATCGGCAATTCCTTCCGTATAAGGCTTCGAAAGGTGCCATTTGTATACTTGCCTGGTAGCTATTATTGTATGCAAATTCAACCAAAGGCAAGTGGTCATGCCAGCTTCCACCAAAATTAATGATGCAAGCCCTGAGCATATCTTCAACCACCTGATTAGTTCTCTCGGTCTGACCATCCGTTTGAGGATGAAAAGCTGTACTAAAGTTAAGTCTCGTTCCCAACGAATGTTGTAGTCCTTTCCAAAAATGCGAAGTAAAACGGGGATCTCTGTCAGACATAATCGAGACAGGAATACCATGTAATCTGACTATCTCCTTGCTGTATCATGCAGCCAGAACATCAAGTGACCATCGACTCTTGATTGGCAAGAAGTGCGCTGATTTGGTCAATCGATCAATGATAACCCATATTCCATCATATCCTTCTTTTGATTTAGTTAGACCCATGATGAAATCCATACCAATATCCTCCCATTTCCATTTGGGAATATCCAGAGGATGTAGCTTTCCGACAGGCTTCTGGTGTTCAGCCTTAACTTGTTGGCAGGTGAGATAGTGAGACACAAAGTTCGCGACTTCTCTCTTCATATTAGGCCACCAGAAGGTCCTTTTTAAATCTTGGTACATCTTAGTAGATCCTAGATGAATTGTGTACCTTGATCTGTGAGCTTCATCTAAGATCTTCTTCTTTAATTCTGGACAATCCGGTATACAAGTTCTATTTTGGAATAACAACCTTCCATCTGAAGCTAGTTGGAACACAGATTGTCCTTCTAGTTTGCCCTTGATTTCCACTAATACCGGGTCACTACCTTGAAGTCCTATTATTTCGGATAGCAAGTCTGGCTGTATGCTCATATGGGATAAGGTGACACACCTACTGTCCTTGTCCATGCTTATATTAAGTCTAGTTAATTGTTCTAGCAACTTCCACTCCTGAATCATACAATTGGCTAATAATGCTCTCTGCTTTCGACTAAGGGCATCAGCTACAGGATTACCCTTTCCAGGATGATATTGTATAGTAAGGTCGAAGTCCTTAAGATATTCTAGCCAACGTCTTTGCCTCATATTCAATTCCTTCTGAGAGAAGAGATACTTAAAACTTTTATGGTCAGAGTATACAAGAAACTGCACTCCATACAGATAATGTCTCCATATCTTCAGTGCAAATACTACCACAGCCAATTCCAAATCATGAACTGGGTAGTTCTCCTCGTGCTTCTTCAATTGGCAAGAAGAGTAGGCTATAACCTTCCCTTGTTGCATTAAAACACATCCGAGGCCAATGCCAGATGCATCGGTGTATACCTCAAACTTTTCTCCTTCAATTGGTAGAGCTAAGACTGGGGCAGTAGTCAAGTGACCCTTGAGAGCTTGGAAGCTTCGTTCGCAATCCTCGCTCCATTCATAGCGTATCTCCTTGCGAGTTAGCCTAGTGTGTGGTACGGCTATCTTGGAGAAATCCTTGATGAATCACCGATAGTAGCCCGCAAGACCCAAGAAACTACGGACCTCACTAGCATTGGTCGCTCTTTCCCAATTCCTTACAGCTTCAACCTTTGATGGATCTACGGATAAACCATCTTTTGAGATAACATGCCCCAAGAAAGCTACTTCTCCTAACCAAAATTCACATTTGCTGAGCTTTGCATATAGCTGATTTGTCCTCAATATCTGTAATGCAATCCTTAAATTTTCCTCATGCTCTCCCTTGGTCTTGGAGTAAGTCAATATATCATCAATGAAAACCACCACGAATTGATCTAGATAAGGTCTGAATATACTATTCATCAACTACATAAAAGCAGTAGGGATATTTGTTAGTCCAAAAGGCATAACAACAAACTCATAATGGCCATACCTGCTTCTGAATGCGATCTTATGAATGTCATCATCCTTGATCCTTAGTTGGTGATAACCTGACCTGAGATCAATCTTTGAAAAATACTTGGATCCAGATATTTGATCAAATAACTCATCGATTCTCGGCAGTGGATACTTGTTCTTGATAGTGAGATGATTCAACTGTCGATAGTCGATGCATAACCTCATGGATCCATCTTTCTTCTTTACAAATAGTACAGGTGCTCCCCACGGGGAAGTGCTCGGTCTAATAAATCCCTTCTTGAGAAGTTCCATTAATTGCCCCTTCAGCTCCTTGAGTTCGGCAGGGGACATCCTATATGGTGCCTTAGAAACTGGTCCAGCACCAGGGACCAAATCTATGGTGAAGGCCACTTCTCTTTGTGGGGGTAATCCAAGCAAATCTTCTAGAAACACATCCGGAAATTCTTGCACAACAGGGATGTCTTCTAGTTTAGTTTCCTTAGTCTCTTTAACGGTGACAAATGCAAGGAAAGATACACATCCTTTCCTTATTAGCTTGCTAGCTCGGAGAGCCGAAATAAGAGGTGACTTGCTCCGACTCTTAGGGCTAGAATAGACTAGTTCTGGAAAGTCCTTGAAAGTAACTTTGATGTTACGGCAATCCACCGTTGCCTGATACCTAGATAACCAATCTGCTCCCAATATGACATCATATTCCTTTAGGTCTAGACATATGAGGTTGATAGGAAGATTTCTTCCTTTTACCAAGACTTCACAGTTTTGATAATGGTGCGTAATATCGGTTTCGTTTCCGAGAGGAGTAGATAAAAATATTTTCATCCATTCCGGTTCCATAGGCAGTGGGTCAACAAACTTCTTGGAAATAAAAGAATGTGATGCACCCGTATCAAATAAGACATGTGCAGACTTGGAACAAACTTTCAGTGTACCTTCTATTAGTCTGCCTTCGTCTTCTTCGGTCTCCTTAATTGCGTGGAGACGAGCATTCTTTGTTACCGGGCGCTTTCCGTCACCGGCTTGATCATTGAGTAGGGGACAGTCGAGAATCCGATGATCACGACTCCCACAACGGAGACATGCTCCAAGTTTCCTCCAACATTCTTCGGCCTTGTGCCCGGCCGTATCATAGTGCTTACATACCACCTTAGCAGGTGTAGTGGTGATGAGAAAGGTTTGGTCTTCTTGAACTTTTGCTCCTGGGAGGGAATGCCTCCATTTCCTGGCCTCTTCTTGAAATTAGGTTTGAAGGTGCCGGAGCTAGTAACATTCTCCTTCTTGTCTTTCCCATGGATCCTATCAGATAGTTCCGTGGCATCTTCTAGTAATTGGGCTCGTCGAACCAGCTCCGAATAGACTTGTATGTCCATCGGTGCCAGTTGCGTGATATATTGGGGCCTGAGCCCATTAAGGAATCTTCGAGCTTTCATCTTCTCAGTACTAACTAAGTGTTTAGCGTACCGAGACAGCCTAGAGAACTGCGCTTCATATTCAGCCACCGACAAAGATTGTTGCTTAAGTGCGGCGAATTCTGCGGCCTTCTTCTCTTGAACTCGATCTGAGAAATATTTATTGTTGAAATGTTCAACAAACTCCTCCCAAGTAACTTGTCCTTGATCTAATGTGGCTTCTACCGACTCCCACCAGCATCGGGCGTCTCTTTCCAATTGAAATGTGGCTAACAGGACCTTCTCTTGGTCCGAACATTGCATGACTCTAAAAACACGTTCCGTCTCTCAGATCCAGTGTTCGGCATCATCTGGATCAGTGGATCCCATGAACTTAGGAGGGTTCATGTTCTTGAAGCTTTGGTGGAGATTTCCTGCTCCACGATGTGCACCTCCTTGTGCCACTTGTTGAAGTGCCTGGGTCATGCCTTGAAGAGTGCGTTGCATGTTGCGCCATTGAGCACGTTCGGCAGCCATTGTCCTACAATTACAATAGCTATTTTAGTATGTGATTGCGTTAAAAGGCTTTTAATTCTATGTTGACTTTAACCCTTGGTTCTACCCAATCTCACTGGTTAGAGGTTCAAACTTATCCTTGGACTTGGGTTTCCAAGGAATTGAATACCCTAGGCTCTGATACCACAAAAACTGTCACGCCCCGAGCACGGAAGGTACCCGTAGATACGTGACGAGTTTATATCAATCATATCAATCAGAGTAGTAGTGTATTCGACACAAAGATAGAGTGCGCAAATATAAAGATAACCCAATCCATTTATTCCTTTAATAAGAATATATCTATTACAAACCCTTGCAAATACTAGACTCAATAAAAGAAAGGTACATTTCTGACTCAACAAAAATATAGAGAAGACAGGACTGATGGATGCTTGAATAGCTCTAACTCTTTCACTCTTGACCTTCCCCGTTAGTTTGGGTCTCGTCATCGGACTTACCTGAAAAGTATGGGAACACTGAGTGAGCGAACGCTCAGTAGGAAATTATATCTCAAGAACCAGCAACGGGTTTAAGTAATTACATTTTTCACATGTAAATGCACTATGGCTATGCATGCTTGCGTAAAACGACAAGATATAGAGTATAACAAGAGATAATGAAGTGAACTATTCATGAACTTTCAAGAACTTGTATCAAATATGTGTCAAGATATTTATCATGCCATGTGGGGATTGGCTATTTCACGCAAGTACTTTGTCCGTGTCGGGCCTCGCTAATAAAGTCACGCAAGTCAAGTCACGCACGCAAGTAAGAGAGAGTTGGTGGAATGCCAATTAGATCAAGGGAAAATAGTACTTCGGTGCAATGCTAGACACCGGTATCATTACAACTCCCATGGGCACTAGTACTTTTGGGTGCTCCTCCCAGGACCAGATCGGGCCCTTATGCACAGCATTAAAGATAGATCTAGACATCCACTTTATTGTATAGCCAATATGGAATTTCAAGGAAAAAGCTTGTGGAAATTTAAGATAGGGTAGAGTTCAAAATTGAACTCGATATAATCACGAATATCGATAAAACTGGGTGGAATTGGTTCCCTAACTTGGGTACCATGACAAATAAGTGCCCACAAGTAGATGCTCACAAGAACATCATAATAATGTTTGATATAGAATTGAGGTCCACAAGAACATCACAATAATGGCATGCTTTCCCCGTTCATTAAGATAATTCTCATATCATACACATAGCATATAATGAGGGCCGGTATACCATGTTTCTATAGAGTGACATGGCAAAGTAGTGTGATAGGTTTTCATGGTACAACCCGCTCAATCGGCCTTGAGGGAATCCAAGGCTCGAGGAGTCTTATGGAGGTCTCTATGACTAACTTGCTAGTCCAAAGGAACGGAATGTCCAATGGAGAGCTTGTATGTCACTAAGAATTGAGGGGTAATGCGATAAACCATCGTGAAACATGGGACTATATTCACGGAATGGAAATATAGTGCCAGATAATATAATTATATATATATATATATATCAAAACCCTCGGTTAACAGGAAACAATTCAAAATAGTAACACAGGAAAATAGCGACTTAATCAAAGTCATTACTTATCAAATTAACGCCTTCTATAGGGGCGTTTATTTATGATTTGACGACTTATACAGCAGGCGTCCATCACATTTCTTCTATTTTGCATAATTTCTAAATTCTGGAATTTTAGTAGAACGCGGCTTAAACAGGGGCGTTACTTTCAAATTCGCGCCCTGGTTCAGGGCGTCACTTTTAGAAGAGACGACTTACAGGAGGTCGTTATTTCAGGATTTATCAAGTTTTCACATGAACAGTAGAATTTCCAGATAAATAGAATTTCAAGAAAACAAATTACATGGTCAGGACAAGAAAAATAGCAGGATTCAACAGGTATGATCATGCATCATATTAGATTCGTAGTTTCATAGATATTAAATTTTAAACACGGTTAATTAACAATTAGGTGAAATTGACGACTCCTGGGCAGGGCGTCAAAACTCAAATTAGCGCCCTGGTGTGGGCGTCAAAACTTTAATTAGCGCCCTTGTCAAGGGCGTTTATTTTGAAATTTTATACAAAACATTTGAAACCGCAGTAAAACTATATGCATGGATGACCGATGATATTATTAAAGATCTTAAATTAGTTTGCGCTACGTTCTTGAGAAAACCTACCTGATGATGTTCTGGGTGAAGACACGTGAAGAAAGTTGAAGAGAGAACGATACTCTGTTTTAATGCAAGACAACAACAGCAGAAAGAAGAAGCAGAAGAAAGCTTCCTCCTTTCACGGTCGGTTGGCTGCAAGAGGAAGAAGGAAGGTGAAGATCAATCTACGTTCTTCATACGATAACAGTAACAACTTGCACAAAAAGGATGTATAGATCGTTTGACGAAGAATCCACGATCTTCTCTTTGACACGAGAGTTACTACTTACTGTAGACTTCCTACATGAAATAAGATGAAGACATTAGTCTTCGTACTCATACATAACCGAAGGTGAAAGCAAAATAATGAAGAACAACTTACGTTCCTCACGGATGACAGCAGCAATACACAGAACGCCAAACAGCGGTCTGGGTCGAACAGCCGGATACTTATAAGATTTTTTTAGAACCCTAATGGAGTTAGTGTTGTATTGGAAGTAATGTTTCCCTCATAGAGTCCTTGCCATAATCAATCTCCCTCGTAGTTATCCAGAACTTGCCCTGGATAAAGTCCTGGTTCGAACGAAACTCGAACAGAATTAACGACTTGCCATAGGGCGTTAGTTTAAATTGACGCCTTTGTTAAAGTCATTTCTTACGTAAAACGTGTCCATGTGGAGGGCGTCACGTTAACTTGCCCTTTTTATTATTTTGGCCGTTTAAGACTTGACGACATCTGCTGTTGTCGTCCTTTCTGGAATTCACGTCTTGTATAAGGGCGTTTCTTTTTGAATTAGCGCCTTGAGTCAAGGCGTTATTTATATTTTGGTTTATTATTTACTTCTTTAGGCTCTTATCATTTATTCATTAAATCTTTTAATCTTATTTTGATCAATTGGGGTTTTTATTTCCTTTTATTTTTACCAGGGTTGCTACATGGACCGCCACTTCCTTCCCCACGTTTTCCCTGCTTTTGTGCGTTGTTTGGTGCTCGATCGGGGGAGATCGGGCCAGTTTAGTGAAAATCGTAGTTTTTGGGATTTTCAGGGTTCGCCGGAAAACGGCAACTATTTGTGATGTGGTTAGTGTCAAACTGACCGTTGGGATGTCTGGATCCCATTCACGTAAGTTTCGTGTCGATCGGTTGTCATTCGAGGCTGGTAGGAGTCAGGGAACCTCGGTGACCCACTTTCGGTCGATTTGATGAAATCGCCCCGATCTCTCGTTTTAGGGCTTGCATGTGGGCTTTTGAGCCTCTTAGAGTTGTTTTTCATCGTCTAGGTTTGTTTCCCCTTTGCTTCAGTGTGAATGGGGCGTGGAACGGCCCGATTTGGCGTTTCCACTGTTTTCCCGTCGTGACCGGTGTAGCGGTCGTTTCATAGACCGTCACATGTCTCTGACGGCCCTACGACAGACCGTCACATTGTCTGGGCATTTTTAGTTCTCCATGATTTTGGGAGTGTGACGGCCCAGGGGAGGCGCGTCATTGCTCTCTGACGCGTCTGGGGTGATGCGTCATGCTTGTTTTGTCGTCTAGCATTTTGGGTGAGTCGGTTCCCCTGACGCGCCCGCCCTGGTGCGTCAGGTTTGTGTAACGCACCTGCCCTAGGCCATTACACTCTGTTTTAGCTGGGTTGGGTGGCTGTGTCGGCTGTCTCTAACGGCCCTGCCCCCTTGCGTCACAGTGTTGTAACCCGTCCGCCGTGGACCGTTACGTGCTATTTTTCCGAGTTTTAGTTTTTGGTCAGTTGGCGTAACGCGTCTGTCCTCACGCGTTAGGTGGGCGTAACGCATCTGTGCTCGTGCGTTAGGCCGCCGTAACGCGCCTGCCCTGGTGCATTACGTGGCTCGCGTTGTGTCTTTGTGCCTGTTGTCTCTGACGCGCCCACCCTGGTGCGTCCGGCCCGTGTAACACGCCTGTGCTAGGCCGTTACAGTCCTGTTGTGGCCGTGATGGCCGTTGGGCTTTTTGGTGTGTGGTGGTGTGTTGTGGGTTTGTCTTAGGTAACGTTAGGGGTTGTTTTGTGGCGTGTCAGTGTGTGTGTCTGTCTATGTTAGGGTGATGTCTGTCGCTCCCGTGGTCTGGCCGCTTTCCCCGTGGACATCGGTCGATGCTCCTATGAAGGCTAAGACTACGTTTCCAAGTCTGTCAGTAGTTTCATGTGCTGCCTTTGGTGTTTGAGGTACGGGTGACAGTGCATGTTCGACTGTCTGTACTTCAACGCCGTGTTTCGAGCTTCTTCCTTGCGTCGCCCTAGACATGCAGCAGTCGAAAGGTGACCCCGATATATGGTTTGTAAGCTAGTTTCCATCGGCTCCTGCGGTTACCGTAGCGTCCTACGGGGGGAGAAAACTAGCTAGAGGCCTGGCTCTAGGCAGGAGCCGGTGTGTGCATACGTGGTCAGGGGCTGAGGACTGACACCGATGGGCGTAACGCTGACTAGTACTTGTACCTGTGTTTCCATGTGGGTCTGCGACTCGACCTTGTCCGTGTTGGTCACGCTTGGCAGGTGGTCGGGACACTTGTGGTGGGTGTTCTGGTGTAGTGTAAGACGTCAGTGGACGCATCTGGCCATTCTCCCGGTGCGGGGGTTTTTTTGTCACGTGGCGCGCGACTCCCATGCTCTTCCTGTGTTGTGACCTGTCCGGGTTGGCCTTTCCGTGGCTGTACTCGAGGTCTGTGCCTGTCTAGGTCTTTTCTAGACTTTCTTTTGCATGCCTGTTGTAGGTGTAGGTTGGGGCGTTTATGCGTGGTTTTCCCCCTTTTTCCTCATTGCTCCTTACTCCTCTTTCCCTTTCTAGGCCTGCTTGCCTGTTCGGGTTATTCCCCTCGTCCTTACCTGTTCCCTACTCCTGCTTCCTTTTCTTTTACAGCTTTCTAGTGTTGTTTCTTACTGTTGTTCCGTGTTACTGCGTGTTTTTCAGTGGGGATCTGCGTGACCCCTACTGAGCCAGTGACATGAGGCTCACCCCTGCTTTTCAGGTGGGGTGATGTGTTCGTTCTGTTTCCGTGGATCCTGGAGTTCGAGTTGTAGCTGCCAGTTGGTACCCCCGTCGGGCTTCCCCCAACTTTTTGGTACGCCTTTTCTTTCTGTCGACTGCACTGCTAGACTGCTGTCTTTAGCTTTGGACTTGACTCTGGTATATAATTGTTTAAAATCTGTTAATTAAAATGTAAATTTATTTCTGCTAATTTAGCAGCCCGATCTAATAAAATTGTAATTGCTTGTTGCTATATCTGTCAGTTCAATGTACTACACGACAATCCTTTTTCCCTTCGGAGCTTTACCGCTCTTGGGGGGCCTCCGGGTTCCAAGTGGTATCACGTGTATTCGGTAGTCCTACCGGGTATACCTAGTATCCGGGATCCGGGTCGCCACAGTTGGTATTAGAGCGTTGTTGTGTGAAGTACATGGGAATCTCAGATATACAGTTTCCAGAGTCGCTAAGTCCAGTACAGTCTTCAGATGGCATTAGGTCGTTTTGTGGTTGTGTTGTCGGGTTGTTCTTCCCTGCTTACCCTTGCTAGTCCTTAAATTTTGAGGATGAAATTTCTTAAAGGAGGGGAGGATGTAATGTCCCGGATCTTTATTGGGTCTTTCGGATCCTTTTCGGAGAGTTTCAGATCGCTTTTGTAGCTCCCGAGTTGAGTTTTACGATCCGTGTGGGTTTTTCTCTCGTACTAGTTACGGAACCTTGCGGTGAGTTTATTTCTCAATTCATCGACTCGTGGACGATACAGTGGCGATGTACTCTTCGAGCCGACCGTTTTGACTATTTTTGTGTATTTTTCTGAGACTGGGCCAAAAATCAGATTTTTTAGAAATTAGGAAAATTTTCTAATTTCTTTCTATAAATTCAATTCCACTATCTCTCCTGCTCATTTTCAACTTCACGCTATCTCACTCCGTTCTCTCCCGTCTCTGGTCCGTTCGGCGCGGGGCGCGCACCGTTGCGGAGCTGGCTGAGGCGTGGACGAGCTTGAGTGATCGGTTCACGGGAAGGAGCAGCGGATGGAGCGTGGTGGGCGCGATCCCTCGGTGGATTTTGAGTGGGCGTCGTTCATGATTCGGTGGTATTCGGCATGGTTTAGTCCCTTCGGGGCACGGTTTCTTCGGTGGAGGTAGGGAGATGGAGCGCCACTTCCTTCTGCACGTTTTCCCCGCTTCTGTGCGTTGTTTGGTGCTCGATCTGGGGAGATCGGGCCGGTTTAGTGAAAACCGTAGTTTTTGGGGTTTTCAGGGTTCGCAGGAAAACGACAACCATTTGTGATGTGGTTAGTGTCAAACTGACCGTTGGGATGTCTAGATCCCATTCACGTAAGTTTTGTGTCGATCGGTTGTCATTAGAGGCAGGTAGGAATCCGAGAACCTCGGTGACCCACTTTTGGTCGATTTGATGAAATCGCCCCGATCTCTCGTTTTAGGGCTTGCATGTGGGCTTTTGAGCCTCCTAGAGTTGTTTTTCGTCGTCTAGGTTTGTTTCCCCTGCGCTTCGGCGTGAATGGGGCGTGGAACGGCCCGATTTGGCATTTCCACTGTTTTCCCGCCGTGACCGGTGTAGCAGTCGTTTCATAGACCGTCACATGTCTCTGATGGCCCTACGACAGACCGTCACAGCGTCTGGGCATTTTTAGTTCTTCGTGATTTTGGGAGTGTGACGGCCTAGGGGAGGCGCGTCACAACTCTCTGACGCGTCTGGGGTGATGCGTCATGCCTGTTTTTTCGTCTAGCGTTTTGGGTGAGTCGGTTCCCCTGACGTGCCCGCCCTGGTGCGTCAGGTTTGTGTAACGCGCGTGCCCCAGGCCGTTACACTCTATTTTAGCAGGGTTGGGTGGCTGTGTCGGCTGTCTCTAACGGCCCTGCCCCCTTGCATCACATTGCTGTAATGCGTCCGCCGTAGACCGTTACGTGCTGTTTGTCCGAGTTTCAGTTTTGGGTCGGTTGGCGTAACGCGCTTGTCCTCACGCGTTAGGTGGGCGTAATGCGTCTGCGCTCTTGCGTTAGGCGGCCGTAATGCGCCTGCCCTGGTGCGTTACATGGCTCACGTTGTGTCTTTGTGCCTGTTGTCTCTGACGCACCCGCCCTGGTGCGTCAGGCCTGTGTAACACGCCTGTGCTAGGCCGTTACAGTCCTGTTGTGGCTGTGATGGCCGTTGGGCTTTTTGGTGTGTGGTGGTGTGTTGTGGGTCTGTCTTAGGTAACGTTAGGGGTTGTTTTGTGGCGTGTCTGTGTGTGTGTCTATCTATGTTAGGGTGATGTTTGTCGCTCCCGTGGTCTGGCCGCTTTCCCCGTGGACATCGATCGATGCTCCTATGAAGGCTAAGACTACGTTTCCTAGTCTGTCGGTAGTTTCCTGTGCTGCCTTTGGTGTTTGAGGTGCTGGTGACAGTGCATGTTCGACTGTCTGTACTTTAGCACCGCGTTTTGAGCTTCTTCCTTGCGTCGCCCTAGACGTGCAGCAGTCGAAAGGTGACCCCGATATACGGTTTGTAAGCTAGTTTCCGTCAGCTCCTGCGATTACCGTAGCGTCCTACGGGGGAAGAAAACTAGCTAGAGGCCTGGCTCTAGGCAGGAGCCGGTGTGTGCACACGTGGTTAGGGGCTGAGGACTGACGTCGATGGGCGTAACCCTGACTAGTACTTGTACCTGTGTTTCCATGTGGGTCTGCGAATCGGCCTTGTCCGTGTTGGTCACGCTTGGAGGGTGGTCGGGACACTTGTGGTGGGTGTTCTGGTGCAGTGTAAGACGTCAGTGGACGCATCTAGCCGTTCTCCCGGTGCGGGGGTTTTTTCGTCGCGTGGCGCGCGACTCCCGTGCTCTTCCTGTGTTGTGACCTGTCCGGGTTGGCCTTTCCGTGGCTGTACTCAAGGTCTGTGCCTGTCTAGGTCTTTTCTAGACTTTCTTTTGCATGCCTGTTGTAGTTGTAGGTTGGGGCGTTTGTGCGTGGTTTTTCCCCTTTTTCCTCGTTGCTCCTTACTCCTCTTTCCCTTTCTAGGCCTGCTTGCCTGTTCGGGTTATTCCCCTCGTCCTTACCTATTCCTTACTCCTGCTTCCTTTTCTTTTACAGCTTTCTAGTGTTGTTTCTTACTGTTGTTCCGTGTTACTGCGTGTTTTTCAGTGGGGATCTGCATGACCCCTACTGAGCCAGTGACATGAGGCTCACCCCTGCTTTTCAGGTGGGGTGATGTGTTCATTCTGTTTCTGTGGATCCTAGAGTTCGAGTTGTAGCTGCCAACTGGTACCCCCGTCGGGCTTCCCCCAACTTTTCGGTACGTCTTTTCTTTCTGTCGACTGTACTGCTAGACTGCTGTCTTGATGGGGACATCACCTCCCATGCCCACGTTCACAACTCGTCCCCTCGCCCCGGTTGCATCCGGCATGGTCTAGTCATTTAATTTTGAGTCCTATGTAATTTTTATTTGAGTCATTTGATGTATTTTCCCTTTTATTTGAGTCATGTTCCTGGGTCTTGTGTTCATTTCCCTAAGTTTGAGTGTCATTAGGTTGTCTAGTTAGCTATTGGGCCCAATTCATTGGGCTTGGCCCAAGGGCTCTCCCCTACCCCCTCGGTTATTTGTCATTGAGTCAATTATCAGGGACTTTTGTAGAAACGTGGGTTTCCTATATATAGGACCCCATTCCCCCCCATTTCAACTTAATGAATCAATCAATGAAAAATTATCATTTTGTGAGTTCTATCTTTATTTTTATGGTGGAGTGAATCCATTAGTGAGGTGAGAAGCCTTAGGGAGAGAATCCCACCCATTCCTCTCTTAATCTCTCTCTTTCACTCCCCTTTCTCTCTCCTCCACACCCAATTTCAAAATTTTTCTCTCTCCTCCCTTCCCAACCACCACTCTCCCACCTACCCCTATTAAAGGCCACTCCCCTTCCCCACACATCCCATTACTCCACCCCCTAGTCCCAAGGGAGCATCCCCAATCACTAAGCCACCCTCCAACAACCTCATCCCTTTCCCAAGCACCCTTCCCTCTCCCCCATGCAACCCTCCACCTCCAAAGACCATTTGAATTTGAATATCCCCTTCCCTTCATAGCCCAAAGTCGCCCAACTCCTTTCGCCATTGAGTAGGCCACCCCCATCCCCTTCCCTCCACTCCACTCTACCAAGAGCAGCCACCCCATCACCCTTCCTCCACCTTGGCTGAGAGCCTGTAGAGAACCAGTGGAGTGCAGCAGCGACCCCGTCTTCCCCCTGGCATCCCTGGAGGTCCAAGAGCTATCGTCGGAAGCGTCTGCCTATCTTCTTCGCAACGGAAGTGGTTTCGTCGTCGTCCGAGCACTGTGCTGCCCGGGAGAGCCGTTCTCCCTCGACTGTGCGAAGCTCTCCTGACAGAGCATCTGAACATGATTGGAAGCTTTGCCACGACAAATCCAGCGTGAATCAAGAGAATAGCCCTTCTGCAAAGTTTTTCCTCCTTCTATCTACTTTCGGAATCAAGAAGCACAACTCCGTTCGGCATCCTGTAGCAGGAGTTATCAATTTTCTCCCTCATCCACGCGGTTCTGCTTCCCACAGTCTGCACCGACCTATCGTCATTGTTCAGAGTCCCCTGGTCTTCTCCGGCATCGTTTGGCTTCCCCGTCAGTTTTTCTGCGAAGAGGACTCATCTACGGTTCCAACGACTCTAACGGTGCTCGATTATGAGGTTGGAAGCTGTCGGGGCAACCTCTGTAACCTGCTGTTGGAAACCAGGCGCTGCCAGTCCGAGACTCTACCTCCCTGTTCAGGCCTCCACCCAGACCAGCATCGACGACAAAAGAAATTAATAAACTTTGGATGACTTCCCTGGCCTACTACGAAGATTTTCCAGGTGGTTTCGTCCCCAAAAAAATTCGGTAGCAGTTGCAGCAGTCAATTCATCAGTCTCCTATCAGCACCCATAGAACTGGGCAGAATCGACAACCTCCCATCTTCGGTGTTCCCTTCTCAAATTCCCCTCCCCGCTTGGCCGGCTGAAGGCTCCTCCCTGTGTGAAGGTAGTGTTTGGATGTAACTATCATCTTCCCTTCCCCACGATCCCCCCCTTGCATGGGGTGTAGTGTTGTAATAGCTTAAACATGTCAAGCTACCCCGGCGCAGCGTGTGGGGAACCCACGCTTCCCCGCTCGCCCTCGTCTCCGAGCGGGACCGGTTTCTTCAAACCGGTCGAGTGAGTGCTCCAAAACTTTGCTCTAATTCATGCTTATTCTTTCAATATTAGTTCATAAACTCCGCTGGCCGTGACGAGAGCCCGATCCTTAAGCTGATTTGCTATAAGTGATCATCGTAGGAAGAGAGTGGAACCCGTGCCCTTTGGCACTTCGTCGGACCCTTGATTTGGGCAGCCATACCCTTGTGGAATCAAACCTTGGCCTTGCTGGCCCTCTACCAGCAAGGGCCCAGCCCACACAACCTCCCCTTGGCATTGCCAAGTTACCCCGGGTCTTAGTGAGCATCGGGTGAGCGGTTGCCATTATCGGTCCGTTTTGAATGCTTAATTGTGCTTGCTTGTTGAGTCCTAGGTTGTGTCACATCAATTGGTATCAGAGCCAGGTTATTGCACTGTAGTCTTCATCAGTCCGACCCTTGCATTTATCCCCCGATCATCATGGCCACCTCCTACTTAGCTTACTCGCCACCCATGGACTTCATCCTAGATTGGGATATTACCTTTGACGGATCACATTCTAGTGACTATCTTAGGTAGGAGGCTACCATAGAAAAGTACTTCGAAAAGACTTGGGTATATGGACCGGCGAGAGTCCGAAAGGCCAAGGGACGACTTCGGGGTCAAGCCAAGAGTAAGTGGGAACACATAGAGGGCTTAAGGAGGGTTGGAAGCCAAGAACCTATTCACTCATGGGAAGAGATGAAGCTAGAACTTAGAAAGATCTACACCCCCAAACATTCCCACCCCTCCTACTCAAGCACCCCTAACCCGAGGAGCACTACCACTCCTCCATCCTCACCCGGACAACTTGAGACTGCCCTTTGGTCTCCATCCCCACCACTCCCAACAAATCACCTATCAACCATCATAGCTACACTTCGCGACCAAGTCCTCTCTCTTAAGACCCAAATAAACCAAGCAACCACCTCTCCACTAAATCCCATGAGGATCCCCACATCCCAACCAAAACCTCCTTTCACAAATCTCACTATCCAAACCCAATTAGCCCCCACCTCCACCCCCCCACAACTGGCCGATCCTAAGGGGAAGAGAGCCCTAACTGACCAAGTTTCCCCAATAAGGACCACACCTACCCCTCCATTTTTCCCTATAAGGGACACTCCCCCCAAGACCGGCCAACCCAAGCCACCCCAACCAACCCATCTCCCACTCCCTCCCCCAAAACTCCCATGTCCTAGTCCCCCACCACTTCCCCTCCCTATCCCAAACCAAGTTTCCCTTTACCTTCCACCCCGGGTGCGCCATACACCAACCCTCATCACCATACCACCAAAAGACCCTCTCACCACCTTAGAGAAAGAACACATACCCGATCCAATAGTGGTGAACACCCCAAATCCACTCCTACCATGGAGGAAACCCATGACCAAGAAGAAGAAGAAGCATCACATGGTGACCTTCACCTTACACCACCCTCTCTAATTAGGGCCAAACTCATCTTAGAGGAACCCCTTATTAGTTGGCTAAAGAAGAGCTCAATAAGAGAGATCACGGCCCACGATTGCCTTCCCATAAAGGAAAACCTTCCCATAGTGCACATCTCCTCCTATCACACCATAATCCAAACATCCTACCAAGTGGAAACTTTAGAGGACCTTCTCAAGGGCTTAGCTTGGCAATATGAGTTGACCGGCTTGTTGACCCCCATGGCGCACCAATCTAGGAGCCTTGACCTCCTACACCTTTGTGTCGGGTCTATCACCTCGGTTTGCACCATTGGATGCTACACTAGTGACCTCCTTCTATTCCTCCCCATACCCGAGGAGCCTCACCTTCTCCTCAATTTGGAGCTTCTTATATCGGGTGGAAAGTCAAGCCCTTCCCTCATGGTCGACCCACTCACAAAGAACTTCGGCCCAATTGTCTCATTAGAGGAGGATGACCCACCACCACTCGAGGATCTTGAGGACATAGGGCCCCTCCCCCTCGATAACCCTTTTTATGATCCCTTCGATCCCTTCCAATGGTGGTCAAAGAACCCATGGGGCCCAACCACCTTATCCACCACCCACCTTTCCCTATCCCAACCCACCATGTTTGATCCAATCCACCCCATCCTAGACCCGGGTTACACCTTGGGAGCCATGACCTTGGGCCACATATCCCAAGGTAATAAAATTGTGCCCCACCCCATGATGACCACCTTCTTAGATCCATTTGATCCTTTCCAATGGGAGTTCAAAGGTTGTCCCACACCTATACACATGGAAGTCACTTTTGGGAAAAGCATGCATGTGTCTAGGCTTACCATACCCCTTGGCATGAACACTATGTTGGGTCCATTCATTCATATCACCCACATGTCAAGTAGAAAGTATGAGTGGTCCATATTCGGATGTCTGTGGACGAGGGATTTTTTTTTATTTCTCTCATCCCTTTCATTGTGTTTCATTATTTTTGAAGATTTCTCCTATTTGTATTTATTGATTATTAGGCGTGCCAGTCACATGTGTGACGATTTCATTGTGCGCTCGACTTGACTTGGTCAGTCGATTGTGAAGTCCGAGTCGGGACCAAAAGTCCGCCATACCATAAAGGCTATGATGTTAATTACGCCTTTCCTAAGAAGGACAACCCTTGATTAAACACCAAAATAGGAGGCCTCAGAAGGTAGTCAAAATACTAATGTGCGAAATAAAGGCTTCATGCTTATGGAAGAGGACGAATGGAGGGCGGATTTATTTAGTTCAACAGACTAAATCGGGCGACACAACCTTTAACTTTGAGCCATACTGGGTAAGGATAGAAGACCATCCACGCAATGGCGGGACGGAGTTCGGCTAATCATTAGGGTATTCCCTTTTGACACTTCCACTTGACCGGATGCTCCAAATAGGTTCGTTTCCCCCGAAGATGGAGCCGGATGGGAAGTGTATCGGAGACACTCCCTTGACTCATCGGGGTTGATGACATTGGACTAGATTTCGGCAGCATCTCCCCTCAACTTGGAACATGCCCAAGGAGAAATAGGTGATCATCCACGGAGTGCCGGGATGAAAACCGAAAGAGAAAGGCACTGGGCCCTGGCACGGTGTGATGTTGGGGTTGGTTCCCCGTTTATTTATTCCATGGGGTGTACCCTGTGACCTGTAGATATCTCTCGAATTAGTGTGGCAGGGTGCTCAAAGATTGGGCAGAGGAGGAGAGGCTCTCGGCGCAGCAATAACGAGCATAGGCAGGCTTCCCGGCGCGGGGGAATGGGTTCTCGGCAAGAGGTTCTCGGCATGGCTTTAAAGAAAGAGGAGGGAGCTCTCGGTGTGAGGTTCCCAGCATGGCTTTAAAGAAAGAGGAGGGGGCTCTCGGCGTGAGGTTCCCGGCATGGTTTAAAGAAGGAGAAGGGAGCTCTCGGCGTGAGGTTCCCGGCGCGGGGAAAATGGGCTCTCGGCATGAGGTTCTCGGCATGGCTTTAAAGAAGGAGGAGGGAGCTCTCGGCGTGAGGTTCCCGGCGCGGGCCGTGCCGGGAGCTATTCATGGCGCCGGAAAGGTTTGTGGAGGTTTGTGGGGTTTTACAGTGCTCTGTTTTGGGGATTTTTCCTGGGATTCAGATAACGGCTAGGGGGTTTTAGGATGCAAACGAGGAAGGGACCGTGGGCTCTGCCAAGTTACCAGATTAACATCAAGGAGTCACATGGATGGAAGGGATTCGAGGGATTGAAGTCACCAGGCGTTCGAACCCTCTGGAACAGGCTTTATGCCATTCATATCGCCGACCATCCAGGAGATCAAGAGATGACTGTCTCTGATCCCTGTAATGGCCCCAATGGCTTGGGAAACTTGAGAGGACTATGGACTTCGCAACGTTTAAATCATCGATGTCGTCGAGGGAGAGAGAGGGACAAAGCCCAAAGATCCACGGTAAGGATTGGGGCTCTGTTACCTCCTTCCCATCTGAAACAAGCATGCATATAGGCACAAGAAATCACTAGAATTCTAAGCATCCGAGCGATTAATGCACGCGGGGGATAACATACATTCCGAAAGAGAGAGCACAGGGAGAAACGGGCCAACCAATACCATTTCATCGGAACAGCCGTGAAGTTGCATTTCACTGTTTCATCGTTTACATCATTCATAGAACAAAGGGGACGGAGAGAGGAAAAATAGACCAATACTCTATCTCCTCGACAGCAGGGAGATCTCTTCACTTCGAAAGCGGAAAACAGAATCGAAGCTTATACATCAATAAAAAAGGGAAGCAGGAAGGAAAGACGGCAATAAAGGGAAGGGGAGGGCGGGGCATTGACTCCTCTCCCTCCCCTAGCACCCCACCTTCTCCTTCCTTCCGACCTCCTAGTAGCTTTTCTTCTCTTCTCTCTTTTTATCTGGCTATCTAGAGATGCCTCTCTTCGCTCCTCTTCGATGGCTCTCTGTTGCCTCTCTTTTTTTTCTTCTCTTCGGCTATCTATTGATCTTCTCTGCTCTTTGATTATCTCTTTCTTCGAATGAGGGGGTTTTATATCCCTCCTTGGTATCCTATCGGCCGGCCTGTCCCGGCGCGCCTCAATCGTAGGCAGACCTCTCGGCGCGTGGGACTTCAGCCTCTCGGCGTCGCTTTTGGGCTTCGACAAGGGGATCCCGGCGCCACTTTTATAGGCCCATTTAGGGCCTTTAAGACCTCACATAAACTTCGGCCTTTATTGGTCCTTCAAATGTATCAGAACCCGAGAAGGCCCTCCACTGGTGACACAGTTTCTATTGAGATCATTCATAGATTTTCATCAGTCGGTAGACTGGGGTTTCATCGGCATTGCCATCTGAATGATGACAAAGTCGGACATCATCTCATCGGTATCGTCACCGGAACGGTGACAAGACCGAACATCAGCTTCAGCCTGAAAAGACTTCAGCCAGGTGACTACTATTTCATCAGTGCCATCGTCTGACTGACAATGGCATCGGACATCAGCTTGGCCAGGAAAGGCTTCGGCCGGGTAGATGGTTGACGAGCTTCATCATTGATCTTTTACTGTTGGTCTGATCTTCTTTTCAATTATGTCTCCGCCCTTGCTCATTTTCCAGGCGTCAACAAATGCCCCCCACCTGCGGATGGCGTAAGTGCAGAATAAGCGGCACGGGGTCCGCAGGTGCCCTTCATAATTTGAGGGTATCCTCCTCAATCTCTCTTTGACATTGTCCTTCGGCTTAATCATGTTGCTGTAGCAATATTATGCACATGTATCTTTCATTTTCATGTTTTTCATCTCCATATCTTCTGATTTTATTGTCAGCACTTTGGAGCCTTCTTGGCCTTGCCTTGGGCTTCTCGGCGGGAGCTGCCTCTCGGCGTGAGCCGCTTCTCGGCGCCCCTGGTTGTCGGTGCGGGCATCTTCAGCGCGACCTTCTCGGCGCGGGCGTCTTCGGTGGGCGTCTCGGCGCGGGCGTCTCGGCGCGCCCTTTTCATCCGGCCGACAGGGGGTTCTCGGCGCGCTTTTCTTCGCGCCGAGAAGCCTTCCCCTTTTTTTCTATTTAACCTCGTGAGAGGCTTTTTACCCTCATTTTCATCGGCCCTCTCTCTCTCTTCATCTCCTCGGCGGCGAGTTTCTCCCCCGAGAGCCTTACTTCATTCCCCCCCCTTTTTGACTGATTCATTCTCGGGTAGGTTCGTCATACGGGATTGAGTCCCATTTTATGTTCGGGATCACTCCCTCTTGGTGGGTGACTCCCTATTTTTCTTGGGCAGACCCCGGACAAGAGGAGATGCTGCCGAAATTTTTATAGGGTTTCATATTACAATCTTTACAAGACTGCCTCTTGTTTTGGGATTTTCACTCACATCTCTTCTTCGGCTGCAGATACTACAATGGCTTCCAGCTCTGCTGCTACATCTTCTGGAGCTGTTGGGGCGAGCTCGTCAGCGCAGCCAGATATATCACGGGCTGTAGTAAATTGGCTGAACGTGCATAGCCTGGACTTCGGGTATGACAAAGTTGCTGTCGTTGACGAATCGTCTGATTCTGAGATGGATACAGTATCAACATCGAGGGTATATTCCACTGCAATGGAGACATGCTTCAGACGGGGCAACGACTATCGGCCGGATCTTCTGAAGGACCGCCACTTAATGCCGTTCATCTGAACTTTCACAGTGGGTGGCATGCGAGACTATCGGATAGCCCGTGCTGTCGAAGCTGCCACCCTTGCCGAACGAGATAGCCTGAAGGAATCGGTGTACTGCCACAAGGCCATCTATTTTCCCGGGGAGAAGCGTGACTGGGACGCAGTCCTCGGTATATCAGAGCTGGAGCCGGAGAAGAAAATGTTGACCCGGGCCCCGGAATTTACACCTGCCCGGTGGGATAATGCTAGTGGCCGAGTTCATAGGGAGAAGCCTGGCTACGGTCTATTCCTGGCGCCGATAAAGTGGGGGTACCGAGAAGAACCCTTTGTGTTGAATTATTCGGCCGTCCAGTTCAAGTATCATCTAGCTGCCGGCTGGTTTGGAGATACCAAAATCACTGACGCCCACCTATTCCGGGTGGGAGCGGTGGAGTTCACCGAGTTTGTTTTAAAGGAATACGCCCCTCTGCTGATCAGAGCCGGGGTATATCACAGTGTCTTTGCTTCTAGATTCCGCTATCCCATATCCCGAGGGTTGTGCTGTGGAATGTTCGAAGTATTCTGCCCTTTGTTCAACATATTCTATACAGCAGAGGGCGAAACATCTCTCGACCTCTGGAGCTTGTCACAGCTTTCTAGTCTACCTATTGACGGCAAGCCGTATGAAGAGGTCTGCTTGGCAGATTCCGAGAAGGATAGCTCAGATGGAGAAGGCAAGTATTCACTTGGCTATTCCTTCCGGTATTTAATGAAGGCCTATCGCTCCATCTGTCTGGCGCATAGTAGAGGATCCTCCAAGGGTTACCATCCTCGAGAGAAAGGCAGCAAGCTGTGGGTCTGGATAGGGCAGTGGATTCAGTATTTCTTTGACGGTCCCTTAAAATATGCAGACTTCCCTTCCATGGGTCCGACTGCCAGCAAGCAGATAAGGGCTCATCGCTATAAGTCAGCGTTGCCATCTTCATTGCGCCGTGTAGGCAATGGTGGTCCAAATCCAGCAGGGGTGGACCCTATCACACATTGTGCGGCTTATTTCACATTCTGGTTGTGCACTTTCGCTCTCCCTCAAGGGGACGAGACAATCATTCGGCCCGAAGCCATATACTCGGCATGCCAGATGGCCTGGGGAATGAGGCTGTCACTTTGCCCAGTGGCCTTGTGCTTAATCTACAAATCTTTGGGGGATCTGTACAAGCATCGGACTCCCCGCTCTTTGAGGACCGTGGGCCCTTTTCATTTCTTCAATGCCTGGGTCTGCAGTCTATTTCCTGAATTGGCTCCTAGAACTCTGCAGGCAGATACAGTGTTACCTAGAATGATTGAATTTGCCAGTGCTGAACCTGGCTCTTTCTCTGATCAGTTGTTCAAAATAAGGGGCCGACTAATAAGGGTACCAGTGGATGCCCCTGGCATCATTCATTTCTGGAGCTTGGCAGCAGGTTCAGCTCCATTGGTTCATTCTCAAAGAGAATGTAAGATGGAAGAGGTAGAGACCTATGTTCACCCCGTTTTAGGGGCTAATGCTGTTCGGTCTATTCTGGAGCCGGAGCTGGTTAGATGGGCCATGGCCATTCGACCCAGTGTTTTAGTTTTCAGGAAGGGTGGTCTACTTCTTCTGGAACCATATTATCCATTCCGCTTCGGGCGGAACTTTGGCTATGACCAGCATATCCCTACATCAGTTGCTCAGTTTCCCCTGGATAGCCGAGCCAAGCACGGATCCGCCATTGTCGGTGATGGCCGGTTGTGGTGGGATTTCTATCATCGCCATGATGGCGCAGTTTTCAGAGTTCCCACTGTTTCCAACCATGTTCCCCGTGTCACATCAAAGTATATCAAATGGTGGAACATTCGGACCAGCTTTTACAGGGATGGCAGGGGTGCATTCTGGGACGTGGCCGAGCGTTCTTTCCTGAAACAATAGCCCTGGTCGGTATTTGACATCCCCGAGGCCCACCTAAAAAGGATTTATTCACAACATCCGAGGGAGGCAGAGAACTATCTGGCTCAGCGTCGAGTTCTGAAAGAAGGAGGCTCCGAGCCGCCCGCTCCTGTCTTTGCTGCCATTAACGAAGATACTTTTATGAAGAACTTGAAACATCTGTGTCATGTAGGAGGCGCTCGTCTGGAGGCACAACAGTACCCTTTCCCTGTTGAAGAGCCGCTCCTGACAGTCATCCCCTGGAAGGGTCTGACAGATAGATTTCATCCCTACAGGACGTTTGTGCGCAGGGAAGATAGGACTCATACGTACTACAAGCACACGTCTTGGCTGTTTGTTCTGCTGAATGTACATGGGTTATCTGCAGAGAGTCCGATAGCTGGCATATTGAATAAGCCATTGTTTATTTCTTTTCATTATGTCGACGGCTAGGGCATGGACCACCTCGACTTATTTCGATGTCTTGATTTTCATGGTCATAGCGATCTGGCATCTTTAGTGGAGAAGTGCCAGACATTTGGTGATGTCTGTTGGCTTGTCAAGGAGGCTGCTTTCCGCTCCAAGGAGGTAGCTTATCTGTACTGGCCGCTTTCTGTCTTTTATGATGGCCCAGCAGGTATGATCTTTCCTTTCTGACTGTAGTGCTTTCTGTTTGTTATTTAAACTCTGCACCTACTGGTCTCATTGCTTCTTTGATGTCTGCAACAGATAGGCCAGATATAAAGCGACAGGGGCTCTACAGAAAAATCATTGCGCAAGCTGAGAAGCCTGCTTATTTTGAAGTCCCTGCAGCAGCACCGACGACCACTCCCCTGCCTCCGGGCAAGAAGAGAAAGATTTCTGCAGTGAAGACTGCAGTTGGGAAGGCCAGGAAAGCTAAGAAGGCCCATGCTCGGCAGCCGGCTTCAGCAGTGACGGACCCTGTGACCCCTCTTCCTGATATCCCCTCCTTTGATGAGTTTGAATCTCAAAGGGAGGGCGCCCAGACGTCAGTCAAGGGTAACATCAACAGCCTACAGTTGTATCTTTCATCGTCTTTTGCTGAATTTTATAGAAATCTTTGAATCTGACCCCCCCCCCTTTTTGCACAGCCCAAGAGCCAGTTGTGACACCTTCTGTGGTGGAGACCAGATTGCCCTCCCCCACGCTGGCTAGTGAGGCGGAGGGTAAGTGTGCTTTTTCATCTTCTCTTGCACATTTCGATTATTTGTTTATTGTCTCTCTCACGAACCTTTCCCTGCAGTGACGGCCGGTGAGGGGGCTGTAGTTATGGGAGCAGCTGGCGATATAACTCAGCCACAGGAGGGCCATAAGACCCAGACGAAACGGGGCCTTGTCCCTGTGAGGCGCATAGTTACTCGGTCTTCATCTAGGCAGCCGTTAGGGACGCAAGTCCCGCCCGTGGATATTGTGGAAATCTCTTCTAGCAGCTCCGCGACCGCTTCCGAGGCAGAGGGAGAAGGAGCAGATTTCAGCGAGAGTAAGATGGAGGGTATCTCCCAATCAGAGGCCCCACTCGTATGTACTGCCATTGTTCCACTGTTTGCCCCCTCCAAACTGCTGGTGCTGTCTTCTGAGGAGGAACTACAGGAAGAATTTGCTGGCTTGGACACCGAGGCAGATATAACTCCTCCCTTTGCTGCTTCAGTAGCGGAGATTTCCCCTTCCTTGCACTCATTCGAGGATATCGACATCACATTGGAAGTGGGTCTCTCTCCTTTTCCTCATCATTGTTATATAATTTTTTTTATCTGCTGCTTGATGTTGCATTGATCTGTTCACAGGAATCCCCTGTTGCTAGCCCAGTAGCGACTGTAGCCTTTGAAGCCACTCTATCTGACACCTTGGCTATTGTTCCTGCTTCGTTAGCCACATGTGCAAGCGTTTCTGAGATAATTCGCCCTATGCCGGTGAGGGTACAGTCTTCTACAGACTTAGCATTGCTGCACTTGAGGACCTCGGGGGAGAGTTCGGCCCTCATCCGGGTCTTGGATTTCAGAGCTGAGACGGACCCAGTTAGGGGTTCTGCCTTTATACCGGCCGCAGTGATGACCATTGCGCCGGAGTTAGCAATTCCCATAACAGTAATTATGGAAACTGAACTTTTGCCTCTTCAGTCCGTAGCCCCTGCCGCCTTGACATTGAACGAACTGGCCGTTGAAGCGGGGATGGAAGAGAGGGAGGCAGCTGCCACAGAGACCGGAGTATTGTCCATAACTGACCCAGAATTGATCTCCGTGCTCTCGGAATCTGGGGAGGAGGTGCCCCGAGAAGAGGATGCTGAAGATGTAGGTCTCACATTGGGGATCCAGGAAGCAGCCGCTCCAGCACTTATTAAAGTTGCCCCTACGAGCATTCAAACAGCAACCCCCGAGGAGATGGAGGTGGAAGGCCTCTTGGCTTCGTCAGGGACTGTAGAGAGAGCTCAGTTGGCACCTTCAGCAGACCTCCTGTCTTCCTCTTCCCAGCCTGATGTTACACTATGGGCGGATATTGACAGTGAGGTGACTTTCGAAGTAGCTCCAGTTCCTTCTCCTGGCTTTGCTTCATCCGAGAGTTTCGTCTGGCAAAATCTAGACATGCTGCGTCAGCTGGTGGAGTCCCAGCCTGGACTGACTTATCTGCGGCTGAAGGAGATAGCCGAGCGTTTCACTACTGGTCTACAGGCGATGGGCTGTCCCATGGAAATATGGGCCCAGCGGGTTCTATTGTTGTTAAAGTTTATACATCGCCGGGACTTCTTGGCACATATTATGTCTGACAGACTGGCAGCTTTGAAGTTGCAAAGGAAGGAGTGAAAATCGGAGCTGGAGAAGATGGACTCTGTTCTTCAGGAGCGCCAATGCCAACTGCAGTCTCTGGCGCAGCGGGAGCAGTTCGTGTGCAGCCGGATAACCATCCTGGAGGCTGAACTGTTTGACCTCCGGGCTGAACTGCCGCAGATAACAACTTCTCAGCCGCAGCTTGCGGAGGAAGTAGCTCTGTTGGAGGGGCAGGTGGCATCCATTCAGGACGAGTCTGCTCGGCTACAGGAGGAGGAGGCTCGACTTCATGAGCTGGGGGCTGCCCTGCATGTAGGGCTTCTGGCCTTCGAAGACATATTCCGGTGCCCGTGAATATCTGTTTCCCCCTTTTTGTAATACAATTCCCCCTCAGGGGCCCTTCTTGTATTCCCTTTTTTATTCAATGGAAAGGAATCTTTACACCAGTCTCATATGTGATTTGTTCTTTACTTATCGCACCATCAATATTTCACGGTGATTTGGCAGCGGTTTCAGCGGTCCCTATGGGAATAGCCCGTACCTAGCAGGAGAGCGTCCACCCCTTTAGAGAAAGGATGGGGAACTCGCTCCACCGCGTGACGGCCTCCGGGGGGGTGCTTTAAACCGAATTCTGTTGGTGGTAGCAAACGTCCTTCTTGGCCATACGTGCCGCGAGGGAGACGGTTTGCAGGAATGTGAACGAAGAGGCTCAGAGCATTATCCGAAAAGGGCGAATGGTCCATCCCGGGCAGGTTTCAAAGCTAGTCGGGGCAATGTGCCAATCGACCAGTATATGATTTCATCATCGATATTGGGTTTATATCGATGCAAAGGAGTTTTATAGGTTTCATCAGAGTAGACATAAGGTCTAGACTGGGTAGAGGTTATCACAGGTGGGACCTTGAAGGGTACGTGGTTTTCATCAGGACAGACGTAGGGTCTAAACTGGATAGGATTTCATCATTGATCGGGCGAGGTGCCGGTCGATCAATAGATAGTTTCATCATCGATATTGGGTTCATATTGATGCAAAGAAAGTGTTATAAGTTTCATCAGAATAGACAAAAGGTCTAAACTGGCAGGGTTTTAATTGGACATGGTTTTATCATTGATCGGGGGAGGTGCCAGTCGATCAGTGGTTGGTTTCATCGTCGATATGTGGCTTATATCGACGCAAAGAGTTTCATAGGTTTCATCAGTATAGACGTAAGGTCTAAACCGGACAGAGGATTTCATCATTGATCGGGCAAGGTGCCGGTCGATCAACGGTGGGACGTATGTAGAGGTGTAGGTCTCGTCGGAACAAACGTAAGGTCTATTCCAGCGGGTTTTATGGCGGGTGGGACTTTGCCAAGAAATACGTAGGTTTAATCGGGATAGGCGTAGGGTCTATCCTGGTAGGGTTTCATCGTTGATCGGGCAAGGAACCGATCGATCAAGGGAAGGTTTAGGAGTTTGATCAGGACAGACGTAAGGTCTGGACTGGTCAGGCTTCATCAGACTGGTGACGGGTTTTATTGTTGGTGGGACATGTGAAAAGAGGGTATGTAGATTTCATCAGGGTAGACGCAAGGTCTATCCCGGAAAGGCTTTATCATCGGTGGGGCATAGAGCCAGATGACCGACAGAAGGCTTCATCAGTAAAAGGGGAGGTGAAGGCAACGTGCCGGTTGGCATGGAACTTCTGAATTACCACATTACCGACCCAAGCGCCCTTTCGGGTTTTCGCCGGAGCCAGCCCCCAATTACTTTTGCCCACGCGTCCTTTCAGATTTTCACGTGGCGGGGTACCCGATTTTGCCTGCAGTGCCCTTTCGGGTTTTCACCACAGCTGGGTTTTAGCCATTTTTGCCCTTGTCCAGAATGCTTGAAGAAGTCTGGCGGGGTATCTCTATTTTCAACCCCATTTTTTTTTGTATATACTTTTTGTCGTTTTCTTTCTCTTTTCCTTTTTCATTGTCTTTTCTGGGACCCGAACTTTCATCCTATGGACCATGGCGCCATATGTTTATTGTGGACACACGATCATTGATGTGGGTGTCAACATCAATGCAAAGGGAAATAGGGTTTCATGATCTATCCAGACAAAAGGTCCGAATTGATTTAGAGGATATAGATAGCAGCTCGGGCACGAGGCCGTTTGCTGAAAATATGAGTTTCATCGTTAATGTAGGGTTTAACATTAACGCAAAGGAATAGAGTTTCATGATCTATCCAGATGAAAGGTCTGAATTGGTTTAGAGGATATAGATAGCAGCTCGGGCATGAGGCCGTTTGCTGAAAATATGAGTTTCATCGTTAATGTGGGGTTTAACATTAACGCAAAGGAATAGAGTTTCATGATCTATCCAGATGGAGGGTCTGAATCGATTCAAAGAGCAGTGTTGTGCTATGTCAGAGCGGACGGAAGGTCCACCCTGGATGGATTTTAGCGTCGATCAGGCAGCGTGCCAATCGATCGATAGCAGGTTTCATCATTGGTATTGGGCTCGTACCAATGCAAAGGTTTCATATGTTTCATCGGGATAGACGTAAGGTCTAAACCGGACAGGTTTTATCGCTGATCGGGCAGGATGCCAGTCAATCAATATCAGGTTTCATCATCAGTATTGGGTTTATACCAATGCAAAGGTTTCATATGTTTCATCAGGATAGACATAAGGTCTAAACCGGACAGGTTTCATCGTTGATCGGGTAGTGTGCCAGTCGATCAATATCAGGTTTCATCATCGGTATTGGGTGTATACCAATGCAAGGATTTCATAGGTTTCATCGGGATAGACGTAAGGCCTAAACCGGACAGGTTTCATCGTTGATCGGGCAGTGTGCCAGTCAATCAATGGCGGGTTTCATCACGGCGGGACGTAAAGAGACATGTAGATCTAGTCGGAATAGACGTAAGGTCTAAACCGGACAAGGTTTTATCGCTGATCGGGCAGTGTGACGCTCGATCAGTAGCTGGTCTCGTGGTGGCGGGCTTATTATCAAGGGAATTTTTCTTGAGCAATGCATGAAGGCTTCAACAGAATAGACGTAAGGTCCATTCCGGATGGGTTTAATCGTTGATCGGGCAAGGCGCCGGTCGATCGACGAGGAGTTTTATGGTGGGAGGTAAGGCTTTCTTTGGAATCACCACATTACCGACCCAAGCGCCCTTTCGGGTTTTCGCCAGAGCTAGCCCCCTCTTGCTTTTGCCCACGCGCCCTTTCGGGTTTTCACGTGGCGGGGTACCCGATTTTGCCTGCAGTGCCCTTTCGGGTTTTCACCACAGCTGGGTTTTGGGCCATTTTTGCACTTGCCCCTAATATAGGGGCAAGTCTGGCGGGGTATCTCTATTTTTAACCCCATTTTTTTTTTTACTTTCTTTTTGTTCTTTCTTCTTCCTTCCTCTCTTTTTTTAGAGGGTGACCGGTCGGAATGCCACCAGCTCAAGATGAAGGTAGCTTGGTTAGGGCGGAGTGCCACTAGACCAGGAAAGGGGTAGCTCGGCTAGGGCGGAGTGCCACTAGACCAAGGAAGGGTAGCTCGGCTAGGGTGGAGTGCCGCTAGACCAAGGAAAGGGTAGCTTGGTTAGGGCGGAGTGCCGCTAAACCAAGAAAGGGTAGCTCGGCTAGGGCGAAGTGCCGCTAGACCAAGAAAAGGGTAGCTTGGTTAGGGCGGAGTGCCGCTAGACCAAGAAAGGGTAGCTTGGCTAGGGCGGAGTGCCGCTAGACCAAGGAAGGGTAGCCTGGCTAGGGCGGAGTACCACTAGACCAAGGAAAGGGCAGCTCAGTTAGGGCGGAGTGCCGCTAAACCAAGAAAAGGGTAGCTCGGCTAGGGCGGAGTGCCGCTAGACCAAGGAAAGGGTGTAGCTTGGTTAGGGCGGAGTGCCGCTAGACCAAGGAAAGGGTGTAGCTTGGCTAGGGCGGAGTGCCGCTATACCAAGGAAAGGGTAGCTCGGTTAGGGCGAAGTGCCGCTAGACCAAGGAAAGGGTAGCTCTGTTAGGGCGGAGTGTCGCTAGACCGGGAAAAGGGTGTAGCTTGGCTAGGGCGGAGTGCCGCTATACCAAGGAAAGGGTGTAGCTAGGCGGAGTGCCGCTAGACCAAGGAAAGGGTGTAGCTTGGCTAGGGCGGAGTGCCGCTATACCAAGGTAAGGGTAGCTCGGTTAAGGCGGAGTGCCGCTAGACCAAGGAAAAGGGTGTAGCTTGGCTAGGGCGGAGTGCCGCTAGACCAAGAAGAAGGATGTAGCTTGGCTAGGGCGGAGTGCCGCTAGACCAAGGAAAGGGTAGCTCGGTTAGGGCGGAGTGCAGCTAGACCGAGGAAAGGGTGTAACATGGCTAGGGCGGAGTGCCGCTATACCAGGGAAAGGGTGTAGCTTGGCTAGGGCGGGGTGCCGCTATACCAGGGAAAGGGTGTAGCTTGGTTAGGGCGGAGTGCCGCTAGACCAAGGAAAGGGTAGCTCGGTGATGTGGCACAACCTCGGACCTAATGCAAGCAAGCACAATCGCATTTAAATGGGCCGAATTGGGCCACCGCTCTATCGACACTCACCCAAGCCCGGGGTAACTTGGCAATGCCAAGGTGAGGTTGAGGGGTTGGGCCCTTGCTGGTAGAGGGCCAGCAAGGCCAAGATGGGATTCCCAATGGGTTTGGATGCCCAATTCAAGGGGGTCGACAAAGTGCCAAAGGCACCGGATGTACTTCTCCCACGGTGATCACTCAAGACAACGGGGCTTGAGGACCGGGCTCTCACTCGCATAACCAGCGGAATTAAGAACAAATATTGAATGACAAGCACTAAATGGAGTGAAGGTTTGAGCAATTACTCGACCTGTTTGAAGAAATCGATCTCGGTCGGAGACGAGGGCGAGCGGGGAGGCGGGTGGATCCCCACACACCGTGCCGGGGTAGCTTGACTTGCCCAAACAAGTTACAACACTACACCTCTCACAGGAGGGGGATCTTGGGGTGGGGGTTAAGGGATATTACAACCAAAATTATCTCCGCACAGGGAGGGGCCTTCATCCGGCCTAGCGGGGAGGGGAAACTATGGTTAAAAGCATGGAACGATGAAGTCACCGGTTCTGCCTGCTCTCTCCGAACAGGGACAGGTAGACGGTGTTGCTACTGTAGAACTCGCTCAAGAATTTCGCTGATGATGAGACTGGTGAGAAATCTTCGTAGCTGGGAAGGGAAGGCCTCAGAATTTCTTCAATTTCTTCTGGAGCCGCTGCTGACCAGGATGGAGGTTTGAACAGAGCTTCAGATTCTCGGACTTGCAGTTGCAGACTTCTAACAGCAGATTGCAGAGAATGCCCTGGCAGCGCCCGACCTCGGAATCAAGCGTCGTCAGAGTTGATGGAATTGTGGACGAGTCCTCTTCGCAGAAAAACTGACGGGGAAGCCAACCGATGTCAGAGAAGACTAGGTGATGCAGAACAATGGCGACTAGTCGGTGCAGACTATGAGTAGCAGATCTGCGTAGCTGAGGGAAAAAATGAGAACTCTGGATCACGAATGCCGAATGAAGTTCTTTTTCTTGATTCTGGAAGTAGACTGGGCGATGAAGAACTTTGAAGAAGAACTCGTGGACTGATTCCTTCGGGGTTCGTCGTGGCAGAGCTTCTAATCTGGCTCAGGTCCTCAGCCGAGGTAGAACTGCACAGTTGTGGGAGAATGGACCTCCTGGACGGCTCAGAGATCGGAAGAAGATGAAACCACTTATGTTGCGAAGGAGACTGGTAGATGCTTCCGACGATGGCTCTTGGGTCTTCAAACTCGTTCGGAGGAAGTCGTGGTGGCCACTGCAAGTTGCTGGTTCATCTACAACCTCTGGACAACAAACTGCAACTTCGAAGTAGCTTCCAATGACCAAGAAAGAAGAAGGGGAAGGGGGTAGATGAGTGTGGGAGTGACCCCTGGTTGTAAGGGGGTCTTGGAGGGGGTGTTCTAAGGTGTGGGAGGTGGAGAATAAGGTCTGGAAGAGGGTCCAATAGATGGTGGTAGTGGGGGCTGCGAATTTGGTTGGAATGGAGAGAGGGAAAGGATATTCGAAAATAGGTTTAAGGGTGGGGTTAATTTTTTGTCTTGGGAATGGGGGGGTTATGTTTGGGAAGGAAAGGGGTGCTTGGGGTAGTGGGAAGGGTGCTTGGGAAAGTGGGAGGGGTAGTTGGGGGTTGGATGGTGAGGAGAGGATTGGTGGAGGGGGTCTTGGGAAGGGGTGGAGTATTGACGAGGGTTGTGGGGAATGGGAAGAGGCTTAAATGGGGTAGGTGGGGAGTGGAGGTGGTTGGGAAGGGAGGAGAGAGAAGAAAATTTGACTTTGGGTGTTGAGGAGAGAGAAAGTGGAGTGAAAAAGAGTGATTAAGAGAGGGAAGGGTGGGGAATCTCTCCCCTAGGGTTTCTCACCCAAAAAATGCAATCTCTCCACTAGATAAGAAGTGTAAACTCTCAAAATGGCAAGTTTTTTCATTCATTGATTCATTAAGTTCAAATGAGGGGGAATGGGGTCCTATATATAGGAAACCCACATTTCTACAAAAGTCCCTGACAATTGACTCAATGACAAATAACCGAGGGGGTAGGGGAGAGCCCTTGGGCCAAGCCCAATGAATTGGGCCCAATAGCTAACTAGACAACCTAATGACACTCAAACTTAGGGAAATGAACACAAGACCTAGGAACATGACTCAAATAAAAGGGAAAATACATCAAATGACTCAAATAAAAATTACATAGGACTCAAAATTAAATGACTAGACCATGCCGGATGCAACCGGGGCGAGGAGATGAGCTGTGAACGTGGGCATGGGAGGTGATGTCCCCATCATACTCCCGGGGTGTGGAGAACTCGACTCCGTCGAGTAAGTGTCCTTCCCTCCTTGGAGGGTGTAGAAGTGATACTGCCCTCAAGTCTTCCGAACGAGACCGATCCATCCACCTGCCGAGATAGCGATCGTATACCTTGCTCCTGGTGGTAGTGACCTGTTCATCCAATATTCGTTCAATGCGCTCACGCTGGGCTCTCTTGGCTGGTGGACTCTCCTCACGGGTGGGTGCTCTCTCAACAGAGGGAATATGCTCAATATCCTCACTAGGTACCATCGTGGGTTCCTTGTATGGCACTAGGTCGGTGACACTGAATGTGGGACTTACCCCATATTCCTCGGGGAGATCTAACTCATAGGCATTTGCACCAATGCGCCTCAGGACCTGGAAGGGACCAGCCCCACATGGCCTCAATTTGGAGATGACTCCCGGGGAGAGCCTCTCCGTCCTTACCATCACAAAGTCACCCTCATGGAATTCTTGGTGACGTCGATGAGAGTCGGCTTGCCTTTTATAAGTCACATTCTTCTTGCTAATGTGCTTGCGGATCTCTTTATGCAATGTTGTGAATGCAGACATTCTAGGGGTGATGGGTGGACCTGGGCAACCAAAAGTAGACCTATCGTGTAATGATGCAGTGTAGACTTTGGTTAGCCTAAGTGGGCCGGGGCACCCGTAGGTGGCCCTATCATGCAAATTAGTGATAAATATTGGGGGACCCGGACATCCGTAGATGCCTTTGACATGCTTAAGACCCATGATGAATGAAGGTGGACCATGACATCCGAATATGGACCACTCATACTTTCTACTTGACATGTGGGTGATATGAATGAATGGACCCAACATAGTGTTCATGCCAAGGGGTATGGTAAGTCTAGACACATGCATGCTTTTCCCAAAGGTGACTTCCATGTGTATAGGTGTGGGACAACCTTTGAACTCGCATTGGAAAGGATCGAATGGATCTAAGAAGGTGGTCATCATGGGGTGGGGCACAACCTTATTACCTAGGGATATGTGGCTCAAGGTCATGGCTCCCAAGGTGTAACCCGGGTCTAGGATGGGGTGGATTGGGTCAAACATGGTGGTTTGGGATAGGGAAAGGTAGGTGGTGGTTAAGGTAGTTGGGTCACCCGGGTTCCTTGACTCCCATTGTAATGGATCATAGGGATCATAAAATAGGTTACTAAGGGGAAGGAGCTCCATGTCCTCAAGGTCCTCAAAAGGTGCTAAGTCATCCCTCTCAATGATAATTGGGTCAATGTTCTTGGTGAGTGGGTTGGCCATGAGGGGAGGGCTTGGCTCTCTACCCGATATAAAAAGCTCCAATTGGAGGAGAAGGTCGGGCTCATCGGGTGTGTGGAGGAATAGAAGGAGGTCGCTAGTGTAGCAACCAATGGTGCAAACCGAGGTGATAGACCCGATACATAGATGTAGGAGGCCAAGGCTCCTAGGTTGTTCGGCCATAGGGGTCAACATGCTAGTGAACTCAATTTGCCATGCTAGGCCCTTAAGAAGATCCCCTAAAGTTTCCACTTGGTAGGATGATTGGATGGTGGTGTGATAGGTGGAGAAGTGTACTATGGGGAGGTTTAGCTCCATGAGAGGGTAGACATTGGACGTGATGGGGTGAATTGATTTCTCCTTTAGCCATCTAGCTAGGGGCCCATCTATGATTATGGTGCCATTTGTGAAGGTTTGTGGCTCTTGAAGACTCGGACAATTTGAAGTGGTAAAGGGTTGAAGCTCTTCCTCACCATTGGTGTGAACTTGGGTTTCCTCATGGGTGGGGAGAGGGTCTGGGCTAGCAACTATTCCTATGTGAGTGGGTGTGGCCTCTTTTCTTAAGGGAATGGGAGGGTCTTTTGGAGATGGGGTGATGATGGTTGGGGCATGGTGCACCCGGGGTGGTGAGTGAGGTTGAACTTGGGTTGGGAGTGGAAGTAGTGGTGGCTTAGGTTGGGGTAGGGTTGGTTCAGTTTGGGTTGATTGGGGGGGTGTACCCTTTTTAGGGGAAGATGGAGGGATAGTGGTGTGGACCAAGGGGAATTGTGGAGAGGTGGATGCTTGGTTTATTTGGGTCTTAAGGGAGAGGACTTGGTTGCGAAGTGTTGTTATGATGGTTGAGAGGTGATTTGTTGGGGTTGGTGGGGGTGGAGACCAAAGGTCGGTCTCAAGTTGGCCGGGTGGGGGTGGAGGAGTGGTAGTGCTCCTCGGGTTAGGGGTGCTTGAGTAGGAGGGGTGGGAATGTTTGGGGATGTAGATCTTTCTAAGCTCTACTTTCATATCATCCCATGAGGAAATGGGCTCTTGCCTCCTAACCCTTCTTAATCCCTCTATGTGTTCCCACTTACTCTTGGCTTGACCCCGAAACCGTCCCTTGGCCCGTCGGACTCTCGCAGATCCATATACCCAAGTCTTTTCAAAGTACTTTTCTATGGTAGCCTCCCACCTAAGATAGTCACTAGAACGTGATCCGTCAAAGGTAATATCCCTATCTAGGATGAAGTCCATGGGTGGTGAGTAGGCTAAGTAGGAGGTGGCCATGATGATCGGGGGGGATCAATGCAAGGGTTGGATTGATGATGACTCCAATGCAAGCATGCCCTAGGACTTGACTTGTAGAGACAAGTCAATGACTTGCTCTGATACCAATTGATGTGACACAACCTCGGATCTAATGCAAGCAAGCACAATTGCATTTAAATGGGCCGAATTGGGCCACCGCTCTATCGACACTCACCCAAGCCCGGGGTAACTTGGCAATGCCAAGGTGAGGTTGAGGGGTTGGACCCTTGCTGGTAGAGGGCCAGCAAGTCCAAGATGGGATTCTTAATGGGTATGGATGCCCAATTCAAGGGGGTCGACAAAGTGCCAAAGGCACCGATGTACTTCTCCCACGGTGATCACTCAAGACAACGGGGCTTGAGGACCGGGCTCTCACTCGCATAACCAGCAGAATTAAGAACAAATATTGAATGACAAGCACTAAATGGAGTGAAGGTTTGAGCACTTACTCGACCGGTTTGAAGAAATCGGTCCCGGTCGGAGACGAGGGCGAGCGGGGAGGCGGGTGGATCCCCACTCACCGCGCCGGGGTAGCTTGACCTACCCAAACAAGTTACAACACTACACCTCTCACAGGAGGGAGATCTTGGGGTGGGGGTTAAGGGATATTACAACCAAAATTACCTCCGCACAGGGAGGGGCCTTCAGCCGGCCAAGCGGGGAGGGGAAACTATGGTTAAAAGCATGGAACGATGAAGTCACTGGTTCTGCCTGCTCTCTCCGAACAGGGACAGGTAGACGGTGTTGCTGCTGTAGAACTCGCTCAAGAATTTCACTGATGATGAGACTGGTGAGGAAATCTTCGTAGCTGGGAAGGGAAGGCCTCAGAATTTCTTCAATATCTTCTGGAGCCGCTGCTGACCTGGATGGATGTTTGAACAGAGCTTCAGATTCTCAGACTTGCAGTTGCAGACTTCTAACAGCAGATTACAGAGAACACCCCGGCTGCTCCCGACCTCGGAATCAAGCGCCGTCAGAGTCGTTGGAATCTTGGACGAGTCCTCTTCGTAGCAAAATTGACGGAGAAGCCAACCGATCTCGGAGAAGACTATGAGATGCAGAACAATGGTGACTGGTCGGTGCAGACTATGAGTAGCAGATCTGCATAGCGGAGGGAGAAAAATGAGAACTTTGGATCACGAATGCCGAATGAAGTTATGTTTCTTGATTCTTGAATTAGACCGGGCGATGAAGAACTTTGAAGAAGAACTTGTGGACTGATTCCTTCAGGATTCATCATGGCAGAGCTTCTAATCTGGCTCAGGTCCTCAGCCAAGGTAGAACTACGCAGCTGTGGGAGAATGGACCTCCTGGACGGCTCGGAAATCGGAAGAAGATGAAACCACTTCTGTTGCGAAGGAGACTGGTAGACGCTTCCGACGATGGCTCTTGGGTCTTCAAACTCATTCGGAGGAAGTCGTGGTGGCCGCTGTAACTTACTGGTTCATCTACAACCTCTGGACATCAAACTGCAACTTTGAAGTAGCTTCCAATGACCAAGAAAGAAGAAGGGGAAGGCGATAGATGAGTGTGGGAGTGACCCCTGGTTGTAAGGGGGTCTTGGAGGGGGTGTTCTAAGGTGTGGGAGGTGGAGAATAAGGTCTGGAAGAGGGTCCAATAGATGGTGGTAGTGGGGGCTGCGAATTTGGTTGGAATGGAGAGAGGGAAAGGATATTTGAAAATAGGTTTAAAGGTGGGGTTAATTTTTTGTCTTGGGAATGGGGGGGTTGTGTTGGGGAAGGAAAGGGGTGCTTGGGGTAGTGGGAAGGGTGCTTGGGAAAGTGGGAGGGGTAGTTGGGGGTTGGATGGTGAGGAGAGGATTGGTGGAGGGGGTCTTGGGAAGGGGTGGAGTATTGATGAGGGTTGTGGGGAATGGGAAGAGGCTTAAATGGGGTAGGTGGGGAGTGGAGGTGGTTGGGAAGGGAGGAGAGAGAAGAAAATTCAAATTTGGGTGTTGAGGAGAGAGAAAGTGGAGTGAAAAAGAGAGATTAAGAGAGGGAAGGGTGGGGAATCTCTCCCCTAGGGTTTCTCACCCAAAAAATAGAATCTCTCCACTAGATAAGAAGTGTAAACTCTCAAAATGGCAAGTTTTTTCATTCATTGATTCATTAAGTTCAAATGGGGGGAATGGGGTCCTATATATAGGAAACCCACATTTCTACAAAAGTCCCTGACAATTGACTCAATGACAAATAACCGAGGGGGTAGGGGAGAGCCCTTGGGCCAAGCCCAATGAATTGGGCCCAATAGCTAACTAGACAACCTAATGACACTCAAACTTAGGGAAATGAACACAAGACCTAGGAACATGACTCAAATAAAAAGGAAAATACATCAAATGACTCAAATAAAAATTACATAGGACTCAAAATTAAATGACTAGACCATGCCGGATGCAACCGGGGCGAGGAGACGAGATGTGAACGTGGGCATGGGAGGTGATGTCCCCATCACTCGGTTAGGGCGGAGTGCCGCTAGACTGGGAAAAGGGTGTAGCTTGGCTAGGGCGGAGTGCCGCTAGACCAAGAAAAAGGGTGTAGCTTGGCTAGGGCGGAGTGTCGCTATACCCCGAAAGGGTAGATTTTGCCCGATTACTTGGGGAATGTTGGTTGTGCTGTATGATACAGCTTCAGATGTCTTCCGTTGAGTGGCGAGAGTTAGATTTCCCCTCGATGGTTAACAACCACGTAGGCCCCTCCTTCGTAGACCCTCTGTATCACATAAGGACCTTCCCAATTAGCATTCAGCTTCCCTTTTGGGTTGAACGCCATGACTTCTTTTTTCTTGACCATGACGAGGTCACCTTTCTTGAATTCTCGTCCTCTTACGAGTTTGTTGAATGCAGTGGCCATGCGGGCCTGATACATTTGGATACTCTTCTGAGCTCGGAGGCGCTTCCCTTCCAATTCAGCCAGTTCTTCTAGTCTTCTTTCTGCATTGGTCTGTTCGCCACGGGCCAGGCCATATTGGACTGCCACTCTGAGTGACGGGACTTCCAACTCTAGCAGAACCACTGCCTCTGAGCCGTATACCAGCGAGTATGGTGAGCACCCTGTAGGTGTCTTGAAGACAGTGCGGTATGCCCATAGAGCTTCATACATTTTCTCCTCCCACTCCTTCTTATTAGAACTAACGACCTTGGCCATCAAGGTGCAGAGAGTCTTGTTAAATGCTTCTGCCAATCCGTTTGCCTGTGGATTGTAAGGAGTCGAGGTCCTCCATTCGATCTTATACTTCTCAGCAAGCCGATAGACCTTCTGATTTCTGAAATGACTTCCATTGTCGGATATTATTCGGCTGGGGATCCCGAACTGGAAGATAATGTTCTACTTGATGAATCTGGCGACCAGTTCACCAGTCACTTCTCATAATGCTATAGCCTCCGCCCATCTGGAGAAGTAATCTGTTATGGCCAGTATGTACTTATGTCCGGCCGAGGAAGTCGGCAGTGGCCCGACTACATCAGTTCCCCATTGTGCAAACGACCAACTGGGAACTGTAGGGTGCAGAGTCGTAGGAGGCCTTCTAGGCACAGTAGCATGCTCCTGGCATTTCTGGCATGATTGTGCAAATTTACAGCAGTCTTCAAACATGGTGGGCCAATAGTAGCCCAGCTTCTTGATTTCTATCTTCATCTTGGGACCAGCCTGGTGGGCACCTGCTGTCCCAGCATGTGTTTCTTTCATCGCTTGGCAGGCTTCCTCAGTGGATAGACAACGGAGTAGAATCTTCTTGCGTGCATCTGCCATTATTCGGAACAGAATTCCATTCCTGAGTTCATAAGAATCTTTGATTCTTAGGAGTTTCATCTTTTCTTCTCTTATCTGCGGCAGTTGTTGGTGTAGAAACCACTACAGCAGGTGCTGTCTCCAATTAGACGCTTCTTCTGTGCTGATGGTGGCAACTTCGTCTTCTTCGGGGCACCCTTCTAGCATGCTGAGGACTTGTCGCCGGTTCATAACGACAATGTTCAGTGTCTTATTTGGTGGGACTGCCAGTGAGCTGGCCAGCTTTGCCAGTGCATCAGCCTGGGCATTGTGTCCACGGCCCACATGCTTGAGCTCAATATGGTAGAATTTCGCCATGAGGCGTACAACTTTTTGGTGGTAGGGATTCAATTCTGGCTTCCGCACTTCGAACTCCCCTTGGATCTGTTTTATTATCAACATCGAATCCCAGAATACTTGAAGCATTTGGATACCCATGTTGAGGCTGACATATAGCCCGATTATCAGAGCTTCATACTCGGCCTCATTATTGGTGCATGGCTTGTTTATAGAATAGGAAGTATGCACGACCTCCCCTTCTGGTGATTTCAGCACAATACCGGCTCCAACCCGTATTCTGGTCTTTCCATCGGAGTATGTCTCTGTTCTAGATGCTCCATCAAAGAATAGTTGCCACATAACTGACTGGGTCTGGCAGGCCTCGAGTGTCTCATCATCGGGTAACTCAGTCCCTAGCATATCATTTTTCGGCACAGGATGCTCTGCGAAGAAATCAGCCACGGCCTGTCCTTTTATCACCCTCTAGGGTGTGTAGGTAATATCGAATTCCATCAGGATCACTGCCCATTTGCCCAACCGGCCCTTCAGTACTGGCTGAGTCAATATATATTTGAGCGGATCTGCTGCAGATATTAATCTGACTTCATGTGACAACATATAGTGTCGGAGCTTTTTGACAGCAAAGACTAGTGCCAAGCAGGTCTTTTCTATGTAGCTGTAGCTTTCTTCAGTTCTAATCAGCCTCCTACTTAGGTAGTACAAGGCTTGTTCTTTGCCTTCTTCATTTGTCTGTGCCAGCATTGCCCCCAGGGAACAATATGTGGCTGCGATGTATAGTATTAAGGGCCTGCCCTTAACGGGTGCCCCCAGCACTGGAGGGGTCTTGAGATATTCTTTCAGCTTCTCAAAGGCTTCCTGGCAGCCATCGTCCCAGAGGAACGGCACATCTTTCATCATGAGCTTGTGAAAGGGGTGGCATCTTCCCGACAGATTTGATATAAATCGTCGGATATAGGCCAGACGCCCTTGCAGAGATCTCAGTTCGGGCAGATTCCTTGGTGGAGGGAGCTCCTGGATAGCCCTAATCTTGGATGGGTCGATTTCAATGCCCCTATGCCAGACAATAAACCCGAGGAATTTTCCACTGGACACGCCGAAGGCGCATTTCATGGGATTTATCTTGAGTTCATATTTGCGCAGCCTCTGGAATACTACCCTCAGGTCTTGCAAATGGTCTTCTCTTCTTTTAGTTTTTACTACCAAATCATCAATGTAGCACTCTACTTTCTTGAAGAGCAAATCATCAAAGATCTTGGTCATAGCTCTTTGGTAGGTAGCGCCGGCATTCTTGAGGCCAAACGGCATCCTTTTGTAGTGGAATATCCCCTTCGGAGTGCGGAACGCAGTGTGCACTCTGTCTTCTTCTGCAATCCAGATATGGTTATATCCGGATGACCCATCCATAAATGACAGGGCTTCATGACCAGTAGTCGCATCGATCATCACTTCAGTGATTGGCACTGGGAAAGCATCTTTTGGGCAGGCCTTATTAAGGTCCCGGAAATCAACACATATTCTGATCTGCCCATTTTTCTTCTTTACGGGCACTATGTTTGCCAGCCATGTAGTATAATGATTTTCTTCAACAAAGCCTACATCAATCAGCTTGTCAACCTCTTTGTTAATCTGATTTATTAATTCAGGGTGCATTCTCCTGGAAGGCTGCTTTACAGGGCTAGCCTCTGGGTTTATTGCCAATCGGTGCTGTGCCACATCAGAACTCTGTCCCGACATTTCATCATATGTCCATGCAAAGCAGTCTCAGAATTCTTTCAAGAACTGTACATACTGTTCCCTGGCAGCTGGCTCCAGCAGTGCACTGAGGAATGTCGGCCTTGGCTCATCTGCGGTCCCCAGATTTATTTCCACAAGCTCATCGACGTTGGCCTGACCTCCATCTTCGACCTTGGGCGGGGCTTCTTGCAAGTCAATGAAGCCTCCCGGGATATAATCTTCTTCAGTTTCATGACTCTCTGTTTCATCATACTGGTCATCAGCGGGTGCTGACTCATCATATACGGCCAATATTGTTGGATTCTGTTTAGTCTGCCCCGAGGACGTGACTGGCTCAGCAGGAAACTCAAAAATGTAGTCTTCCGCCCTTAGAGGCTCTTCTGATGCAGACTCCGTTGAGAGATCATCATTCTGTAGAGCCTGGACTTCTTCCAGGATGCGCTCAAACTCCAGGCATTCCCTCAGCTCTTTGGCTATTTGGTCTTCATCCGGGGTTCCCGTATCAAACTTTGCTTCAGCATGGAACAGATCCTCTTTGCAAGGTAGGTCTTCCCAGCACCAATCTTTCTTTGCTTCATCAGACGTCCCCGTCTCCGGCTGACTGTCTGGGGCTTCATTGTTCATTATGCATTGATAAATGATTTCTTCATCTTCCGAGGGGTACTTGTCATATGCCACCTCGGGAGGGTCTTCATGCTGGTAGGAGACAGAGATGACGTCCACCTCAGCTTCATAGTATTCTTGAAGGGTATAACCCAATCCCGGGTGCTAAGTGATCTTCCTCAGTTCTTTATTATCCCGAGGTGGATCCCATAGCTCCTGGAACACCTTCTTTTGGGCAACAGGTTGTAGTGATGGCATCTGCATCTTAGAGAACATTTGCGAAACCCATTGGGTAGTATAGTCCAAGCCCGTGATCGGCACCATCCGGTTTGCAGCCTCCTCAGGGACCATGCAGTCTTGATCATCTTCCTCGACTGACTCCCCAGTTTAGAATATGGTAGGAGGCTCGCAGAAGCGAGGGATTTCCATAGTCTTCAGTGGTAGCACCGTTTGGTACTCTAGGCTGGCGATGGGCTTGACTAAACCCTGCGGAACCTCCACCTGTGTGTACTTTTCTTTCATTTCTTCATCGATATCATCCGTGTGAATGCTAGGAGGGGTGATCGAGCAAAGTCACCAGCATAAGAGATGTGGGATACCTCATGCTTTTTAATATAGCCCTTTGGTGACGGGGGAGACCAGTTTCTTGCCTTCGTCGTCGGCTTTTTCTGGCTGACCCCAACCTCTTTCTCTTCACCCTTTTGCGACACCTCCGTGTAGTAGGATGCATTGAGCATATGGCACTCGAATACTTCGAAGGGATGCAGATCCGTAAACACCCTTTCTTCTTTTCCTTTTTGGCAGTATTTAATGCATTGATGTAGCGTGGACGGCACTATTTGATATTCATGCAGCCACGGTCTCCCCAGCAGGGCCTTATATGTGGTGTTGGAGTCGATTACATAAAATCGCACCATGGTAGTGAGGTCCCCCAATGTGAGGTTGAAATCAGCCACCCCAAGGGGCGTCTCACATTTCTGGTTGAATCCCGCAATTTTCATGTCCCTGACCTTGGTAAGCTGAAGATCAAAGTAATATTTTTGGTAGATGCGGTATGGGAGAATGTTCACGGCAGCCCCAGGATCTATCAGTATCCTGCTCAGTGGCTGACAATTCAGGGAGCCCCTCATATACAACGGTCTGTTATGGCCGGAATTCGGAATCAGCATGTCGTCTTCTGTGAATGTGACTGACGGCCCAGAATTTACTTCTGTCAAGAGTGCTTCATATTGTGCCGGCGACTGTAGGGCATCAACAATTGCTTGGCGAGCCTCTTCACTCAGAGAGAGGATCTCCCAGATGGAGAATCTGGTAGGGAGCTTCTTTAGCATTTTCATGATCCTGCTGCCCACCCTGACATTAGACAGTCTCATTTCTTCCGCCCATGGGGTTTTGGAGGTTCATGTGGTGCCCGTGGCCTCTGCTGACCAGTGCTGGTTTCAACCTCTGGACTGATGTCTTGGAGGGCTTCTTCTATAGCAACAGCCCCTGGTGCCGTCAGAGAGTTATCCCCTTCTTTCTGATTCTGCTTGTAGGCTACAGGCGTCGATTGCTGAGGTCTCTTGCCTTTATCTGGCCCAGCCTGTATCGACTGCCCATTTTCCAGACTGGATAGAAATTCCAGGAATGTTGGAGTTTGACCTCCTTTCTTCTTTTCTTGGTACAAGCTGGCAGGGGGAGGAACCTGGACATCTCGTACCTCCGGTTCGGGACTCTGGTAGGGATGTTCCCCTCTGAACATAATGTTATGATTGGCTGGTGGTGGGCGCCCCCACCTTCTTCCGGAGCGTGTTGCATGTGCTGAGGTTGAGGCCTCGGCATGGTTGGCTTCTAGCGGGGCATTTGATGTTTCATCCTCATCATTCTCCCCGGGCGAGGTAAAGAGTGCTGACAGGGTGTTGCATTGTACTGTCACGACTCCCTTTTCCTTTTTGCATTTAGACCATCTCTTCCTTTTCTGGGAATTTGGCTTCTTTGGTTCTTTCCCCCAGAAAGGCTCAGCCTCATCTTTTCCCTGTTTTGTACTCGGTTGCTCTTTAATTTTCAATTCTTCTAGCTGTTCCTAGAGTATACAATCTTTCACTAGCAGGTGCCCGAGCTTTTTCTGTTCATTCATCGAGCCCATTAATATACTGCTGTAAACGCCTGGCTGCAGGGCTTACTTCCTTATCTGCAGGTAGGGGGACTTGTCTTCTCCGGTTATGAGTGGGGATCCGGATGACTGGCCCTGTTTCAGCCATGTGCCATACTGGCTTTACTGGAGGTGGTTCGGGCCTTGGTGTGACACCGCGAATAACTGCTCCACTGATACTGGCTGCGGGAGTTTTCTTTCTATTCTTTATTGGCTTTATCTGCCACCCTTCTTGATCCTTCAGTGGGGTGAGGAAGCAGGCTTCATAAGTATGCCTGGTGCATTCCTCGACGGCTTGCTTAGGTAGCTGTTGGTAGATTGAAATCATATTGGCGGCCATTTTTAATGCCGGAGGCTCATGTGGACGAGGTGGCTCTACCTGGTAATCTCCCAGCTGTAGCTCGCCCTTTTTGACCATGCCTTCCATAATATCTTTGAAGACGTAACGATCTTCAATTGCGTGCCCCAGCGCATGGTGATATGGACAGAACAGTGGATCACCTTTCTTTGCCGCGTCATCGGGTCTCTTTGGCTCAGGCAATGTTACCTTGTTGAACTTGTATGCCCAGTTGAATAGTGCGACTGTCTTATCTTTCGGAAAGGAGTATGGCTTTCTCATTTTGTTTCTCAGAGAGACCTTATCTTTTCTTTCTGCTGTGTCTGCTGGCGGGGGAGCTTCATCTGCCCCCTTCTTCCCTTTCTGTTGCTCGAAGGTTCTGAAATCGACGGTGTTAGCCTTAGAGTGCGATGGTCATCGATCATTAGATTTCCCTTTCACCATAGTTGGAGCATTGGCCGTCGGACGCTTAGACAGGAACGTCTCGACCTCCGCCACTATATTGTTCAGCCGATCAAATGTTCTGACATCTGCACCGATCATCTTTTCCAGTACCTCTCTCCTGAGGCTCTCCTTACATATTTGCACTGCATCTTCTTGATGAGGAGGTCTTCTGCATCTCATAGCTAAGTTCCTCCACCTTTTGATGTAGTCTAGCGCTGTTTCATCTTGCTTTTGCCTGGTTGCATATAGTTCTGCTATTGTAATTTCTCTTTCCGTGACGTGAAATCTGTCGCGGAACTTTCTTTGCATATCAGGCCAATCGGTCACTAACCCAGCCGGCAGGCTTGAATACCATTCAAAGGCTATCCCGGTGAGGGATGAGCCAAAGAACTTAAGCAGATAAGCTTCATCAGCTGCCAAGTCACCCATAATTGTGGTATAGTAAGCTATGTGTTCCCTGGGAGAGCCCTGGCCATTAAATTTTTCAAACTTCGGCGGCTTACTGATGCCTGGCGGTAGTCTCTTAGCAGCATACTGGGGAGGATACGGTACCCTGTACACATCGTAGGTACTAGCATCATCACCAGTCTTTTCAGACAGCTTCATCTCCACAATCTTTTCAATCATCAGCTTCTGGGCTATGGCTGGATCTATGTTTCCCGGGAAGAAGTGAGCTTGTTGCTGACCATAAGGAGTTGTCATCACAGTTGCGCGCAAGGCCGGCGCGGCAGGCTGCATCTGAGATACAGAGGGCTGAGCTACCGTCTGCTACAGAACGGGTTGGCTCGGTGCTTTGCCCTTATCAGCCGAGAGAGGATTAGCTGGGATAGCCATTTCTGTTGAGCTGGCAGTCTACCCCACATGCTCGGCTTGCTTGGAGACCGGTGTAGCTTCATGCCTCTCATTTAGCTGTCTTCTGAGAGCATTGATCTCCTGTTGATATCTTCTAAACATCATCTGGATCATGGGATCCAATGTTGACGGGATCTGTAGATCTTCTGAAGCCCCTTCAGCATCATCGACGAAGGGATTATCTTCATCTTCTGCTGTCACCACATTAACTATCATAGTGATGATCTTGCGGACTTCATCATCAGTCTTTATTTTTTCCTTGGCCGCCTGACTTCTCCTTGTGACGGGACCTGGTCTAGTTGCCAGTCTGAGCAGTTCATCTGGCTGTGTCGGTAACATATCCTGCCCTTTGACAAGCCCGGCCATATTGCAGGCAAAGATTTGCATCTTTTCCCTCTGCCTGTAGACTTTCCTTCTCTCCTGATCGAGGTATTTGAGCTGGTCAAAGACTGATATTCTTTCTCTAGCTTCTTCCCTGTGCAGGTCTTCTTTCCCATACCCGGCTCTGTGGCCTTCTTCATAGTCATCGGAATCGGAGGAGGAGACTCCTAGCATCACTTCTTGAAGGGTTTCTTCTTCTTCTTCATCCATGGTGCCCAAGTCCCGGGATAATCTTTGCTGCCCAAGGGCGGAGTTCCCCAGGTAGTGAAAGTAGTCTTGAGCCACTTGTTTCATCTCCTCTTGATTGTGCCTTCGTGGCTCTGGTTGGAGCATCAATCTTTCCTGGCTCTTCTGCTGATAAGCCAATCTCTCCACCTGAGCAGTCAAGTGCTCGACTTTGCAGTATTCGAATATATCGGCCTGTCTGGCATAGGCCTTTGGTCTTCTTAGAGTGGCAGCAGCGACTAGTTCGCTTATTCTCATTTCCTCTTCCTCCCTGAACCTTCTACTCCCATCTTGGCAGCGGTTGGCAGCAGCAGCATAATTCTTCCTTTCCCATCTTTTGCCCCCAGCCATGGGGTAGGTGACCGTGAGGTCTTCCTTCTGCTCATATCTTCTGCCCCTCATCCTTGGGCGAATAGTAGTCAGATTTCTTCCTTCATTCTCTTTCTCATCTCTCCTCCCCCGAGCCCTGGGGTGAACAGCAACAGCATTTCTTATGTCTTTTCCTTCTCCTCTTCTGCTTCCTGCCCTGAAGCGGACAACGGTGGTATCAGCAATGTTCTCTTCCTCTCGAGCTGGGACCCAGCTCTGGATTTTCTTCGACCGCCAGATCAGCCTGAACTTGGGCGGCTTCGGTGCCAGTGGCCTTCTATCCTCCTCTTTCATGTCGACCCTCCTGGTAGCTAGTACCCGGAACCTGTTGGTAGTAGGCACCATCGGGACGATCACGTCTGGCTTGTCTTTCCAAGATGGGCAACCACTGAGGTTTCCCCGGACATCTCCAATCAGCATTGTCTTTCCTGAGTTGGATATCCGACGACCCGCAGCAGTGGATCGGGCTCTCCTGTCGGATCTCCTCCTTCTTCCAACAGCGGAGGATGTGCCCCTTTTCACCTCGTGATGGACGAAGCAGGACACGACCTCAGGAGTATCCTGCATCACCTGGCTCATCTTGGGGCTGGTAGCTTGCGTCAACGTCTCGACAACAGTCCTTTGCTCCTGGTTGTCAATCTCGAGCAAGTCAGTGAAGATGAGGCCCAGGCAGTTGGGCATCCTGACAGCAGGCGGCATCAATCCGAACGAAAGAGGTACCGCCAGGTAGCCTTCTCGAACATGGGCATCGACCGCCTGTTGATCAAAGCAAACGGACATGATTCCCGCCGTCATCGTAGCTTCCTGAAAATAGAGAAAGCACACAAAATCAGAAATTTGAGGGGGGGCCCACTGGGCCTCCTATTTTGGCGTAGAGATGAAGGGGGACTAGGTCCCACCGGGCGTGCCAGACTTGTGGACGCGGGATTTTTTTTTTATTTCTCTCATCCCTTTCATTGTGTTTCATTATTTTTGAAGATTTCTCCTATTTGTATTTATTGATTATTAGGCGTGCCAGTCACATGTGTGACGATTTCATTGTGCGCTCGACTTGACTTGGTTAGTCGATTGTGAAGTCCGAGTCGGGACCAAAAGTCTGCCATACCATAAAGGCTATGACGTTAATTACGCCCTTCCTAGGAAGGACAACCCTTGATTGAACGCCAAAATAGGAGGCCTCAGAAGGCAGTCAAAATACTAATGTGCGAAATAAAGGCTTCATGCTTATGGAAGAGGACGAATGGAGGGCGGATTTATTTAGTTCAACGGACTAAATCAGGCGGCACAACCTTTAACTTTGAGCCATACCGGGTAAGGATAGAAGACCATCCACGCAGTGGCGGGACGGAGTTCGGCTAATCATTAGGGTATTCCCTTTTGACACTTCCACTTGACCGGATGCTCCAAATTGGTTTGTTTCCCCCAAAGATGGAGCCGGATGGGAAGTGTATCGGAGACACTCCCTTGACTCATCGGGGTTGATGACATTGGACTAGATTTCGGCCGCATCTCCCCTCAACTTGGAACATGCCCAAGGAGAAATAGGTGATCATCCACGGAGTGCCGAGATGAAAACCGAAAGAGAAAGGCACTGGGCCCTGGCACGGTGTGATGTTGGGGATGGTTCCCCGTTTATTTATTCCATGGGGTGTACCCTGTGACATGTAGATATCCCTCGAATTAGTGTGGCAGGGTGCTTAAAGATTGGGCAAAGGAGGAGAGGCTCTCGGCGCAGCAATAATGAGCATAGGCAGGCTTCCCAGCGCGGGGGAATGGGTTCTCGGCATGAGGTTCTCGGCATGGCTTTAAAGAAAGAGGAGGGAGCTCTCGGCGTGAGGTTCCCGACATGGCTTTAAAGAAAGAGGAGGGAGCTCTCGGCGTGAGGTTCCCGGCATGGTTTAAAGAAGGAGGAGGGAGCTCTCGGCGTGAGGTTCCCGACGCGGGGGGAATGGGCTCTCGGCATGAGGTTCTCGGCTTGGATTTAAAGAAGGAGGAGGGAGCTCTCGGCATGAGGTTCCCGGCGCGGGCCGCGCCGGGAGCTATTCATCGCGCCGGAAAGGTTTGTGGAGGTTTGTGGGGTTTTACGGTGCTCTGTTTTGGGGATTTTTCTTGGGATTCAGATAACGGCTAGGGGGTTTTAGGATGCAAACGAGGAAGGGACCGAGGGCTCTGCCAAGTTACCAGATTAACATCAAGGAGTCACATGGATGGAAGGGATTCGAGGGATTAAAGTCACCAGGCGTTCGAACCCTCTGGAACAGGCTTTATGCCATTCATATCGCCGACCATCTAGGAGATCAAGAGATGATTGTCTCTGATCCCTGTAATGGCCCCAATGGCTTGGGAAACTTGAGAGGACTATGGACTTCGCAACGTTTAAATCATCGATGTCGTCGAGGGAGAGAGAGGGACAAAGCCAAAAGATCCACGGTAAGGATTGGGGCTCTGTTACCTCCTTCCCATCTGAAACAAGCATGCATATAGGCACAAGAAATCACTAGAATTCTAAGCATCCGAGCGATTAATGCACGCGGGGGATAACATACATTCCGAAAGAGAGAGCACAGGGAGAAACGGGCCAACCAATACCATTTCATCGGAACAGCCGTGAAGTTGCATTTCACTGTTTCATCGTTTACATCATTCATAGAACAAAGGGGACGGAGAGAGGAAAAATAGACTAATACTCTATCTCCTCGACAACAGGGAGATCTCTTCACTTCGAAAGCGGAAAACGGAATCGAAGCTTATACATCAACAAAAAAGGGAAGCAGGAAGGAAAGACGGCAATAAAGGGAAGGGGAGGGCGGAGCATTGACTCCTCTCCCTCCCCTAGCACCCCACCTTCTCCTTCCTTCCGACCTCCTAGCAGCTTTTCTTCTCTTCTCTCTTTTTATCTGGCTATCTGGAGATGCCTCTCTTCGCTCCTCTTCGATGGCTCTCTGTTGCCTCTCTTTTTTTTCTTCTCTTCGGCTATCTATTGATCTTCTCCACTCTTTGATTATCTCTTTCTTCGAATGAGGGGGTTTTATATCCCTCCTTGGTATCCTATCGGCCGGCCTGTCCCAGCGCGCCTCAATCGTAGGCAGACCTCTCGGCGCGTGGGACTTCAGCCTCTCGGCCCCGCTTTTGGGCTTCGACAAGGGGATCCCGGCACCACTTTTATAGGCCCATTTCGGGCCTTTAAGACCTCACATAGACTTCGGCCTTTATTGGTCCTTCAAATGTATCAGAACCTGAGAAGGCCCTCCACTGGTGGCACAGTTTCTATTGAGATCATTCATAGATTTTCATCAGTCGGTAGACTGGGGTTTCATCGGCATTGCCATCTGAATGATGACAAAGTCGGACATCATCTTATCGATATCGTCACCTGAACGGTGACAAGACCAGACATCAGCTTCAGCCTGAAAAGACTTCAGCCAGGTGACTGCTATTTCATCAGTGCCATCATCTGACTGACAATGGCATCGGACATCAGCTTGGCCGGGAAAGGCTTCGGCCGGGTAGATGGTTGACGAGCTTCATCATTGATCTTTTACTGTTGGTCTGATCTTCTTTTCAATTCTGTCTCCGCCCTTGCTCATTTTCCAGGCGTCAACAATGTCATAGTCCACCTTCATTCATCATGGGTCTTAAGCATGTCAAAGGCATCTACGGATGTCCGGGTCCCCCAACATTTATCACCAATTTGCATGATAGGGCCACCTACGGGTGCCCCGGCCCACCTAGGCTAACCAAAGTCTACACTGCATCATTACACGATAGGTCTACTTTTGGTTGCCCAGGTCCACCCATCACCCCTAGAATGTCTGCATTCACAACATTGCATAAAGAGATCCGCAAGCACATTAGCAAGAAGAATGTGACTTATAAAAGGCGAGCCAACTCTCATCGACGTCACCAAGAATTCCATGAATGTGACTTTGTGATGGTAAGGATGGAGAGGCTCTCCCCGGGAGCCATCTCCAAATTGAGGCCACGTGGGGCTGGTCCCTTCCAGGTCCTGAGGCGCATTGGTGCAAATGCCTATGAGTTAGATCTCCTCGAGGAATATGGGGTAAGTCCCACATTCAGTGTCGCCGACCTAGTGCCATACAAGGGACCCACGGTGGTACCTAGTGAGGATATTGAGCAAATTCCCTCCGTTGAGAGAGCACCGACCCGTGAGGAGAGTCCACTAGCCAAGAGAGCCCAGCGTGAGCACATTGAACGAATATTGGATGAACAGGTCACTACCATCTGGAGCAAGGTATACGAGCGCTATCTCGGCAGGTGGATGGATCGGTCTCGTTCGGAAGACTTGAGGGCAGTACCACTTCTACACCCTCCAAGGAGGGAAGGACACTTACTCGACGGAGTCGAGTTCTCCGCACCCCGGGAGTATGATGGGGACATCACCTCCCATGCCCACGTTCACAGCTCGTCTCCTCGCCCCGGTTGCATCCGGCATGGTCTAGTCATTTAATTTTGAGTCCTATGTAATTTTTATTTGAGTCATTTGATGTATTTTCCCTTTTATTTGAGTCATGTTCCTAGGTCTTGTGTTCATTTCCCTAAGTTTGAGTGTCGTTAGGTTGTCTAGTTAGCTATTGGGCCCAATTCATTGGGCTTGGCCCAAGGGCTCTCCCCTACCCCCTCGGTTATTTGTCATTGAGTCAATTGTCAGGGACTTTTGTAGAAATGTGGGTTTCCTATATATAGGACCCCATTCCCCCCCATTTCAACTTAATGAATCAATCAATGAAAAATTGCCATTTTGTGAGTTCTATCTTTATTTTTATGGTGGAGTGAATCCATTAGTGAGGTGAGAAGCCTTAGGGAGAGAATCCCACCCATCCCTCTCTTAATCTCTCTCTTTCACTCCCCTTTCTCTCTCCTCCACACCCAATTCAAAAATTTTCTCTCTCCTCCCTTCCCAACCACCACTCTCCCACCTACCCCATTAAAGGCCACTCCCCTTCTCCACACATCCCATTACTCCACCCCCTAGTCCCAAGGGAGCATCCCCAATCACTAAGCCACCCTCCAACCACCTCATCCCTTTCCCAAGCACCCTTCCCTCTCCCCCATGGAACCCTCCACCTCCCAAGACCATTTGAATTTGAATATCCCCTTCCCTTAATAGCCCAAAGTCGCCCAACTCCTTTCCCCATTGAGTAGGCCACCCCCATCCCCTTCCCTCCACTCCACTCTACCAAGAGCAGCCACCCCATCACCCTTCCTCCACCTTGGCTAAGAGCCTGCAGAGAACCAGTGGAGTGCAGCAGCGACCCCGTCTTCCCCCTAGCGTCCCGGGAGGTCCAAGAGATATCGTCGGAAGTGTCTGCCTGTCTTCTTCGCAACGGAAGTGGTTTCGTCATCGTCCGAGCACTGTGCTGCCCGGGAGAGCCGTTCTCCCTCGACTGCGCGAAGCTCTCCTGACAGAGCACCTGAACGTGATTGGAAGCTCTGCGACGACAAATCCAACGTGAATCAAGACAAGAGCCCTTCTGTAAAGTTTTTCCTCCTTCTGTCTACTTTCAGAATCAAGAAGCGGAACTCCGTTCGGCATCCTGTAGCAGGAGTTATCAATTTTCTCCCTTAGCCACGCGGTTCTACTTCCCACAGTCTGCACCGACCTATCGTCATTGTTCAGAGTCCCCTGGTCTTATCCGGCATCATTTGGCTTCCCCGTCTATTTTTATGCGAAGAGGACTCGTCCACGGTTCCAACAACTCTAATGGTGCTCGATTCTGAGTTCGGAAGCTGTCGAGGCAATCTCTGTAACCTGCTGTTGGAAACCAGGAGCTGCCAGTCCGAGACTCTGCCTCCCTGTTCGGGCCTCCACCCAAACCAGCATCGACGACCGAAGAAATTAATAAAATTTGGACTACTTCCCCGGCCTACTATGAAGATTTTTCAGGTGGTTTCGTCCCCAACAAAATTTGGTAGCAGTTGAAGCAGTCAATTCATTAGTCTCCTGTCAGCACCCATAGAACTGGGCAGAATCGGCAACCTCCCATCTTCGGTGTTCCCTTCTCAAATTCCCCTTCCCGCTTGGCCGGCTGAAGGCTCCTCCCTGTGTGGAGGTAGTGCTTGGATGTAACTATCATCTTCCCTTCCCCACGATCCCCCCTTCCATGGGGTGTAGTGTTGTAATAGCTTAAACAGGTCAAGCTACCCCGGCGCGGCGTGTGGGGAACCCACGCTTCCCCGCTCGCCCTCGTCTCCGAGCGGGACCGGTTTATTCAAACCGGTCGAGTGAGTGCTCCAAAACTTTGCTCTAATTCATGCTTTTTCTTTCAATATTAGTTCATAAACTCCGCTGGCCGTGACGAGAGCCCAATCCTTAAACTCATTTGCTATAAGTGATCATCGTGGGAAGAGAGTGGAACCCGTGCCCTTTGGCACTTCGTCGGACCCTTGATTTGGGCAGCCATACCCTTGGGGAATCAAACCTTGGCCTTGCTGGCCCTCTACCAGCAAGGGCCCAGCCCACACAACCTCCCCTTGGCATTGCCAAGTTACCCCGGGTCTTAGTGAGCATCGGGTGAGCGGTTGCCATTATCGGTCCGTTTTGAATGCTTAATTGTGCTTGCTTGTTGAGTCCTAGGTTGTGTCACATCATGTCTTTAGCTTTGGACTTGACTCTGGTATATAATTGTTTAAAATCTATTAATTAAAATGTAATTTTATTTCTGCTACTTTAGTAGCCCGATCTAATAAAATTTTAATTGCTTGATGCTATATCTGTCAGTTCAATGTACTACACGACAACCCTTTTTCCCTTTCGAGCTTTACCGCTCTTGGGAGGCCTCGCGGGTTCCAAGTGGTATCACGTGTATTCGGTAGTCCTACCGGGTATACCTGGTATCCGGGATCCGGGTCGCCATAGCTCCTGTGTGAGTTTGGGCATGAATCTTTGGTTGAAATCTTCCCCTTCAAGTCCTCTGTCATCTCCAAGAAGTAGAGCCATTTTTGGACCTTGGAGTCAGAAGTTCTTGATTTTCCTTCCAAGGTGCGCAAGGTCATTTTGCCTAAGCCTGAACTGACAACCCCCCACTGTTCCTACCTTCGCGACAAGCTCCAGCACCTGCCGATGGCCCTGTCAGTCCCGGCTCGAAGAAGACTAGACCAAGATCGCAACGGCTCTAGTCTCACCTTCAACAGAGCACGAGACTGTTCATGGCGCCCCCGTCTTCTAGCAGCATCACTCTGGGAGCGACCAGAGCCAGAGCGGTCCAACCCTGTTCCAGACCCTGCCCCAGCCAGCAACATGGTCAGGAAATTCCATGAAAATTCAGACGTCCTCCTGGGTCAACTCAAAAAGTTTTGGCACCAGCCTCGACCTCTTCTGAGCTCGGTAGAGCCCATGGTGGTGCCATCATCGACTGTCTATCAAGCTATTTATGAAGCTGGCAGAACTGGGGAGCTTGGCAATTCGGTTTCTAACTTAGCTTCCCCACCCCGCCTGGCTGGCTTACAACCCCTCCCTGCGTGGAGGTAGTGTTTGAGTGTAATCATTTAGTCCCCCACCACTAGTCCACCCCCCCCCCTTGTAAGGGGTGTAGTGAATGTAAATTATTAATTCAGGTTGAAGCTTCATCGGCAAGGCGTGCGGGTAAGCCCACGCTTCCTCGCTCGCCCATCGTCTCTGGCTGGGATCGGCGTCATAACACCAATCTGGTAAGCTTCTGGTCACTACTCTTTGCTGGCATTCCATGCTTAATTAGTATTGCTTCTTAGCTCTGTCGGCGGTGAGGGAGTGCCCGTTCCAACTTTCCATACATCGAGTGACCACCGCGGAGCGAGGCGAGAGCAACCCCTTACATCCCACGCCCTTGGCGTGCTGGCCGCCCGTGGAATTGGGCATCCCAGGCCCTTAGTGGTCCATCCTAAGCTATCCTTACCCCGGAACGTCAAGGTCCCACCTCGGACCCTCTTCACTATCACCGGTTGGCTTACGGGCAATTGTGTGCGCTACGCGACGCCCGAGTGAGTCCACCGTAAAAGTTGCTTGCCTGTGATTGTATGTCCATGGGCATCGGTCTTGTGGCTATCACCCCCAAGGTGGTGTCACATCATGTGATATTAGAGCAAGTCATTGACTTGTTCCCACAAGTCAAGTCCTAGGGCATTTGCATCCATCACCCCGAGCATCATCAGTTGCCCATTCCTATGGCTACCTCATACCAATCACACCCATCTCTTTCACCTCTCCCAATGGATCCCAAACTCCTTGGAAGCCCCACTGCCAACAAGGTTAATTGCATCAACTCCCTCATGGAGGCCATGACCAACATTTCTGGGCGGCTTGATGATATCGCTACCCAACTTGATAAACTTGAGGGAAGTAGGCCCGCACCAAGGGAGGATGAGAGTTACCCCTGGAAAAATCTTGATGACCACCTCTTGGCGCTTTTGAAAGTCAAAACCCCCGCCTTTGAGGGATCCTACAACCCAAGCCTCTATCTAGATTGGGAATTTTTGATGGGCTAATACTGTGATTGGTACCCCTTGGCCGAAGAGAGGAAAGTGAGACTAGCCAAAATGCACCTCTCCAAGCAAGCGAAAACTCATTGGCTAATGGTTGAGGGTTTAAGGAGGATCCGGGGGCAAGCCCCGATTAACACTTGGGATGAAATGAAGGCCGAGCTTAGAAAGGTCTACACACCCCAACCCTCCCCCTCCTACCTGGGTAGCCATAGCCCGAGAAAATGTTGGTTGATGGAGGAGGGTACGCCTAGGTCTACCGTGGGGGGTGGAGTCCTGGCGGGGGCGTCTGTTGCGCCGGCAACTGCTCATCGTTCCTACGCATAGGTGATAACAGCCACCAAACCACTGCCGCTGATCGCTATTGGCCTCAGGGCACCAAGTTTCACAGACACTGGTGAGCCGGCGGTATTTTTCTCTCGAGAGGAGGTGAGTCGTTCTTCCCAAACTCTTCGGTGGTCTATCATTGCGCGATGCTCTTACGGGCGGTGCCCAATACTGGAGTTGAAGGTTTGTTTAACTCAGAGGCTTTCCCTGAGCAATGACTTCATTGTTAGTGTGCTTAATCTCCGGCACTTACTACTGCGTTTTGAGTCTGAGAGCGACTTTCTTAAGGTGTTTCTCTGGCGGAGCTTATATGTTAAGGGTTTATTGTATCGATTTTTCCGGTGGTCTCCTCAGTTTGATTTTAACACTGACCCCACTATTCTGCCTATTTGGGTCGGTTTCCCCATGCTCCATGTCAATTTCTATCATGCGGATTTCATCACCTCCATTGCTGCCAACTTACGCCCGGTGCTGCGGATTCATGTACCAACTCTGGCTATGACTTACACTCAGGAGGCGCTAGCATGTGTCAAGATTGATATCTCTAATCCCCGCCCTGAACGTATATGGATTGGTTATGGTGATGAGGGGTTCTGGCAAAGGATAAATTATCATAAGGTGCCAGCTCTGTGCAGTGCCTGTCATAAGCTCGGACACCAGGTGACCGAATGCCAAAGGAGATCCAAGTCCAAGGTTGCAGCGAGAGATGAAACCAATGTGCAGACTAATGTGAGCAGCACTTTAGCTTGGCGCATGAAAGGAACTATTGGAGGTGAAAGACTCTCTACCCATGAACACTCGGACAACGTCTCTGGGGAGTTAGCCCCACGAGGAGATTGCATAGAGATGGTTGTTCAGCCTATGGCCAAAGGTAACCAATCCTGCGATGGTGAAGCCCCGCTAATCGGCAGATCCTATGCTGTCCCATCTATTGAGACAACCAGCCAAGATGTTATTCATGCAAGCTGCACTCTGGATGCAATGCATGCTACTGTTGACGAGGCGACCCCAGCGCCGTCCGTTGAAGTGCGGGCACCGCCGTCTACGGTGGCTAGCGCCGGTGTTGATCCAACGATGAGGCCGGATGCTCAGAATCCATAGAGAATCTCTCCCTCCAGCAGTAAAATGGCAACTGAACAAGCAAATATTGAAAATATTTTCATGTCGTTTATTACTATTTCAAAAAAAGGACGTACTTCCCTTGCCGATGGTGTGCGTACCACAGCACAAAGGAAGGTCAGTGGGCAAAATACTAGTTATCTTACCTCATGATCTTCACCATCATTTTCTAGAATGTGCGGGGCGTTCAAAATCTACCCACTAAGAGGGCTTTGAAGCATTATCTTAACTCATATAATATTCAAATTGTCGCTATTTCTGAGTCTAAAGTTTCCATGAAACATGCACAAAAATTGGTTCGATATCTTAAATTCGATTCCATTGCCGGGAATTCTAGAAATGAATCTAAAATTTGGTTAATGTGGCGGGGTAACCTCAAGATATGCATTCCTTACGTCCCCTATCAACATATTACAGTCACGGTTATGCATGCTGATACTATCTACTATCATATCACGGCTGTCTTTGCGGATTGTTCGGCTGCTATTCGAAGGGAACTTTTTGATTCTCTTATGGATTATTCATGTCAGGTTTGCTGCTCCCTCGATAATTGGAGGGGATTTTAATTGTATATCTTGTCCCTCAAAAAAATTCGGTGGCCTTATTCTTTCTAACATGCAATCCATGACCGATTTCAACGCTTTCTCATCGGCTGCTGGCCTCATTGACCTAGGTTTCAGGGGAAGCTCCTTCACCTGGTCCAATAATCGTTTGGGTGAGTCGGTGATCAAGGCTCATCTAGACAGGGTTTTTTCCAACAATATTGCCCACCTTGGTATCCCTGGTCTGTTTGTAAATCATCTGCCAAGAGGTCCATCTGACCATTCGCCGTTGCTTCTTGGGATTGAAACGTGCAGCCGAGCCCCCTCACGATTCATTTTTCAAACTATGTGGACCTCACATGACTCCTTCATGGATCTGATTGCATCCATCTAGAAGGGCCATCAAGTGTCTCATCATAACCCCTTTGTGGTTCTTCAACTCAAGCTGGTGGCTGTCAAAAAAGGTCTGAAGTAGTGGAACAAAGAAGTTTTTGGAGATCTGAAGGCAAATATCAATAGAGCTGAGCTTGTTGTTCAGTCCATGTAGGAGAATTTTGATAATTATCCGAATGAGGTCACCAGGAGCGCTCTTAATGAAGCTAACACACGCCTCAGGCAGGCTTTGCATTGCGAAGAGGTCTTTTGGGCTCAAAAGGCTCGTCTGGATTGGTTGAATAATGGAGATAGAAACACGGCTTTCTACCAAGCTGTCGTCCAAAGTAATAGGAGGAGAAATCATATTGACAGACTTCAGATCAATGGTGCTTGGTGCCATGATCCTAAGGTGCTCAAAAATGAGGCTGCTGGTTTCTTTTAGAACGTTCTCACCACTGAGGGGCATACTATTGATGACTCTACCTGGACCATTGATGATCATAACCAAATTCTCTGCCAGACACCTTCAATGGCGGAGGTCTAGGAAGTTGTTTGGAATATGAATCCCAATGGGGCCCCTGGTCCTAACGGCTTCACTGGGGTGTTCTTCACCGCCTGCTGGGAAATTGTGAAGGAAGATGTCTGGAATGCTGTCCGTGGTTTCTTCCTTGGCTCTTCTCTCCCTAGAGGCATTACCTCTACACTCATTGCTCTCATCCCAAAGACTCAGCACCCCTCCACGCTTGGAGACTTCCGTCCTATTAGCCTATGTAATTTCTGTTATAAGGTGGTATCTAGAATTCTCTCTGACCGGCTATCTCCCATTCTCCCTCTAATTATCTCGGAGGAACAAGGGGCCTTTGCTAAAGGAAGACTTATTATTGAAAACATTTCCCTAGCCAGGCAGCTCATTAAGGACATTGGCAGAAGGGTGAGGGGTCATAATGTTATATTTAAACTCGACATGATGAAAGCTTATGATTGGGTCGAATGGGATTTCCTTAATGCAGTGCTCCGGTGTTTTGGTTTCAGCTCCAATTTCATCTCACTGATTGACAAGCTTTGTTCCAACTGCTGGTTCTTTGTGCTTTTCAATGGCTCCATTGCGGGCTTCTTTAAATCCACCCGCGGCCTGCGCCAAGGAGACCCTTTAGCCCCAGCATTGTTCATTATTATGGAAGAGGCTCTTCGTAGAGGTTTGACCAATATGCTTCAATCGGGCCGCCTGCGCCCTTACTCAGGGCCGAGGTCTTGCCCCTATATATCCCATTTGTTGTACGCTGATGATACGCTGGTTTTTACCAATGGAGATGCTCATAATATTCAATCTCTTATGACATTACGGAATGCCTATTCTAGCAGCTCTGGCCAGAGGATCAATGCTGCAAAGAGTTCCTTCATGGTTGCTGCCTCTACTCCTATGCGGTGCATCAACAACATTAAGAGGCTCATTGGTTTCCAACATCAATAGCACACTATTACTTACCTTGGAGTCCCGCTCCGGCCGGGTCGAGTTCTTGTGTCTGATTTCAAGTTTCTACTGGATAAGATAAACACAAGAATGCTATCATGGAAATCCAACCTCCTGTTCCAGGCGGGCAGGGTAACTCTTATCAACTTAGTGCTCAATTCCATTCTAGTGTACCTCGCTGCGGCTGCCTCCATCCCTAAGACTATTGTGAAGCAGATTGAGAAGACCCTTGCCACCTTTTTCTCGAATGGGACAGAAGGGGCTCGTCGTCGCCATTGGGTCTCCTAGACTTCTATTCAATGCCCTCTGGTGGAAGGGCGTCTCGGTGTCAGGAGTTTGGCCAATGTGCAACTTTCACTTGCTACAAAGCTTGTCTAGCTGGTTCATACTGGCAATTCACTTTGGGCCCACTACGCCTGTGCTCGGTATAAGGTCGGTAGCACTTCTGTGCCTTCCCCTTTCCCTCACGGAGTCTCTAAAGACATTTTCTTCAACACCTTTTGGGTTGTCAAGGAACACTCTAGGTGGATTTTTGGCTCTGGCTCATCCATCGATTTCCTGGACGATGTCTGGATCGGTGATTCTCTCCTGTGCTCTATCTTAACTGATCATTATGATGGCCCTCCTGTCACGGTGCGACAAGTTCTCTTCTCCCACCAGCACCCTATCAGGTCTCTCCTGTCGTCCCCCTCCTTCCTTGATGGGATTCATCCTACTGAGTATGACGATGCTCGGGTTTGGACTGCCACTCCGTCTGGGAGTTTCTCGACTAAATCTGCATATGATATCATTAGAAATAAAGGCTATAGAAGGTCTTCCCTCTTGCTGCTTTGGCATCCTTCATTTAATAGGAGAGCTGCTATCTTTGGCTGGAAACTCCTCCACTGTGCGATACCTATTGACGATCGCATTATGGATTGCGGTATCCTCTTGGCCTCTAAGTGCGAATGTTGCCTCTCCCCACGCACTGAAGACATGGACCATTTGTTCATCTCCAGTGATATTGCTTCTCGCCTGTGGACGTGGTTCCTGCCGCTGGTTGATTCGTCGGTCTCTCTCCACTGCCATATCACTGATAGATTGTGGTCTTTTCTGGATAACTACAACACATCTTCGCTGGTTGGTTTTGTGGCTCTCTATGGCCTACTTCTTATGCTTTGGGAAATTTGGAAAGCTAGGTGTATGATGCGTTTGATGGTGTCCACACCCTAGCTGCTAAGATCATTCATAATATTCAGTCGCCGGTTAGCTTTGCTCTCCGTAATACCAACTTTCATGTGATGCCAAATGCCCAGCAACAGAGAGCGATCTCCAAATTTGGACCCTATCCTCCTGTCAAGATGAAGGTGATGTGGAACGATCCTTTTTTATAATAATTATTTATTTTATTTATTTATTCATTTATTGGTTGGTTTATTAGGCGTGCCAGTCACCGGAGTGACAATTTTATTGGGCGCTCGATCTGACTCAGTCAGTCGATTGTGAAGTCCGAGTCGGGACCGGAAGTCCGTCATACCATAAAGGCTATGACGTTAATTACGCCCTTCCAAAGAAGGACAACCCTTGATTAATCGCCAAAGTAGAAGGATCCCAAGGGCAAAACCAATGTGATAGGTATGCTCATTCATTTGCAGGATAGAAGATGCATGCGATTATGCAAAAAGAGATATGACATATTAATATACGGAATAAATCCGGCAGCATATCCCCTTATCTTAGACTATGCCAAGTGGGGATATAGGACATCCATCCACGGAGTGCCGAGATGGATGCCAAAGGAAAGATGGGCGTAGTCCGAGATCCAAGAGGATCTAGATGCAACGGGACAATGTCCATTATCATGGTATTTATTGATATCCCCTTAAGAAACTATTGGAGGACATGCAGTGGCAAAACTCCAAGAGTCAGCAAGGTTAGAAGAAAACATCGCGGTCAAACGGTATAATGTGGGGGTAAAACCCCATTAATTTATCTCCCTTAGACTTGGATGAAGAACTATGATTCCCCATGATATGATGAAGGTTGGCATAAAGGCTAATGAGGTTGGGACATTAGGTTTAGACTGAGTTTAGGGCTCATTAAGGTTACTGGGAAGTTGAGTGTTTGAATAGTAGATGGTATTGAGGTGAACCGGCACGGAGGGGAGCCGACGCGAAGATGAACTGGCGCGGTGGGGTCCCGGCGTGACGATGAACATGGGGGTTATCGGCGCGGTATGTGCCCGGTGCGACCTGTGTCTCGGCACGCCCGTCATCCGGCGCGGAACCCGCGCCAGGAGAGGGCGGCGCCGGGAGGCTATATGGCGCCGAGAAGAGGGTTTTCTTTAGATTTGAAGGCTTTGTGAGGTTATGGATCTTGGCGGGTTCTATTGAGGGGATCTCTTGTGTTTAATCAGGGCTTCATGGGCTCTGGCGATGATGTTTAGGAAAGCTGAGAGGGGAGGAGAAATTCATCCACAGAAGGTCTAGGGAGACCATGTGACAATCAACGGGAAATCTCATAATGATTATGTTCCCTTTTACAGTGGGCAAAGGGCCATGAGATAGTCTGCCTCAGGTCTCTGCCACATAGCCAGGAGTTATATCATCAGCTTAACGAAAACATCACACGATATAACAAAGCAAGGATCGTGAATGAATTTCGGCAGCATCTCCCCTTATTTTGGACTATGCCAAAAGGGGAGTATAGGACATCCATCTACGAGTGTTGAGATGGAAGCCAAAGGAAAGATGGGCGTAGCCCGAGATCCAAGAGGATCATAATTCAGCGGGACAGTGTCCACTCATCACGGTGTCTCATTAATATTCCCCTAAAGGGACTAGCGGAGAACATGTAGTGGTAGAACTCTGTGGCCCGACGGGGTGATCGAAAAATCCAGGAGAATAAGATAAATGTAGGGGTAAAACCCTATTAATGTAGCTCCTGCGGATGTCCCAAAATTAGATACAGTGGCAGACAAAAAATCAATACGGTGACTGGGATGGGTTTACACATGCATGCATAATTAATTTATTCACACCTATATTTATTCCTCCATATCACAGAATGAGCCGGCGGCTAAATCCTCAGCTTCATATAAGTATGGGATTAAATGGGCTAGCTGTTGACGGACTGGGATGGGGTATTGGGTTACCTATTGGCTGGTTAAGGCATGCACGTGGGGTGGCAGCAGACATATGGTGAGATGAAATGACTCTAAGGTGACATGGTGGCTATGTAAGTTTAGGTGACATGGTTGCCATACGATGGGTTTGCATAATAAATAGATACACTTATTCTATTTGATGGCCATGAGCCTTTACTCATATGTGTATGAAGTGGAGGGGGGTTTGGATAACGTGGGAACGCTTTATGCATGCATGCAGCGGAGCGATGGCCTTGCTACTCGGCGGTAGTGACACTCGGCGCGGAAGATGGCACTCGGCGTAGAAATGAAAATGGGGGAGGCCTAGCTCCACGTGGCAGCTTCTCGGCACGGCAGAGAAATCGACGCGGGTAGTAATCGGCGCGGGTTTGGCGCCGAGGCTAGCTGAAAGGGGGTTTTGGGGTTTTAGATTTCACGGAAAACTGCCGGGTTTGAGCTCTTCTGAGTGAACAGGAAATCATATGGAGAACACAAACACAAGAACCGGGTCAGGCAAAATTACTTTTCCTAATGATTTAGGGGACGAGAAAGCCACGAGATGGGTTGTCTCGGGCTCCCATCTTATATCAGAGGTAAATAACTTCGACTACTCACGTTAGAACCCCTAGAGTAAGGGCCAGGACTCAGTATCCCCTAGGCATAGCAATGCCTTCGCGAGTGTCATTGACAGATGGGGTGATACCCCCACTTTCTCGGCCGAGTTGTAGTAGCCATAAGGCCGTAGCCCAGGGTTGAATGAAAGAAACGTAAACCGGAACTACATAAATTCCACATATAATGATTGAAACCCACGGGCGAATATCAAGGGGGGGTTGCAGACAAAACAGAGTACCGTAAAATTCTATTGTCGGTGTCTTACTGTGTCTCGCTCACCCAAAGAGCGAACCAGAGGTCATGCCACATCTTTGACAGACTCTTGGCCTTCATTTGAGACATCGACGAGTTGAGAGGATTTGTCACCCGCAGAGCATCGTAAAAAAAGGAATATAGTTAAAAGGAGATCAAAACCTTCGGCACAAGATCATGCGAGAAATAGGCACAGGGATAACAGGGAAAGAGAAATACACACACGGGGGAATACACGGACGGAACATAGAAGATCAATTGACAACACCAATTGTATTTCATTCACTCGTTATCAAAATCTCATACATGGGATCGGGAAGATAGCTTTAGAAGAAGAATTACATAAAGAAAAGAAAACGGGAGAGAGATAACTGTAGCCCGAGAGGGCCTTACACGGTGGGACACCCACCTTCACAGCAGAGGAAAACCCTCTCTTCCTTTACTGCTCTTTCGACGCGCTGGTGGCTCTCTCTTTTCTTCTCTCTCCTTTCTTTCCTGGCTTCTTCCGATGCTCCCCCCGCCTCTATTGTTTCTTCTCCGGTTGATCAATTTTTCTCTCTCCCCTCATACACGCCGAAGGCGTGGTTATAAAAAGGGTTGGCCCTCTCCTCTCGGCACGGGTCCTTCCCGGGGTGGTGGACAGTCGGCGCGCTCGACAGCAGAACTCTCGGCGCGCTCCTTCTTCAGTATGGGCTTCGCGTCCTTTTAAGCTTTGATATGGTCTGGGTGCCTTTGTGGGCTTAATGGGCCCTTGTAGCCTCTCCGCCTCTTCCTTTATCCCTATAAAATAAAGAATATAAGATGATTTAGTAGGAAAAATATGTTGACATTATTTTTATATATATGTATATATTGTTATTATTTTATCATTTTTCATGCGTCAACAAATGCCCCCCACCCGTAGGTGGCGCGAATGAGGGATAGATGAGCAGGACCTGCGGGTGCAGCCCGTTTTGTAGAAGTGTGTCTTTTTGTTCATATAAATATGCAGGCATTCCATCAGCAAGCATACGCTAGATATATAGAACAGCTTCTCCATATTAGGGATAGGGTAAGGGCAGCGTCTCTGACTCTTGGGCAGAGTGCGACTCATGAGGCACAACTAAAGGAGATGTGCATGCGCAAAGTGGACATCGCATAGAATATGTGCATAGCGTAAGCCAAGATCTACACCTGAGGTTACTTCTCCATAGTGTGATAGTGCAAGTATGTGAGTAGCGAATCTCTGACATAGGGATACGCAGATGTTCTAGATAACATTAGAGCATTGCTCTAGCGTCTCCACACACAGCTGGGATTCTCGATTTTTGGTAGCTTCGCACAACCCCCTTAGCTTATTCCTAGCTCCGGACTTCACCGTTCGGCGTGAGTCTCCTCATGTGTCTCAATGGGGATTCCCGGCTACTAGGATTCATCTTTTATAGCAATTTTATTGCAGACTTCACCGTTCGGCGCGAGTCTCCTCATGTGTCTCAATGGGGATCCCCGGCTATTAGGATTCATCCTTTATAGTGATTTTATTGTGGATTTCACCGTTTGGCGCGAGTCTCCTCATGTGTCTCAATGGGGATTCCCGGCTATTAGGATTCATCCTTTATAGTGATTTTATTGCGGACTTCACCGTTCGGCGCGAGTCTCCTCATGTGTCTCAATGGGGATTACCGACTACTAGGATTCATCCTTTTATAGTAATTTTATTAAGGACTTCACCGTTCGGTGCGAGTCTCCTCATATGTCTCAATGGGGATTCTCGGCTACTAGGATTCATCCTTTCTATTATTCTTCTTCTTCCTTCTTTTTTTTTTCTCTAAACATGGGAGAAGGAAGCTTTTTTCTCATGATTATCCCTCGTGTGGGTGTAGAAGTTCGAGCACACATAGTGTTAGGAAGAACCTTCTAGCATCCTTATGATAAGAGACCGCCGAACACATCGTGGTGCAAAGTGTGGGAGTTTTGCTTTGGGTGCATCTCACGAGTTACGTTAGCGACATAGCTATGACTTCTTCACTAGACGCATGCACTCAACCAATATTGGCTTTTCGTCCCTTAGTGTATGCCGTGGCGCACACATGCTTAGAATTAGATAGCTTTATTTAGCAAGGAGATGTGGTCTTAGAAAATTGAAGGAGGTGTATTATTTTATAGTATAAGCAAGCATGCAAGCAGGGCCAACAAACACCCAAAATTTGAAAGCATGCAAATTTTCTCTCTCTCTCTCTCTCTTTTACAAGTATGCATATATGCATATGTCACTACATATCCATTTATTTGTTCAAGTGCCCGTTGTGAATACCTGCAGGTTAGTTATTCAAAAGCAAGCAGAATTGATAACAAAATAATGGAAAAGGGCTTTATAGCAAGTCCCGACGGGATGAAGGGGGGGTTGGCACTGGCCAACGAGAGCCGTTTTATTCAGATGATGAACCTGGATTAAGATGGGGTGGTAGGCCTCAACAAGGTGTCTTGGCCAAGAACGGATAGCGAGTTTTGACAGGGAGTCTAACCCAAATATAGAAAGTGGACTACAGAAGCCGGCGGTCGGCAAGGGAAGCGGGCTATGACAGTCGAAAGCAACATGGCAAGCAGGCTGTAAAAGCCCGGAGATAATGGGATGGTGAGGACACGCGTCACACTTTACGACGGAGTACACGGATCTCGCCGGCATCCCTTTGGCTCGGCGACCAGTTGACAGATTAGCGGAGCTATCATCACTTATTTTATGCTTTGGGCCATGTTGGGCCTTGGTTTAGTCCGTGTGTGGACAATTTTCTTTCAGTCATGGACCTTTTTTAGGCCAATTAGGCTTTATTTGTGTTTTGTAGGCTTGCTAGAGGCTAGGGGGGGTTATTGGGCCACTTCTTGGTTCACTTCTCTGGCCCACGAAGGGCTGGCCACTTTCCCCCCCCCCTGGGCCCACCTTGGGAGGCGCGCCCCACCTAGGGTTAGGGTTGGGGGCGGACCATTCCCCCCCCTCTTGGTGGGAGTGGCAGCCGCCCTTTCCCCCTTGCCCTCTCCCTCTTTTGGCCGCCCCCCCCCCACCTTTCACTCCTAGAATCTAGGAGATTTGAATGGCCTTCCTCGGTTGTGGCCGCCCCCCCCATTTCCTTTCCCCCTTGGCTAGGGTTTAGACCTAGCATTTCCCCATCCCATATAAAAGACCTTGTATTTTCTTTTCAAAAGAATAATGAAGAATTTGATGCTTGAGTGTTCGTGTGGAGTGCCACATTGCGAGAAGGGGCGACCCCTTCTTCTTCCTCCTCCTTGAGGGTGCGACGCCCTCACCTCCTCTCCAGTCCTTGGGTGCGACGCCCAGGGGTAGGAGATCTCCCCCAAGGGATTCCAACGCCAGCAGCCTTCAACCATCGTCCACGGCGACGAGTTCGGTGGAGCGACGGTGCACGCAGGATCGTCTTCCTCTTCCCCGGGCGTCCCTGTGCTGACAGCAGATTTGGTGTCCAGAGATCGGTCCGGTGCGTCCGTTTCCCGGCAGCGTCTCATCCAAGTTTCTTCACGACTTTCGTACCCCTTCCAGTCATCTTTCCAACCCCACCGGCCTTGGCCAAAAATTCCACCCACAGAGAAAGTTGTCTTTACAGACACTTTCGTCGCGCTGTCTGCCTCCCTGACAGTCTCACCTGTGATCCGAGACGACTTGGGTCACCGTTTGCATGCCTCTCCTACCACCAAACACCGCCAGTCCCTTCATAACATTTTTTCCCCTCCCAGTCACGAATCCAACCCCTCTGGCCTCGCCTTCAAACTCCATCGGGGTAAACTTTTGTCTTCAAGCACACTTTTAGTGCGCAATCCTGCGCTACAGTACCCGAGCGGGACTGTCAGCAGAGGGCCTCCAAAGGGGGTACCACTTCCCGTCCTCGGATCGATCCGCAACTTGGTAGGTCGATTCTTCACATCCCACCACACCTCCAGTAATCATCTCGGGCCGGAACTCCTTCTGTACCCTTGCGCCATCACCACCCCACCCACGGTCACAGATCAGACTGCCCTGAAGTGCTGTCTGTGCACCCCTGTTGTCACCCCCTTCGCACCCAATTCCTCCACAGGACCCCATCTGCCACCACTGCCCCTGGAGAGCCGCCCCTGTCAGCCTTCCACCAGAGAAGACGCCGCCACAAACGCTGTCCGGACGGCCGTGTACCAGCGCCATCTCTGCCCGCTGTCACAGGGACCAGCCAGCAACCTCTCGTCGGACCGACATCCTCCCTCGAGGCTGTAGCGGCAGCGTGGCCCCTCCATCCGGTCCGGCATCCCAGCAGTGCCCGCGGCGACGTGGACCTCCTCCTCAAAGGCTACTACAGGAGCGATCGGCATTGCGAGGGTCGGCATCCGGCTTCATCCCCGACCTCGGCTGCTGCCCGTCAACCCGTGCGCCGGCCGCCCCGTGTGTAGTTGTGGTTGTAGCCTATTACCTCCCTGCGAGGAGTGGGCCCTTTTGATGTTTGTATTAGTTTTCTCACGCGTGTATCGGGGTGGTTGGACTCGGCCGGGGTTCCTTCCCCACGCCTAGGCGTGGAGGTACGTGTCTCGCTCCCGCCCGTAGTACTTGCTTATCACGTATATGATTGATTGTGCCGCGTGAGTGAGTGTAGGGTCTAGCTAGTTTCATTTATTACTGCTGGTTGAGAGAGACGAGAGCGGCCTTTTTTCCCTTGGCCCTAGTCGAGCACCGAGCTCGGACTAGACTCCCGTGTCGTCCAGCGGCTTCTCGCCCGTTGTGACCCCGTTACGCCTCCCTCCGTGGGACGGCCGTGGTTCGGAGTTCTGTTGAGAGACGCCTCCGCCCGGAGGGAGTTCACCTTAGTCGGTCACACCGGCTTGCCTTGTCTCGTGCGCGTGCTGGTCGCGTTCTTTAGCATCCTAGGTTAACTAGCGAGTCAGTTGTCCCGCATCAAATTTGGTATCAGAGCTTAGGGAACCAGTTTGTTCTAACAAATTGGGGTCTTAGGTCATTCGAGTCTTTAGGTTGTCTAGGGTGCAATTGAGGCCTTAGAGTTATCTAGGTTGCATTGAGTCTCTTAGTTCATCTAGGTAACCCACCATTGCATTGTAATGTTAGGTTTGTGTCTAGTTAGAGTTTTGTCCTTGTCTCGTTGAGTCTTGCATGTCCAGCTCCGCGCCAACCCCATGGTGGTTCCTCGAGCCCACATGTCAGGTGAGTCATCCCTATTGGTCCGATTCGATGCTCTTATAGTACGACCTCTAAGTGTCGCCCCTACCACTCAGTCGTCGGGAGACCCGACCCCTATACCGATGACCGAGTCATTCCAGCGCCCTGTCATGTCCACTGCCATCCTACCTAATGGGATGCATACGGAGATCGACTTCATCAGTAGGGTGTCGTCTAACTGTGTCTCACAAGACATTGTTGAGTCACTCTCCAAGACGGGGGAGATTGTTCTCCGTGATGGTTTAGCTTTTATCGAGTTTCAACGGTGGTTTGGCCCCGTTAAATATTTCGATGGCGCTTGGTGCAAGATCAGCACACTTGCTGGTCCATGCATCATTTTAGGGCGAACTTGGTTGGAGGAAAGAAGTGCGACCATCGACCTGGATAGGAGGACCTGCACCTTACACCCATCTCACCTTCCCGGTGAGTTTGTCTTCCATGACGGCGTTACGCCGACCACCTCCATGTCATCACCTGGGTTTGTTCCAGTGAGTTACGAGGCTGAACAGGAGTTGATGGAGGAGTACCTAACTGAGGTTGAGGAGTTAGGGAGTGACCCCCCCCACATCATAGAGGACTCAGTTTCCACTCCCGAGAGAGAGGCTTCACCCTTAGACCCTCATATAGAGACATTCTTACCTTCCGAGGGTGAACTGGTCATTGGAGAGTCTTTAGCTAGCTGGCTAAGGGAGGGACCACTTCTAGATGTCTCCATTCCTTGCTATACACCCATGGGACCAGCCCTCCCAATAATACCCCTTAACTCCTTTCACACCACTTTTCGGTCCTTCTGCTTTCTTGAAAATGTGAAGGACTTCCTTAGGAGTTTAGATTATCAATGGGAGTTGACTTACATGTTGACCTTAGGGTCTGACCAACCCTATAGTCATAGCTTTACACTCCCTGCTTTGGGGTCTATTACCTCGGTCTACACCATAGGACATATCACATCCGAGGTCCTTTTATTATTTCCCATACCCATGGAGGTTGATTTTGCCCCCGCTTATGGTTTCACGGTCCCGAGGGAGGAACCTAGCCTTCCTTGCCTTCCTCATGAGCCTCTTGCCCCATACATGAGAGTGCCTGAAGGTGATTATCTGCACCTGGGCGAATGTCGCACATGGGCAAGTATAGTGAAGGGACCTGTCGAGAGGGTTCATCATTTCTTTGACCCATTCGATCCCCTCCCTAGTGAGCCTCTCGACCCATATTATTTTCCCCACCTTGTCGAGGAGGTCCACTATCATACACCACCTAGGCCTTCTAGTCAACACCTCACCGTGCAGGCATCCAGATGCCCGAGCTTAGGGGGCCAGGGACACATGTCTTTTCCCCATGTTTCACCATGTCCATCGTCATATAGGGGAGATGTCATGAGTAAGCTTGGGATTATTCATCCTTCTGAGTCTACCATATGTCATAGGACACATGTGCATGCTAGGTTCTACTTTGGTTGTCCAGGCCCTCCCCATGTTGTCAAGTCAGGTAGACGTCATAGGCATGTTAGATCCATGTTTGGATGTCCAGGACCACCACTGCATTCACATAGGTATGAGTCAACACAGCTAGTTCGGAGTCTGCATCATCACCACCTCGAGGCCAGCAACGCACGATATAAGGAGTTAGCTGATGTGCATCGACGCACGCGTGAGTTCCGCGAGGGAGAGTATGTCATGATCAGGGTCAGACCTGAACGGTTCCCTTCGGGGGCCGTAAAGAAACTCCAGGACCGCGGTGCCGGACCCTTCCGAGTTCTGAGGCGGATTGGGTCTAACGCGTATGAGATTGAGCTGCCAGATGATTATGGGATCAGTTCGACGTTCAACGTCTCTGATCTGGCGGCCTATCGGGATCCAGCAGTGATTCCCAGTGAGCTTCTTGGGCCTCCCCTTCCTGTTGTGAGCGATACACCTTCTGAGAGTCCACCTCCTCCAGCCCCATTACAGAGACGCGAGCACATCGATTGTATACTGGATGAGCAGGTGACCACCACCAGGAGCGGGGCCTACCAGCGCTTCCTAGTGCGTTGGAGAGGGCGCCCTGAGACAGACGACACCTGGATCACGCGGGGAGAGCTGGAGCGGATTGATCCGGACTTGCTGGAGCGTTACCTGAGCGACCGTGACCCTTACTCGACGGGGTCGAGTTCTTCCCACCCGGGGAGAATTGGTGAGGACACGCGTCACACTTTACGACGGAGTACACGGATCTCGCCGGCATCCCTTTGGCTCGGCGACCAGTTGACAGATTAGCGGAGCTATCATCACTTATTTTATGCTTTGGGCCATGTTGGGCCTTGGTTTAGTCCGTGTGTGGACAATTTTCTTTCAGTCATGGACCTTTTTTAGGCCAATTAGGCTTTATTTGTGTTTTGTAGGCTTGCTAGAGGCTAGGGGGGGTTATTGGGCCACTTCTTGGTTCACTTCTCTGGCCCACGAAGGGCTGGCCACTTTCCCCCCCCCCTGGGCCCACCTTGGGAGGCGCGCCCCACCTAGGGTTAGGGTTGGGGGCGGACCATTCCCCCCCCTCTTGGTGGGAGTGGCAGCCGCCCTTTCCCCCTTGCCCTCTCCCTCTTTTGGCCGCCCCCCCCCCACCTTTCACTCCTAGAATCTAGGAGATTTGAATGGCCTTCCTCGGTTGTGGCCGCCCCCCCCATTTCCTTTCCCCCTTGGCTAGGGTTTAGACCTAGCATTTCCCCATCCCATATAAAAGACCTTGTATTTTCTTTTCAAAAGAATAATGAAGAATTTGATGCTTGAGTGTTCGTGTGGAGTGCCACATTGCGAGAAGGGGCGACCCCTTCTTCTTCCTCCTCCTTGAGGGTGCGACGCCCTCACCTCCTCTCCAGTCCTTGGGTGCGACGCCCAGGGGTAGGAGATCTCCCCCAAGGGATTCCAACGCCAGCAGCCTTCAACCATCGTCCACGGCGACGAGTTCGGTGGAGCGACGGTGCACGCAGGATCGTCTTCCTCTTCCCCGGGCGTCCCTGTGCTGACAGCAGATTTGGTGTCCAGAGATCGGTCCGGTGCGTCCGTTTCCCGGCAGCGTCTCATCCAAGTTTCTTCACGACTTTCGTACCCCTTCCAGTCATCTTTCCAACCCCACCGGCCTTGGCCAAAAATTCCACCCACAGAGAAAGTTGTCTTTACAGACACTTTCGTCGCGCTGTCTGCCTCCCTGACAGTCTCACCTGTGATCCGAGACGACTTGGGTCACCGTTTGCATGCCTCTCCTACCACCAAACACCGCCAGTCCCTTCATAACATTTGTTCCCCTCCCAGTCACGAATCCAACCCCTCTGGCCTCGCCTTCAAACTCCATCGGGGTAAACTTTTGTCTTCAAGCACACTTTTAGTGCGCAATCCTGCGCTACAGTACCCGAGCGGGACTGTCAGCAGAGGGCCTCCAAAGGGGGTACCACTTCCCGTCCTCGGATCGATCCGCAACTTGGTAGGTCGATTCTTCACATCCCACCACACCTCCAGTAATCATCTCGGGCCGGAACTCCTTCTGTACCCTTGCGCCATCACCACCCCACCCACGGTCACAGATCAGACTGCCCTGAAGTGCTGTCTGTGCACCCCTGCTGTCACCCCCTTCGCACCCAATTCCTCCACAGGACCCCATCTGCCACCACTTCCCCTGGAGAGCCGCCCCTGTCAGCCTTCCACCAGAGAAGACGCCGCCACAAACGCTGTCCGGACGGCCGTGTACCAGCGCCATCTCTGCCCGCTGTCACAGGGACCAGCCAGCAACCTCTCGTCGGACCGACATCCTCCCTCGAGGCTGTAGCGGCAGCGTGGCCCCTCCATCCGGTCCGGCATCCCAGCAGTGCCCGCGGCGACGTGGACCTCCTCCTCAAAGGCTACTACAGGAGCGATCGGCATTGCGAGGGTCGGCATCCGGCTTCATCCCCGACCTCGGCTGCTGCCCGTCAACCCGTGCGCCGGCCGCCCCGTGTGTAGTTGTGGTTGTAGCCTATTACCTCCCTGCGAGGAGTGGGCCCTTTTGATGTTTGTATTAGTTTTCTCACGCGTGTATCGGGGTGGTTGGACTCGGCCGGGGTTCCTTCCCCACGCCTAGGCGTGGAGGTACGTGTCTCGCTCCCGCCCGTAGTACTTGCTTATCACGTATATGATTGATTGTGCCGCGTGAGTGAGTGTAGGGTCTAGCTAGTTTCATTTATTACTGCTGGTTGAGAGAGACGAGAGCGGCCTTTTTTCCCTTGGCCCTAGTCGAGCACCGAGCTCGGACTAGACTCCCGTGTCGTCCAGCGGCTTCTCGCCCGTTGTGACCCCGTTACGCCTCCCTCCGTGGGACGGCCGTGGTTCGGAGTTCTGTTGAGAGACGCCTCCGCCCGGAGGGAGTTCACGTTAGTCGGTCACACCGGCTTGCCTTGTCTCGTGCGCGTGCTGGTCGCGTTCTTTAGCATCCTAGGTTAACTAGCGAGTCAGTTGTCCCGCATCATGGGAGAATAGGATATGTAGACCTAGTGATATCAGGGAAGCAGGCTTCAAGGGGAGCCCAAGTCATTGAGTTGTAGCAATCATCACGGTGGGACATGATGGTCATTATTAAAGTAGGCTTAAGCCACAAGCGTAGTGAGACAATGGGCTTGAGGAGATGCTGGCCGACCTTGCCGATGATGACAAGGGCCATGAGGAAGTTGACCGATCTTGTCGATGATGATAAGGGTCGCAAGGAGGTTGACCGATCTTGCCGATGGTGACAAGAGTCAAAAGTAGGTTGACCGATCTTGCCGATGGTGACAAGGGTCAGGAGTAGGTTGACCGATCTTGCCGATGATGACAAGGGTCGAAAAGGGTAGCGACCGATCTTGCCGATGGTGACAAGGGTCGAAAAGGTAGACGGTATTGCCGATGGTGACAGGGACCGAAAAGGGTAGCAACCGATCTTGCCGATGGTGACAAGGGTTGAAGAGGTGGACGGTCTTGCCGATGGTGACAGGGACCGAAAAGGGTAGACAGTCTTGCCGATGGTGACAAGGACCGGAAAGGGTAACGACCGATCTTGCCAATGGTGACAAGGGTCGAAAGGGTAGCGACCGATCTTGTCGATGGTGACAAGGGTCGAGAAGGTAGACGGTCTTACCGATGGTGACAAGGATCGCAAAGGGTAGATGGTCTTGCCGATGGTGACAAGGACCGGAAAGGGTAGCGACCGATCTTGCCGATGATAACAAGGGTCGAAAGGGTAGACGGTCTTGCCGATGGTGACAAGGACCGGAAAGTGATGATAGCAGGCCGTGGGGGCCAGGGTAGCAGGTTCAAAGAGCCAGAGGTAGCAAGCTGTAAAGCCAGGATCAGCTAAGGTCTGGAAACATAAAACTATATGAGTCAAAGATAGCAGGATATAGCAGCCAATAACAGCAAGCTTTAAGAGCCAGAATAGCAGGCCGTAAAAGCCAGGAATAGCAGGCTACGAGAGCCAGAGACAGCAGGCTATAAGAGCCAAGATAGCAGGCCGTAGAAGCCAGGAATATAAGAGCCAAGATAGCAGGCCGTAGAAGCCAGGGATAGAAGGCTACGAGAGCCAGAGACAGCAGGCTATAAGAGCCAGAATAGCAGGCTGTAGAAGCCAGGAATAGCAGGCTACGAGAGCCAGAGGTAGCATGCTATAAGACCCAGGGTAGCAGGCTATAGAAGTCAGGAATAGCAGGCTACGAGACCCAGAGATAGCAGGCTATACGAGCCAGGATAGCAGGCTATAGAAGCCAGGAATAACAGGATACGAGAGCCAGAGACAGCAGGCTACAAGAGCTAGGATAGTAGACTGTAAAAGCCAGGAATAGCAGGCTACGAGAGCCAGAGACAGCAGGCTATAAGAGCCAGAATAGCAGGCTGTAGAAGCCAGGAATAGCAGGCTACGAGAGCGAGAGGCAGCAGGCTATAAGTGCCAGGGTAGCTGGCTATAGAAGTCAGGAATAGCATGCTACGAGAGCCAGAGATAGCAGGCTATAAGAGCCAGGATAGCAGGCTATAGAAGCCAGGAATAACAGGCTATGAGAGCCAGAGACAACATGCTACAAGAGCCAGGATAGCAGGCTGTAGAAGCCAGGAATAGCAGGCTACGAGAGCCAGAGACAGTAGGCTATAAGAGCTAGAATAGCAGGCTGTAGAAACAAAGAATAGCAAGCTACGAGAGCCAAAGATAGTAGGTTATAAGAGCCAGGATAGTAGGCTGTAGAAGCCGGGAATAGCAGGCTACGAGAGCCAAAGATAGTAGGCTACAAGAGCCAGGATAGTGTTGTGCCCCTGTGGTTTTGATGATTGGCTTTGATGTGAGTTAATCACTTGATGATTGGTTTTTGTTGTGAGTTAATCACTGTGAGTCATCTTGCTGTATGAGTCATCTTCATATGTTCAGTCAGTCTACTTTTCTGTTAGTTTATCAGGTCTAAAAGCATTGCATATTTGATGTTCAGCCATGTTATCTGCTGCATGAAGCATTCATATACACATCAGTTGCTTTACTCTACTTGTGGAATTCTGTTCAGGCTAAACATCCTTGCATCATCACAGTCAGCATAGTGTGGGTCGACCCCCTTTCTAGATGGGTCGACTCCCCAGATAAGTGTAGTCTATACACTGCATACACTTACATAAGTCTGCACATCAGCATCACGCAGCAAGTATGTACATCGCCTTCAGTAGGCATGGCAAGTCCATACATTGCATAGCATGCATCGTTCATCAACTGAAGTCTGTACACTGGGCAAGTCCATACAGAGTCTTCTATTGCATTTGAAGTATATACATCGCACAACTTGCATGAATTCAAAGTGTGTACATTGTCAAGTCTTCACATTGGTTTTTCAAGTGTATACATTGGCACATGCATTACTTGTTCAAGTCAATACATTGGCCTTAGCTCTTATACTCTGTACATTGGTCTTCATATTCAAAGTATGTACATTGGTCTTCACCTGAAATCCACACATTGGTCTTCATATTCAAAGTCTGTACATCCTCCGCTTAGCCTTCAAAGTCTGTACAGCCATTCCTTGAGGTCAAGTCCATACAACGGCACTGTAGCTTGCTCAACTGAAGTCTATACATCCTTCAAGGTGCCAAGTCTGTACATCACTTGCATCTTCAAAGTCCATACAAAGTCTTCTGTTGCATTTGAAGTCTATACATCCTGTGAACCTTCAAGTCTATACATTAGCCTTTGCAAATCGGTTTCCAAGTCTGTACATCGACTTCAAGCCTTCCGAGTATGTACAGCCCAAGTCTATACATCTGATTGCCTTTGCATTGCTCAAGCCTGTACAGCCCTCTCGTTGGCAAGTCTATACATCGGTCTGTTTGAGCAGGTCTGTACAGCGGTTGCATTCATTGGAAGTCTATACATTGGTAGCACTGTGCAAGTCTATACAATCCCAGCCCTTACCTACGTTCAGAACTTCAAGTCTATACAGTGGTAAAGTCTGCACATTGTGCTCTGAAGCTCACCAAGTCTATACATTGCTGAGCCATTCATCAAGTCTCTACATTGGCTTCGGTTCTTCAAGTCTGTACACCCTTCAAGGGCCTCCAAGTGTATACATCGTTCACAGCACACACGTTCAAGTCTGAAGTCTGTACAGCCAAGGCATGTGCTTCGTAAAGTCTATACAACGCTCAAAGTCTGTACAGCATGCTTCATCGTTTAAGCTTTCAAAACTCTATACATCACTGTTGAGCTTAAGTCTGTACAGCCGTTTCTTGTGCCAAAGTCTACACATCATGAAGTCTATTCACTCGACTGCCTTGCTTTGCTTAAAGTCTGTACAGCCCTTCCCTCAGCAAGTCTATACACTGGAGTCGTCAGCTGCAGGGACAGTATGTCTGTACATTGGGTTCTCATGCATGTTAACAGCAAGTCTATACACTGCATTCATGCATTGTTCTTCACAGCAAAGTCTGTACACTGCGTTCTCTTGCACGCAATCAAAGTGTGTACAGCCTATGCTCGCATTGGTAAGTCTATACATGCTTGGCTGTTCATCGTCTGCTACATGCCACTTCAAGTCTGTACGTCCATTTGTGCAGTGTGCATTGATCAAGCCAAAGTCTGTACATCGATATGTTGCTTTGATGCCGTTGCATAGTCTATACATTGTTGAGCTTCACACACATATCTTCATAGTCTATACATTGCATCATTGTGCATGCATTGCATTCATTGAAGTCTATACATTGCATACAGTTATGCTTCACAAGTCTACACATTGCTGTTCTTCACAGCAAGTATATACACTCTCTCACGTTGTACACACTTGCCTAATTAATGTCTCTAAGTCTATACACTCGATGGCTTCTTACATTTCACAGAAGTCCACACATTCCCCCTTGTTATGATAATGCATTCTTCAGCAAGTATATACACTGAGGTCGCATGAAGACCTACAAGTCTATACACTCTCTCAGTGAACACACTTACTCATTTACAGCTTCTAAAGTATATACACTCGTTGTTATAAGTCTGAACTAACTAATTCGTTTCATTTCGTTTTGTCTCTGTCTGCAGATGACTCAAGTTAATGACTGGGTGCGTGAACCTAGGATGATGCCTGGCACGTGATCCGAGGTGCTCTCTGGGCGGGAACCTGAAGGACATACGCCCTAGCACCTGCTGAAGCTGATATAAATAGAACCCTTCGTCCACTGAAGAAAGATGATGAGAATAGAAGAGGGCTGATCGAGACTGTGAGAAAATAAGCAGAGAAGCAGAAGAAGAAGAAAGAAGAAGAAGAGAGGCAGAGAGTAGAAGAAGAAAGAAGAAGAATAAGAAAGAAGAAGAATAAGAAAGAAGAAGAGTACGAGAGCAGCAAAAGAAAGAGAGAAAAGAAAGAGAAGCAGAAAGAAGAAGAAAGAAGAGGAAGAAAGGAAGAGAGGAGAGAGTGCTATTGAAGATCTGTTAAGTCTGTTCGTGGATCAAATCCAGAACGACTATGCTCATTGAGAGCTATATTTCGTGTCTTTCATTTCCAGCTTTTGTCGCTGTTCTTTTTATGTTTTCTTATTTTTCCTTTTATTACTCTGGTTACTATTGTTCTTCTGATTCTCAGTAGTGAGCTCGGGTTCCTCCTGTGGACTCAGGAGAAGGGAGGATTGGTCCTCCGGTTCTTGGCTTGTGGGTTGCAAGTTCCAGGGGTCCCTCCTGGTCTGGAGGAAGAGAGGTCTGCGACCTCTGGTTTGCTGGTGACGGGGAGTCATGTTGACACCTTGAAAATGAGTAAGAGCAGAAACAGAATTGAAAGGAAGATCAGACCAACAGTGAAAGATCAATGACGAAGTTCGTCAACCATCTGCCCGGCTGAAGTCCTTTCCGAGCCAAGCTGATGTCTGATGCCATTGTCAGTTAGATGACGGCATTGATGAAATAGCAGTCACCTGACTGATGAAACCCCCTAGCACACTTTAACAAGAGCTACACTACGGCCTCGTCTGAAGGTCTGCAGATGACACGTCATGTCACGCCCCGATGCGGAATCTCGGGACGTACGGTTAGGGGCAAGCGAGCAATAATTCCGAACCATTGCAAACCATTGCACAAAAGGTTGGAAAAGATAATAATCAGAGTTTTATTGATAATAAAGTTGAGTACACTGGGTAGAACAACTACATCCAAATAATAAGCAAAATACTAGAACAATCTCTCACTAATACTAAGGGTACAAACTGACTCAATAAACTAAAACTATCTCTCGATATCACTCCAGTCCATTCTCGACAAGTTCATCACCTGGAAAGAGGGGAAAAGTAGGAGTGAGCTAAACGCGCTCAATAGATAACCACAAACAGATTTACGTAATTAACCATTGATTTCCAATTTATATGAAATGCAGTAAATAAAGAATGACGATACGATAAAAGAAACAATGTAAAAGATATCTTGCAAAGTCAAGAAATATAACAATTTACCAAGTAATGAACAAGTAAAGTAACAGTAGAGAATTTGGCCAGCAAGTATGTTACACATGTAGCCAAGTAAATACGCACGAGTCAAGTAACAAGAGTTTGTCATAGACGTAACATGTCAAGTCAAGTATTCGGGTGCAATGCCTCACCCTGTCATAAACATCCCAATGGGCTCAATATCTTTTTGGGCGCTCTCCCCAGGACCAGACCGGGCCCTTATGATGCGTTGGCATTTCATTTCAATTGGATCACCGATCCCCCGTCTAGACATAGTCAATTATGGCCAATATAATCAGATGAATTTCTGTCGGGTACAAGATGTAAAGGATGACACTTGCCTCCTTTGATTCAAAAGTATAACCACGATGAAAAACTCAAAACAAGGTAGTCGTACGGCAAACACCGGGCCGTACTCACATGAGTAACGAGTCACGGGGCCAAGAATGAACGGTTGACAGTAAGCCGTTCGAGAGAGAGAAGTAAGTTCCGAAGAACGAATATACGAACCATTCGGGTCGTATTTTAAGAAATACGGTTCAAGATAATCCGTATTAAGCATAACGATAATGTCTAATTATAAGATAATATATGCAAAATAGTTACCGGGTTGCCAATAACAATTAAACCAACCAATTTCAGTTTAATGTCCATTGATCAATTCCGGGCTCAAATATGACCGAAGATTATCCAAGGGTAATCGATCAATTAATCAAGTTAAAACAATAGTCATGATGTAACCGTAATTTACCACGGTAAAAATGTTCTACGGTAAAAAAAAATGTAAAGTTTGCCGGATGAAGTGTCCGGCTAATTGGTCAAAGACTTGCCATAAGTCGGCCAATAATTTTCTGGTTTACAGTAATTTACAGAAATTACCTATGGTAAAGTTTAGCTATTTACCATACTTATTCAATTTATCCAAAGTTACAAGTGAATTTCAATGATTTTCACTTTAAACAATTTATCAAAATAGATATTGCAAATAACAGAAATTTACTCATGTCATTATCTGTTATTTATGTGGATTGTCAATTTTTACTAATTAACATTGTTAAATGGGTCAAAATAGCAAAAAAATCAGTTTTCTGGAAGTTAAACGGATGACAGTGGGCCGTTAAACCTACTGGCTGTAAAACGGTTATCATTGGGCCGTTTTATACAAGGCGGGCGGTTCTAATTGGGCCGTTTGTATAAGTCGGGCGGGCAGTTCTGAACCGTCTAAGAGATAAAGCGGTCCGGTTGGAACCGTTAATCCCTGTAACATGGGAATAGCGAAACAGAAGTATAAATCTGGCGTTTTATGCATTTGAGTACGTAAATAAATGGAAAAGCATGGTTTCTACAAGCTAACATGATGCCCTTTCATTCCATTTATCAAATTCAAGGTTTGTGCCATGGTTACCTACCTTAACCGATAAAATAAGGAAAGATGAATGGGGAAGAAGATGAACAGTAGACTTGCAGAGCTTCTTCACAGCAGCAAGAACCCTTTTGTGTTTAAGAGATGTTTAAGGGGGCTTCCTCTACTTATAGGTTTGGAAGAGGAGTGTTTAATCTTCACACACGGTTTGGTCAGAGCCGCAAAATCCTTTGCATTGTTGACAACGTGTTTCTGCCAACCAAAACACGGTTTCACGTGTTTCTCAAGGTAAGGTTAGCCTAATCTAAGCCTAATCCAAAAGATTAAGGAATGGTTAACTAAGACCTCAATTTAATGTTACTAAATGATTTTTAATGAATTGGACCCAGAAGACAAAATTACTAATCAAGACATGCTCTTTCATAATATGATTTTTATGGATTTTTATCACGAGGTTTATTGTTAATCTCCCAATCTTAAGATTAAAATAATAATTTAACCCAATGTTCAACGGTTTAGTCGATAGAGAGAGTTTCTGATTTTTACCGATGAAACTTCAGAAGACAAAGTTGCTAAGAAAAATATCCTCTATCAGATGTGATTTTTAAAGATTTTTCTAAGGTAGTTGTATTTTCGTATGAATAGTGTTTTCCACGTTTTTAAGTCAGGCTTAAATCACTGATTAAGCCATGTAAATGATTTTATTAGGGTCAAGTACAGAAGACCAAAGTGTTTACCATGGTCTTTACTAATTGATTACCATTTTTCGGAAATTTTTTTTTTATATGATAGTCAAAATTTTTACTATTTACTATTTACCACAGTCACTATTCAACATTTAATATTTGTACAGAAACTCGGGGTCTTACACCCTCCCCCACTTAAAGAATTTGGTCCTCCAAATTCACTGGACCAAAATATAGTAAGGAAAAAATAGCTTACCTAGAATAGATCGGGATAACGCTTCCGTATGGCGTCCTCGGATTCCCATGTAGCTTCCTCTATTCCACGCCGACTCCATTGGATTTTAACCATCGGTATGGAACAATTTCGAAGTTGTTGCTCTTTCCGATCCAGAACCTTCACTAGTCTTTCTTCATAAGATAGATCCTTCTTAAATTCAAAGTCCACATGTTGAATGATGTGACTAGGGTCGTACACGTATTTCCGAAGCATAGATACATGGAATACGTTATGTACACCAGATAATTGAGGAGGTAAGGCCAATCTATAGGCGACTTCACCCACTCGATCAAGGATCTCAAATGGACCAATATACCTTGGGCTTAACTTGCCATGAATACCGAATCGACGAATACCTCTTGAAGGAGAGACTTTTAAGAACACATGCTCGCCAATTTGAAATTCCAAATCTCTTCTTCTATTATCAGCATAGCTCTTTTGCCTCGATTGAGCCACAAGTAACCGGTCTCGGATAATACGAATATTTTGTGATGACTCCGAGATAAGATCCGGTCCAAGCCATTGCTTCTCGCCAACCTCATCCCAACATAATGGAGAACGACAGCTCCTTCCATACAAAGCCTCGAAAGGTGTCATCTGTATGCTGGATTGATAACTATTGTTGTAGGCGAATTCTATCAATGCTAAATGATCGCTCCAACTTCCACCGAAGTCGATCATACAAGCTCTCAACATATCTTCCACTATTTGATTAGTTCTCTCGGTCTGTCCATCTGTTTGCGGATGAAATGCAGTGCTAAAATTCAGACGGGTACCAAGAGATTCTTGCAATCCTTTCCAAAAATGAGAAGTAAATCTCGGATCTCTATCGGATATAATGTTGACTGGGATACCATGAAGCCTAACCACTTTCTTTAAATATAATGCTGCCAGCACATCGACTGTCCACTTGGACTTAATAGATAAGAAATGTGCGGATTTAGTCAGTCGATCCACAATTACCCATATAGCATCATAACCACCTCGAGTCTTAGGAAGACCCAGAATGAAATCCATACCAATACTCTCCCACTTCCATTGGGGTATATCAAGTGGTTTCAATTTACCTGCCGGTCTGAAATGCTCGGCCTTCACTTGTTGACAAACAAGACATGTACTCACGAAATTTGCAATTTCCCTTTTCATGTTCGGCCACCAAAATGACCTTTTCAAATCCTTGAACATCTTAGTGCCTCCCGGATGGATAGTATATTTGGATCTATGGGCTTCTTCAAGAATCCGATTCTTTATATTAGCCTCATTCGGTACACAAGTTCTACCTTGAAATAATAATCTTCCATCATCGACTATCGGAAAATCAGGTCTGCTACTCAAGCTTTCCTTAATCTCGACTAGCTCGGGATCAATATCTTGCAATAACTTGATTTCTACCAACAATGCGGGCTTCAGTTGCAACTGGGAAATCAATATCCGGTCATTATCAATATTGATATCCAGACTAGCCATTTGCTCCAGTAATTTCCATTCTTGTAACATAAGACTAGATATCTTAGCCACAGGCTTCCGACTTAAAGCATCAGCAACCACATTGCCTTTGCCCGGGTGATACTCAATAGAAAAGTCGAAATCCTTTATATACTCCAACCATCTTCTTTGTCTCATGTTCAATTCCTTTTGAGAAAATAAGTATTTCAGACTTTTGTGATCCGAAAATACCGTAAATGATTCACCATATAAGTAGTGCCTCCAAATCTTCAAAGCAAATACCACGGCTGCCAATTCCAAATCATGAACTGGATAATTAACTTCATGCTTTCTTAACTGCCTAGAAGAATAGGCAATCACCTTGCCGTGCTGCATAAGCACACAGCCTAAGCCAATACCAGAAGCATCAGTGTAAACCACGAAACCACCCTCACCAGAAGGTAAGGTTAAAATAGGGGCAGTAGTCAGACAATCCTTCAGAGTCTGAAAACTCCGTTGGCATTCAATTGACCACTCAAACTTAATCTCTTTGCGGGTTAACTTCGTCAGAGGTACCGCAATCTTAGAGAAATCTTGAATAAACCTTCGATAGTAACCAGCCAGGCCAAGAAAACTCCTCACTTCAGTAACACTGGTAGGTTGTTCCCAATTCTTTACTGCTTCCACCTTCGATGGATCTACAGAAATACCATCCTTGGTAATAATATGTCCTAGAAAAGACACCTCTTGTAACCAGAAATCACACTTGCTCAACTTAGCATATAATTGGTGATCTCTCAATAATTGCAAAGCCATCCTCAGATGCTCGGCATGTTCTCTTTCACTCTTGGAATATATCAAAATATCATCTATGAATACCACAACCCATTGATCAAGGTAGGGTCGGAACACACTGTTCATTAACTGCATGAAAGCTGCCGGTGCATTCGTTAACCCAAAAGGCATAACGACAAACTCATAATGGCCATACCGGCTACAGAAAGCTGATTTATAAATATCCTCTTCTTTAATCCGTAACTGGTGATATCCAGATCGAAGATCGATCTTAGAAAAATAAGAAGCTCCAGTAATCTGGTCAAATAACTCATCAATCCTTGGCAAAGGATACTTGTTCTTGACAGTCAACTGGTTAAGTTGCCGATAATCGATGCATAATCTCATCGAACCATCTTTCTTCCGAACAAACAATACAGGAGCTCCCCAAGGGGAAACACTCGGGCGAATAAAACCCTTCTCGAGTAATTCCAACAATTGCTGCTTCAATTTCCGTAATTCCGCAGGAGACATGCGATAAGGGGCTTTAGAAATAGGAGACGATCCAGGAATAAGATCAATAGAGAATGTAACTTCACGCAGAGGCGGAAGTCCTGGTAACTCCTCTGGAAATACGTCCGAAAATTCTCGGACAATAGAAATGTCCTTAATCTCCATCTGCTGTTCAGGGGACGCAAGAACAAAAGCCAGAAAAGCTTCGCATCAACGCCTCAATAACTTATCAGCACGAAGAGTCGAGATAAGAGAGATAGAACTAGGGTGTTTCACTCCCTTGAAGGATAATCCGGGGTGTCTAGAAAAAGACACGGAACAAGAACTACAATGAACATTGGCCTCATACCGAGCCAACCAATCAGCTCCTAGGATTACATCGTAATCCTTCATGTCCATACAAATCAAATCAGCTGGAAAATTCTGATCATTTACCATAACCTTACTAGAAGGATAGTAATGCTGAATTGCTGATTTAGAACCAATAGGGGTTGATATTTCTAACGGAGAACTCAACAAAGCAGGTGCCATAGCTAAAGATTTAGCAAATCTCCGTGAAATAAAAGAATGTGTTGCACCAGTATCAATTAGAACAAAAGCTGGCAAGTCGAATATAACAAGAGTACCTTCGACGAGTCCACCCTCCTCGGTGATATCTTTGTCCTTTGCATGGAGAGCCTGGAGCCTGCCTTGAGGCTTCTTGAAATTCAGAGGTTTTGCCGGGATAGCTTGTTCCGATAATAAAGGACAGTTGGGTATACGGTGTTCTTTGCTTCCACACCGCAGACATGCACCTAGCTTGCGCCAACAATCTTCCATCTTGTGACCAGGACGATCACAATATCGGCATACGCCCTTGAATGGAATCATAGAATCAGGTTTCTTATCTTCTTGTCGCGGCATTTTGCCTTTCCATGAACCAGAACCAGAACTTGAACCAGAACTAGTAAAGGGTCTTTTCTTGCTCGGGTCAGTGCCAAATCCAGATTTAACATTCTTGAGTGCCTTCGGTTGCTCTTTCTTGTTACCTTGACCACGAATCCTTTTAGTCATTTCCAAAGTATCTTCTAATATTTGTGCCTTTCTTACCATCTCAGAATATGTAGAAATTTCCAGTGGTGCAAGTTGATTGATATAATGAAGTCGAAGACCATTGAGGAAACGCTTCGCCTTCATTCTCTCAGTCGAAATAAGATGTCTTGCATAACGAGAGAGTTGTGAAAACTGAGCCTCATATTCTGATACCGATAAACTTCGCTGTTTTAAAGCTGCGAATTCTGCTCCCTTCTTTTCTTGCACGCGGTCAGAAAAATATTTATCATTGAAATATTCTCGAATTCCTCCCACGAGACTTGTTGATCTCCGAGAGTCGGCTTAACAGACTCCCACCAAGCACGTGCATCACGTTCAGTTGGAAAACGGATAAAAGAACACGTTCTTGGTCAGTGCATTGCATGACCTCAAAAATTCTTGCCATCTCGTCGAGCCAATTCTCGGCTTCATCGGGATCAGTTGAACCAGCGAATCTAGGCGGGTTCATTCCTCGAAATTCCGATATAAATCACCAGTGCCATGAGCTGCGCCATGAGGTGCCGCTCCAGCTCCAGCTCCTGCCTGAGCCAGTGCATTCAAGGCTTGCGTAAGTCCTTGAACTGTACGCTGTAAATTCCTCATCTCAGCACGATTGGCTGCCATTTCTAGTTAAGTGCCTATATAAAATAGTTACTCGGATTATTTATGAGAGAAGAACTTCTTAGATTAGAAGAGAAGAACTAGATAAGAAGAACATGATTATGGTTAAATAACTTAACCCAAATTTCTACCCAATTCTCACAAGGTTATTTTCTTAAGCCTATAACCAATAAACCTATAACTTTAAAGTGAAATACCTAGGACAAATTGAACTTGGCTCTGATACCAACTAAACTGTCACGCCCCGATGCGGAATCTCGGGACGTACGGTTAGGGGCAAGCGAGCAATAATTCCGAACCATTGCAAACCATTGCACAAAAGGTTGGAAAAGATAATAATCAGAGTTTTATTGATAATAAAGTTGAGTACACTGGGTAGAACAACTACATCCAAATAATAAGCAAAATACTAGAACAATCTCTCACTAATACTAAGGGTACAAACTGACTCAATAAACTAAAACTATCTCTCGATATCACTCCAGTCCATTCCCGACAAGTTCATCACCTGGAAAGAGGGGAAAAGTAGGAGTGAGCTAAACGCGCTCAGTAGATAACCACAAACAGATTTACGTAATTAACCATTGATTTCCAATTTATATGAAATGCAGTAAATAAAGAATGACGATACGATAAAAGAAACAATGTAAAAGATATCTTACAAAGTCAAGAAATATAACAATTTACCAAGTAATGAACAAGTAAAGTAACAGTAGAGAATTTGGCCAGCAAGTATGTTACACATGTAGCCAAGTAAATACGCACGAGTCAAGTAACAAGAGTTTGTCATAGACGTAACATGTCAAGTCAAGTATTCGGGTGCAATGCCTCACCCTGTCATAAACATCCCAATGGGCTCAATATCTTTTCGGGCGCTCTCCCCAGGACCAGACCGGGCCCTTATGATGCGTTGGCATTTCATTTCAATTGGATCACCGATCCCCCGTCTAGACATAGTCAATTATGGCCAATATAATCAGATGAATTTCTGTCGGGTACAAGATGTAAAGGACGACACTTGCCTCCTTTGATTCAAGAGTATAACCACGATGAAAAACTCAAAACAAGGTAGTCGTACGGCAAACACCGGGCCGTACTCACATGAGTAACGAGTCACGGGGCCAAGAATGAACGGTTGACAGTAAGCCGTTCGAGAGAGAGAAGTAAGTTCCGAAGAACGAATATACGAACCATTCGGGTCGTATTTTAAGAAATACGGTTCAAGATAATCCGTATTAAGCATAACGATAATGTCTAATTATAAGATAATTTATGCAAAATAGTTACCGGGTTGCCAATAACAATTAAACCAACCAATTTCAGTTTAATGTCCATTGATCAATTCCGGGCTCAAATATGACCGAAGATTATCCAAGGGTAATCGATCAATTAATCAAGTTAAAACAATAGTCATGATGTAACCGTAATTTACCACGGTAAAAATGTTCTACGGTAAAAAAAATGTAAAGTTTGCCGGATGAAGTGTCCGGCTAATTGGTCAAAGACTTGCCATAAGTCGGCCAGTAATTTTCTGGTTTACAGTAATTTACAGAAATTACCTATGGTAAAGTTTAGCTATTTACCATACTTATTCAATTTATCCAAAGTTACAAGTGAATTTCAATGATTTTCACTTTAAACAATTTATCAAAATAGATATTGCAAATAACAGAAATTTACTCATGTCATTATCTGTTATTTATGTGGATTGTCAATTTTTACTAATTAACATTGTTAAATGGGTCAAAATAGCAAAAAAATCAGTTTTCTGGAAGTTAAACGGATGACAGTGGGCCGTTAAACCTACTGGCTGTAAAACGGTTATCATTGGGCCGTTTTATACAAGGCGGGCGGTTCTAATTGGGCCGTTTGTATAAGTCGGGCGGGCAGTTCTGAACCGTCTAAGAGATAAAGCGGTCCGGTTGGAACCGTTAATCCCTGTAACACGGGAATAGCGAAACAGAAGCATAAATCTGGCGTTTTATGCATTTGAGTACGTAAATAAATGGAAAAGCATGGTTTCTACAAGCTAACATGATGCCCTTTCATTCCATTTATCAAATTCAAGGTTTGTGCCATGGTTACCTACCTTAACCGATGAAATAAGGAAAGATGAATGGGGAAGAAGATGAACAGTAGACTTGCAGAGCTTCTTCACAGCAGCAAGAACCCTTTTGTGTTTAAGAGATGTTTAAGGGGGCTTCCTCTACTTATAGGTTTGGAAGAGGAGTGTTTAATCTTCACACACGGTTTGGTCAGAGCCGCAAAATCCTTTGCATTGTTGACAACGTGTTTCTGCCAACCAAAACACGGTTTCACGTGTTTCTCAAGGTAAGGTTAGCCTAATCTAAGCCTAATCCAAAAGATTAAGGAATGGTTAACTAAGACCTCAATTTAATGTTACTAAATGATTTTTAATGAATTGGACCCAGAAGACAAAATTACTAATCAAGACATGCTCTTTCATAATATGATTTTTATGGATTTTTATCACGAGGTTTATTGTTAATCTCCCAATCTTAAGATTAAAATAATAATTTAACCCAATGTTCAACGGTTTAGTCGATAGAGAGAGTTTCTGATTTTTACCGATGAAACTTCAGAAGATAAAGTTGCTAAGAAAAATATCCTCTATCAGATGTGATTTTTAAAGATTTTTCTAAGGTAGTTGTATTTTCGTATGAATAGTATTTTCCGCATTTTTAAGTCAGGCTTAAATCACTGATTAAGCCATGTAAATGATTTTATTAGGGTCAAGTACAGAAGACCAAAGTGTTTACCATGGTCTTTACTAATTGATTACCATTTTTCGGAATTTTTTTTTTATATGATAGTCAAAATTTTTACTATTTACTATTTACCACAGTCACTATTGAACATTTAATATTTGAACAGAAACTCGGGGTCTTACACGTCATATCAAGTCAGATATTGATTTGTTGACAGATGAGATGTGGGCAACGATAAGGATAAAGCTAGAACCAGCAAATGAAGATTATGAAGATTACGGCAAGGTCCGAGCCACGGAAGGATTACCACTGAAACTATTACCCGGCTAAAGCCTCCTCGGGCTAAAGCTGATGCCCGGTGTTATCATCATCCAAACGACAGCACTGATGAAATCCCAGTCTGCTGACTGATGAAATCTCAAGATGATCTCAACAAAGTTACGTCACTAATACTGGACCTTCTCCAGTTACGATGAATATCAGTTTAAAGAATTAAGAGAAGCCAAGGCACGTGTGAGGCCTAAAAGCCCTAAATGGGCCGGCCAGATGGGCTTCCGGGAGCGGCGTCGGAAACCTCAACAGAGGCCACTCGGCGCGCCGGGAGCTGCTGCGAGCAGGGTGCCACGCCGACTTCCACCTGCCAAGAGCGTAAGAGGATCGGGTCTATAAAAACCCACCCCTTCGAAAAAAACACAGAAGAGAGAGAAGGGAGAGGGAGAGAGGAGAAGAAAAAAAAAGGGGCTCAGAAGATCCTCACCCTCACCATCGCCAGAAGGAAGAAGAGAGCCTCCTCCACTGAAAGAAAGAGAGAAGAGACCAAAGGAGAAAGCAGAGGGAAGGTTCGAAGCTGATTGAAGGTGGGCACCGGGAGGGAGAGGAGTCAATGCTCCGCCCCCCCCCCCATTTCTGTATTTTCATCTTCTTGTAATTTCGATGGATGATACCTCTTCTTCTTCTGATGTATTTTGCGACATCGTAATCGGTTTTCATGCCGCTAGAATAGGACTTAGTCTTTATCTGCAATTTTCTTCTATGTACTCCGTCCCTCTGATGCATGGATGTAATAGTCATGTTCGGATGAATAAACAAATGGAACAGGCCTTGATTGTCGCCTGTTATTGTCTCTGTGGAGGTTTGCCTCTTATTCCTTTCCCCAGTCTGATTATTCGTATGCGTTTTCTTTCTCGAAGATGCTTTCATGCGCTTGTTCCAGGGCCAGGGACAGGCTATCCCTTGGCCTTCAGAACAAAGCCAAGCCACATGATGATTCACATCTGTGAGATTCCAGAGTTTCCGATGCCCGATTTGTTTACCGACATCATCAGAGTCATTTTTGGACCAGAGACAGATATCTCTTGGTTCCCAGGACGACGAATGATAACATCAAGCCATCCCCCTGGAAGTCTATCCAAGCAATGGTGACAGGGGCTCCTTCTGTTCAGTTCCCCTTTTCCATTTCCCTCTGCCCTCGGATTTCCTTCTAAACCCACTACAAAGCTGGTTGATACCCAATAAATGCATACATCTTTGACTCCTCAGGGCCCGTCAATCTCAGCCTTAATCACCAGGAAAACCCCCTCAATCATCCATAAATCTGAAAACAGAGTGCCGTAAAACCCTAAATTCACCTCGGCGCCCTCGTCTATCTCGGCTCCATAAACAGTAAAGCGGATGAATAGCCCTCGGCGCAAGCCTTCTTGCGCCGAGACCCTATCCCATTCTCACGCCGGGAGCCTCCCTGTTGTTTTACCTCGCGCCGTAAAGCCACCCCATCTCATTTCTCCTTGCGCCGGGAAGCCCACGCCGGGAGCCTCCTCCCTGGCCTGCTCTTCATCGCGCCGGGAAGTCCCCGCGCCGAGAGCCCCTGCCTCCATGCCATTTGGCGTTAGGAGCTCCCCCTGGCCACCTTGCCATTGGCGCCGGGAACCTACGGCCGTTTGGCCCTTGCGCCGAAAAGCCTCCTTGGCCTCCTCATTCTTGCGCCGAGAACCCCTGCCTCCTTGCCACCGGCGCCGAAAAGCCCCCTTGGCCTCCTTGCCACTGGTGCCGTGAAACCATGGCCGTTTGGCCCTCGCGCCGAAAACCCTTCTTGCCATGCTGTTTCGCGCCGGGAACCTATATGCATATCCAAGCTACCCCGAGAGCCTGCTTTGCCACTCAATTGAACCCCCGGCGCCTGGATCAAACCCACCCAGGGATGCCCATGAGTCACCAGACCTGTCCTGGGGATAAATCGAAGGGAGCAAGACTCCCTCATGTTCCGTTGATCCGCACCGGATTCCCGAGCACCCCCCTTTTAGCTAAAGTGAACTCTGCCAATGCATGAGTGTCACCGGCTTCTATAAGGGAAGAGTCAAACATTGCCCCAGGGCATACATATGCAGTGTGGGAGGTTCGCTCCCTCTTTTTCTCGGCTTTCATCCCGGCACTCCGTGGGTGATAGCCTATTCTCCTATGGGCATAATCCAGATTATGGGGAGATGCGGCCGAAATGTCGACCGATGTTTAACCCCGATAAGCCCCGGGAAGTATACGTCATGCACCTCCCGTCCGGCCCGATCCTTCGGGGAATATGAACACTGCGAGGCCTTTGGCCGGATGAGAAACGTGAAGGGGGACATGTCCTCGATGATTGTTCGGACCCTGCCTCGTCGCTGCGTGGACGGTGTCCTATCTCTACCCGGCACGACCTACACAGAGGGGTCATGCTGATTTAATAACCTATCATTTACCCAGTCACCTCCTTAGAATAATAATAGCTTTAATATCATGCACTTCGTTTTTAACCGCCCCGAGCGGCCTCCTATTTCGGCGTTTAATCAAGGGTTGTCCTTCTTAGGAAGGACGTAATTAACATCATAGCCTTTATGGTATGGCGGACTTTTGGTCCCGACTCAGACTTCACAATCGACTGACCAAGTAAAGTCGAGCGCACAATAAAATCGTCACACTTGTGACTGGCACGCCAATTAACCAAACCAATAAATCAATGGATCAATAAATATCCAAATCCATTAGATCTATTAAATAAAAAAATAAGAATCCCCGCGTCCACAAGTCTGGCACGCCCGGTGGGACATTGTCTCCCTTCATCTCTACGCCGAAATAGGAGGCCCAGTGGGCCCCCCTTCAAATTTCTGATTCCGTGCTTTCTCTATTTTTAGGAAACTACAATGACGGCTGGAATCATCTCTGTACACTTTGATCAACAAGTGGTCGATGCACATGTGCGAGAGGGCTACCAGGCGGTACCTCTTGCGTTCGGATCGATGCCGCCTACTGTTGGGCTGCCCAACTGCCTGGGCCTCGTCTTCACCGACCTTCTGCAGGTCGACAACAACGAGCAAGGCACTGCTGCAAGTGCCCCGATGAAGACTGCTGATAACAAGGGTGGCTTACCAGAGAGGACGACCTCGACAGCCGTCGCCTGCTATGTTCATCATGTTCAAAGGAGGGACACGGTCCCAGCTGCTGCCCAAATGAAGAAAAGAACTAATCGGAGGAGCCGGTATGCTGCTGCCGACCGTCGTCTCTCAAATTCTGGGAGGACGATGATGATGGGTGACGTTAGGGTGAACCTCAACGGTCGCCCGAGAGAAGTCCGGCCGGACAGGATTGTCCCGACCGTCCAGATCGACAACAAGTTCCAAGTTCTGGCCACCAGGAGGGCCAACGGGGAAACTGATGAGAGGAAGCCGATGGCGCCCAAGCCAGCAATATATAAATAGGTCTGGCGACCAAAGAAGATTCAGAGCTGGGCCCCAACTCGAGATGAGGGGAAAGCTATCGAGGATGCTGTTGCCCGCTTCAGGGCAGAAAGCAGAAGAAGAGAAGGAAAAGACATAAGAGATGATGCTGCTGTTTACCCCAGGGCTTGGGGTAAGAAAGATGAGAAAGAAAATGAAGAAAGAAATCTGACCACTGTTCGCCCCAGGATGAGGGGCAGAAAATATGAGCGGGAGCAAGACCTCTCGGTCCCCCATCCCAGGGCTGGGGGCAGAAGATGACAAAGGAAGAACTATGATGCTGCTGCCAACTGCTGCCAGGATGGCGACAGAAGATTTGAGAAAGAAGAAAGAATGAGAACAAGCGAACCAGTCGCTGCTGCCATTCCAAGAAGAGCAAGAGCCTGTGCCAGACAGGCTGATATATTTAGATATTCCAAAGCTGAGCATCTGAATGCTCAGGTGGCAAGACTGGCTCATCAGCCAAGAGGCCAGGAAAGACTGATGCTCCAACCAGAGCCACAAAGGCACAACCCAGAGGAGATGAAACAAGTAGTCCAAGACTACTTCCACTACCTGGGGAACTCTGCCCTCGGTCAGCAAAGATTATCCCGTGCCTTGGGCACCATGGATGAAGAAGAAGAAGAGACCCTTCAGGAAGTGATGCTCGGAGTCTCCTCCTCCGATTCCAATGATTATGGGGAAGGCCGCGGGGCCGGATATGGGAAAGAAGACCTGTGTGGGGAAGAACCTGAAGAAAGAATATCAGTCTTTGACCGACTCAACTACCCCAACCAGGCAAAAAGAAAAGTCTACAGGCGGAAGGGAAAGATGCAGATCTTCACCTGTAACATGGCTGGACTTGTCAGGGGGCAAGACATGCTACCAACTCAACCGGACGAGCTGCTCAGGCTGGCAACCAGACCCGGGCCTGTCACAAGAAGAGGCCAAGCGGCGAAAGATAAGATGAAAACTGATGATGAAACCCGCAAGATCACCACTATGACAGTTAATGTGGTGACAACGGAAGAAGAAGATAATCCCTTCATTGATGATGCTGAAGGGACTTCAGAAGATGTACAGATCCCGTCCACCCTGGATCCCATGATCCAGATGATGTTCAGAAGATACCAGCAGGAGATCAATGCTCTCAGAAAATAGCTCAATGAGAGACATGAAGCTACACCGGTCTCCAAGCAAGCCGAGCCTGTGGGGCATACTTCCAGCTCAACAGAGACGGCTATCCCAGCTAATCCTCTCCTGGCTGATAAGGGCAAAGCACCAAGCCAACCTGTTCCACAGCAAGCAGTAGCTCAGCCCTCTGCATCTCAGACACAGCCTACCGCGCCCACCTTGCATGCCACTATGATGACAACTCCTCATAGTCAGCAACAAGCTCACTTCTTCCCAGAAGACATAGATCCAGCCGTAGCCCACAAGCTGATGATTGAAAGAATTGTGGAGATGAAGCTGTCTGAGAAGACTGGCGATGATGTTAGTACCTATGATGTGTACAAGGTGCCATATCCTCCCCAATACGCTGCTAAGAGACTACCTCCAGGCGTCAGTAAGCCGCCTAAGTTCAAAAAATTTAATGGCCATGGCTCCCCCAGAGAGCACATAGCTTACTACACCACAATCATGGGCGACCTGGCAGTCGACGAAGCTTATCTGCTTAAGTTCTTTGGCTCATCCGTTACTGGGTTAGCCTTTGAATGGTATTCAAGCCTGCCAGCTGGATCGGTGGTTGATTGGCCTGATATGCAGAGAAAATTACGCGATAGATTTCATGTCACTGAAAGAGAAATCACAATAGCAGAGCTATATGCAACCAGGCAGAAGCAAGATGAAACTGCACTGGACTACATCAAAAGATGGAGGAACTTAGCCATGAGATGCAGAAGACCCCCTCATTAAGAAGATGCAGTGCAGATATGCAAACAGAGCCTCAGGAGAGAGGTGCTAGAAAAGATGATCGGTGCAGATGTCAGAACATTTGACTGATTAAACAATATAGTGGCGGAGGTTGAGACGTTCTTGTCCAAACGTCCAACCGCCAATGTTCCCAATGTGCTGAAAGGTAAATCTAATGATCGACGACCATCACATTCTGAGGCTAACACCGTCGATTTCAGAACCTTCGAGCAGCAGAAGGGGAAGAAGGGGGCAGATGAAGCTCCCCCGCCATCAGACACGGCAGAAAGAAAAGATAAGGTCTCTCTGAGAAACAAAATGAGAAAGCCATATTCTTTCCCGAAAGATAAGACAGGCGCACTATTCAACTGGGCATACAAGTTCAACAAGGTAACATTGCCTGAACCAAAGAGACCCGATGACTCGGCAAAGAAAGGTGATCCACTGTTCTGTCCATATCACCGTGCGCTGGGGCACGCAATTGAAGACTGCTACGTCTTCAAAGATATCATGGAAGGCATGGTCAAAAAGGGCGAGCTGCAGCTGGGAGATTACCAGGTAGAGCCACCTCGTCCGCATGAGCCTCCGGCATTAAAAATGGCCGCCAATATGATTTCAATCTACCAGCAGCTGCCTAAGGAGGCCGTTGAAGAATGTACTAAGCATACTTATGAAGCTTGCTTCCTCACCCCACTGAAGGATCAGGAAGGATGGCAGATGAAACCCATAAAGAACAGAAAGAAGACTCCCGCAGCCAAAACCAATGGAGCAGTTATCCGCGGTGTCACACCAAGACCTGAACCGCCTCTAGTAAAGCCAGTATGGCGCACAGCTGAGACAGGGCCAGTCATCCGGATCCCCACTCATAACCGGAGGAGACAAACTCCCCTACCCGCACATAAAGAAGTAAGTCCTGCAGCCAGGCGTCTACAACAGTATATCAATGCGCTCGGTGAATATGAGCAGAAAAAGCCCAAACACCTGCTGGTAAAAGACTGTATACTCTGGGAGCAGCTCGAAGAATTGAAAATTGAAGAGCAGCCAGAGGCAGAACAAAGAAAAGATGAGACTGAGCCCTTCTGGGGGCAGGAGCTGGCAAAGCCAAATTCCCAGAAGAAGAAGAGACGGCCCAAGCCCAAAAAGGGAAAGAAAGTCACGACAGTACAATGTAACACCCTGTCAGTGCTCTTTTCCTTGCCCGGGGAGGATGATGAGGCTGAAGCATCAAATGCCCCGCTATAAGCCAACCATGCTGAGGCCTCTACCTCAGCCCATGCAACACGTTCTGGGAAAAGATGGGGGCGCCCACCACCAGCTAATCATAATATTATATTCAGAGGGGAGCAACCCTACCAGATCCCAGAACCAGAGGTACGAGGTGTCCAGGTTCCCCTGCCAGCTTGTACCAAGAGAAACAAGAAGCTCCTTCATTCCTGGAATTCTTGTCCAGTTTGGAGAATGAGCAATTGGCTCACACTGCTCCAGCTAAAAGCAATAAATGCCAGCAGACTGCAGTTAGGAAGCAGAAGCATCATGAAGAAAATGAAGGAAGTGACCCTCTAGCAAAGCCAGGGGCCATTGCTATAGAAGAAGACCCCCAAGAAACCAGTCCAGAGGTTGAGGCCAGCACCGGGCAGCAAAGGCCACGGGCACCGCATGAACCTCTAAAACCCCGATGGGCGGAAGAAATGAGACTGTCTAATGTCCGGGTGGGCAGTCGGATCATGAAAATGCTAAAGAAGCTCCCTACCAGGTTCTCCATCTGGGAAATCCTCTCTCTGAGTGAAGAAGCCCGCCAAGCAATTATGGATGCCTTGCAGTCACCGGCACAATATGAAGCACTCTTAACAGAAGTGAATTCTGGGCCATCGATCACATTCACAGAAGATGATATGCTAATCCCGAATTCCAGCCATAACAGACCGCTGTATATGAGGGGCTCCCTGAACTGTCAGCCGCTGAGCAGGATACTGATAGATCCCGAGGCTGCCGTGAACATTCTCCAATACCGCATCTACCAAAAATATTACTTTGATCTGTAGCTTACCAAGGTCAGAGACATGAAAATTGCAGGATTCAACCAGAAATGTGAGACGCCCCTCGGGGTGGCTGACTTTAACCTCACATTGGGGGATCTCACTACCGTGGTACGATTCTATGTAATCGACTCCAACACCACATATAAGGCCCTGCTGGGGAGACCGTGGCTGCATGAATATCAGATAGTGCCGTCCACGCTACATCAATGCATTAAATACTGCCATGAAGGAAAAGAAGAGAGGGTGTTTGCGGATCTGCATCCCTTCGAAGTATTCGAGTGCCATATGCTCGATGCATCCTACTACACGGAGGTGTCGCGAAAGGGTGAAGAGAAAGAGGCTGTGGTCAGCCAGAAAAAGCCGGCGACGAAGGCAAGAAATTGGTCTCCACCGCCACCAAAGGGCTATATTAAAAAGCATGAGGTATCTCACATCTCTTATGCCGGTGACTTTGCTCGGATCACCCCTCCTAGCATTCACCCGGATGATATCAATGAAGAAATGAAAGAAAAGTACATACAAGTGGAGGTGCCGTAGGGTCTATTTAAACCCATCGTCAGCCTTGAGTACCAGACGGTGCTACCACTGAAGACTATGGAAGTCCCTCGCTTCTGCGAGCCTCCTACCATATTCTACACTGGGGAGTCAGTCGAGGAAGATGATCAAGACTGCGTGGTCCCTGAAGAGGCTGCAAACCAGATGGTGCCGATTACGGGCTTGGACTATACTACCCAACGGGTTTCGCAGATGTTCTCTAAGATGCAGATGCCATCACTACAACCTGTTGCCCAACAGAAGGCGTTTAAGGAGTTATGGGATCCGCCTCGGGATAATAAAGAACTGAGGAAGATCACTCAGCACCCGGGACTGGGCTATACTTTACAAGAATACTATGAGGCTGAGGTGGATGTCATCTCTACCTTCTACCAGCATGAAGATTCCCCTGGGGTGGGCTACGACCCGTACCCTTCGGTAGATGAAGAAATCATTTATCAGTCCATAACAGACAATGAAGCCCCAGACAATCAGCCGGAGATGGGGACGTCTGATGAAGCAAAGAAAGACTGGTGCTGGGAAGACCTACCTTCCAAAGAAGATTTGTTCCATGCTGAAGCAAAGTTTGACACGGGAACCCCGAATGAAGACCAAGCAGCCAAAGAGCTGAGGGAATGCTTGGAGTTTGAGCGCATCCTGGAAGAAGTCCGGGCTCTACTGAATGATGATCTCTCAAGGGAGTCTACATTAGAAGAGCCTCTAAGGGCGGAAGACTCCGTCTTTGAGTTTGCTGCTGATCCAGTTACGTCTTCGGGGCACACTGAACAGAATACAACAATTTTGGCCGTATATGATGAGCCAGCACCCGCTGATGACCAATATGATGAAACAGAAAATCATGAAACTGAAGAAGATTATATCCCGGGAGGCTTCATTGACTTGCAAGAAGCCCCGCCCGAGGTCAAAGACGGAGGTCAGGCCACCGTCGATGAGCTTGTGGAAATAGATCTGGGAACCGCAGATGAGCCAAGGCCGACATTCCTCAGTGCACTGCTGGAGCCAGCTGCCAGGGAACAGTACATACAGTTCTTGAAAGAATTCCGGGACTGCTTTGCATGGACATATGATGAAATGTCGGGACTAAGTTCTGATGTGGCACAGCATCGATTGGCAATAAACCCAGAGGCTAACCCTGTAAAGCAGCCTTCCAGGAGAATGCATCCTGAACTGATAAATCAGATTAACAAAGAGGTTGACAAGCTGATTGATGTAGGCTTTGTCGAAGAAAACCAGTATACTACATGGCTTGCCAATATAGTGCCCGTAAAGAAGAAAATGGGCAGATCAGAATATGTGTTGATTTCGGGACCGTAATAAGGCTTGCCCGAAAGATGACTTCCTAGTGCCAATCACTGAAGTGATGATCGATGCGACTACTGGTCATGAGGCCCTATCATTTATGGATGGGTCGTCCGGATACAACCAGATCTGGATTGCTGAAGAAGACAGAGTGCACACTACATTCCGTACCCCGAAGGGGATATTCCACTACAAAAGGATGCCGTTCGGCCTCAAGAATGCCGGTGCTACCTACCAAAGAGCCATGACAAAGATCTTTGATGATTTGCTCTTCAAGAAAGTAGAGTGCTACATTGACGATCTGGTGGTGAAAACTAAAAGAAGAGAAGACCATTTGCAAGACCTGAGGGTAGTATTCCAGAGGCTGCGTAAATATGAACTCAAGATGAATCCCATGAAATGCGCCTTCGACGTGTCCAGTGGAAAATTCCTCGGGTTTATTGTCCGTCATAGGGGCATTGAAATTGACCCATCCAAGATTAAGGCTATCCAGGAGCTCCCTCCACCAAGGAATCTGTCTGAGCTGAGATCTCTGCAAGGGCGTCTGGCCTATATCCGACGATTTATATCAAATCTGTCGGGAAGATGCCACCCCTTTCACAAGCTCATGATGAAAGATGTGCCGTTCCTCTGGGACGATGGCTGTCAGGAAGCCTTTGAGAAGCTGAAAGAATATCTCAAGACCCCTCCGGTGCTAGGGGCACCAATTAAGGGCAGGCCCTTGATACTGTATATCGCAGCCACATACTGTTCCCTGGGGGCAATGCTGGCACAGATAAATGAAGAAGGCAAAGAACAAGCCTTATACTATCTGAGCAGGAGGCTGATTAGAACTGAAGAAAGTTATAGCTACATAGAAAAGACCTGCTTGGCACTGGTCTTTGCTGTCAAAAAGCTCCGACACTATATGTTGTCACATGAAGTCAGATTGATATCTGCAGCAGATCCGCTCAAATATATATTGACTCAGCCAGTTCTGAAGGGCCGGTTGGGCAAATGGGCAGTGATCCTGATGGAATTTGATATTACCTATACACCCCAAAGGGCAATAAAAGGACAGGCCGTGGCTGATTTCTTCGCAGAGCATCCTGTGCCGGAAAATGATATGCTAGGGACTGAGTTACCCGATGATGAAACACTCGAGGCCTGCCAAGCTCAGTCAGTTATGTGGCAACTATTCTTTGATGGAGCATCTAGAACAGAGACAGACTCCGATGGAAAGACCAGAATACGGGCTGGAGCCGGTATTGTGCTGAAATCACCAGGAGGAGAGGTCGTGCATACTTCATGTTCTATAAACAAGCCCTGCACCAATAATGAGGCCGAGTATGAAGCTCTGATAATCAGGCTATATGTCAGCCTCAACATGGGTATCCAAATGCTTCAAGTATTCGGGGATTCGATGCTGATAATAAAACAGATCCAAGGGGAGTTCGAAGTGCGGAAGCCAGAACTGAGTCCCTACCACCAAAAAGCTGTGCGCCTCATGGCGAAATTCTACCATATTGAGCTCAAGCATGTGGGCCGTGGACACAACGCCCAGGCTGATGCACTGGCAAAGCTGGCCAGCTCACTAGCAGTTCGCCAAATAAGACACTGAACATTGTCGTTATGAACCGGCGGCAAGTCCCCAGTATGCTAGAAGAGTGCTCCGAAGAAGACGAGGTTGCCACCATCAGCACAGAGCAAGCGTCTGATTGGAGACAACACCTGTTGCAGTGGTTTCTACACCAACAACTGCCGCAGATAAGAGAAGAAAAGATGAAACTCCTAAGAATCAAAGATTCTTATGAACTCAGGAATGGAATTCTGTTCCGAATAATGGCCGATGCACGCAAGAAGATTCTACTCCGCTGTCTGTCCACTGAGGAAGCCTGGCAAGCGATGAAAGAAACACATGCTGGGACAGCAGGTGCCCACCAGGCTGGTCCCAAGATGAAGATAGAAATCAAGAAGCTGGGCTACTATTGGCCCACCATGTTTAAGACTGCTGTAAATTTGCAAAATCATGCCAGAAATGTCAGGAGCATGCTACTGTGCCTAGAAGGCCTCCTACGACTCTGCACCCTACAGTTCCCAGTTGGCCGTTTGCACAATGGGGAACTGATGTAGTTGGGCCACTGCCGACTTCCTCGACCGGACATAAGTACATACTGGCCATAACAGATTACTTCTACCGATGGGCGGAAGCTGTAGCATTAAGAGAAGTGACTGGTGAATTGGTCGCCATATTCATCAAACAGAACATTATCTTCCGGTTCGGGATCCCCAACCGAATAATATCCGACAATGGAAGTCATTTCAGAAATCAGAAGGTCTATCGGCTTGCTGAGAAATATAAGATCGAATGGAGGACCTCCACTCCTTACAATCCACAGGCAAACGGATTGGCAGAAGCTTTTAACAAGACTCTCTGCACCTTGCTGGCCAAGGTCGTCAGTTCTAATAAGAAGGACTGGGAAGAGAAAATGTATGAAGCTCTGTGGGCATACCGCACTGTCTTCAAGACACCTACAGGGTGCTCACCATACTCGCTGGTATACGGCTCAGAGGCAGTGGTTCTGCTAGAGCTGGAAGTCCCGTCACTCAGAGTGGCAGTCCAATATGGCCTGGCCCGTGGCGAACAGACCAATGCAGAAAGAAGACTAGAAGAGCTGGCTGAATTGGAAGGAAAGCACCTCCGAGCTCAGAAGAGTATCCAAATGTATCAGGCCCGCATGGCCACTGCATTCAACAAACTCGTAAGAGGACGAGAATTCAAGAAGGGTGACCTTGTCATGGTCAAGAAAAAAGAAGTCATGGCGTCCAACCCAAAAGGAAAGTTGAATGCTAATTGGGAAGGTCCTTATGTGATACAGAGGGTCTACGAAGGAGGGGCCTACGTGGTTGTTAACCAACGAGGGGAAATCTAATTCTCCCCACTCAACGGAAGACATCTAAAGCTGTATCATGCGGCACAACCGGTATTCCCCGAGTGATCAGACACAGCTACCCCTTCCTTGGTCTAGCGGCACTCCGCCCTAACCAAGCTGCACCCCTTTCCCGGTCTAGTGGCACTCCGCCCTAACCGAACTACCCATTTCTTGGTCTAGTGGCACTCCGCCCTAACCGAGCTACCTATTTCTTGGTCTAGCGGCACTTCGCCATGGCCGAGCTACCCTTCCTTGGTATAGCGGCACTCCGCTCCAACCGAGCTACACCCCTTTCCTTGGTCTAGCGACACTCCGCCCTAGCCGAGCTACCTATTTCTTAGTCTAGCGGCACTCCGCCCTAACCGAGCTACCCATCTCTTGGTCTAGCGACACTCCGCCCTAACCAAGCTACCCATTTCCTTGGTCTAGCGGCACTCTGCCCTAGCCGAGCTACCCTTTTCTTGGTCTAGTGGCACTCCGCCCTAACCAAGCTACCCTCATCTAAAGCTGGTGGCATTCCCACCTGTCACCCTCTAAAAAGGAAGGAAGAAGAAAGAACAAAAAAAAGGGGTAAAAGTAAAAAAAAATGGGGTTAAAAATAGAGATACCCCGCCAGACTTGGGCCTATATTAGGGACAAGTGCAAAAATGGCCCAAAACCCAGCTGTGGTGAAAATCCGAAAGGGCACTGCAGGCAAAATCGGGTACCCCGCCACGTGAAAACCCAAAAGGGCGCGTGGGCAAAAGCAAGAGGGGGCTGACTCTGACGAAAACCCGAAAGGGCGCTTGGGTCGGTAATGTGGTGATTCTAAAGAAAGCCTCACCTCCCACCATAAAACTCCCCGTCGATCGACCGGCGCCTTGCCCGATCAACGATTAAACCCATCCGGAATGGACCTTACGTCTATTCTGTTGAAGCCTTCATGCATTGCTCGAGAAAAATTCCCTCAATAATAGGCCCACCTCGGGATAGACCTTCCGGCTATCCTAATAAAACACTTTCACTTGTTTCTGTCTAAGACCCACAACAATGAAACCCTGTCTGGTTTAGACCTTACGTCTATCCCAATGAAACCTATCCTACGTCTCACCACGATGAAACCTGATGCTGATCGACCGGCACTTTGCCCGATCAACAATGAAACCCTGTCCGGTTTAGACCTTGCGTCTATTCCGACTAGATCTACAGGTCTCTTTACGTCCCGCCGTGATGAAACTCGCTGCCGATCGACTAGCACACTGCCCGATCGGCGATGAAACCTGTCCGGGCTAGACCTTACGTTTATCCTGATGAAACCTATGAAATCCTTGCATTGGTATAAACCTAATACCGATGATGAAACATGCTGTTGATCGATTGGCACACTGCCCGATCAGCAATGAAACCTGTCCGGGCTAGACCTTACGTCTATCCCGATGAAACCTATGAAATCCTTGCATTGGTATAAACCCAATACCGATGATGAAACATGCTGTTGATCGATTGGCACACTGCCCGATCAGCGATGAAACCTGTCCGGGCTAGACCTTACATCTATCCCGATGAAACCTATGAAATCCTTGCATTGGTATAAACCCAATACCGATGATGAAACATGTTGTTGATCGATTGGCACACTGCCCGATCAGCGATGAAACCTGTCCGGGCTAGACCCTACGGCTATCCCGATGAAACCTATGAAATCCTTGCATTGATATGAACCCAATACCAATGATGAAACCTGCTATCGGTCGGCTGGCGCGCTGCCTGATCGACGCTAAAATCCATCCAGGGTGGACCTTCCGTCCGCTCTGACATAGCACAACACTGCACTTTGAATCTATTCAGACCCTCCGTCTGGATATGTCATGAAACTCTATTCCCTTGCGTTAATGTTAAACCCCACATTAACGATGAAACTCATGTTCTCAGCAGGCGGCCTCGTGCCCGAGCTGCTACTTATATCCTCTAAATCGATTCAGACCTTTCGTCTGGATAGATCATGAAACCCTACTTCCCTTTGCATTGATGTTGGCACCCACATCAATGATCGTGTGTCCACAATAAGCATATGGCGCCATGGTCCATAGGATGAAAGTTCTGGTCCCAGAAAAGACAATGAAAAAAGAAAAGAGAAAGAAAATGACAAAAAAAAAGTACAAAAAATGGGGTTGAAAATAGAGATACCCCGCCAGACTTGTTCAGGCATTCTGGACAAGGGCAAAAAGGGCTAAAACCCAGCTGTGGTGAAAACCCGAAAGGGCACTGCAGGCAAAATCGGGTACCCCGCCACGTGAAAATCCGAAAGGACGCGTGGGCAAAAGCAAGAAGGGGCTGGCTCCGGCGAAAACCCGAAAGGGCGCTTGGGTCGGTAATGTGGTAATTCAGAAGTTCCATGCCAACCGGCACGTTGCCTTCGCCTACCCTTCACTGACGAGGCCTTCTGTCGGTCATCTGGCTCTATGTCCCACCAACAATAAAGCCGGTCATCATTCCGATGAAGCCTGGCCAGTTCAGGCCTTACGTCTGTCCTGATCAAACTCCTAAACCATCTCTTGACCGATCGGCTCCTTGCGCGGTCAACAATAAAACCCTACCAGGATAGACCCTACGCCTATCCCGATGAAACCTACGTATTTCTTGGCAAAGTCCCACCCGCAATAGAACCTGTTGGAATAGACCTTACGTCTATCCTGATGAAACTTGTGAAATTCCTTTGTATCGATATAAACCCAATATCGATGATGAAACCAGCTATTGATCGACCGGCACCTTGTCCGATCAATGATGAAACCCTGTCTAGTTTAGACCTTACGTCTATCCTGATGAAACTTGTGAAATTCCTTTGCATCGATATAAACCCAATATCGATGATGAAACCAGCTATTGATCGATCGGCACCTTGCCCGATCAATGATGAAACCCTATCCAGTTTAGACCTTACGTCTATCCTGATGAAACTTGTGAAATTCCTTTGCATCGATATAAACCCAATATCGATGATGAAACCAGCTATTGATCGACCGGCACCTTACCCGATCAATGATGAAACCCGGTCCAGTTTAGACCTTACATCTATCCTGATGAAACTTATGAAATCCCTTTCCATCGATGTAAACCCCATATCGATGATGAAACCAACCATTGGTCGATCGGTGCATTGCCCGATCAATGATGAAAACTTGTCCAATTCAGATTTTACGTCTGTCCTGATGAAAACCACATACCCTTTTCACGTCCCACCTGTGATCAAGTCTACCCAGTTTAGACCTTACGTCTATCCTGATGAAACTTATGAAATTCCTCTGCGTCGATATAAACCCAATATCGACGATAAAATCCGTCACTGGTCGTTTGATACATTGCCCCGACCAGCTTTGAAACCTGTCCGAGGTGAACCATCCGTTTGTCACAAACGATGTTCTGAACCTCTTTTATTTAGCTACCCCCAGGATTGGGTTTAGGCACCCTCCGGATACCATCGCGCGGTGGAGCGAGTTCCCCATCCTTTCTCTGAAGGGGTGGACGCTCTCCTGCTAGGTACGGGCTACTCCCATAGGGACCGCTGAAACCGCTGCCAAATCACCGTAAAATATTGACGGTGCGATAAGTTAAGAACAGACCACATATGAGACTGGTTTAAAGGGTCCTTTCCATTGAATAAAAAGGGAATACAAGAAGGGCCCCTAAGGGAGATTGTATTACAAAAAGAAGGGGGAAACAAATATTCACGGGCGCCGGAATATGTCTTCAAAGGCCAGAAGCCCTACATGCGGGGCAGCCCCCAGCTCATGAAGTCGAGCCTCCTCCTCCTGTAGCCGAGCAGACTCGTCCCTAAAGGATGCCACCTGCCCCTCCAACAAAGCTACTTCCTCCGCAAGCTGTGGTCAAGAAGTCGTTATCTGCGGCAGTTCAGCCCGAAGATCAAATAGTTCAGCCTCCAGGATGGTTATCCGGCTGCGCACGAACTGTTCCCGCTACGCCAGAGACTGCAGTTGGCATTGGCGCTCCTGAAGAATAGAGTCCATCTTCTCCAGCTCAGATTTGCACTCCTTCCTTTGCAACTTCAAAGCTGTCAGTCTGTCAGACATAATATGCGCCAAGAAGTCCCAGCGATTTACAAACTTTAGCAACAATAAAACCCGCTGGGCCCATATTTCCATGGGACAGCCCATCGCCTACAGACCAGCGGTTAAACGCTCGGCTATCTCCTTCAGCCGCAGATAAGTCAGTCCGGGCTGGGACACCACCAGCTGGCGCAGCATGTCCAGATTTTGCCAGACGAAACTCTCGGATGAAGCGAAGCCAGGAGAAGGGGCTGGAACTACGTCGAAAGTCACTTCGCCATCAATGTCTGCCCATAGTGCAACATCGGCTGAGAGGACGAAGATGGCAAATCCGCTGGAAGAACTGACCGATCCCTCTCTGTGCTCTCCGGCTGAGCTGAAGCCTCCTCCTCTACCACTGTTTCGGGAGCTATGGCTTGAACACCTGCGGAGAGTGAACCAATAAATGATGAAGCTATCTCTTCATGAGTCTCCTGAATGGCGGCTTCATCTTCAGCTACTCTTTCTGATAATGGGGGCGAAAGGTCCCCAGTCTGTAGAGGCAGAGATCCAGTCTCTATAGCCACTGTGGCAGGGACTACTGATTCGGGCGCAATCGACATTACGGCAGCCGGTATAAAAGCGGAGCTTCTGGCTGGGTCTACTTCGGCTCTAAACTCTGAGGCCCTGACAAGGATGGAAATCTCTCCTGATGATCCAAGTCCAGTGATGTTAAGTCAGTTGAAGATTGTATTCTCACTGGCACGGGGCGAATAACCTCGGAAATTTCCATGCAAGTTGAAGGTAAAGCAGGAATGATGATCAAATCTGCAGATGAGACATCCATGGAGACTGCGGCCGCATCTGAGCTAGTAGTGACAGAGTCCTGAGGACAAAGCAGAATAATCCTCATCAATGGATGGAAGAAAATGAATAGAACAGTGAACAAAAAAAAAAGAGAAGAAGCTCACCTTTAAAGTGGGGTCTATATCCTCAAGATGAGACAAAAGAGGAGAAAGCTCCGTAGTTGAAGCAACAAATGGAGGGGTTATGTCGACCTCAGTGTCAAGCCCGGCAAACTCCTCTTGCAATTCCTCCTCAGAAGTTAGCATCAACAGTTTAGGAGGCTGAAAGGGCGGGAGGCCTTTTGCAAATACAGGCAGGGCTTCTGATTTCTGGATTTCCTCCTCACTGCCGCTGAAGGTCACTTCCTCCTCATTATCAGGGACGGTCTCGGAGCTGCCCGAGGATATCTCCACTCTAGCTATGTGCTGCGAGGTCACCTCTAGGGCATGCCGGGATGCAGACCAGGTGATTATGCGTCTGGCCGGAATAGGGCTCTCTTTTGTTTGAGTCCTTTCACTTTCCTGCGGCTGAGACGGCTCTCCCACTGCTATTGTAGCCCCAGTCGGCTCCCTGACTGCCACCTCAACAAAAGGGGAACTCTGAGGGATATAATGAAAAAGAATAACAGCAAAAATATAAAGAGAAAAGATGAGAGAGCACATTTACCCTCATCCTCGCCAACCGGGGTAGGAGAAGGCAGCCTCGTGTCCCTCTCCGCAGGCACTGCAACCTGCTCCGGGGCTGTATCAGATAAAGAGAAGCTCAGTCTCGAAAGGCGCCTTAAAAGAACAGTCAAGAAAATAGTGAAGATTGCATCTGCAAGATATTTACCGCTACTCTCGGCGGGTTCCTGAGCAGCCTCCCTCTAAGACCTGAACTCGTCAAAAGAGGGGATGTCTGGAAGAGGGGTCCCGGCGTCCGTCGCAACTGGAGCTGACTGCTGGACCCGAACAACTTTGGCCCTCTTGGCCTTGACAACTGCAGTTTTCACCGCAGAAGGCTTCCTCTTCTTGCCCGGAGGCAGGGGAGTGGTCGTGGGTGTTGCTGCAGGAATTTCAAAGTAAGCAGGCTTTTCAGCCTGAGCAATAATCTTCCTGTAAAGTCCATGCTGTTTTATGTCCGGTCTATCTATGCAAGACACAAGAAAGGCAGTCATAGTCGACAGATGCAGAACACAACAATAAAAGAAAGACGCCATGAGCACACAGGAAAGGTCATACCTGCTGGGCCGTCATAGAAGGTGGAAAGCGGCCAATACAGATAAGCCACCTCCTTCGAGCGGGAAGCAGCCTCCTTCACGAGCCAGCATACGTCACCTATGGTCTGGCATTTCTCCGTCAAGGCAGCTAAATCTTTGTGTCCGTGGAAGTCAAGGCAATGAAACAGGCCGAGGTAATCCATGCACCAGCCGTCGACATAATGAAAAGAAATAAAAAGCGGCTTATTCAGAATGCCAGCTATCGGGTTCTCCACTGACAGCCCGTGAACATTCAGCAGCACGAAAAGCCAAGAAGTGTGCTGATAATATGTGTTGGTGCGGTCTTCCCTCCACACAAATGTCCGATAAGGGTGAAATCTATCTACCGGGCCCCTCCAGGGGGCTGCTGTCGGGAGAGGCTCCTCGGGGGAAATGGATACTGCACCTCCACATGAATACTCCCTATGTGGCCCAGCTGCCTCAGGTCCTTTGTAAAAGCATCTTCATTGATCTCAGAAAATACAGGAGTGGGTATTTCAGAGCCTTCCTCTTTTAAGGACCGACGCCTGGTGATATATGTGTCCGCCTCCCTCGGATGCTGTGAATAGAGCCTTTTCAGATGAACCTCATCAATTTCAAATATAGGCCCTGATTGCCGCTTTAAGAAAGAACGCTCGGCCACATCCCAGAAGGCGCCTCTGCCATCCTTATAAAAATTGGTGCGGGTATTCCACCATTTGATGTATTCTGATGTGACCCGGGGAATACGATTAGAAACGGTCGGGACCCTGAAAGTTACTCCCTCTCGGCGATGAAAGAAATCCCACCATATCCGACCGTCACTGGCAATGGAGGACCCATGCTTGGCATGGCTGTCCAAAGGGAACTGAGTAGCTGATGAAGGAATATGCTGATCGTAGCCGAAGTTTCTGCTGAAACAGAATGGGTAATAGGGCTCCAAGATGAGCAAGCCTCCCTTCCTGAAGACCAATACACTGGGTCGGATAGCCATAGCCCACCTTACCAGTTCTGGTTCTAATATGGGCCGGGTGGCATTGGCCCCCGAGACAGGATGGACATAAACTTCTACCTCCTCCATTCTGCATTCCCTCTGAGGGTCTACTAAAGGAGCCGAACCTGCTGCCAAGCTCCAGAAATGAATGCTACCAGGAGCATCTACAGGCACTTTTGTCAACCGGCCCCTGATCTTAAACAGCTGCTCTGAGAAAAGACTAGGTTCGGCGCTAGCAAACTCAATCATCCGAGGGAGCAGTGTGTCTGACTGCAAAGTTCTCGGGGCCAGCTCGGGGAAAATGCTGCAAACCCAAGCATTGAAGAAATGAAATGGACCTATAGTCCGTAAGGAACGGGGAACCCGATGTCTATGCAAATCTCCCAGCGATTTGTAAACTAAACACAAAGCCGCTGGGCACAGAGACAGTCTCATCCCCCAGGCCATCTGACAGGCCGGATATATAGCCTCCGGTTTGATAGTCGTCTCGTCCCCTTGGGGGAGAGCGAAAGTGCACAGCCAGAAGGTCAGATAAGCTGCACAATGAGTAATGGGGTCAACCCCTGCTGGGTTCGGGCCATCTACACCTGCTCGGCGCAGTGAAGCCGGCAATGCTGATTTATAATGAGGGGCCCTAATCTGCTTACTGGGAGTCGGTCCCACGGAAGGGAAGTCTGTATACTTCAAGGGACCCCGAAGAAGTACTATATCCACTGTCCTACATGGACTCTCAACCTGCTGCTCTTTTCCCGGGGTTGATACCCTTTGGAAGATCCCCTGCTATAGGACAGACAAATGGTCCGATAAGCCTTCATCAAGTACCGATATGCGTAGACAAAAGAATATCTGCCCTCTCCATCAGAGGCGTCCTTTATGGAGTCGTCTAGACAGACCTCTTCATATGGCTCCCCATCTATAGGTAGGCATGAAAGCTGCGTAAGACTCCAAAGATCGAGAGAAGTCTCGCCTTCTGCTGTATAGAACGTATTGAACTGTGGGCAGAACACTTCAAGCATGCCGCAACATAATCCCCGAGAGATGGGATAGCGGAACCTGGAGGCAAATACACTATGATATACCCCAGCTCTAATCAGTAAAGGGGCGTATTCCTTCAAGACAAATTCTGTAAACTCCACTGCTCCTACCCTGAAGAGATGGGCGTCTGTCACTTTAGCGTCCCTAAACCAGCCAGCAGCCAGCAGATATTTGAATTGAACGGCCAGACAGTTCAGAATGAACGGCTTGTCCCTATAACCCCACTTCACGGGAGCTAGAAAAAGTCCAAAGTTGGGCTTCTCCCGATGGACACGACCGGCTGCATGATCCCACCTTGCCGGGGTAAACTCTGGAGCCCGGGTCAGCATCTTCTTCTCCGGCTCTAATTCGGAAATGCCCAGCACGGCATTCCAGTCCCTCTGCTCGCCTGGGAGATATATAGCTCGGGCTCGATAAACAGAACCCTTCATGCTGTCTCTGTCAGCCAGTATTACCGCTTCTACAGACCGAGCAAGCAGGAAATCCCTCATTCCGCCTATGGTGAAGGTCTGGATAAATGGCAGCAGATGATGATCCTTCGACAGGTCTGGACGGTAGTCGGCATCCCTTCTGAAATCAATCCCTTCTGTGGAAGAATAGACTCCGGAAGACGGCACTGTGTCAGTCTCGGAATCAGAGGACTCATCAACAGTGGCGATCTGGTTATAGCCGAAGCTCAGACTATTCACATTCAGCCAGTTGACTGAAGCCCGAGATATGTCCGGCTGAGCCGATGAACTCGCCCCCGCAGTCATGGAAGCCGCAGTAGAAGCACCGGAAGCCATGTCAGCACCTGTGGTCAGGGAAGTATGAGAAGATAAGCATCAGAAGGATGAATGGGCATGTAACAATGAGGCAAACAATTTTCAATAAATTTCGGCAGCATCTCCCCTTGTCCGGGGTCTGCCCAAAGAAAGATAGGGAGTCACCCACCAAGAGGGAGTGATCCCGAACATAAAAGGGGACTTAGTCCCGTATAACGAACCTACCCGAGACTAAACTGTTCGAAAAGGGGGGGAGATGAAACAAGGCTCTCGGAGCGGGGAGGATCACCACCGCCACCGAGATGAAGAAAGAGAAAGGATGGTAAGAAATGAGGGTAAAAGCCCTCTCGGGGGGGTTAAAAAGAGAGGGAAGGAGGGGCTTCTCGGCGCGAAGGAAAGCGCGCCGAGAACCCTCCGTCGGCCGGAATAAAAGGCAGGCGCGCCGAGATGCCCGCGCCGAGAAGTCCGCTGAATACCCCGCGCCGAGAAGGGCACGCCGAGAAGACCCTTGTCGAAGACGCCCGCGCCGACAACAGTCGCGCCGAGAGGGTCACGCCGAGAAGTAGCCCAATTCTAGCGCCGAGAAGTCAAAAAGGCAGTCGGAAAATATGGAGATAAAAAAAAAGCATGAAAATGAATGATATATGCACAATATTGTTACAGTAACATGAACAAGCTGAATAACAACGACAGAAAGAAATTGAGGAAGATACCCTCGAATGATGAAGGGCACCTGCAGACCCCGTGCCGCTTATTCTGCGCTTACGCCGCCCGCAGGTGGGGGGCATTTGTTGACACCTTGAAAATGAGCAAGGGCAGAAGCAGAATTGAAAAGGAGATTTGACCAACAGGGAAAGATCAATGACGAAGCTCGTCAACCATCTACCCGGCTGAAGCCCTTTCCGGCCAAGCTGATGTCCGATGCCATTGTCAGTTAGACGACGGCGCTGATGAAGTAGCAGTCACCTGACTGATGAAACCCCCTAGCACACTTTAACAAGAGCTACACTACGGCCTCGTCTGAAGGGCTGCAGATGACACGTCATATCAAGTCAGATATTGATTTGTTGACAGATGAGATGTGGCAAAGATAAGATAAAGCCAGAACCAGCAAATGAAGATTATGAAGATTCCGGCAAGGTCCGAGCCACGGAAGATTACCACTGAAACTATTACCCGGCTAAAGCCTCTTCGGGCTAAAGCTGATGCCAGGTGTTATCGTCATCCAAACGACAGCACTGATGAAATCCCAGTCTGCTGACTGATGAAATCTCAAGATGATCTCAACAAAGTTACGTCACTAATACTGGACCTTCTCCAGTTACGATGAATATCAGTTTAAAGAATTAAGAGAAGCCAAGGCACGTGTGAGGCCTAAAAGCCCTAAATGGGCCGGCCAGATGGGCTTCCGGGAGCGGCACCGGAAACCTCAACAGAGGCCACTCGGCGCGCCGGGAGCTGTTGTGAGCAGGGTGCCGCGCCGACTTCCACCTGCCAAGAGGGTAAGAGGATCGGGTCTATAAAAACCCACCCCTTCGAAAAAAACACAGAAGGGAGAGAAGGAGAGAGAGAGGAGAGAAAAAAAAAGGCTCAGAAGATCCTCACCCTCACCACCGCCAGAAGGAAGAAGAGAGCCTCCTCCACTGAAAGAAAGAGAGAAGAGACCAAAGGAGAAAGCAGAGAGAAGGTTCGAAGCTGATTGAAGGTGGGCACCGGGGAGGGAGAGGAGTCAATGCTCCGCCCTCCCCCCCCCCATTTCTGTATTTTCATCTTCTCGTAATTTCGATGGATGATACTTCTTCTTCTTCTGATGTATTCTGCGACATCGTAATCGGTTTTCATGCCGCTAGAACAGGACTTAGTCTTTATCTGCAATTTTCTTCTATGTACTCCGTCCCTCTAATGCATGGATGTAATAGTCATGTTCGGATGAATAAACAAATGGAACAGGCCTTGATTGTCGCCTGCTATTGTCTCTGTGGAGGTTTGCCTCTTATTCCTTTCCCCAGTCTGATTATTCGTCTGCGTTTTCTTTCTCGAAGATGCTTTCATGCGCTTGTTCCAGGGCCAGGGACAGGCTATCCCTTGGCCTTCAGAACAAAGCCAAGCCACATGATGATTCACATCTGTGAGATTCCGGAGTTTCCGATGCCTGATTTGTTTACCGACATCATCAGAGTCGTTTCTGGACCAGAGACAGATATCTCTTGGTTCCCAGGAAGACGAATGATAACATCAAGCCATCCTCCTAGAAGTCTATCCAAGCAATGGTGACAGAGGCTCCTTACGTTCAGTTCCCTTTTTCCATTTCCCTCTGCCCTCGGATTTCCTTCTAAACCCACTCCAAAGCTGGTTGATACCCAATAAATGCATCCATCTTTGACTCCTCAGGGCCCGTCAATCTCAGCCTTAATCACCAGGAAAACCCCCTCAATCATCCGTAAATCTAAAATAGAGTGCCATAAAACCCTAAATTCACCTCGGCGCCCTCGTCTGTCTCGGCTCCATAAACAGTAAAGCAGATGAACAGCCCTCGGCGCAAGCCTTCTTGCACCGAGACCCTATCCCATTCTCGCGATGGGAGCCTCCCTGTTGTTTTACCTCGTGCCGTAAAGCCACCACATCTCATTTCTCCTCGCGCCTGGAAGCCCACGCCGGGAGCCTCCTCCCTGGCCTGCTCTTCATCGCGCCGGGAAGACCCCGCGCCGAGAGCCCCTGCCTCCATGCCATTTGGCGCCAGGAGCTCCCCCTGGCCTCCTTGCCATTGGCGCTGGGAACCTACGGCCGTTTGGCCCTTGCGCCGAAAAGCCTCCTTGGCCTCCTCATTCTTGCACCGAGAACCCCTGCCTCCTTGCCACCGGCGCTGAAAAGCCCCCTTGGCCTCCTTGCCACTGGCGCCGGGAAACCATGGCCGTTTGGCCCTCGCGCCAAAAACCCTTCTTGCCACGCTGTTTCGCGTCGGGAACCTATATGCATATCCAAGCTAGCCCGAGAGCCTACTTTGCTCCTCAATTGAACCCCCGGTGCCTGGATCAAACCCACCCAGGGATGCCCATGAGTCACCAGACCTGTCCCGGGGATAAATCGAAGGGAGCAAGACTCCCTCATGTTCCGTTGATCCGCACCGGATTCCCGAGCACCCCCCTTTTAGCTAAAGTGAGCTCTGCCAATGCATGAGTGTCACCGGCTTCTATAAGGGAAGAGTCAAACATTGCCCCAGGGCATACATATGCAGTGTGGGAGGTTCGCTCCCTCTTTTTCTCAGCTTTCATCCCGGCACTCCGTGGGTGATAGCCTATTCTCCTCTAGGCATAATCCAGATTATGGGGAGATGCGGCCGAAATGTCGACCGATGTTTAACCCCGATAAGCCCCGGGAAGTACACGTCATGCACCTCCCATCCGGCCCGATCCTTCGGGGAATATAAACACTGCGAGGCCTTTGGCCGGATGAGAAACGTGAAGGGGGACATGTCCTCGATGACTGTCCAGACCCTGCCTCGTCGCTGCGCGGACGGTGTCCTATCTCTACCCGGCACGACCTACACAGAGGGGTCATGCTGATTTAATAACCTATCGTTTCCCCAGTCACCTCCTTAGAATAATAATAGCTTTAATATCATGCACTTCGTTTTTAACCGCCCCGAGCGGCCTCCTATTTCGGCGTTTAATCAAGGGTTGTTCTTCTTAGGAAGGACGTAATTAACGTCATAGCCTTTATGGTATGGCGGACTTTTGGTCCCGACTCGGACTTAACAATCGACTGACCAAGTCAAGTTGAGCGCACAATAAAATCATCACACATGTGACTGGCACGCCAATTAACCAAACCAATAAATCAATGGGTCAATAAATATCCAAATCCATTAGATCTATTAAATAAAAAAATAAGAATCCCCGCGTCCACAAGTCACTGGTGGGTTCCCTCCTGGTCTAGAGGAAGAGAGACCTAGTCTATGGTTTCCAAGTGGCTGGGAGCCACTTGGGGTGTCTCTCCGGTCTGGAGGAAGAGGGGAGGTTGTTCCCCTGGTCAAGCTGTGTGGCAGCATCTTGTTCGCAGACTGAGTCTGCTATTTTCTATCTTGTGCTAGTGGAAGCCTCACTCCGGTTGGGAGTGAGGGGTGGACGTAGGTCTGGAGGACCGAACCACCTAAAAAATCTCTTGAGCAGTGGTTTTGTTTTGTGTGTTTGCTCCTTGCCTTCTACCTCCCATTCACAAGTTATGCATGCATGGTTAGTTGTGTTATCCTGGGAGTTAATTTGTTATTGTTGTTTCTATCTATAGTAACCTTAGCATTATATTTTGCTAGGTGAGTTTGGTTTCCATAGTTTTGTCTGCGTTTCTGGTTTGATCAGGTGGCTGCATTGTTGCAGTCCAACTGTATGATCAAGTGTTGTCTTATTATCTCATCTTGGAGAGCTCACTAGTTTTTATTCCGCATATCTGAGCTTTAGAGTTTTAATTTGGGCCATTATTCGTAGCAGGATACATTCACCCCCCTCTGTATCCGGGCCTAGCACCCTATCAATTGGTATCAGAGCGGTGTCTGCATAAAAGGTCCAGCGACCTGCAGATCCGATCATGCAGTCTTCGGTGCTTATTTGCTTTTGGTGCATCAATATTCCTGTTGCATTATATCTGATCTGTTTCCATGGGTGAACCACCAGTTTTCAACGGTTCCAATTTTAGTGTATGGTTTGCTAGTCTGAAAAATTATGCTAAATCTGTTAATCCAGACCTGTGGAAAGTGATTTCACACGGTCCTCATGAACTACCAAAGAAAAAGTCCAAATGGACTGACATTCATAAATCAATGCATGAAGAGAATCATATAGCTATAAATCTAATGAAGGCAGCTACTGATAGAGCTTTTTATTCATGTTTCTTAGATTGCAGCTCTGCTAAAGATATTCTGGATATGCTGAAGCGAACTCAGAAGAGAAATGAGGACAGCTGCATGATGGCTGATAGAAGCAATCAAAGTGGCAGCCAAAATGAAGAAGATGATGATGATGAGGTAAACCTCTTTGAGAGCTATACCTTGGATGACTGTGAAAATTCATATGCTGAATTATTAGAGTCTCATGAACAGTTAAGAAAACAATACAACAAATTGAAGAAGAATAGTAGGTCAGACAGTTTCAATTCTCCATGTAAAAACTGTGCTGAACTGAAAAATGTTCATGATGCTTTTATGTCTGATATTCAAATGTTGAAAAAGTAAATTTCGTTGCTGAAGATTGAGAATCAAGATCATGTAAAAGAGATCTCTGAACTTGAGAAGAAGCTTAGCCTAACTTGTAATGATTCTGTTCAGAGTAAGAATTTGCTGGAAAAATTTGAATGTGTTAAGTCTGAACTAAATAGGCTAGAATCTAAAAATGACTCTCTGAAACAATCTGTTAAAGATAATGAAGAAAAAATTGGGAAACTTGAGCAAGAGAAGAATTTGGTTGCTGAAAAATTGAATGCCATAAAATCTGTAAACATAGAATTACAGAAAGATTTTGAAAAATAACAAAGAGAAATGAAGGAAATTGAAAATGGAAGAAAGTATGAAGTCAATTCAGAAGAGCAGCTTCTAATAAATGAATTGGTTCAGAATGATAAGCTTAAAGAAGAAATTGAAAAATTGAAAAATTGAAGCTGTTAAACAGTGGCATGTCTAAAAGACTTCTTACATTGGAGAAAGGAAAAGTCATCTGTACAAATGAAACTGAAAAAGAAGATGATCTGAGAAAAGAGATCGAAGAATACAAAATTGCCAAGAAGGTTTTGAGTGAAGTTGTCAATTGTAGTGAACAAGAGACTGCAAGTTATGAGTTACATATTGCCTCTCTAGAATATGAAATCCTAGACTTGAGGAAATCTCTGTCTAAATTTGTTGATGGACAAGAAAATCTGGACAGGTTGTTAGGTGTTAAGGTCAATACTCAAAAGGAAGGGTTAGGCTACAACAATGTCAATAAAAAGGCTTTCAAAAATAAGCTAATGACATCTTTTATCAAAGCATCAGATGTAGCCACCACGTCAGAAAATAAACAACCAAATGTTCAGAAGAATTAGAAACAAACTGGAAAAATGAAAAAGGTCAGTCATGTGAAGAAGGGATTGAATCAAATTGAAAATGTGCATGCTATAAAACACACTGATACACCTAGACATGCACATAAAAGAGAAATCATGAAATGTCATTACTGTCACAAGATTGGCCACTTGATGCATGAATGTAACTTAATGAAATCAGATGATCTGAAAGCTAGAGAAAAGCATGGTAGGGATTCGCAGATCAAGTTCCCTGTCCCTAAGAAAAAGAGTGTCACATGTTCAAATTGTGATAAAGTAGGACACACTACTGCTCATTGCTGGTTTGCAAGTGGTAAGGAAAAATCATGTTCATATCATACAAAATACTTTGCAAATCAGCATGTTTTAATACGAACAAATCTGTTTCAAAGAACCAGCACATCATCTGTTTTAACTGCAACAAAAGGGGTCACAGGGCCTCTGAATGCTGGTCAGGTTCTTATAGAAGAAATTCTCTCAATTGCTCTCACTGTGGAAAGCATGGCCACACAGTCAAGGACTGTTGGCATGCTCAAGGGAAAAATTTCATCTCTGAAAGGTTTAAATTCCCTGCAAGTACAATTGCTCTCAGAAAGAACAAAGTTGTTTTTAAAAGGAAAAACCTTGAATGTTTTGATTATGGAAAATAGTTTGGTCATGCAAATAACAGAAATTTCCATGCCAATGCACATAAAATTCATGTTCATAATGATGTGCATAAAAAGAACCTAAAGTCTATTTTTTCATGCTATAACTGTAGAAAGCCAGGTCACAGGACTGCAACCTGTTGGCTGGCAGGATATCAAAACCAAACTGGTTTTGGTAAACAGAATTTTTATTCTGTTAACAAAAGATTTCATGCATATGCACATAGAATTCATGCTAACAAGAATGTACATAAATCAGATCTGAAAACTGCTGCTTCTTGTCATCATTATGGCAAATCTGGACATTTGATGGATGGTCATCCTCTGATGAAATTTAATGATCATCAAGTCAAAAATGTGCTGAGAAAACCTGCTAGAAGTGATACTGCCATGTCAGGACCCATGACTTCTTGGGTGCCCATTTGTGAAAAATAGGTTGCTAACTTGCAGGTGTGCCTTGGAAGCTGATTAATAAAGAGGGGATTAATCCAAGGCACTCAAGAATGAAAACCCCTTCCTGAACTTTTCAGGTAAACTTCTTGCTCTTCTTGTTTTTAGTTTTACTGCATAGCAAGTTAAATCTATTTTTGGATTTTCATTCATCATCTGCCATGTGCATTATTTTCTGATCATGCACTTGCTGAGAGTTCTGTGCAAATATCAGATTAAAAAGGGTTGTCTGCATCTGATGCATACATATGCCAAGTGCAATTGTTTGATAATTGTTGTTATGCATAATCTCTGAAAACAAATTGCATTCTAAAATTTTTGAAAAATATGAACTGCATATGAATGTGGTTTGAAATTTGTTTGTTGCATAGCTCACTGAAAATCTGGATTGCATATAGGACTGCATGTTGAATTATCATGATTGACCTCTATGGTATATAAATGGTAAGCTACCAAAAGGTAGGGAAATCTGTCTGGAGGTTCTTGCTATGTGTGAGGTGGTCTTTTAGACCAAGTGCTCCGCCTGGTACCATGGGTCATCTTGCTTAATAGGGCAGTCTGATTGAGCATAAGTCACATTGTCATATGTTCAGTCTTCAGTGTAAATCATTGCATATTTTTCAGGGGGAGTTAATTGCATGTCTTTGCATAGCATCCAATGTTGAGTGTTTGCATGTCCTTGCATACATATAGTGCATCGCATTTCCTTACATTGAAAAATGCCAAAAAGAGTGACTGAATGCATATTGTCAGGGGGAGTTAATGCATTGCATACAGATTGTTAAATGCATACATTTGTCAAAATTAATTGCATATCCTTCCTTATTGATTTTGTTGACAAACCTTGATCATATTATGAAAACACTGGGCTTCAAAATCTCTTCTATCATTTGATATCTGAATTCTATCAGTTTTTCATGAAGATCTCAATGGGGCTATCTCGATCATAAATCTGAAAACTTTTGAACTAGGAATCTTCTGTTATACGATTTTATGAATGTTTGAAATAACTCATGTGGTTTAAGTTTAATGTATTCATTGAGTTTGACTTTAAAATTTCTTAAAAATATCTGAATCGTGTTTAATAAACTTTAACCAACTATTTCATGATGTGTATTATAAAAACTTCTGAAATCTGCACTATTGAATACATGGCTTTAATTGATTAAGTACATGAAGTTAGTATTGTTTTGAAGCAAATGGATTTCTCTGAAATGTCTAAAGGGTAATATCTATCAGAGCAATGACTTTGGTCACTGAGAAACACATGTCCAAAGGACTGTGTCATGAGGTGCCATAGTTAACTCTGCTTAAGATGAGTGTTAATCAGGCAGAGCAATGGCATGCACACTGAGAAATACAACTCACTCATCAAGAAATGATTTGTAGTGTGTCATGATGTGTAAATGCTATCTCTGTTCATATAAAGCATTACAGTTAGTCACACTAAGTGCTTAGGGATATTAGCCTCTGATCAAGGTATATCCTCTAGTTACAAGGTGTGCACTGAACTAGAGTGCTCGTAAAATTTGTAGCATGAAAACTGTTGAACAAATTGAAATATCTGAATATTGATGCTAAAAATCAAATTGCTACAACCCTAGACAAATTCACATGACTTCATAAATGCTTGATCTCAATTCTAGTGCATGTAATTTCGATTGAAGTCAATAAATTTGATTGTGTAAGAGAAAGAGAGGTTAATCAAGATAACAATGAGGGATTGGTTCATTTTTATTAAACCATGGTTTTAGATATCAATACAGAATTTTATTGATAAACTCTGCATACATCATGTTTAAACCATGCTGATCAATAAACTTCATTCATAAGCCCTTATAATGGAAGACTTTGAAAAATTATGTTTTGGATTTATGAGATTGATATCTCCTTGAAAATCTTGTTGAACTTCTTCTGCTTGGAGCCTCTTTGAAAATCTATTATTTGAAACTCTTCTGCTCACTGTCCTTGAATTCCATTGTGGTCTCCCTCTCACCCATATCAATTAGGAGAAATGCAACAGATGCATATCAATTGGCATCTACTCAGGGGGAGCTTCCTTGTAATATTGAATCATGTTCATCTCAATTGGTAACAATTGTGTCTTTGCATTCATATATTTAGGGGGAGGTATTGCACTTCTAGTTGCATCTACATTTCTGCATTCATACCTCTCCATGGTTCATCTTGTCTATTGCAAGGGGAGAAATTGACTGAATTTTTAAAACATGCTTTAACCTCTCAACCTATTTTCTTTTTGATGAAGTCAAAGGGGGAGAATAGTTTGTGTCATTAGAATTACTCACAGTGTAGTGTTGCCATGATCAAAAAGGGGGAGATTGTTGTGCCCCTGGGGTTTTGATGATTGGCTTTGATGTGATTTAATCATTTGATGATTGATTTTTATTGTGAGTTAATCACTGTGAGTTATCCTGATGTGTGAGTCATCTTCATATGTTCAGTCATTCTGCTGTTCTGTCAGTTTATCAGGTCTAAAAGCATTGCATATTTGATGTTCAGCCATGTTATCTGCTGCATGAAGCATTCATATACACGTAGTTGCTTTACTCTGCTTGTGGAATTCTGTTCAGGCTAAACATCCTTGCATCATCACAGTCAGCATAGTGTGGGTTGACCCCCTTTCTAGATGGGTCGACTCCCCAGATAAGTGTAGTCTATACACTGCATACACTTACATAAGTCTGCACATCAGCATCACACAGCAAGTATGTACATCTCCTTCTGTAGGCATGTCAAGTCCACACATTCCATAGCATGCATCGTTCATCAACTGAAGTCTGTACACTGGCCAAGTCCATACAGAGTCTTCTGTTGTATTTGAAGTATATACATCGCACAACTTGCATGAATTCAAAGTGTGTACATTGTCAAGTCTTCACATCGGTTTTTCAAGTGTATACATTGGCACATGCATTACTTGTTCAAGTCAATACATTGGCCTTAGCTCTCATACTCTGTACATTGGTCTTCATATTCAAAGTTTGTACATTGGTCTTCACCTGAAGTCCACACATTGGTCTTCATATTCAAAGTCTGTACATCCTCCGCTTAGCCTTCAAAGTCTGTACATCCATTCCTTGAGGTCAAGTCCATACAACGGCACTGTAGCTTGCTCAACTGAAGTCTATACATCCTTCAAGGCGCCAAGTCTGTACATCGCTTGCATCTTCAAAGTCCATACAGAGTCTTCTGTTGCATTTGAAGTCTATACATCCTGTGAACCTTCAAGTCTATACATTAGCATTTGCAAATCGGTTTCCAAGTCTGTACATTGACTTCAAGCCTTCTGAGTATGTACAACCCAAGTCTATACATCTGATTGCCATTGCATTGCTCAAGCCTGTACAGCCCTCTCGTTGGCAAGTCTATACATCGGTCTGTTTGAGCAAGTCTGTACAGCGGTTGCATTCATTGGAAGTCTATACATTGGCAGCATTGTGCAAGTCTATACAATCCTAGCCCTTACCTACGTTCAGAACTTCAAGTCTATACAGTGGTAAAGTCTGCACATTGTGCTCTGAAGCTCACCAAGTCTATACATTGCTGAGCCATTCGTCAAGTCTCTACATTGGCTTCGGTTCTTCAAGTCTGTACACCCTTCAAGGGCCTCCAAGTGTATACATCGTTCACAGCACACACGTTCAAGTCTGAAGTCTGTACAGCCAAGGCATGTGCTTCGTAAAGTCTATACAACGCTCAAAGTCTGTACAGCATGCTTCATCGTTCAAGCTTTCAAAACTCTATACATCGCTGTTGAGCTAAAGTCTGTATAGCCGTTTCTTGTGCCAAAGTCTACACATCATGAAGTCTATTCACTCGACTGCCTTGCTTTGCTTAAAGTCTGTACAGCCCATCCCTCAGCAAGTCTATACACTGGAGTTGTCAGCTGCAGGGACAGCATGTCTGTACATTGGGTTCTCATGGCTGTTAACAGCAAGTCTGTACACTGCATTCATGCATTGTTCTTCATAGCAAAGTCTGTACACTGCGTTCTCTTGCACGCAATCAAAGTGTGTACAGCATGTGCTCGCATTGGTAAGTTTATACATGCTTGGTTGTTCATCGTCTGCTACATGACACTTCAAGTCTGTACATCAATTTGTGTAGTGTGCATTGATCAAGCCAAAGTCTGTACATCGATATGTTGCTTTGATGCCATTGCATTGTCTATACATTGTTGAGCTTCACACACATATCTTCATACTCTATACATTGCATCATTATGCATGCATTGCATTCATTGAAGTCTATACACTGCATACAGTTATGCTTCGCAAGTCTACACATTGCTATTCTTCACAGCAAGTATATACACTCTCTCACGTTGTACACACTTGCCTAATTAATGTCTCTAAGTCTATACACTCGATGGCTTCTTATATTTCACAAAAGTCCACACATTCCCCCTTGTTATGATAATGCATTCTTCAGCAAGTATATACACTGAGGTCGCATGAAGACCTACAAGTCTATACACTCTCTCAGTGAACACACTTACTCATTTACTACTTCTAAAGTATATACACTCATTGTTATATGCCTGAACTAACTAATTCGTTTCATTTCATTTTGTCTCTGTCTGCAGATGACTCAGGTTAATGACTGGGCGCATGAATCGAGGATGATGCCTGGCACGTGATCCGATGTGCTCTCTGGGCGGGAACCTGAAGGACACACGCCCTAACACCTGCTGAAGCTGATATAAATAGAAGCCTTCGTCCACTGAATAAAGATGATGAGAATAGAAGAGGGCTGATCGAGACTGTGAGAAAAGAAGTAGAGAAGCAGAAGAAGAAGAGAGGCAGAGAGCAGAAGAAGAAAGAAGAAGAAGAAGAAAGAAGAAGAGTGCGAGAGCAGCAAATGAAAGAGAGAAAAGAAAGAGAAGCAGAAAGTAGAAGAAATAAGAGGAGGAAAGGAAGAGAGGAGAGAGTGCTATTGAAGATATGTTCAGTCTGTTCGTGGATCAAATCCAGAACGACTATGATCATTGAGAGCTATATTTCTTATGTTTCATTTCCAGCTTTTGTCGCTGTGCTTTTTATGTTTTCTTATTTTTCCTTTTATTACTCTGGTTACTATTGTTCTTCCGATTCTCAGTAGTGAGGTCGGGTTCCTCCTGTGGACTCAGGAGATGGGAGGATTGGTCCTCCGGTTCTGGGCTTGTGGGTTGCAAGTCCAGGGGTCCCTCCTGGTCTGGAGGAAGAGAGGTCTGCGACCTCTGGTTTGCTGGTGACAGGGAGTCACTGGTGGGTTCCCTCTTGGTCTAGAGGAAGAGAGACCTAGTCTATGGTTTCCAAGTGGCTGGGAGCCACTTGGGGTGTCCCTCCGGTCTGGAGGAAAAGGGGAGGTTGTTCCCCTGGTCAAGCTGTGTGGCCGCATCTTATTTGCAGACTGAGTCTATAGTTTTCTAGCTTGTGCTAGTGAAAGCCTCACTCCGGTTGGGAGTGAGGGGTGGACGTAGGTCTGGAGGACCGAACCACCTAAAAAATCTCTTGAGCAGTGGTTTTGTTTTGTGTGTTTGCTCCTTGCCTTCTACCTCCCATTCACAGGTTATGCATGCATGGTTAGTTGTGTTATCCTGGGAGTTAATTTGTTATTGTTGTTTCTATCTGCAGTAACCTTAGCATTATATTTTGCTAGGTGAGTTTGGTTTCCATAGTTTTGTCTACGTTTCTGGTTTGATCAGGTGGCTGCATTGTTGCAGTCCAACTGTATGATCAAGTGTTGTCTTATTATCTCATCTTGGAGAGCTCACTAGTTTTTATTCTGCATATCTGAGCTTTAGAGTTTTAATTTGGGCCATTATTCGTAGCAGGATACATTCACCCCCCTCTGTATCCGGGCCTAGCACCCTATCAGATAGCAGGCTGTAGAAGCTAGGAATAGCAGGCTACGAGAGTCAGAGATAGCGAGCTGCGAGAGCTAGATATAGCAGGCTATGAGAGCCAGAGATAGCGAGCTGCGAGATCTAGATATAGCAGGCTACAAGAGCCAAAAAGTAGCAGAGATAGCAGGCTGCGAAAGCCAGAGAGCAGTAAGGAATCATGCTTGTGAAAGTCGAAAGGTAGTTTAGCCGAATTATATGGTAGCGGGTCTTAGCCGAAGAGGCTAAGCCAGAATGTAAGATAGCTGAAACGTGGGATTGCGAGCTTCAGCCGAAATGACTAAGCTTAAGGATGAGATAGCTGAAAGTCATGATAGCGGGCTTTTGCTAAGCCGAGAGATAAGATAGCTGAAAGTCATGATCTCATAGCAGCTTTGGTCGGAATGGCTAAGCCGAAAGATAGGATAGTGGTCACATGTTGTGAGGAAGCGGGCTTCCAAGCCGTCATCTAGGAGGATGGAAGGTGAGTTGAAATTGAGGAGAGAGGGACTGAATAGTCACAATCAAGGGAAGTGGGCTTCGACGATAGGTCTAGGCCGTTGCATTGCATTGATCATTGCAATGGGACGGGTGGATGAGTCCTGGTAGCAAGCTTTGGCCAAAAATGGCTAAGTCGACGGATGAAGTAGTTGGAAATTGTAATAGCAGCTTTGGCCGGAATGGCTAAGCCGAAAGATAGAATGGTCAAAAATTACGATAGCAGCTTTGGCCAGAATGGCTAAGCCAACAGATAGAGTAGTTGAAAATCATGATAGCAGCTTTGGCTGAAATGGCTGAGCTGAAGGACGAGATAACTGACAAATTATGATAGCGGCTTTGGCCAGAATGGCTAAACCGAAAGAAGAGATAGCTGAAAAATTGTGGTAGCGGCTTCGGCCGGGATGGCTGAGCCGGAGGATGAGACAATTAACAAATTGTGATAGCGGCTTTAGCCAGAATGGCTAAACCGAAAGAGGAGATAGTTGAACAATTGTAATAGCAGCTTTGGCCGGGATGGTTGAGCCGGAGGACGAGACAATTAACAAATTGTGATAGTGGCTTAAGCCAGAATGGCTAAACTGAAAGAGGAGATAGCTGACGAATTGTAATAGCGGCTTTGGCTGGGATGGCTAAGTCAGAGGATGAGACAATTAACAAATTGTGATAGCGGCTTTAGCCAGATGATGGAATGGCTGAAAATGTATAATAGCGGCTTCGGCTGTCATGGCTGAGTCAGGGAATAAAATAGCTAGAAGTTGTGAGATATATGGTAGTGGGCTTCAGCCGAGGTGGACGAGCCGAAAAATGAGATACTTGAAATACATGATAGGGTGTTGGGCTTGCCAACAAGGATAACTGGCTTCGACTAGACGTCAAAGGCCAGAAGATAGGATAGCGGATCCTGGTAGGATGTCAGACTTGGAACCAATCTAGAATTGATGTTGCCTCGATGGATTATCGAAGACAACCCATGCATCTGACCCAGACGGGAGGTCTGCGTCAAAGGTAGAATCTAGATGCCAACTTGACAATATGTCGGAGCTGACAAACCTTGCTCAGACGGTAGGTCCAGGACAAGGGTAGAATGTAGATGTCGAGCTGACGAGATATCGGGACCGACAAACCTTGCTTGGACGGTGTGTCTGGGGCAAGGGCAGAATATAGACATTGACCCGACGAGATGTCGGAATCAACAAACCTTGCTCGGACGGCGTGTCTGGGACAAGGGTAGAATGTAGACATCGACCTGAAGAGATATCGGGACCGACAAACCTTTCTTGGATGGCGTATCTGGGGCCAGGGCAGAATATAGACGTCGAGCCGACGGGATGTCGGAATCAACAAACCTTCCTCAGACGGCGTGTCTGGGACAAGGGCAGAATACATACCTCGACCCGACGAGATGTCAGAATCAACAAACCCTGCTCAGACGGGAGGTCTGAAACAAGGGCAGGATATATAAATGGGCATTGACTCTATAGAACGTCGAAATCAAGCAACTCAGCGAAGACGTGGGGTCTAGGCCAAGGGTAAAACCTAGCCGACTGACTACGGCTAAGAATGGTACCTTCCAAAAGTACTCTTGGTACAGACCAGTCCATAGTGCGGGCTATGTTGTCCGGCGGGACTATTGATGGATTTGGCTATTTTGTTATAGCGCCGGTGGGGCTAGGGATTAACATTTGAGAGCTCGGCCAAGGCGGGGTGCCTTGAGCCAGAGGGAAATGGTTTATGGGCCTTACTTGGTGGCAATACTTAAGAGCTAGACGTAGACAGAGTGCCTTGCGCCGAGGAAAAAGCTTATGGACTCAGCTCGGCGAGACTTGATGGGCAGAGTCTAAGAGCTCGGCAAGGGCGGAGTGCCTCAGGCCAAGGGGAAGAGTTTTATGGGCTCAGTTGGCGGGACTAGGGCAATGTTTGAGAGCTCGGCGAGGGCGGAGTGCCACGGGCCAAGGGAAAGAGAGTTCTATGAGTTTTATGAGCCCAACCGGTGGGACTAGGAAGATGAGAGCTCGGAGAGGGTGGAGTGCCAAAGGCCAAGGGAAAGGTTTTATGGACCCGATCTAATGGAACTGATGGGCAACGTATACAGCTTGGTGAGGGCGAGTGCCACAGGCCAAGGGATAGATTTTATGAGCCCAGTCCAATGGAACTAAGGCAATGAGAGCTCGACGAGGGCAGAATACCACAAGCCAAGGGAGAGGATTTATGGGCCCAGTCCAATGGAATTGATGGGCAACGTCTAAAGCTCGGTAAGGGCGGAGTGCCTCAGGCCAAGGGGAAGAGCTTTATGGGCCCAGTCCGGTGGGACTACGGCGATGAGAGCTTGGCGTGGGCAGAGCGCCACAAGCCAAAGGATAGGTTTTGTGAGCCCAGTGGGGCAAGTTTGGTATCTCTTAGCATGTTTATGTAGCTGTTGCGGTGGAATGCCGAAGGATGGCAAGGATGTATTGGTTGTGAATGTGGGTTCCACACTGGGGGTAGAGGGTCAATCCCGGTGGGACTAATGGGAAGCATTTTGTAGGACAAGGAGGAATCCCATTCTAACATTGAATGAAATGCAGCAAATGGGTCCTCTAAGCGAGGAGCTCAAAATCTTTAGCAGTCAAGCTTGTCGAACAGTTAGCATCTAGAGCGGGTTGTCCAGTTCATGGTGGGATGTTGGTGTGCCCTGAATAATCCCGTTCTCTCTTCTTTTAGCTTTGGATGCCCCCATGCTGGGGTGGGTAGTCAGAGAGTTCATTCTCCCTTTGAATGCCCCCAAGCTGGGGTGGATAGCTGAAGATGAGTTGTTCGAAGCATCTCTTTTCATTCAGTAGCTCGTTCGCTTCACGAATAGTTGTGTAGGCAGAAAGCAGCAGGGAAACCCGGCCGTTGGACTCCATCCTCTTCTCTTTTGTTGGCAGCCCCCAAGCGAGGAATAGAGTCTTGTTGTGCCCAGTGGCACCTCAGAGCTTGATTGTAGCTGAGCATCTTTTCATTATTGCCCCCATGTCAAGTGCGTGTTGAAATAGAATTTCTATTGGCTCCAAGAAGGAGTATGTTGTGAGGTGTCTCTCGGGTGAACTAGCCCCATTTGACAGTTGTTTATTCAGCTGCCCCTTCTTATGCAGAGTGAGGCACGGGTGGAGGGTGGGAGTACATCTCCCTCAAAGGGTTGAGCATGCTTCCATGTGTGCTGGAGCATATAGAGCAGCGGCTACGTTGTGCCGGGTCGTTTCATTTGGAAGGAGATTCTTCTTTGCATCTTTATCATTTTGCAGTTGGCCATGATATGAGTGGACTCTATTCTTGAGCTGATGGCTTGAATAAAGAGGGTAGCACATCGAGCAGTAAAGCATCATCTTTTCTTTTATTCTTTGGTTTATTTCTATTTTGGTCTTCAGCAGTTGCCCCAGAGATGGTGCAACAATTGCATTTTTTTTGCCTCTTGCCACAACGGAGGGAGCTCAGGATGCATCTCAGAAGGTGTACTGTCCCGATTGATATACGGAAACTGTGTTAGCCATCATCTTGAAAATGGGCATCGGGTGAGGTCGAGGTGGGTCCACCCTATATTCTCCAAGTTGTAATTCACCACTTTGGACTAAGTCTTCCATGATGTCTTTGAATATATAGCAGTCCTCGATGAGATGTCCCCTCTTCCGATGGTAGGGGCAAAATCGAGGGTCATCTTTTCTTTTGATGTCATTTGGCCTCTTGAGCTCCGGGAGGACGACCTTGTTGTACTCAAGGGCCCACTCAAATAAATGTTGGGTCTTATCTTGCGGGAATGAGTATGGCCTTTTCATTCTTGCCCTTAGTGAAGGGGGTTTTTGTTCAGCAACCTTGGTAGAGGAGGAGCCAGTTGCCTCCTGTGCTTTCCTCCACCGACGCTCGAAGGCTACAAAGTCAACTGCTTTTATTCCTTCTGGTGCCGACTGTTCTTCAATTGGCTTGTGCTCTTGAATTGGAGGAGTAAAAGCTGGGCAATATTTCGCCAGAAAGGCTTCAATTTCAATTGCCACATCTTCTAATTGGTCGAAGGATTTGACTTCAAGGCCAATTACCCTTTGCAGGATCTCTTTCCTCAGATTACGCTTACATAGCTGGACAGCGTCCTTGTAGCTTGGCGGATGTTTGCATCTCACACTGAGATTCTTCCAGCGTTGAATGTAGTCTGAAGTAGACTCATCATCTTTTTGTTGGATCATATATAACTATGCTTCGGTGACTTCTTCCTCCGCAAATTTTATCTCAGTTGCTTGTTTTATTACTGGCTTGTTTGTTATGGCTGTCGCCGCTAGATTCTGGCGCAAGCCAGCTGATTGTAGAGGCGGCATTGAATGAGGCGTGGAAGCCGCCCCCTAATGCGTTTGGAGAGTTGAGGGGTACGCTGGGGCCGCATGGTATAGCTGCCACGGGAGGGTGTTCCCGTCGTGGCCTTGTGTTGACTGGGGCATAGCTTGTTGCAGTGAGGCTTCAAATGATTTAGCGCCACCTTGTAGGGCTTCAGATGAGGGTCCTGCCTGCTCGAGTGTAACTGGGAGTAAGCCCATCTCAGTCAATCTTTTTCTTAGTGTCTCCACTTCTTGTATTTTCTGATAGAGCCCCATCATCAGAGCGGAGTTAGCTTGGTAGGAGCTGGGAGTGCTATTTCCCGTGCTGATTCCAGGTGGGACTAGCAGCATTTTATTGTCGACACGGGACACGTATGGTCCTATATGAGTGGATGTTCTTGCCGCCATGCCCTCATGTTGAGGAGGGGTATAATAGCATGCTTCTTCAGCAGGTGGTGGAGGATGCCCCCACCCTTCCTGGGGTTGATGGCGAGAAATAAATGTTGCAGTTTGACCTGCCCTTGCTGGTGTATAGCATATCTCTTCGCTTTCATCTCCAACAAGTCGGCTCGCACTAGGCAAGGCCGATAGGGTGTTGCAGGAGAGGGCAATGCTCTTCTTTCTACTTTTTAGCTTATCCTTCTCTTTTCCCTTTGCGGCTAACGCCTGATGTGCTATCCAAGCTTCCGTCACCTCTTTAGATGATTGTCAGTATAGAGAGACCATATTAACTGCTCTTTCCATAGCGGGCAGTTCATGCGGGCAAGGAGGATCAACCTTATAGTCGTACAGTTGTAGCTCCCCTCTCCTGATTAGCTTTTCAATAGCATCTTTAAAGACGTAACAATCTTCAATGGGGTGCCCAACCATCTGGTGATATGGGCAGAAGCGAGGATGATCCTTCTTTCTAGCATCTTCCGGTCTCTTTGGCTCTGGTAGAGTAACCTTGTTGTTTGTGACAACCCACTCGAAGAGGACTCGAGTCCTCTCCTTGGGGAAAGAGTAGAATTTTTTCATCTTGGCCCGCAAGGACGGGACTTCTTCCTGCTCAGCTAGCTTAGTGGGAGGAAGGTTAGCAATTCCTTCCTCCTTTTCTTTTTGTTGAGCGAACACTTTGAAATCAATTGTGTGAACTTCCTTGGGCAATGACCATTTGTCAATAGACTTGTCCTTTTGGCTTGTAGTAGTTGGAGTAGAGGGAGAGCTAGAGATGAAGGCTTCAATCTCCGCGACCACATTATTTAGCAGGTCGAAAGACCATATTTCAATTCCGATCATCCTGCCGAGGATTTCCCGGCTCAGATTCTACTTGCATATCTGCACTGCATCTTCTGGATGTGGCGGCCGCTTGCATCTCATACTGAGATTCCGCCATCTTTTGTTGTACTTCAGGGCTGACTCATCATGTCTTTACCTGGAGGCATACAGCTCGGCCAGTGTGACCTCTCTTTCAGCAACATGGAACCGCTCCCGGAACTTTCGTTGCATAGCTGCCCAATTACTTATAGAGTCGGCCGACAGATTGGAATACCATTCAAAAGCCAGGCCTGTCAGTGAGGACCCGAAGAATTTTAGCAAGTAGGCTTCATCTGTTGCCAGATCACCCATTACTGTCATATAGTAAGCAATATGCTCTTTTCGAGAGCCATGCCCGTTGAACTTTTCAAACTTGGGCGGCTTGTTGATGCCAGGCGGGAGCCTCTTTGTGGCATACTACGATGGATACGGCACCTTGTAAACATCAAAATTGATGATATTACCATCTGTCCTCTCGGCCAGCTTCATTTCAATTAGTTGTTCCACCATTGATTTATTTACCACGGCTGGGTCCACTGGCACCAGGTGGCAATGTATAGGATGCTTTATAGCGGGAGTGAGTAGAGCTTCGACATGAGGTGCCGGCTACTCCGTTGGTGGAAACTACTGCACTGGTGGAAGAGCTAGTTGCACCAAGGATGACTGTAGGGAATGTGGCTGGAGAGCGGCCTTGCCATAGCCTGTTGCTTGAGAAGTAGTTTGGGGTGTAGCATTGGCCGGGTTAGGAACTTCCCGGGATGATTCAGCATGCACGTCCTATTGCCAGGGAAAAGGGGCTCGTTCATTTCTTTCATTCAGTTGCCTCTTCAAGGCTTCGATCTCTTGTTGGTAATTTTGTAACATCATTAAGATGGTTGGGTCTTGCACTGCCATAGAGGAAGTACCCTTGAATGCTTCGCCTGAAACATCTTCAAACGAGGCTGGCAGAGTAATCTCTTCTTCTTCAGAAGTCACCATGTTGGCAGTTGAAGTAGTGATAGTTTGCTTCTCTTTGGCTGCTTCGAGCACTTCTCTTGCAGCTTTGCCTCTTCTTGTCATTAGCCCGGGCCTTTCAGCTAACTTGGCCAACTCTTCTGGTTCTTCGGGTAGGGCCCCATATCTGCTAGCCACCCCTGCCATGTTGCAAGTGAAGACTTGGATTCTTTTTCTTTGCCCCCAGACTATCTTCTTGACTTGACTAGGGAAGGTTGACTTTTCAAACATTGATATCCTTTTATTCTCTTCATGCTGTGGAGAAGCTTCAGAGTACTCGGCTTGCAAGCCATCTGCATATTCATTGACGTGCATGAATGACACCATTCCTCTTCTTTCTTTGCCTTCTTCTTTTCTTTCGGCGCTAATGGCGTGGAGTAGCCTTTGTCGACTTAGGAAAGAACTTTCTAAGCCATAGAAGTAATCCCTGACCACCTTGGTCATTTCTCCTTGACTGCGCCCTGGAGAGAGGGCAGGAATTAACAGTTGGTCTTGCATCGACGGCATGTAGGAGGGCCGCGATAGTCTAGTAGCTCCATTCGATCTTGTCGAACGTCAGAGAACATTGGTCTGCCTGGCACAGACCCTATGAGCGGGCAGAGAGGCTACTGGCATGACCTCTTCTTCCTTTAGTGCAGCTTTATTGCCCCCACACCTGGGGTCCTTGATAGTTGATGTTGAATCTTGTGTGGTCGAAGCAGAACCCTGGGTCCTCTTGGGAACCCACACTTGCTTGAAACTTGGTAGCTTGGGAGCTAGCTTCCCCCAGACATCCATGTCTAAATCGGCCTTCTGGCTTTCTAGCACCTGAAAGGGGTTGTGAACGGGAACCGCCGGGATGATATGATCCGGCAAAGCTTCAGCATGGCAGCCGTTCAGATAAACACGAACGCCACCAATTAGAACAGATTTCCCGGAAGTCGAGAGTCGGCCTCGGGAAATAGCAACAACACTTCTTCTTTGATTCTTCCTCTTCTCCCCCCCGGACGCCTTGTCACTGGCGGGGACAGCGTGGTAGTCCACGTGGTGGACAAAGCATGAGATAGTATGGCAAGACGGAGTGGTTCCCCCTGGACAGCTCGCCATTGCAGGGGCTACGGCCTTGGCCGCAACAGTCTTGTTAGCTTCCTCTTCCTCGATCCTTAGCAGGCCGATGAAGGCGACTCCGAGAAAATTAGGGAACCCCACCACTAGTGGCAGAGTTCCGAAAGCAGTGGGCACCGCCAGGTACCCGTGCTCTGAGTGGGTAGCGACCACTTGAGGGCCGAATGCAAGCGCGGCAAATCCGCCAGCCATTGAGATCACTGCAAATCAGAATGAGAAAACAATCAGTATTTTGGGGAAGGCCTCCAGGCCTTCTACTTTGGTGAAGAGATGATAGGAGACTTAGTCCCACCGGGCGTGCCAGCTTTGTGGAACGATCCTTTTTTATAATAATTATTTATTTTATTTATTTATTGATTTATTGGTTGGTTTATTAGGCGTGCCAGTCACCAGAGTGACAATTTTATTGGGCGCTCGATCTGACTCAGTCAGTCGATTGTGAAGTCCGAGTCGGGACCGGAAGTCCGTCATACCATAAAGGTTATGGCGTTAATTACGCCCTTCCAAAGAAGGACAACCCTTGATTAATCGCCAAAGTAGAAGGATCCCAGGGGCAAAACCAATGTGATAGGTATGCTCATTCATTTGCAGGATAGAAGATGCATGCGATTATGCAAAACGAGATATGACATAGTAATATACGGTTTAAATCCGGCAGCATATCCCCTTATCTTAGACTATGCCAAGTGGGGTTATAGGACATCCATCCACGGAGTGCCGAGATGGACGCCAAAGGAAATATGGGCGTAGCCCGAGATCCAAGAGGATCTAGATGCAACGGGACAATGTCCATTATCATGGTATTTATTGATATCCCCTTAAGAAACTATTGGATGACATGTAGTGGCAAAACTCCAAGAGTCAGTAGGGTTAGAAGAAAACATCGCGGTCAAACGGTATAATGTGGGGGTAAAACCCCATTAATTTATCTCCCTTAGACTTGGATGAAGAACTATGATTCCCCATGATATGATGAAGGTTGGCATGAAGGCTAATGAGGTTGGGACATTAGGTTTAGACTGAGTTTAGGGCTCATTAAGGTTACGGGGAAGTTGAGTGTTTGAATAGTAGATGGTATTGACGTGAACTGGCACGGAGGGGAGCCGGCGCGAAGATGAACTGGCGTGGTGGGGTCCCGGCGCGACGATGAACATGGGGGTTATCGGCGCGGTATGTGCCCGGCGGGACCTGCGTCTCGGCGCGCCCGTCATCCGGCGCGGAACCCGCGCCGGGAGAGGGCGGCGCCGGGAGGCTATATGGCGCCAAGAAGAGGGGTTTCTTTAGCTTTGAAGGCTTTGTGAGGTTATGGATCTTGGTGGGTTCTATTGAGGGGATCTCTTGTGTTTAATCAGGGCTTCATGGGCTCTGGCGATGATGTTTAGGCAAGCTGAGAGGGGAGGAGAAATTCATCCACAGAAGGTCTAGAATCAACGGGAAATCTCATAATGATTATGTTTCTCTTTTACAGTGGGCAAAGGGCCATGAGATAGTCTGCCTCAGGTCTCTGCCACATAGCCTGGAGTTAATTCATCAGCTTAATGAAAACATCAACGATATAACAAAGCAAGGATCGTGAATGAATTTCGGCAGCATCTCCCCTTATTTTGGACTATGCCAAAAGGGGACTCTAGGACATCCATCTACGAGTACCGTGATGGAAGCCAAAGGAAAGATGGGCGTAGCCCGAGATCCAAGAGGATCAGAATTCAGCGGGATAGTGTCCACTCATCGCGGTGCCTCATTAATATTCCCTTAAAGGGACCAGCGGAGAACATGCAGTGGCAGAACTCCGTGGCCCGATGGGGTGATCGAAAAATCCGAGAGAATAATATAAATGTAGGGGTAAAACCCTATTAATGTAGCTCCTGCGGATGTCCTAGAATCAGATACAGTGGCAGACAAAAAAGCAATACGGTGGCTGGGATGGGCTTACACATGCATGCAAAATTAATTTATTCACACCTATATTTATTCCTTCATATCACAGAACGAGCCGGCGGCTAAATCCTCAGCTTCATATAAGTATGGGATTAAATGGGCTAGCTGCTGACGGACTGGGATGGGGTATTGGGTTACCTATTGGCTGGTTAAGGCATGCACGTGGGGTGGCAGCAGACATATGGTGAGATGAAATGACTCTAAGGTGACATGGTGGCTTTGTAAGTTTAGGTGACATGGTGGCCATACGATGGGTTTGGATAATATATAGATACACTTATTCTATTTGATGGCCATGAGCCTTTACTCATATGTGTATGAAGTGGAGGGGGGTTTGGATAATGAGGGAACGCTTTATGCATGCATGCAGCGGAGCAATGGCCTTGCTACTCGGCGGTAGTGACACTCGACGCGGAAGATGGCACTCGGCGTAGAAATGAAAATGGGGGAGGCCTAGCTCGGCGTGGCAGCTTCTCGGCACGGCAGAGAAACCGGCGCGGGTAGTAATCGGCGCGGGTTTGGCACCGAGAGCTGTTGGTGCCGAGGCTAGCTGAAAGGGGGTTTTGGGGTTTTATATTTCACGGAAAACTGCCGGGTTTGAGCTCTTCTGAGTGAACAGGAAATCATCTGGAGAACACAAACACCAGAACCGGGTCAGGCAAAATTACTTTTCCTCATGATTTGGGGGACGAGAAAGCCACGAGATGGGCTGTCTCGGGCTCATGTCTTATATCAGAGGTAAATAACTTCGACTACTCGCGGTAGAACTCATGGAGTAAGGGCCAGGACTCAGTATCCCCTAGGCATAGCAATGTCTTCGTGAGTGTCATTGACAGATGGGGTGATACCCCCACTATCTCGGACGAGTTGTAGTAGCCATAAGGCCGTAGCCCAGGGTTGAACGAAAGAAACGTAAACCGGAACTACATAAATTCTAGATATAATGATTGAAACCCACGGGCGAATATCAAGGGGGGGTTGCAGACAAAACAGAGTACCGTAAAATTCTATTGTCGGTGTCTTACTGTGTCTCGCTCACCTAAAGAGCGAACCAGAGGTCATGCCACATCTTTGACAGACTCTTGGCCTTCATTTGAGACATCGATGAGTTGAGAGGATTTGTCACCCGCAGAGCATCGTAAAAAAAGGTATATAGTTAAAAGGAGATCAAAACCCCCGGCACAAGATCATGCGAAAAATAGGCACAGGGATAATAGGGAAAGAGAAATACACACACGGGGGAATACACGGACGGAACAGAGAAGATCAATAGACAACACCAATTGTATTTCATTCACTCGTTATCAAAATCTCATACATGGGATCGGGAAGATAGCTTTAGAAGAAGAATTACATAAAGAAAAGAAAACGGGAGAGAGATAACTGTAGCCCGAGAGGGCCTTACACGGTGGGACACCCACCTTCACAGCAGAGGGAAACCCTCTCTTTCTTTACTTCTCTTTCGACGCGCTGGTGGCTCTATCTTTTCTTCTCTCTCCTTTCTTTCCTGGCTTCTTCCGATGCTGCCCCCGCCTCTATTGTTTCTTCTCCGGTTGATCGATTTCTCTCTCTCCCCTCATACACGCCGAAGGCATGGTTATATAGAGGGCTGGCCCTCTCCTCTCGACACGGGTCCTACCCGGGGTGGTGGACAGCCGGCGAGCTCGACAGCAGAACTCTCGGCACGCTCCTTCTTCAGTATGGGCTTCGACGTCCTTTTAAGCTTTGATATGGTATGGGTGCCTTTGTGGGCTTAATGGGCCCTTGTAGCCTCTCTGCCTCTTCCTTTATCCCTAGAAAATAAGGAATATAAGATGATTTAGTAGGAAAAATATGTTGACATTATTTATATATATATGTAAATATTGTTATTATTTTATCATTTTTTATGCATCAACAGGTGCCCACCACTGTTATGTGGCGTCCGACTACTAATGGTTTGTGCCTCAATGTTGACGGTGCATGCAAAGGTACCACTGGTGAGTGTGAAGGTGGTGGATGTATTAGAGACTGCTCAGGCAACATTCTCATTGCATTTGCTCACTACTACGGTGTAGGCAACAGCCTCATTGCTGAGGTCCGGGCTTTGTGTGATGGTCTTCGGTTGGCAGAACAGTATGGCTACCAGCTCTCTAGCGTTCTGTAATACCCCGGTTTTAAAATTTTGATTGAAATGAATGAATTTCAGAATTTAATATTTAATTCCTTAGTAAATAGAACTAGTGAAATTTTGACTACCTTATAAAAATCTAGAAAAATGGTAAATTGGTAGATGACGATTTATTTAACAACTTTTTCTTCTGTGGTCGACCTAGCAAAAATCCGTAACTAGGTCTAATCCTTGATTTGAGCCCAAAGTGCACACTTACCTAACCTTAACTTAAACCGCGGAATTAGAGCTTAATACTCCATCAAATGAGCCCAAATCGGTGGCAAATGAAAGGCCATGATCTAAGGATCATTTCCCCTCTACTAATTCATCGAAACCCTAACCCAAAAACGTGTAGTCGACCGAGCTTTGGTGAGGTCAACTATTGCGGCGTCGTTTCAATCTCTCAACTTGCTTCAACGAATTCTCCCAGCACCGAAGGCTCCAGAAGGTGTATGAGCTATAAAAACGAAGCTCTACAACCCTAGAATCCTTTGGTAGCAGTGGTGGTCGCAGTGGAGATCGATCTAGGGAGATCTCTGAGATTAGTGGAGACGTGTCGGCGTCCTTTCTTCTTCCTTTCTTCTTCGTTCTTCATCTAATTGAAGTAGGTAACAACGAGCCCAACATAAAGTGTTATATATGGACGGAACCAGCGTACAGTCCTCTTTATTTTGATCCATAAAGCCTTAAATTTCATTCGGTATCCTGCGTTAATTTAATGGTTTAGTAGAGGTATGTCAGAATTATGGCAGAACCTGTTCCCCTTTGATTTCAGTAGCGATTTCAGGCTGTAAATCAAAATTGATTCATGCATCTCGTAGAGTTTTTCATGCTCTTTCTTTTGGTAGTAAAAGCCCTAAATTCCATGATGTATACTCTTCGAATTTCGTGTTTTATTGTGGCCCTTAAAACCCCCGTTGAGGCGGGCAAGGGTTGGTTTAATCGGGTTTTTACCATACTTGGACGGTCTTACGATAGACCACATATCCTACATGAACGGTCTCCCAGAGACCACATAACCAGGATGGGCGGTCACTACATGACCACACATCCTGGGATGGGTGGCTCCCATCTAACCACATATCTAGATGAACGGTCTTCAAGTGACCACATATCCCCTGGCAGGATGAACGGCCACCCAGAAGACCACACATCTGGATGGCCGGCCATCCCTGTGACCACATAACCCAGGGATGGGCGGTTCTCACCTGACCGCCCAACCCCTTGGGCGGTTCTATACTGACCGCCCAACCCCATGGGCAGTCATGCCCCTGGTCGTCCAACTCCCTGCAGTCCAGAAACAACCCCTTCAGCCCCTGTTTGCCCAGTAGATGTAAGGTCTTTCGAGAACCGTTTATCTATGCAGTAAGTGACTTAGTACTAGTTCTATATGATTCATATTAGTGTCTAAATGGATAATTAGTAAACTAGAAACCCATATGATAAGTGGTAAATCATGCAAGTAAATTTCTATAAAATGCATGCTTTTCATTCCCACATGATCTTATTCATTATCTTTATCATCTTGATTCGTCTTTTTGGCAATCAAATTAATGTAAATTGTGATGCTTGATAAATGAACATGGAGATTAGGACTAAAATGATTATTAGGTTGCTGGACAGCCATTCTATTCCAGTAGAACGGCTTGACCCTTTTGCTGACTTGTAGTAAGTCATTAGCCCTATTAGTTGTGCTAGTCTTGATCTTACCCCCGGACACTCCATCCGGCGGACTTAGCATTATCTTGGGATCTTTGTATCTCCCTACTAAGAACCTATTGGACCACCAGAACATCGTTTTACGTGACTAAACCGTTGGTTTTAAGTCTTGGATCGAATTGGGCTAAAGAGGCATGTGCGGCCAGTAGTGAACCACATGTCCTTATAAGCGGCCCAATAACTATCGTATATACTTGGCTTATGCCATTAAGCGTTGGTAGATTAACCTTGATCAACCTTCGACCAAACATTAAGCCCTGGACTGACCAATGGACAGTGTACTAGGCCCTGGTTTGGTTTTACCCTGTCTTTGGCAGCCCGGAGCTCAATAGAGTGACTTCTTCACCTTCTAGCCAAGCCCGGAGGGTGCAGCTGGAAATATGACCATTCAAACCTTATGCGGATTCTCTTGGACCGCATATCTTTAATGTGGTCTTGTATGGACCGTATATCTTGTTCATGGGTCTTAAGGTCTTCTTTACCTGTACGGCCCAGAACTTACCGTTCATACTTTAGAGCGGCACACTGTCAGCCGTTCATTCTTGACCTCGTGGGCCGAGTTTCAGTCCAGCTCCTGTAAGTGCGGCCCCTTATTAGCCGCATATATCTCTTGAGCGGTTTATGTATGACCGTACATCTCTCAGAGATGAGTTTTATCGTGTTTCGTGCTCTTGAATCCAAGGACGGATTAGTCCTTTAAATCTTGAACTTCTGGACAGTAATTCATTTGATTAATTGGCCATAAACTTGACTAAAATGTCTAGACGGAACTTGGGATCTTGGATCTGATAAATCAATGCCAACGCATCATAAGGGCCCAGTCTGGTCCTGGGGAGAGCGCCCGAAAAGTACTTGTGCCCATGGGAGTTTGTAATGACAAGGTGAGGCATTACACCGAGTGCATGACTAGCGTGATGTCTACGATAGAAATCTCTTGTTATATCTTGTTACTTGTTCGTGCTTGACTATTTAATTACTTGAAGATGGCCATTTCCTCATTACAATTTCCTGTTACACTTGTTACATGTTATTCTTATTGAAATCCAGATATCTTATATTTTCTTGACCTTGCAAGATCTTTATATTACGTTATTTTTCAACTGTATCGTCATTTCTTTTCTTATCATTGCATATGAAAATGGAATAATTGGTTAATTACGTAAACTTGCCTGTTATTATCTACTGAGCGTCAGCTCATAGTTGTTGTTTCCCCCCCTTTCCAAGTAGTTCAGGTGACGATGCGCATACCGATGGGGAGGGACATGAGTGATATCTCTAAGTGTACCAGTTCTAGATGTTGAGTTGGCACAGTTATCCTAGTCTTAGTTGTGCCTTAGAGTGTGTTTAGCTTCAGTTATGATATTATTGTTAGAGTTGTATTGCCTCAGTTTGTATTAAGTTGGTTTAAAGTTATTGTACTAGATTTGGAATGTTTCTTGATCAATAAGTTATCTCTCTTCATAGCACTTGTGTTTAATGCTTAGTTTATCATATTTATGTTATTTCTAGCTATTTCTAACTGTACGTTTCGATATTCCACGTCGGGACGTGACTGTTTAGGTGGTATCAGAGCCCTAGGTTTCATATTCCTAGGTTTTCTAAGTTCTAGGGGTCTAAGTGATGATTTAGGACCCATAACCTTGTTATAAGTCTAAGAACCCAACCTGGTGAGATTTGGGCAGAAACTTGGGTTAAGTTCATACCTTAATTGTGATCTTATCTATTTCGTTGAACCTAAGTAATCTATTCCACGTGTAGGCCTTTGCAATGGCAGCTGATCACGCGGAATGGAGGAACTTGCAGCGCACGGTTCAAGGCCTTACTCAAGTTTTGCAACAAGTGGCCCAAGCAGGAACTACAAACCATGGCACTGGTGTTTTATATCAGAACTTCCGAGGGATGAATCCGTCGAGATTTGGTGGCTCGACTAACCCTGATAAAGCCGAGCACTGGCTAGACGAAATGGAAGGATATTCGAAGTAATGCAGTGCAGCAATCAAGAACGTGTCCTTCTATCAACCTTTCAACTTGAACGTGATGCTAGAACATGGTAGGATTCAGTGAAGGCTACTCTTGGTGATCAGCAAGTCACATGGGTGGAGTTCGAAGAATTCTTTAATAGAAAATACTTTTCTGATATAGTGCAAGAGAAGAAGGCAGTGGAGTTCACGACTTTGAAGCGGCGGAATCTATCTGTGGCAGAATATGAAGCTCAATTTTCTCGGTTATCCCGATATGCTACTCACTTGATATCCACCGAGAAGATGAAGGCTAAGCGTTTTCTTAATGGACTGAAGCTGCTATATATCAACCAATTGGCACCAATGGAAATCCCGACCTATTCCGAGATGGTGAGAAAAGCTCAAGTCCCAGAAGATACTCTAGAAATGACGGAGAGAATCCATGGAAAAAGTGCAAGAAAGGAACAACCTACGGGTTCCGGGAATATCAAACCCGAGTATGGCAAGAAGAGGCCTATTAGTGGGCCTGGTTCGTGGAGTGGTTCCGGATCGTGGAAGGGCAAGATGCCGAGACGTGAAGACAAGAAGCCTAGCCCTATTGTTCCATTCAAAGGAGTATGCAAGTATTGTGATCGTCCAGGTCACAAGATGGAGGAGTGCTGGTGTAAGTTAGGCGCCTGTTTGCGATGTGGAAGTAGGGAGCACCATATCCCTGATTGTCCTCTTTTATCTGAACAAGCTATGCCGGCGAAACCACAAGGCATCAAGAGACAACAAGGCAAGCTCCAAGCTCTACAGGCAGATGAGACAGGAACCACTGAGGGTGGTGGACTCGTCGAAGGTACTCTTATTATACTCGACAAGCCAGCATTTGTTCTTTTTGATACTGGTGCCACACATTCATTTATTTCTCAGAGTTTTGGTAAGTCTTTAGCTGTGAAGCCTATTTTGATGGATTCTCCGTTAGAAATTTCAACCCCTATTGGTACTAGATCAGCAATTCAGTATTTCTATCCTTCTAGTAAGGTTATGATTGATGAACAGAATTTTCCAGCCGATTTAGTTTGCATGGACATGAAGGATTATGATGTCATCCTAGGAGCATATTGGTTGGCTAAATATGAGGCAAATGTTCACTATAGTTCTAGCTCTGTGTCTTTTACTAGGCACCCGAGACGTTCTGTTGTGGGAGTTAAACACCATAACTCCGTATCACTTATCTCGGCTCTTCGAGTTGATAAGCTGATGAAGCATGGATGTAAAGCTTTTCTAGCCTTTGTCTATGCGACCCCTGAGCAGCAGATCGAGATTAAGGACATTTCTGTTGTCCAAGATTTTCCTAATGTCTTTCCAGAGGAATTACCAGGACTTCCGCCTGAGCGGGAAGTTATCTTTCCTATTGATCTCATTCCTGGCACATCTCCTATTTCCAAAGCTCCTTATCGTATGTCTCTTGCGGAGCTGAGGGAATTAAAGCAACAGTTGATGGAATTGCTCGAGAAGGGTTTCATTCGTCCTAGTACTTCCCCTTGGGGACCCCCTGTATTATTCGTCCGGAAGAAAGATGGTTCAATGAGATTGTGCATCGATTATCGGCAATTGAACCAGCAGACTGTCAAGAACAAATATCCATTGCCGAGGATTGACGAATTATTTGATCAGATAGCAGGAGCTCAGTATTTTTCTAAGATCGATCTTCGATCTGGATATCATCAGTTGCGGATTAGGGAAGAGGATATCTATAGAACACCTTTTCGCAGCAGGTATGGTCATTTCAAATTTGTCGTTATGCCTTTTGGTCTAACGAATACACCAGCAGCTTTCATGCAGTTGATTAATAATGTATTTCGGCCCTACCTTGATCAATGGGTCGTGGTATTCATTGATGGCATCCTGATTTATTCTAAGAATGAAGAGGAGCATGCTAAACATCTGAAGATGGCATTGCAACTATTGAGAGATCATCGGCTATATGCCAAGTTCAGTAAGTGTGAATTCTGGCTGCAAGAGGTGTCCTTTCTCGGACATATCATCACAAAGGAAGGAATTTCTGTTGATCCTTCAAAGGTAGAGGCAGTGAAGAATTGGGATCAGCCTACCAATGTGACTGAAGTTAGAAGTTTCCTAGGCCTGGCAGGCTACTACCAAAGATTTATCCAAGATTTCTCTAAGATTGCGGCACCTATGACAATGTTAACCCGCAAGGAGAACAAATTTGATTGGTCAGAAGATTGCCAGCGAAGCTTTCAGACTTTGAAGGAATGTTTAACTACTGCACCTGTATTGGCTTTACCTTTTGGTCAAGGAGATTTTGTCGTATACACTGATGCTTCAGGTATTGGTTTAGGCTGTGTACTCATCCAGCATGGGAAAGTGATTGCCTATTCTTCTAGGTAGTTGAGGAAGCATGAAGAGAATTATCTTGTTCATGATTTGGAATTAGCAGCAGTGGTATTCGCCTTGAAGATATGGAGGCATTACTTGAATGGAGAAACATTCATAGTGTTTTCAGATCATAAGTGTCACGCCCCGAGCCTTTAATTACAGTGGAAGACTCGCTCGGGGAGCGCGAACAGCCGGCATGGTAAGCCTCTTGCACGCAAGAATCAATCAGAGCGTAAGACAATCACACAAGTAAATGCAATTGCACAAGATTTTAATCAAACTTCAACTTTATTTCATAAATGATCAATATTCAAGATACAATCACTAATTTTATTTCCATTTTTACTAGACTCAAGAAATACGAAAATTACATTGACTCAATCTAGACACTTTAACTTCCTAAGTCTTCACTCTCATCTTTATAACACTTTCACTCACTTCCGGATCCACTACTAGTATAGCCCGAATCTGAATCCGAACTATTTCCATCTCCTGAAAAATATTGGAAAATAGGTCATGAGCACACTTGCCCAGTAGGTATCTTCGCATCAACATGAAGGCACTATTTAAGTAATTATCATTTTTGCTCTAAAGAAATAAGGCAAGATCATGCGAATGCGAATCAATCATGCGATCAAATCAATAGAAACAAGATAACCATGTAAGATAGAATGATCATGAATGAACTAGCAAGAATATAACAAGAATATGATATTGGCCTTCCATGAACAAGAATGTAACGAGATTGTACTAGCAAGCCACATATTCCTCACTTTAGCATCTTATACTTAAGAGCAAGTGCTTCGTGAATTTCTGTGGAATATCAAGCAAGAATGTCATGTCGTGCCGTGGATCTTCACTTATTTACAGAAATAGTACTCCCAGCGCAATACGACGCCAGTAGCATCATACCCCATGGTTTATAAAATAGTATGTTTCCGGCAATCAGCCGAGGGGACTAGCATAGAGCCCTTGAACACAATCAGTGCTCGATCGCCTCTTCAGTTATAAATTAAGTTACTTCCACGCAGTATAACAGTAACGTATGGCCAAGAATATAGCACTCCCAATAATTCCATGATAACTAAAATGAATGAATGCTTCAATTTTGAATATATGAGATCAAGAATGATATTTAAACTAAGTTATGCTTATAGAATAAATCGACAGCATAACGGTATTTTCCTTAACTTCCATTTCTTTTAGATCAATTTAAGCCATATGACAAGTTCTTAGATCAAGGTTTGTCTAGAATCATTGGAATATCAACCCTTGGTCAAACCTTGGGTTAACATAAACAAGCTATGTAACGGTCATTTGCTGGGCCGTTACATTATGTAACGCGCCAGTAATGGGCCGTTAAAGTGATCCGAATCCAGAAAGAAAAAAAATAGACTCAGAGGAATGTGACGGTCTAGCACTGGGCCGTTACGTGAGCCTGACGGTCCAGTTCAAGGCCGTTAAATTTCAAGAATCAAAACCACGATAGAGTGTTCTAATTAATGGGCTTTCATTGGTACAACCAACTCGGCGTCCTAGTGGGAATCCCAGGCTCGCGGAGAATTACGGAGGCCTTGAAACAATGATTTCCTAGTCCATTGGAAGGATTATCCAATAGAGAGGTCCTCATGTCCAAGATTGTGTTCCTATAGTGCAAAGTGTGAACTAATGACAACATACCGGAATATGTGTCATGTACTTATAGAATTGACTCTATTGACAGAGAGAGATATGTATATTCAATGTGAACATCATGATAAAAACTCCATCAATACAATGTGAAAAAGTCATGCTTTATAGTACAAAACTATAGAATTTGGTTTAACATAACTTAAGTAGAAGTGATGACAAAACATGCAATACCTATCATGAATAATCAAATATCTTTAAAATCACATGATTAGGTTTAAAACTTAGGTAACTAGGTTTTAACCATAATAAGATTGGCATGTTGTATTTAGTCATAGGGTTGACAGAACACAGGATATAACGGTCTGGAGATGGGGCATCACAGTAAAAGTGACGGTCAGGACCCAGCCGTTACATGATTGTAACGCGTCTGTCCAAGCGCGTTAGAACCAACCGTGCAATTCCAATACCTCAAAGTGTGTAATGGTCTGTCGTAGGGCCGTTACTTCAAAGTAACGGTCCTATACTAGTGCGTTACAATATCTGCTAACAGAAAATAATCATAGAAACTAAGAGATCAACTCACATCATGTCTTTTATCAAAACATGATGAGCTTCTAGTCATGTTAACGAAGTAAGGCCATCTACATGCATAGGTAATCAGGAATAGATGAATAGTCATGTTTTAATTCCTTAATTTGGCTAAGAGGTGCATGATGTGCATAGAACAAATAAAACATGAAATCAATGCTCTATAATGTATGGAATTTAATCAAACCAGAGGGCTTTTAGTCCTATCATACTGTTTTTGCCGTTCATGAGATAACCTACCTCTTACTTAGACTGTAGTTTCTGAATTTGGTTGAGAACTCTGCCCTAGATCCCTTCCTTCTCTTGTGACTTTTTCAGCAACTTCTTTAGGCTCTAACTTCACGCCCTCTTGACCTAAAGATGTGAAATTCGGAGGGGAGTTAGTCTAAAGTATTGTAAACAAATTATTCTAAAGAACTTACCTGAGATAATGACTCCTTACCTTGCTTCCTTACGCCCAAAAAGTAAGGGTCGCACAGTTCAGAACTATGCCCTATTTATAGAGTTTGGGCTAGGGTTTGAGGATTTAGATCGAGTTTAGAGTCCTTATTTCATCAAATCCTAATCTCTAAGAGTCCTTAGAGTCTTTACAATCCTTCCCAAGTCGATCCATAGTGGATAGGAACATCAAGTTCCAATCTTTTCATGAGTCCCTTCACTTACGGAACTAACAGGAATGTAACGGTCGAGTGCCCATGCGTTACATGGCTGTGGCGGTCTTACGATAGACCGTTACAGTCATCGTAGCTTAGAGTTTCAATTTATGAAAACTTTTTTGTTAATTATCCAAATCATTATCTTATATTATTAGTATTTATCCTTAATATTCGTGGATAGGCTTAAATACCTTCTAGAATATGGGCCAAAACTAATTGTCTAGGTCCTAAACCCTTTTGGACTTCAATTAAATGGGTTGGGTTAATTGATTAACACAATTTTGGCCTTATATTGATTATTTAGCCCAATTAATGCCAGAATATTATTTAAATAACTAGAAATTACTTTTATAAATTTTTGGGGCTCTACACCCTCCCCCACTTAGAAGAATTTGGTCCCCAAATTCAATTCATGGATTGAGGAGAGTGTACTTACAATTAAATAATTCGGAGAATCTTTTTTTCATAGCTGTTTCGATTTCCCATGTTGCTTCATAAGGCCATACTTTCTTCTATTGAATCTTCACCATAGGAATGATCTTATTTCTGAGTTGACGTACTTCTCGTTCCAAAATCTTCATTGGCGTTTGTTCATATGTCAAGTCCTTCTGAATCTCCAGATTGTCATAAGTGATAATGTGATCTGGATCATACACATACTTCTTCAGCATCGAGACGTGAAATACGTCATGAACTCCTGCTAACTGTGGTGGCAAACCCAATTTATAAGCCACTTCACCGATCCTTTCGAGGATTTCAAATGGACCGATAAATCTTGGAGTTAGCTTTCCTTTAATGCCAAATCTTCGAATACCACGACCCAGAGAAACCTTTAGATATACATGTTCTCCTACTTGAAATTCTAAGTCCCGCCTTCGATTGTCAGCATAAGATTTCTGCCTATCTTGTGCCATTTTCATCCTTTCCTGAATGAGCTTGATTTTCTCTGTAGAATCCCTGATTAAATCGGGGCCTAGAAATTGCATTTCCCCTATTTCATTCCAACATATTGGTGATCGACAACTTTTCCCATATAGAGCTTCAAAAGGTGCCATTTGTATGCTTGCTTGATAGCTGTTGTTATATGCAAATTCTACCAAAGGCAAGTGATCATGCCAACTTCCTCCAAAATCAATGACACAAGCCCTGAGCATATCTTCTACCACCTGATTTGTCCAGTCTGTTTGACCATCAGTTTGTGGATGGAAAGCAGTGCTAAAATTCAATCTAGTCCCAAGTGAATGTTGTAGGCTCTTCCAGAATTGTGATGTGAATCGGGGATCTCTATCTGATACAATAGCGACAGGGACTCCATGTAACTTGACAATTTCTTTTATATATAGTGCTGCTAGAATATCTAAAGACCATCGACTTTTTATTGGTATAAAATGTACAGATTTAGTCAATCGGTCTATAATTACCCATATTCCATCGTGTCCACCTCCTATCTTAGGTAGTCCCATAATGAAATCCATTCCCATGCTCTCCCATTTCCATTCCGGGATACTTACGGGATGTAATTTACCTGCGGGTCTGAAATGTTCCGCCTTCACTTGTTGACATGTGAGACACCGAGATACGAAGTCAGCTACTTCCTTCTTCATATTGGGCCACCAAAAGTTTCTTTTGAGATCCTGATACATTTTTGTACCTCCTGGATGAATGGTATACTTTGATATATGTACTTCTTCTAATATCAATTTCTTTGTATCTTCTTGATCGGGTATACACATTCGGCCCTTGAATAGCATTCTTCCATCTTCGGATATAGAAAAATCCGGTCTTTGATCAATACTGGCCTTAATTTCCAGTAAAATTGGGTCATCCTCTTGTAACTTGGCCAAATCCTCAATCAATGTTGGTTGAGCTCGGATATTTGCCATGAAATAATTATCTTCCTTAATGTCAACATCTAGATTCAATTGAGCAAATTGAGGAACAAGGTTAGTCATACTAATCATGAGACTTGATAACATACCAATTGGTTTCCTACTGAGTGCATCTGCTACAGCATTTGCCTTGCCAGGGTGATATTGAATAGCAAAATTGAAGTCTTTAAGATATTCCAACCATCTCCTATGCCTCATGTTAAGCTCTTTTTGAGAAAATAAATATTTCAAACTCTTATGGTCCAAATAGAGAGTGAACTTTTCTCCATAAAGATAATGACGCCAAATTTTCAAGGCGAAAATAACTACTGCTAATTCCAAATCATGTACAAGATAATTTTCTTCGTGACGTTTCAATTGTCTTGAAGAATAGCAAATCACCTTTCCATCTTGCATAAGGACACATCCTAAGCCAATTCCAGATGCATCCGTATATACTTCGAATCCAGCATCCTCTATTGGTAATGACAAAACAGGGGCTGTTGTAAGATGATTCTTAAGACTTTGAAAACTCTTTTCACAGTCCTTCAACCAGATAAAAGGATTTTCTTTTCTGGTAAGTCTAGTTAAAGGAACCGCGATCTTTGAAAAGTCCTTTATGAACCTTCTATAATAACCTACTAGACCCAAAAAGCTTCTAACTTCAGATATAGTCGTTGGTCGACTCCAATCTCTGACAGCTTCTACCTTAGAAGGATCCACAGCAATACCTTCTTTTGAAATAATGTGGCCTAGGAATGAGACTTCCTTGAGCCAGAATTCACACTTATTGAGTTTGGCATAAAGTTTATGTTCTCTAAGTGTTTGCAAAGCTATCCTTAGATGTTCTTCATGTTCTTCTTTAGTCTTGGAGTATATTAGGATATCATCGATGAAGACGACGATGAATTGATCTAAATATGGCTGGAAGACACTGTTCATAGGTTGCATGAATGCTGCTGGGGCATTAGTTAACCCAAACGGCATTACCATGAATTCATAGTGGCCATAACGACTTCGAAAAGCCGATTTGTAAATGTCCTCTTCTTTGATTCTAAGCTGATGATAACCTGATCTTAGGTCAATCTTAGAAAAATATTCTGCTCCCGAAAGCTGATTGATGAGCTCATCAATACGCGGCAATGGGTATTTGTTCTTGATTATAAGTTGATTCAATCGCCGGTAGTCAATGCACAACCTGAGAGAACCATCCTTCTTCTTGACAAATAGAACCGGTGCACCCCAAGGGGATGTGCTAGGTCTGATAAAACCCTTGTCTAGAAGTTCATGTAATTGCTTCTTTAATTCCTTGAGTTCTGTGGGGGACATCCTGTAAGGGGCTATAGAAACAGGTGACGCACCTGGAATGAGTTCAATGGTAAAGTTTACTTCTCTCTAGGGCGGTAAATTAGGTAGTTCAGATGGGAACACGTCTGGGAATTCATTTGCAATAGGAATGTTTGCTAGGATAATTTCCTTAGACTCGGTGACAATGACTGAAGCAAGAAAAACTTCACATCCTTTCGAGATAAGTTTGCAAGCGTGTAGAGAAGATATAATGGTAGGATGCTTCTTGTATTTGATGCCAAGAAAGGAAAATCTTGGAAGACCGGGCTTTCGGAAAGATATATTTCTATTTCGACAGTTGATGTAAGCATCATGGTCTACAAGCCAATCTACCCCTAAAATGGCATCATATCCTTTCATGTCAAGGCATACTGAGTTTGCGGGGAGATTATGTCCTTCTACCACTACCTTACAATCAGGATAATAGTTGGTAAGCTTAGTTCCAGATTCTAAAGGTGTAGTAATAGCGAGATCTGAAGGTAGGGGAACTAATGCAGTTGGTAAGGTTTTTGCAAAAGTGGTGGAGATAAAAGAATGAGAAGCACCAGTATCAAATAGCACGAATGCAGGACGAGAATAGATTTGAAGAGTACCTTCCATGAGCCCATCATTTTGATCCCTGGGCGCTTCTTCTTCATCTCTAACTGCATTGAGGTGAGCCTGCCTCCTACGTCCTCCATTATTTGGTTGGTCTTTCATAAGGGGGCAATCTGACACACGATGCTCCCTACTTCCACAGAGCAAACAAGCACCTAGGTGCTTCCAGCATTCTTCAGCTGAGTGGCCGAATTTCTCACAAAAGGTGCACGCTGAGGCGACTTGCTCCTTTTCTTACTTCACCTTTTTACTACTCTTTTGATAACTTCCACCGTTCACGTTCCTTGATCTTTTCTTATTATCACGGCTTTTGTATGGTTCCGTGATGCTGAACTTCTCCTTTTTATAATGTCGATCAGAGCGCCGGCTAGATTCTTCTCCCTTTCCTTTCAACCTTTCGACCTTCTCTAAGGTCCTCTCGCATAAATATGCCCTTTGAACCATCTCCGCATAAGTGCGGATATTCTGTGTCCCCAGTTGTTGAATGAAACCGGGCCGTAACCCGTCCATAAATCGGTTTGCTTTTAATAAGTCTGTACTAATCAAATGTGGTGCATACGGTGCTAGCCTTGAAAACTGCAACTCATATTCTGCCACGGACATCATCCCTTGACGAAGGGAGGCAAACTCCATAGCCTTCCTTTCCTTTACATGCTCGGAGAAATATTTGGCACGGAATAAAGTGAGAAAAACATTCCATGTATGTGGCGCATCGGCTGGAGGTGCCGGAACCGATTTCCACCAAGTGCGAGCATCCTTGTTTAATTGGAACGTAGCTAGACGGACTTTCTCCTGATCAGTGCATTGAATAACATCAAATATCCTATTCATCTCGTCGATCCAATTTTCTGCTTCGTCTGGATTGGAAGATCCATAGAAACGCGGAGGATTTAGACTCTGGAAATTGCGATGAAGGTCTCCTGCCCTTGCCCCCGCACCACCTTGTGCTATAGTTTGCAGTGCCTGGGTGAGATCGGCAATAGTTTGTTGCATACCGTCCCAATCTACACGATGAGCCAAGATAAGAATAATAAGGTGCCTGAGAGAAAATAACAACTTGTTATTTCTCATGAAATTGGAATGAATCAAAATAATTCTTAAAGCTAATTAGCTATCTTATCCCGGGTTCTACCCAATCCTTACATGGGTGTGGAATTTTTCCTTAGTTCATAGGTAGGGGTCCTTAACCTTGGACTTATCCTATGACATGACTCTTTTCCTTAAGTCCTGAGACTTAGGCTCTGATACCAACTTAATTGTCACGCCCCGAGCCTTTAATTACAGCGGAAGACTCGCTCGGGGAGTGCGAACAGCCGGCATGGTAAGCCTCTTGCACGCAAGAATCAATCAGAGCGCAAGACAATCACACAAGTAAATGCAATTGCACAAGATTTTAATCAAACTTCAACTTTATTTCATAAATGATCAATATTCAAGATACAATCACTAATTTGATTTCCATTTTTACTAGACTCAAGAAATACAAAAATTACATTGACTCAATCTAGACACTTTAACTTCCTAAGTCTTCACTCTCATCTTTATAACACTTTCACTCGCTTCCGGATCCACTACTAGTATAGCCCGAATCCGAATCCGAACTATTTCCATCTCCTGAAAAATATTAGAAAATAGGTCATGAGCACACTTGCCCAGTAGGTATCTTCGCATCAACATGAAGGCACTATTTAAGTAATTATCATTTTTGCTCTAAAGAAATAAGGTAAGATCATGTGAATGTGAATCAATCATGCGATCAAATCAATAGAAACAAGATAACCATGTAAGATAGAATGATCAAGAATGAACTAGCAAGAATATAACAAGAACATGATATTGGCCTTCCATGAACAAGAATGTAACGAGATTGTACTAGCAAGCCACATATTCCTCACTTTAGCATCTTATACTTAAGAGCAAGTGCTTCGTGAATTTCTGTGGAATATCAAGCAAGAATGTCATGTCGTGCCGTGGATCTTCACTTATTTACAGAAATAATACTCCCAGCGCAATGCGACGCCAGTAGCATCATACCCCATGGTTTATAAAATAGTATGTTTCCGGCAATCAGCCGAGGGGACTAGCATAGAGCCCTTGAACACAATCAGTGCTCGATCGCATCTTCAGTTATAAATTAAGCTACTTCCACGTAGTATAACAGTAACGTATGGCCAAGAATATAGCACTCCCAATAATTCCATGATAACTAAAATGAATGAATGCTTCAATTTTGAATATATGAGATCAAGAATGATATTTAAACTAAGTTATGCTTATAGAATAAATCGACAGCATAACGGTATTTTCCTTAACTTCCATTTCTTTTAGATCAATTTAAGCAATATGACAAGTTCTTACATCAAGGTTTGTCTAGAATCATTGGAATATCAACCCTTGGTCAAACCTTGGGTTAACATAAACAAGCTATGTAACGGTCATTTGCTGGGCCGTTACATTATGTAACGCGCCAGTAATGGGCCGTTAAAGTGATCTGAATCCAGAAAGAAAAAAAATAGACTCAGAGGAATGTGACGGTCTAGCACTGGGCCGTTACGTGAGCCTGACGGTCCAGTTCAAGGCCGTTAAATTTCAAGAATCAAAACCACGATAGAGTGTTCTAATTAATGGGCTTTCATTGGTACAACCAACTCGGCGTCCTAGTGGGAATCCCAGGCTTGCGGAGAATTACGGAGGCCTTGAAACAATGATTTCCTAGTCCATTGGAAGGATTATCCAATAGAGAGGTCCTCATGTCCAAGATTGTGTTCCTATAGTGCAAAGTGTGAACTAATGACAACATACCGGAATATGTGCCATGTACTTATAGAATTGACTCTATTGACAGAGAGATATATGTATATTCAATGTGAACATCATGATAAAAACTCCGTCAATACAATGTTAAAAGGTCATGCTTTATAGTACAAAACTATAGAATTTGGTTTAACATAACTTAAGTAGAAGTGATGACAAAACATGCAATACCTATCATGAATAATCAAATATCCTTAAAATCACATGATTAGGTTTAAAACTTAGGTAACTAGGTTTTAACCATAATAAGATTGGCAGGTTGTATTTAGTCATAGGGTTGACAGAACACAGGATATAACGGTCTGGAGATGGGGCGTCACAGTAAAAGTGACGGTCAGGACCCAGCCATTACATGATTGTAACGCGTCTGTCCAAGCGCGTTAGAACCAACCATGCAATTCCAATACCTCAAAGTGTGTAATGGTCTGTCGTAGGGCCGTTACTTCAAAGTGACGGTCCTATGCTAGTGCGTTACAGTATCTGCTAACAGAAAATAATCATAGAAACTAAGAGATCAACTCACATCATGTCTTTTATCAAAACATGATGAGCTTCTAGTCATGTTAACGAAGTAAGGCCATCTACATGCATAGGTAATCAGGAATAGATGAATAGTCATGTTTTAATTCCTTAATTTGGCTAAGAGGTGCATGATGTGCATAGAACAAATAAAACATGAAATCAATGCTCTATAATGCATGGAATTCAATCAAACCAGAGGGCTTTTAGTCCTATCATGCTGTTTTTGCCGTTCATGAGATAACCTACCTCTTACTTAGACTGTAGTTTCTGAATTTGGTTGAGAACTCTGCCCTAGATCCCTTCCTTCTCTTGTGACTTTTTCAGCAACTTCTTTAGGCTCTAACTCCACGCCCTCTTGACCTAAAGATGTGAAATTCGGAGGGGAGTTAGTCTAAAGTATTGTAAACAAATTATTCTAAAGAACTTACCTGAGATAATGACTCCTTACCTTACTTCCTTTCGCCCAAAAAGTAAGGGTCCCACAGTTCAGAACTATGCCCTATTTATAGAGTTTAGGCTAGGGTTTGAGGATTTAGATCAAGTTTAGAGTCCTTATTTCATGAAATCCTAATCTCTAAGAGTCCTTAGAGTCTTTACAATCCTTCTCAAGTCGATCCATAGTGGATAGGAACATCAAGTTCCAATCTTTTCATGAGTCCCTTCACTTACGGAACTAACAGGAATGTAACGGTCGAGTGCCCATGCGTTACATGGCTGTGGCGGTCTTACGATAGACCGTTACAGTCATCGTAGCTTAGAGTTTCAATTTATGAACACTCTTTTGTTAATTATCCAAATCATTATCTTATATTATTAGTATGTATCCTTAATATTCGTGGATAGGCTTAAATACCTTCTAGAATATGGGCCAAACCTAATGGTCTAGGTCCTAAACCCTTTTGGACTTCAATTAAGTGGGTTGGGTTAATTGATTAACATAATTTTGGCCTTATATTGATTATTTAGCCCAATTAATGCCAGAATATTATTTAAATAACTAGAAATTACTTTTATAAATTTTTGGGGCTCTACAATAAGAGTCTGAAATATTTATTTTCTCAGAAGGAACTCAATATGAGGCAAAGAAGATGGTTGGAGTACTTGAAGGACTTCGACTTATCGATTGAGTATCATCCTGAAAAATGTAATGTTGTGGCAGATACATTAAGCTAGAAGCCTGTAGCTAGATTGTCAAGTCTCATGTTACAAGAGTGGAAGTTACTGGAACGATTAGCTAGCCTGGACCTTAATGTTGACAATGATCGGGTTATGATTGTACAGATGCAACTTAAGCCCGAATTATTGATGGAAATCAAGTCCTTGCAAGATAATGATCCCGAGCTGGTAGAGATCAAGGGAAGCTTGAGTGGCAGACCTGACTTCATGATGGCTGACGATGGAAGATTGTTATTCCAGGGAAGAACTTGTGTGCCTAATGAAGCTGAAATAAAGAACAAGATTCTTGAGGAAGCTCATAGATCTAGATACACCATTCATCCTGGAGGCACTAAAATGTTCAGAGATTTGAAAAGATACTTTTGGTGGATGAATATGAAAAGGGAAGTTGCAGACTTCGTGAGTAGATGCTTAGTTTATCAGCAAGTCAAGGCCGAACATTTCAGACCGGCAGGAAAATTGAAACCACTCGACATATCCCAATGGAAGTGGGAAAGCATTGACATGGACTTCATTATGGGTCTACCTAGGACTCGTGGTGGACTTGATGCAATATGGGTGATCGTCGATCGATTGATAAAGTCAGCTCATTTGTTACCCATTAAGTCTAGATGGACAGTTGATGTATTGGCTACTTTGTATTTGAAGGAAGTGGTAAGGCTCCATGGCATACCAGTCAGCATTGTGTCTAATAGAGACCCCAGATTTACTTCACATTCCTGGAAGGGACTGCAAGAGTCTTTGGGTACTCGTCTGAATTTCAGTACTGTTTTTCATCCGCAGATAGATGGACAGACTGAAAGAACCAACCAGATAGTGGAAGATATGCTTAGAGCATGCATGATTGATTTCGGAGGTAGTTGGAGTGATCACTTGGCATTAATTGAATTCGCCTACAACAACAGTTATCAATCCAACATACAGATGGCTCCTTTTGAAGCATTGTATGGAAGAAGCTGTCATTCCCCATTATGTTGGGATGAGATAGGTGAGAAACAATGGCTTGTACCGAATCTTATTTCAGAATCATCACAGAACATCCGTATTATCCGAGACCGGTTACAAGTAGCCCAATCAAGACAGAAGAGTTATGCCGACAATAGAAGGAGAGAATTGGAGTTTCAGGTTGGCGAGCATGTATTTTTAAAGGTCTCTCCTACGAGAGGGATTCGAAGATTTGGCATTCAGGGAAAGCTAAGTCCGAGATATATTGGTCCGTTCGAGATCCTAGATAGAGTGGGAGAGGTTGCTTACAGACTGGCACTACCGCCTCAGTTGTCTGGCGTACACAATATTTTTCATATGTCTATGTTACGGAAATATATGTATGACCCCACTCACATCATTCAGCATGTGGATTTTGAATTGAAGGAATATTTGACCTATGAAGAAAGACCTATCAAGGTTCTAGACCGAAAACAACAGCAACTCCGGAATCGTTCCATACCGATGGTCAAAATTCAGTGGAGTCGGCGTGGGACCGAAGAAGCTACTTGGGAGTCTGAAGATACAATGCGGAAGCGGTATCCCAACTTATTGTAGGTGAGCTATCTTATTCCCTATTTTCTATATTTAGTGCAGTGAATTTGGAGGACCAAATTTCATAAGTAGGGGAGGGTGTAATACCGCAGTTTTAAAAATTTGATTGAAATGAATGACTTTCGGAATTTAATATTTAATTCCTTAGTAAATAGAACTAGTGAAATTTTGACTACCTTATAAAAATCTAGAAAAATGGTAAATTGGTAGAGGATGATTTATTTAACAACTTTTTCTCTAGTGGTCGACCTAGCAAAAATCCGTAACTAGGTCAAATCCTTGATTTGAGCCCAAAGTGCACACTTACCTAACCTTAACTTAAACCGCAGAATTAAGGATTAATACTCCATCAAATGAGCCCAAATCGGTGGCAAATGAAAGACCACGATCTAAGGATCATTTCCCCTCTGCCAATTCATCGAAACCCTAACCCAAAAACGTGTAGTCAGCCAAGCTTTGGTGAGGTCAACTATTGCGGCGCCGTTTCAATCACTCAACTTGCTTCGACAAATTCTCCCAGCACCGAAGGCTCCAGAAGGTGTATGAGCTATAAAAACGAAGCTCTGCAACCCTAGAATCCTTTGGTAGTAGTGGCGGTCGTAGTGGAGATCGATCTAGGGAGATCTCTGGAGATTAGTGGAGACGTGTCGACGTCCTTTCTTCTTCCTTTCTTCTTCGTTCTTCATCTAATTGAAGTAGGTAACAACGAGCCCAACATAAAGTGTTATATATGGACGGAACCAGCGTCCAGTCCTCTTTCTTTTGATCTATAAAGCCCTAAATTTCATTAGGTATCCTACGTTAATTTAATGGTTTAGTAGAGGTATGTCAGAATTAGGGCAAAACCTGTTCCCCTTTGATTTCAGTAGCGATTTCAGGCTGTAAATCAAAATTGATTCATGCATCTCGTAGAGTTTTTCATGCACTTTCTTTTGGTAGTAAAAGCCCTAAATTCCATGATGTATACTCTTCAAATTTCATGTTTTATTGTGGCCCTTAAAACCCCCGTCGAGGCGGGCAAGGGTTGGTTTAATCAGGTTTTTACCATACTTGGACGGTCTTACGATAGACCACATATCCTAGATGAACGGTCTCCCAGAGAACACATAACCAGGATGGGTGGTCACTACATGACCACACATCCTGGGATGGGAGGCCCCCATCTAACCACATATCTAGATGAACGGTCTTCAAGTGACCACATATCCCCTGGCAGGATGAACGGCCACCCATACGACCACACATCTGGATGGCGGCCATCCCTGTGACCACATAACCCAGGGATGGGCGGTTCTCACCTGACCTCCCAACCCCTTGGGCAGTTCTATACTGACCGCCCAACCCCATGCGCGGTCATGCCCCTGGTTGTCCAACTCCCTACAGTCTAGAAACAACCCCTTCAGCCCCTGTTAGCCCAGTAGATGTAAGGTCTTTCCAGAACCGTTTATCTATGCAGTAATTGACTTAGTACTAGTTCTATATGATTCATATTAGTGTCTAAATGGATAATTAGTAAACTAGAAACCCATATGATAAGTGGTAAATCATGCAAGTAAATTTCTGTAAAATGCATGCTTTTCATTCCCACATGATCTTATTCATTGTCTTTATCATCTTGATTCATCTTTTTGGCAATCAAATTAATGTAAATTGTGATGCTTGATAAATGAACGTGGAGATTAGGACTAAAATGATTATTAGGTTGCTGGATAGCCATTCTATTCCAGTAGAATGGCTTGACCCTTTTGCTGACTTCTAGTAGGTCATTAGCCCTATTAGTTGTGCTAGTCTTGAACTTACCCCCGGACACTCCATCCGGCGGACTTAGCATTATCTTGGGATCTTTGTATCTCCTTGCTAAGAACCTATTGGACCACCAGAACATCATTTTACTTGACTAAACTGCTGGTTTTAAGTCTTGGATCGAATTGGGCTAAAGAGGCATGTGCGGCCAGTAGTGAACCGCATGTCCTTATAAGTGGCCCAATAACTACCGTATATACTTGGCTTATGCCATTAAGCGTTGGTCGATTAACCTTGATCAACCTTCGACCAAACATTAAGCCCTGGACTGACCAATGGATAGTGTACTAGGCCCTGGTTTTGTTTTACCCTGTCTTTGGCAGCCCGGAGCTCAATAGAGTGACTTCTTCACCTTCTAGCCAAGCCCGGAGGGTGCGGCTAGAAATATGACCATTCAAACCTTATGCGCATTCTCTTGGACCGCATATCTTTAATACGGCCTTGTGTGGACCGTATATCTTGTTTATGGGTCTTAAGGTCTTCTTTACCTATACGGCCCAGAACTTACCGTTCATACTTTAGAGCGGCACACTGTCAGCCGTTCATTCTTGACCTCGTGGGCTGAGTTTCAGTCCAGCTCTTGTAAGTGCGGCCCCTTATTAGCCGCATATATCTCTTGAGCGGTTTATGTATGACCGTACATCTCTCAGAGATGAGTTTTATCGTGTTTCGTGCTCTTGAATCCAAGGACGGATTAGTCCTTTAAATCATGAACTTCTGGATAGTAATTCACTTGATTAATTGGCCATAAACTTGACTAAAATGTCTAGATGAAACTTTGGATCTTGGATCCGATAAATCAATGCTAACGCATCATAAGGGCCCAGTCTGGTCCGGGGGAGAGCACCCGAAAAGTACTTGTGCCCATGGGAGTTTGTAATGACAAGGTGAGGCATTGTACCGAGTGCATGACTAGCATGATGTCTACGACAGAAATCTCTTGTTATATCTTGTTACTTGTTCGTGCTTGACTGTTTAATTACTTGATGATGGCCATTTCCTCATTACAATTTCCTGTTACACTTGTTACATGTTATTCTTGTTGAAATCCAGATATCTTATATTTTCTTGACCTTGCAAGATCTTTATATTACGTTGTTTTTCTTCTGTATCATCATTTCTTTTCTTATCATTGCATATGAAAATGGAATAATTGGTTAATTACGTAAACTTGCCTGTTATTATCTACTGAGCGACAGCTCATAGTTGTTGTTTTTCCCCCCTTTCTAGGCAGTTCAGGTGACGATGCGCATACCGATGGGGTGGGACATGAGTGATATCTCTGAGTGTACCAATTCTAGATGTTGAGTTGGCACAGTTATCCTAGTCTTAGTTGTGCCTTAGAGTGTGTTTAGCTTCAGTTATGATACTATTGTTAGAGTTGTATTGCCTCAGTTTGTATTAAGTTGGTTTAAGGTTATTGTACTAGATTTGGAATGTTTCTTGGTCAATAAGTTATCTCTCTTCATAGCACTAGTGTTTAATGCTTAGTTTAGCATATTAATGTTATTTCCAGCTATTTCTGACTGTACGTTCCGATATTCCGCGTCGGGGCGTGACACGTTCAGTCGGACTTTGCAGTCTTAGTGCAATCAGTTCAGTCTAACACCTCACCCTCGTGGGACTCGGCCAGGTGGTGGCGTGAGGCGATCTCCTTCATTCGTGCTCATGACCTCCCATTGAATCATGTCTATAGTGTTAAGACAGGTGCGATATATTCAGAGGGGGGGGTGAATGAATCTCCCCTTAAAAATATAGCCTAATAAAAAACTAATGCTCAGATATGCGGACTTAAAGAACAGTTGCAGATATGTTCTGAAGATACTTAGAAGGATCTCGCAAAGCAACACAAACAATCAGCACTCACTCGATCCTAAGCAAACATCTAATGTGCGAAGCAATAAGTTGAAAACATAATAAAAACAAACCACAAGGGACACCAGGATTTTTAGGTGGTTCGGTCCACAGACCTACGTCCACCCCTCACTCCAAACCAGAGTGAGGCTTCCACTAGCAACGCTAGAACAACAGACTCAGTCTGCAACAAATGCTTCCACACAGCTTGACCTGGGGAACAACCTCCCCTCTTCCTCCCAACCGGAGGGAACCACTAGTGACACCCAGTCACTAGCAAACCAGAGACCGAAGTCTCTCTTCCTCCAGACCAGGAGGGAACACCCGGACTTGCAATCCACAAGACCAGAACCGGAGACAAATCTCCCTTCCTCCAAACCAGGAGGGAACCCACAAGTGACTCCCAGTCACCTGCAAACCAGAGGTCTCGGACCTCTCTTCCTCCACAAAGGAGGGAACCACTGATGACACAAGGTCACCAGCAAACCGGAGAAACAAATCTCCCTTCTCCTGAAACCACAGGAGGAACCCGATCCCCAACAGGGTAATCGGAAGAACAAGGTAAAGGAAAACAATAAAAGATAAAAATCATAGCGACAGAAAGCTGGAGAAATGAAAAGCACAAAGTAGCTCTCGCGGGAGCAAACTGGATTGGATCTGATCCAAATTCCAGTGAAGATAATGAAGCTCTCTTCTTCTTCACGACCTCTCTATCTCTCAATCTTTTTCTTCTTCTCAACTCATGCTCTCTCTTTTTCTCTTTTTTCTTCTGCTACTTCTCTGCCCTTCCTGCTTCAGCTCTTCTTCTTTCGATCACTCTCTTTCTTCTGTCTTTCATTCACTTCGTGATCAGTCTTCTCAAGATGGAGGAGGCTTCGTATTTATAGCAGCAGTAATTAGGGCGTTGTCTTCGGATCACGTGCCAGGTGCCAACCTCGGATCACGTGCCCTTCATAGGCTTCACGAACAGTACCTGTCACACAGTCATAAGAAAAATAATCAGAAGGATGTACATACTTGCTGGGTAACTGAAGACCACCGTGTACAGACTTAGTGTGAAGGATAGAATGTATAGACTTATGAACTGATGCAGACACAGGCTGTGTATTGACTTGAAGTGTGAATGTGCATGCTAGAAGCAATGTATGGACTTGCTGAGTGCAGGGCAGACAATGTATGCACTTGAGAGCGTGCAGGACATGCAGTGTATACACTTGAAAGCTTGACAAGGATTGTACAGACTTCGTCTTGAAGAGAGATGCACAAACAGAATGAAAGTATGCACATTGAATGCATGAGATGCTCAGACAAGCTGTCAACGTATGTACAGACTTGTCTTAGTGTTTATGCATGAGTCTGTCAACGAATGTACATACTTTCTATGCTGCATGCACAAGACGCTAAGAGAGACGCTGTATAGACTTGCTGAACAATGCAACAGAATGTATAGACTTTGTTCTGAACGTAGGTAAAGATGAGGAGTGTATAGACTTTGCTTTAGTGTTTATCCATGAATGAGGTGGCGATGTATAGACTTGAACTGAATGCAAGTAGTGTATAGACTTTGTGCCCAAAGGCAATGTATAGACTTGCACAGTTCAGCTGCCAATGTGTAGACTTTGATGCCCAAAGGTAATGTATAGACTTGCAAGTGTGAGACGCTGGAAGAGACGGTGGATGTACAGACTTGGGCTGTACAGACTTGCAGTGTGCAATGCATGCGATGTATAGACTTTGCCTTAGAGACGCTGCATAAGACTATGCATTGTATAGACTTAGCGATGCAATGATCACACTCACTTAGACGCTGAGTGAGACACTGGACAATGTACAGACTTTATGTGAAAGCCCAATGTACAGACTTGGTTCGTGCAAGCTACAGTGCAATGTTTAGACTTGAGGCAATGTAGAGGCTGTATAGACTTACTCATGAACAATGCACAGTTGGATGTATATACTTGAGATGAATGCATGAACAGTCCGATATACATACTTTGAGCACAAACACAACAATGCAATGTATAGACTTCAACTAAGCAAGCAACAGTGCAATGTATGGACTTGATGAACGATGCAAAAAGCTCTGTACAGACATGATGCAATCTGGATGTGCAGACTTTGTAGCATGCAATGTATAGACTTCAACTAAGTAAGGCTTTGCTATGAATGTGCAGACTTGATGAAATGAGGCATGTACAGACTTGAACTCTTGCAATTGAAGGCTGTACAGACTTGGTCGTGTATGCGAGACAAGGCAGACGCTGTACAGACTTGGTTATGCATGGCGAGACAAGGCAGACGCTGTACAGACTTGGTCAAGACGATGCATAAGACGCTGCCAGACGCTGTACACACTTGAAGTAATGCATGCAGGAGATGATGTACAGACTTGGTCTTGTTACCAGGGGCTGTACAGACATGATGTGCAAACTATGTATGTGTGTGTAGACAAGACACTGTATGGACTTGAGAGCGACCAGAATAATGTACAGACTTTGACATGATGCATAAGAAGCATGAAATGCATTGGCTGTACAGACTTGATCGATTAATCAGCAGATGAGTGTATAGACTTCAACTATCAAGCTTCAGGCAGGCTATCTAAGGATGTATAGAATGTGCAGAGAGAGTGATACACTGGATGTGCAGACAACACCCGTTGTACAGACTTAACCTGACTGTGCAGACAACTCCGGTTGTACAGACTTGACCTGAGTAGATATGAAATGCATGAGTCTAAGTCTAGACATTCATAGAAATAAGGTAATGAAATGCAGACATTCATTGACTTATGGCAGTTATGAAATGCACCAATGCACACAGCCTGTTCGATGTAATGATACTCAAATAAGATGTTCATTGAAACATTCACATATGCAACAAATAAGATGTTCATTAAAACATTCACATATGCAACACAAACAGATTCATCTATAGACACAACAGATGATGACTTATAGTGTTTGCTATCATCAAAATCACAGGGACACAACAATCTCCCCCTTTTTGATGATGGCAACACTATGAGTCATACTGACTTGATCAAATATTTCTCCCCCTTTGACTTCAGCAAAAAGACATTAGTTAAAGAGGGAAGAATAAGACTGCATAAGATGAGTGAATTAAAAGCTCCCCCTTTGACTAAGCTCCCCCTTAATGGCAATTAGCTCCCCCTGAATAGAATAATGATCAGAAACGATTTGAACGTTGAAACCAGTTAAGATGAATGGAGAATATCAACAAAAGCACATGGACACTCAAGAATGCTCACTAGATCTCCCCCTTTATGAAAGACACTCAGCATGACAGGAAAGCTCCCCCTGATTAGATGGAGTGAAAGAGGTGATGAGCATCTATCAGAAAAACACATGGGTACTCAAGGATTACCACAATTTGTAAGCACAGTGAATAAATGAGAAAGATAGATTTTCAGTAGCACACCAAATTCATAAATCTTTGTAAACGAATTTCAGATTCTTCAATTATAATAGATTATGAATGAGTTTAAACTTACCATCATGATTGAAGAGTGATGTATTCAAAGTTTATCAAGAAAATTCAATACTCATAACTGAAACACCTTTTAATAAAGATGAACCAACAACTCATTTTATATTCATGTTTAACCTCCTTCCATCTTACTCATTTAAATTCAATGACTCCTATGGAAGTTACACAAGATAATATTGAGATTAAATATAGATAAATGTGACTGAACTTGTCTTTAGTTTTTCAGATTTTTCTATTGAACTAGCACTCATTTTACCTGAGCAAGTTTGGTTCAGTCAACACCTTTTTACGTGAAGCACAACACGTCTCAGGTGAAGTGACCCAGTTACTCAATGTGACAACCATATTGCCTCTTAAGGAGAACAGAGTTAGCAATGGAGTATCTTTTTACATGAGGAGACACCTTGTTCAGAGGCCAGAATCCCCAGTTACTCAACACAACCATGCTATTGCTCTGCCAGATTTTCAAACATTTTAAAAAGAGAGGTAACTATGGCACTTCATGACATGGGCTTACTCTATTTCTTTGATAGAGAACCCAGTTTCTCTGTGACCAAAGTCATTGCTCTTGATTTAAAAGTTTTCAGATGTTTCAAACAATGCTCAGTACACTGAAATGTTTAAGAACAATACCTTCTACATGTATCTTAACCAAAGAAAGCTATGTCTTTTAAAATTTCAGATTTCAGAAGGTTTTGCATGAGGTTCGTGAGACAATTGGTTAAGATTTATTAAGCAAATGATTCAGATACTTTCATGTCTTTTATATCAAAGCTTAATGAATACATTAGTCTTAAATCAATTTGATATATCAGACATTCTTAAGCCAGTATAATGGAAGATTCTTCTTTTCAGAGTATGTCTGATTTTTGATTAGGGTGCAGTGACTTAAATCTTTCCTCATTCAGATGAGTCAATGACATTGTCAGGAAATCAGTGGAGTCAACAAAGCATTTTTATTGAGAGAATAGCTGAGAGCAATCAGAAGCCAGCATTAAAGACTAAAATTTAGTCAGATTAGCTTGGACCAGACTTGACAAGATATGAAGAAATGTGAATGATAGGAACAAGCTAGCAATTGAATTCACAGGAGGCAGAATCAATAGCTAAGTCTGGAATACAGACAGATCAGCTATATCAGTGTAGAGATAGCAGAGAATTTAGGTGAACCACTTAAGTGTAGCAAGTAGATCAGATAGCTAGACAGTGAGAGTTCAAGAGATGAAGAGATGGAACAGGAAAGCTCCCCTAGTCTAGATGCTACATATATACAACAAAGCATGAGCAGGAGTATGGTTAATCAAGAATGATTGAGCTCCCCCTGACCAAGTGCATGATGTGCAGTGAAAGTACATCACATGATTTCAAGTGTGACATATCATACATCATGACATTTATATGCAATGCATTCAGAGATAAACTACAATCATTTCCATGAGCATTTTAGATTTTTCAATTAGATTCAGTTAGACAATGCACAAAAGAATTATCATGATATGCAGTGCATTCAGATCACACAAATTCAGAATACAGAGTTTTCATAATTTACTTGAATGGGGCTTTATCATCTTGGGTGCCTTGATTTATTTACCCCTCTTTTTATTCCTCAATCCAAGGCACACCTGCAAATTTTGATCAGTTTGATCCTGCAGGGACCCAAGCAACTTTGGGTCCTGCCTTAGCCCTGACAAGTGTTCTAACCTGTTTCTTAGCTAGATCAACACCAAATTTCATCATAAAGCAATCATCCATAAAATGTCCAAATTTTCCACAATATCTACATGTACCAACAGATTTTTTGACTTTATTATGATGCACATTAGCAAAAACATGAGGCCTATGTGCATGAGCATAAGATTGTCTGTTGCTTACATGAACATTTTATATCTTATTCTTAACCAGCCAACATTCAGAATATTTGTGACCTTGCTTCCCACAGTTATAGCATGAAAGTCATGCAAATAGTTTTGCAGGGAATTTGACTACATGGGGGTTAACAGACTTCTTCTGAACATGCCAACAGTCCTTGACTGTATGGCCATTTTTCCCACACTCGAAGCATCTGATATGCTTACTTTTAAAACCATTACCTACCCACCAACATTTAGAAGTTCGGTGGCCAGTTTTTCCACATTCAAAGCATGCAAGATTCTTTTCTTCAAAAACAGTTTTATTCCTACCAAAAATATTTTTATTTACAGGAAATTTGACAAATTCAAAATTAAGTTTATTTCCCTGTTTATGCCAACAGTGGGCTACAATGTGACCCAGCTTGCCACAACAATAACATTGAATTTTCTTTTTCTGAAAATCATGATTCTTAACATGGTCTTTCCTAGCATGAGTTTTGTCAAATTTCAGATCATCCTCCTTCATCACAAAGCACTCAGTCATCTCATGACCAAATTTCCCACAATAATAACATGACCCCTTTTTAGTATGAGTTTGTGGGAGATCATGTGACTTGTGTGCAGCAATTTTTGTAACAACAGGAGTGTCTTTGTCCTTTTTCTGTAGATTGTCATTCTTTTTCAATTTTTGAGTTTGTTCTACAGTCTTAGGACTAACAGTGGATTTTTAATTTTTCTGAGCACTGAATTTGAAGATAGGTGCACTAGATGTACTAGTTGGCTCAGAGCTGCACACAAATGAAGTGTGAAGCTTACTATCAATGCCCTTTTTATTTGCTGGGTTAAAACCCAAACCCTGACATTGGAAATTAATTTTACAACCAAGGAGCTTGTCCAAATTATCCTTTCCACTCACAAATCTTTCAAGAGATTTGTTCAAGCCAGTGATTTCAGATTCAAGTTTTGAAACCTTAAGTTCTAGGCCTACAATTTCAGTTTCATAAGAAATGACCTGATTATGCAATGCATCATTCAAATTTTTCAATGTTTCATTTTCCTATTCGAGTTTAGCAAGATTTTCAGATTGATTTTCATTAACAACACATTTTCCTTTTTCTAGAGTAAGCAGTCTCTCTGACATAGCAGTGTTTAACTGCTTCAACTCTTCATTCCCTTTTTGTATCAGTTTCAATTTTTCATTTTCAGATTTCAAATTTTTGATTTGTTCAGCAGAATTTTCGTCATTAGCAATGGAACTTAGCTGTTCTATTTGAACTTCTTCTCTCTATTCATTTTTCAAACTTTCATTGAGCAATTCATTATTTTCATTTCTTAATGAGGCAACAAGATCCTTGTACCATTCAAGATCAAATTGAAGACTCTCATTAACTTCTTTCAGACATGAGCAATCCTTGCAAACAAATTCACATGTAGTTTCAGCATTGACTTTTAAGCTCTTTTTCTTAAGACATTCATTTTCAGATTTTAAGACATTCAATTCAGCGCTAACACACTGTAAATCTTTTATGAGTTTTTCATACTGAACTACATCATTGTTATGAGCCTGATCATCATCAATCAAGCTAAGTCTTTCTTTTAGTTCAGTAATTTCACAAGCAAGCTCTTGATTTTCCTTTTCATGTAAACTAATATGTTTCATAAGCATTCTATTTTCAGATTTCAAATGATCTAGATCTGAAGTAACAGAGTCAAACTCTTTTAGTTGTCTTCTGAATATCTCATTTTCTATCTTCAGAATTACCATATCCTCACCTCCAGAATTAGCATTCACATGATCATTCAACTTCCTTTTTAAAGATTTATTTCATTTTCTCAACTTTTCGTAAGCATCAAGCAAATCATTGTATGCTACAATCCAATCATCCATATCATAATTATCGAATTCAGAAGATACCTCATCTTCATCTTTTTCTTCGTTTTCTTCTTGCTGTCCATCAACATCCACCATCATACATGTGTTGTGATTCCTGGTAAGCTTCAATTTCTCTAGAATCTCCTTGGCGGACCTGCAAGAAAAAACACATGAGATTAGAGCACTGTCAAGTGATGCTTTCATTAAGTCTAATGCTCTAGAGTTGACATAATCCTTCTGATGTGACACCACCTTGGGGTGATAGTCACACAATCAAATGACCCTTGGACCTAGCAAGCAACTAACGCGCGAACCGGTGACTTCACTCGGGCGGACTCACCCGCTAAGCGCACTCTCATGCCCGTAGGCAAACCGGTGATAGTGGTGAGGGTCCGGGACGGGCCCTAGCTGCTCCGGGGTTGGCTAGCTTTGGATTGGACCTCTCAAAGGTCTTAGGATGTCCACTCTCGTAGGCGGCCAGTACGCCGAGGGTGTGGGTGTTAATGGCTCTCTCGCAACTCACCCGCGGTAGTCACTCCATCATAAGCAAAATTCGGGTTCGGGCACTCCACTTACCATCGACGGCACTAAGATGCGATACTAATTAAACAAGGGAATTTAAGCAAAGAGGAGTGTGCAGTGGCTCACCTGATCGGTGTGAAGACACCGATCCTGGCCGGAGACGAGGGCGAGGGAGGAAGCGTGGGCTTACCTGCACGCCGCATCGGAGAAGCTTCGACCTGAAATTTTAAATGACATGCACTACACCCCATGCAAGGGGGGGGATCTTGGGGAAGGGAAACCAAAGAATACACCCAATTACTACCTCCACATAGGGAGGGGCCTTCAGCTGGCCAAGCGGGGAGGGGAGAAAGCGATGAAAACACAAGAGAAGAAGCCGATGCCGAATCTGTCCAGTTCTGTGAGTGCTGACAGAGGACTAAAGAATTGACTGCTGCAACTGCTACCGAATTTTTTTGGGGACGAAACCACCTGAAAAATGTTCATAGGAGGCCGGGAAAGTCATCCAAATTTTGTTAATTTCTTCTGTCACCGATGCTGGTCTGGGTAGAGGCCCGAACAGGGAGGCAAAGTCTCGGACTGGCAGCTCCTGGGTTCCAACAGAAGGTTGCAGAGGATTCCCCGACAGCTCCTGAACTCAGAATCAAGCACCGTCAGAGTCGTTGGAACCGTGGATGAGTCCTCTTCGCAGCAAAATAGACGGGGAAGCCAAACAATACCGGAGGAGACCAGGGGACTCTGAACAATGATGACAGGTCGGTGCAGACTGTGGATAGTAGACCCACGTAGCTGAGAGAGAAAATTGATAACTCTGGATCATGAATGCCGATCGAAGTTCCGCTTCTTGATTCTGAAAGTAGACAGAGCGAGGAAGAACGTTTCAGAAGATCTCTTGAATTGATTCTTCCAAGGTTCGTCGTGGTGAAGTTTCTACTCCGGTTCCGGTACTCAGCAGGGGCAACACTACGCAGTTGTAGGAGAACAGAGCTCCCGGGCAGCACACAACTCGGATGAAGATGAAACCACTTCCGTTGCGAAAAAGATAGGAAGATGCTTCCGTGGATAGTTCTTGGGTCTTCAAACCCACTGGGATGTAGTCGGAGACGCTGCTGCAAGTTGCTGGTCTTCTGCAGGTCTTCAACTGCGAACTAGGGCTGAGAGGTGATGGAGAGGAGCAAGGAAGAATGGTGGAGATGAGAGAGAGGGGGGGCGACCCTAACCAAAGGGGGAGGGGCTTGGGCGACCTAAGGCTATGGAGGGAAGGAGAAACTTGAATTCAAATGGCCTAGGGAGGTGGAGTGGTGCTTGGGGTAGTGGGAAGGGTGCTTGGGAAAGTGGGAGGGGTAGTTGGGGGTTGGGAGGTGAGGTGAGGATTGGTGGAGGGGGTATTGGGAAGGGGTGGGGTATTGATGAGGGTTGTGGGGAAGGGAAGAGACTTTATTGGGTTAGGTGGGGAGTGGAGGTGGTTGGGAAGGGAGGAGAGAGAGGAGGGGGGCGAATTCCCCTTGGAGGGAGAGAGAGAGAAGAGAGAGGGGGGGGGGAAAGAGAGGGCTTCTCACCCAATAATGGTTTCTCACCAAAAGGAAAATGGGGACACTAGAAAACTCAAATTTCATTGATTGATTGACTCATTGATTCATTACAAATGGGGGAAATGGGGTCCTATATATAGGCAACCCACATTTTCACAAAAGACCCTGACATTTAACACACTAACAAATAACCAAAGGAAGGGGGGGCGCCCATGGGCCTAGCCCAAAGAAATAGGCCCAATAGCAAACTCATTAGCCTAATGAGACTCAAACTTAGGGAAATGACTCATTAACCTGGGTACAAGACTCAAATAAAAAGGAAAATTACATGATTATGACTCAAAGAAAATATGAAAATTACATGACTCGACTTAGAGAAATATGACGGACACAATGGAGCTATGCTAGCAAGCAATCGAAGTGTAAAAAAATATGAAGGGCGAGAGATGCCCCCATCATACCCCCGGGGTGCGAAGAACTCGACTTCGTCGAGTATGAGTCCTGCTGGGGAAGAGGTCCTCCAACGCAACTCCGAGCAAGCTACAACCTCCAACTCAACCTCGCGTTCGCAACCAGGGGACGGCGCTTCAACTTCTCAAGGTGGCTTGGACACACCCTCTTGCCGATGATAGTACCTTGCTTGCCCAGTATTGCCTCCGTGTGTGTACGTCGGACTCTCAAGCTGTTATGTGGAAGCTCTCCGAGGGTGTCGCTCACAAAGATGGGGATAGGTTCAAGGTGCTCATTAGGATCTACCGCGGTGCCCTTAGAGGGTGCTAGATCCGTTAGGTGAAAAGTGAGGTATATCCCAAAATCCCATGTGTAAATCCAACCCGTAAGCCAGGTTGCCAAAGCCACTTGGAACATGAAAGGTTCAAGTCCTCGTGCCCTAGATTTGGAGGTGGCCCTAAGGTAGAGCCATTCCAAACCCACCATCATAAGGTTGCTTACTTGGAATTCAAAGTGGCACTTACGAGTTTTTGCCCGCTCATTATGAACCTCACCGCTCGTTGCTGAATGCTTGCTGGGATGCACATGCCATGCACTATGATGCGATGTTGGTGTGAAAAGTATGGTGTGCAAAGGTGGACCAGGACACCCATAGATGGACCTATAATGTCATGACGCCATATGGACCTTGATGGGCCTTGGTGGGCCGGGGCAACCATATGTGGCTCTATCATGCATGGACATCCTAGCAAAGGTCGGAGGGCCGGGGCATCCGTCGGTGATCTGATCATGAATGGTGGTGACAAATGTCGGGGGACCTGGACATCCTTGAATTCTCCTATCATGTCTTTGACCCATGATGAGTGAAGGTGGACCACTACATCCGAATTTGGACCACTCATGCTTTCTACTTGGCATGTGGGTGATATGAATGAATGGACCCAACATAATGTTCATGCCAATTGGTGTAGTAAGCCTAGACACATGCATGCTTTTCTCAAAGGTGACTTCCATGTGTATAGGTGTGAGACAACCCTTGAACTCCCATTGGAAAGGATCGAATGGATTTAAGAAGGTGGTCATCATGGGGTGGGGCAAAATCTTATTACCTAGGGATATGTGGCCCAAGGTCATGACTCCCAAGGTGTCACCCGGGTCTAGGATGGGGTGGATTGGGTCAAACATGGTGGGTTGGGATAGGGAAATGTGGGTGGTGAGTAGGGTGGGTGGGTCACATGGGGAACTAGACTCCCATAGGAAGGGATCAAAGGGGTCGTGGAAAGGTCTTCCTAGAGGGAGACACTCTATGTCTTCAAGGTTCCCAAATTGTGAGTCATCCTCCTCCAAGGTAATTGGGCCAAAGTTTCTAGTGGGTTGGCCGATCAAAGTATTTGGGATCTCAATGGTAGGGGAGTGGATCGAGATGGGTTCTTCTACCATAGGGAGAAGGAAAAGGAGGTCGCTAGTGTAGCAACCAATGGTAAAGACCGAGGTGATTGACCCGATGCATAGGTGTAGGAGGCCAAGGCTCCTAGTTTGTTCGGCCATAGGGGTCAACATGCTAGTGAACTCAATTTGCCATACTAAGCCTCTAAGAAAATCCTCTAAGGTCTCTACTTGATAATATGCTTGGATTGTGGTGTGATAAGAGGAGATGGGCACTATGGGATGATTTTCCTTCATGGGTGAGAAATCGTGGGCCGTGATCTCTCTTATTGGGCTCTTCTTTAGCCAACTAAGAAGGGGTTCCCCTAAGATGAGATTGACTCCAACTAGAGATGGTGATATAAGGTGAAGACTCTCGTGTGTCGTTTCTTCTTCAACTTGGACTTGGGTTTCCTCCAAGGTGGAGAGTGGGTTTGGAGTGTTCACCATTATGGGGTGGGGTATGGGTTCTTCTTCCAAGGAGGTGAGAGGGGCTTTTAAGGGTGTGGTGATGATTGGGGCATGGTGTATCCGGGGTGGTAGGTAGTGGGAAACTTGGGTTAGGATAGGTAATGGTAGTAGTGGAGGCTTCGGTGGGGGTTGTATTGGGGTAGGGAGAGGAAGATGGGTGGGTTGAAGGGGTTTGGGTTGATGGGTTTTGGGAGGGGTGTCCCTTTTTGGGGGTGATGGAGAGGTAGTGGTGGGGGTTACCATGGGCCTAGGTGGAGAGTTGGCCATGGGGCTCAATTGGGTAGGGGGACCTATGGTTGTGGTGTGGACTTGGAGGTGGGGTGTAAATGTAGTGGTTGGGGTAGGAGAGATGGGAAGTGGTGGAGAATGGGTGATTGGGGTCTTGGATTGACCGGGTGGGGATGAAGGTGTTGAAGTGCTCCTTGGGCTTTTGTGATTTGAGTAGGAGGGAGAGGGTTGGAGAGTGTAGGTTTTCCTAAGCTCGACCTTCATCTCATCCCAAGTGCTAATGGGGGCCTCCCTGCGGATCCTTCTTAAACCTTCCACAACTAACCAATGAGTTTTAGCTTGTTTGGAGAGGTGTGCCTTGGCTAGCCTCATTCTCCTTCCTTCGTTCAAGGGGCAACCTTTAAAGAATTGGTCTAGGGAAATCTCCCAATCTAGGTAAAGGCCTGGGCTATTGGATCCATCAAAGGAGGGGGTTTTGATTTTCAAGTGTTCTAAAAATATGGTTTCTAGATTTTCTCAAAGGTCATTCTCATTCACTCTTGGTGTACGGCAATTTCCTTCAAGTCGGTCGAGTCGAGACATGATATCTTCAAGCCGATTAAGGACATTAGGTAGGGCTTCTATGATAGAGGTGTTGCTACCCACTTTTTTGGTAATGGAGCTTCCATGAGGATCTGGGCTTTTTGGGAAAGTTGATGGGGATGGATATGACGGGTATGAAGTGGCCATTCTAGTGGACATGGGAGATGCAACCGAGGACTCTAAATGCATAAACATTACCTAGGACCAACTTGATAGAGATAAGTTGTGAACTTGCTCTGATACCACTCGATGTGACACCACCTTGGGATGATAGTCACACAATCAAATGACCCTTGGACCTAGCAAGCAATCAACGCGCGAACCGGTGACTTCACTCGGGCTGACTCACCCGCTAAGCGCACTCTCGTGCCCGTAGGCAAACCGGTGATAGTGGTGAGGGTCCGGGACGGGCCCTACCTGCTCCGGGGTTGGCTAGCTTTGGATTGGACCTCTCAAAGGTCTTAGGATGCCCACTCTCATAGGCAGCCAGCACGCCGAGGGCGTGGGTGTTAATGGCTCTCTCGCAACTCACCCGCGGTAGTCACTCAATCATAAGCAAAATTTGGGTTCGGGCGCTCCACTTACCACCGACGGCACTAAGATGCGATACTAATTAAGTAAGGGAATTTAAGCAAAGAGGAGTGTGCAGTGGCTCACCTGATCGATGTGAAGACACCGATCCCGGCCGGAGACGAGGGCGAGCGAGGAAGCGTGGGCTTACCCGCACGCCGCGCCGGAGAAGCTTCGACCTGAAATTTTAAATGACATGCACTACACCCCATGCAAGGGGGGGGGGATCTTGGGGAAGGAAAACCAAAGAATACACCCAATTACTACTTCCACATAGGGAGGGGCCTTCAGCTGGCCAAGCGGGGAGGGGAGAAAGTGATGAAAACACAAGAGAAGAAGCCGATGCCGAATCTGTCCAGTTCTGTGAGTGCTGACAGGGGACTGAAGAATTGACTGCTGCAACTGCTACCGAATTTTTTTGGGGACGAAACTACCTGGAAAATCTTATTAGGAGGCCTGGGAAGTCTTCCAATTTTTTTTAATTTCTTCTGTCGCAGATGCTGGTCTGGGTGGAGGCCCGAACAGGGAGGCAGAGTCTCGGACTGGCAGCTCCTGGTTTCCAACAGCAGGTTGTAGAGGATGCCCCGACAGCTCCCGAACTCAGAATCAAGCACCGTCAGAGTCGTTGGAACCTTGGATGAGTCCTCTTCGCAGAAAAACTGACGGGGAAGCCAAACAATGCCAGAGGAGACCAGGGGACTCTGAACAATGATGACATGTCGGTGCAGACTGTGGGTAGCAGACCCGCGTAGCTGAGGGAGAAAATTGATAACTCTGGATCAAGAATGCCGATCGAAGTTTTGCTTCTTGATTCTGAAAGTAGACACGGCGAGGAAGAACTTTTCAGAAGATCTCTTGAACTGATTCTTCAAAGGTTCGTTGTGGTGAAGCTTCTACTCCGGTTCTGGTACTCAGCAGGGGCAGCTCTGCGCAGTTGTGGGAGAACGGAGCTCCCGGGCAGCACACAGCTCGGATGAAGATGAAACCACTTCCGTTGCGAAGAAGACAGGAAGATGCTTCCGGGGATAGCTCTTGGGTCTTCAAAATCGCTGGGATGTGGTCGGAGTCGCTGCTGCAATTTTCTGGTCTTCTGCAGGTCTTCAACTGCGAACTAGGGCTGAGAGGTAATGGAGAGGAGCAAGGAAGAATGGTGGAGATGAGAGAGAGGGGGGGGGGCGACCCTAACCAAACGGGGAGGGGCTTGGGCGACCTAGGGCTGTGGAGGGTGTTGCATCCCTACGGTTTTGATGATGTCTCACACTATAAATCAATCTTCTATCTCTAGATTAATTCATGTTTCACCATGTAAATAAGTGCAGTTCATATGATTGTCAGATAATATGCTCTACCTGGTTCTATCTACACTCTGTCTGCAGAGTCTGAACAGTGGTGCGTCGACCCCTCCTTGCTGATGAGTCGACGCCTCAGTACATTAATCATCTTAGTCTGTCCATTCATTGGCCTGTCTATCCAAGTCCATACAACAGGACCGTAGCCTGTTCATCTGAAAGTCTATACATCCGGAAAGGGGCCATGTCTATACATTCTTCCATTGATTTCATTCAAAGTCTATACATCGGCTTGATTGAGTAAGTTTGTATAGCATGCCTTGTTGTTCATAGCCTTCAATGTCTGTACATTGGCTTCGCATCAGCATGTCTGTACATCGGCTTCAACTCTCCAAGTCTGTACATCACCTTCAGACCTTCAAGTCTATACACTCCATGCTCATTCAAGTCTATACATCAACAATGTAACTTCCAAGTCTGTACAGCCATTCTCTTATCAAAGTCCATACATCCTTCTGTTGGATTTCCAAGTCCATACAACGGACTGTTTGAGCAAAGTCTGTACAGCGTGTCACTCACGTCTGAAGTCCATACATTGGTCTTCAGTTCAAGTCTGTACAAATGGACTTATAGTTAAAGTCTATACATTCTCAGCTGAACCCCATGTCTACACAGTGGCCTCGAGCGTCTCAAGTCTACACACTATCTTCGACCTCAAAGTCTGCACAGTCGCTGCACTGTACAAGTCCATACACTGGCAGCCCTGCAGAAGTCTATACATTGGCTCAAACATTCCAACTCTGTACATTGGTCCTTCGAACACTCCAAGTCTATACAGTTTGCTTTCACGATTCAGAGTCTATACATCGCTGTTGGGCATCAAAGTTTGTACACTGCTCATGGTCTCAACTTGCGTCTCACTGAGCATCCATTCACTGTAAAGTCTGTACAGACTTCATCGTCTTGAGAACATCTCATGCCTTTACCAAAGTTTGTACATTGGCAGCCTTTTACCTACGCTGCACCTTGAAGTCTGTACATCGAGTGAAGTTTGTTTAAGTCTTTACATCGCATAGCTCTTCATATAGGAAGTCTATACACTGCTTGCAAGTGTTCAAGCCTATACAGCCTGCATGCTTCAAAAAGCCAAGTCCATACATTGGCTTTTGGCTGAAGTCTATACATTGCTTTAAGCAGATCAAGTCTGTACATCGCACAACTTTCATACTTTCATTCTATTGTGCATTCTCTTCAAAACGAAGTGTGTACACTCGTTGGCTAACTGTTGAAGTCTGTACACTCAGTTAACCTACAAGTCTATACACTCTCTCATTTGAAACACTTGCTTAACTGCTGTTTCAATGTCTACACATTCGATGCCTTCAAGCATCGTTCTCTTCGAAGTCTAGACATCATCGTCTATTCATTGAAGTCCTTACAGTGCATACTGTTGTGCTTCAAGTCTACACATTGAGATCGCATGAACACTACAAGTCCATACACTGAGCTCGCTGAAGAACCTCAACTCTATACACTCCCACACTGTGACACACTTGCCTATTTGGCATCCCTGAGTCTATACACTCGAGGGCCTCATACACTTCACTGAAGTCTACACATTTCATCCTTTGTGCTAATGCATTCTTCAGCTTGTCTATACACTGAGTTTGCTTGAAGTCTCACAAGTCTATACACTCCCTCAGTGTACACACTTACTTAATCTGATATCCTAATGTCTATACATTCGTATCTAACTAAACTAACTAATCATAGTTCTTTGTCTCTGCCTGCAGGTGATACAGGTCAATGATTGGGCACGTGAACCAAGGATGATACCTGGCACGTGATCTGAGAAGGCTCTGGAAAGGGAGGGAACGAGACTCCTCGTGTGAAGGCCTGAAACTCAGGTCGAAAGCCATATAAAAGGTGCCCTTTGCGAAGAGATGCAGTGAACTGGAGAAAAAGCCTAAGAGTAGAATTCCTGAGCAGAAGAAGAAAAGAGAGAGAGCCTCCACGTTCCAGAAAGAAGATAGAGAGAAAAGATTAGAGAGCAGTCCTGTGAGAGAAAAGTTTGAGTGAGAGAGAAGAGTCTATTTGCTTCTTCGGAAGCTACCTTTGTATTTGATTTTTCTGAAACGATTTGTGTTCATCGTTGGTCTTGTTTGCATTTCTATTTTTCCTTTTATTTCTTCATATATCTGATCTCGAGTTGTTACCCTCCGGTGTTTGGAGGAAGGGAGTGTTACTCCGGTTTCCCTCTGGACTGAAGAGGAAGAGAGATCGTAGATCTCTAGTTTTGCTGGTGATGATTTGTCATTAGCAGGTTACCTCCGGGTTGGAGGAAGGGAGAGCTATCTCCGGTGCTGTTCTAGCTGGTAGCTGGAACAGGTCTCAAGCTCTGTGGGTAGCAGAGTTTGGTTGAGGGATTTGATCCCTTTGGTTATTCAAGCTGTGTGGCAGCACATTGTTCGCAGACTGAGTCTGCAGGTTTCTAGCATTGGCTAGTGGAATCCTTACTCTAGTTGGAGTGAGGGGTGGATGTAGATTGTGGATTACAATCGAACCACCTTAAAATCTCTTGTCTCCTTTGTGGTTTGCTGCAATCGTTGATGCTCTCTATCTGCTTGGCAATGTGCTTGTGTGTGGACGGTCTCTTTCAATCGCATCTTATTACTCTGCCTTAGTTTCTCACTGCATTAGCTATTTTGTTTAGCTATATTCGGTAGGGTGATTTTCGAAGAAGTGATTTTCATCTGAAGTTGTTCAAATCGGGAGTGATCTATTCATCCCCCCCTTCTATATCACTCTTGCTGCGTTAAAATTTGGTATCAGAGCAGGTTCGCATCATGTGGGCGAACGGTCAGGGAAATGCTAATGGTCCTAGAAGCTTCATGGCTGAAGGTCAATCCATTAGTCGCCCTCCATTTTTTGATGGTAATAATTATCTGTTTTGGAAGAATAAGATGGAAGTGTTTATCATAGCACAGAGCCACAAGCTGTGGAGGGTAATCACGGTTGGCCCATATGATCTGCCACCGAACGAGGATGCGTGGACAGATGACCATGTCAAGCTATCTTCACTCAACTGGACGGCGCTGAACATCATCCAGTGTGCTGTTCACCCAGAGGAATATGCCCGTATATCTGCCTACAGGACTGCCAAGCGAATGTGGGATGAGCTGCAATTAATCTACGAAGGTACAGCTCAAGTGAAAGCCTCGAAGGTAAACCTCTACACCTCTAAGTATGAACTGTTTAGGATGAATGCAGAGGAGAATATTACTGAAATGTATGCCAGGTTGTCCCTCATCACGAACACACTTAAGGGGCTAGGGAAGGATCTAGCTGAGGCAGACATAGTCAGGAAAATTCTTAGATCTTTATCCCCAGCATGGCACACTAAGGCCATCGTGATTGAAGAGTCAAAAGATCTGACGACCTTGACAGTGAATGAACTCATAGGATCCCTCATGACCTATGAGATGAATTTCAAAGGAGGTGGTGAAGGAAGTGATAGGAAGGCTAAGAATGTAGCACTCAAGGCATCTCGCAACAAGAGTAGCAGTAGCAGTAGCAGCTGCAGCAACAGCAGAAGTAGCGGTGAGTCTGATGGCTTCTCAGATCTCGACCAGAAGGAGCAGGCAATGCTCACACGTCAGTTCAGTAAATTTTTTAGGAGAAAGGGGAAGACCTTTAGGAGAAAAAAGCCATACTCCTTTAACAAGAATGTTGAATCTACCAATTATAGGGATAGAAATCCTAAGAGACTGACCTGTTATCATTGTAACAAACAGGGACACATGAAGGGCGAATGGCCAGATCTTCAGAAGAAGGGTCCCTACTTCCAGAAGAAGAACACAAAAGTGCAGAAGAAGAAGAAGCCGCAGGCGATGGTATGCACATGGAGCGAGGAGGAAGAAGATCCTGAAGATACTTCCTCAGAGGAGCATGAAGAAGGAATTTGCCTTATGGCAAACAGTGAAGAGGAGGTAACCAATGTTTTTGAAAATTTTACGATTGATGACTGGGAAGTTGCTTATGCTGAGTTATTAGATAAGTTCAATTCTCTTAGCAAAGAGCATAGGGTTCTGAAAAGAAAATTTAATACTAATGTTGAAGAACAAACCCAGGTCCGTGAGGAAAATCAGAAACTAAAAGAGCAACTAGAAGAAATGACCTCACTAAGAAAAGAAAATGATAAGCTCAAGGGAGAAAACCAAGAAAGTCAAAATCAGCTCAATGAACTCAAAATAAGAATCGAAGAAAGCTTGAATGAAAGTAGAGTGAACTCAGAAAAATATGAAGCTGTTAAGGAAGTCAATGGTGAACTTCTAAAAAATTCCGAGTCCCTTCAAAAGGAGCTGGAAGACAAACAGAAAGTTTTGGAAAACTTTGTCCAAGGAAAATCTAGTCTGGATGCAATACTGGGGGCTAGGGTTAACTTCAATACGGAATGTCTAGGCTACGACCCAACTAACAAAAGACCCCTACAATTCAAAACCATTACCTTCTACCCAGAGAAGGGAAATGAAAAGCTGGACACACCATCCAGCTCAAACAGCAGTAAGGGAACTCAAGGTCAGAAGGAAAATTCTAAAAACAATGCTGATCAACATTTTAAAATGGGAATGAATTTTATGAAAAATTTCACTAAGCCCAGAAATCAGAACATAAATGATAAATGGATCAAGCAAGGGGATCAGAAAAAAAGATGGAAGTACTACAATCAAATGGGTCCAAAGAGGACCTACTAGAGAAATGATCATCATCCTCAAAAATCTGCTGATCAAGAAACTTACCGGAGATATTCTAGAAATGGCAAGCCTAATGAATGGAATAAAACTTACTTTTCCAGACCAGCCAGCTATAATTTCAATAAAACAGAAGTAAAGGTGCCAGAGAAAACAATGATGAAGCAAATATGGATTCCTAAACATTTGATCAGTGAATTGAACAATGTCTTTGGACCCAATTCATCTTGGGTTCCAAATCACTTTGCTTGACTTTGTTGTGTAGGTCGGCCTGGCAGCTGAAGACAACAAGTGGTACCTTGACAGTAGCAGCTCCAGGCACATGACAGGTGACCGATCCAAGTTCAGCAAGATAGAGATGAAGGTAGGGGGTCTGGTCAAGTTTGGAGGAAAGAATAAAGGTAAGATTATTGGAGTTGGTACAGTGGGTAAGTCTTCCACAAACTCCATTGAAAAAGTTCTACTTGTGGAAGGTCTTCAACACAACCTGATTAGCATTAGTCAGTTATGTGACAAGGGTCACAGGGTTGTATTTGATGATAATTCATGCAAAATCTTTGAAATAAATTCTGATGTGGTTAAATTTGTAGCCAACGGGATTAACAATGTCTACATAGTAGACTTAGATGAGGAATCTGAATCTAATATTTGTTTCTCTGCCAATTCTGAAAATGATGCTTTTGAATGGCATAGACATCTAGGTCATGCTAGCTCTACTACTTTAAATAAATTGGTCAAGCATGATTTAGTTAGAGGCGTGCCTAGAATTAAATTCAATTCTATATCAAAATCATGTGATGCCTGTGCTCTAGACAAACAGACCAGAAACTCTTTTAAATTAAGATCTGAGCCATTGTCCTCTAGACCAATGGAACTTCTCCATATGGACCTTTTCGGTCCAACTAGAACTCAGAGTCTTAATGGAAATAGGTTTGGCTATGTCATCATAGATGACTTCTCTAGATATTCATGGTTATTCTTCTTAGCAAATAAAAGTGATGCATTTCAAAAGTTTAATCTGTTTTTCAATAAGGTCAAACAAGAAGGAAAACACAAGATCTGTACTATTCAATCTGATCATGGAGGTGAGTTTGAAAACTCCATGTTTTCTGATCTTTGTGAAAGAGAGGGACTAACTCACAGGTTTTCTTCTCCCAGGACACCTGAACAAAATGGGATTATGGAGAGAAGAAATAAAACTATGGTGGAGATGGCCCGAACCATGCTGATTGAAAGTAAGTTACCTAGAAGGTTTTGGGTAGAAGCGGCCAATACAACAACTTACATAATCAACAGGGCCATGGTAAGACCCATTCACATGAAAACACCCTATGAGCTTCTAAAAGGTAAGAAACCAAACTTGTTTCATTTCAGAATTTTTGGAGCAAAATGTTTTATTCACAATAATGACAAGAAAGATTTAGACAAGTTTGAAGCTAAAAGCTCCCCTGGAATATTTTTGGGATATTCAGAAGTGTCTAGGGCATATAGAGTCTTCAACATAATAGACAAAAAGGTTGAAGAGTCCCCACATATTATTTTCAGTGAAAAGAAAGGTGTGTCTAACATTGAAAATTTTGACAGGGACTCCAATCATGATGGGGAATTCCTAGAAGACCAAGAAGAAGAGAAGACTCAGCCGAGTGGAACAACAAATCCCCTCAATCAGGAAGGGCCAAGAGAAACAGGTGAGTCTTCAACCAATGTTAGATTTCTTAAAGACCATCCGATAGATAATGTCATAGGCAATCCAGAAGATCCTCTTCGGACTAGGTCTCATTTTAGGAATGTGAATAATGAAGACTTAATTGCTTTAGTCTCACAAATTGAACCCAAATCAATAGAAGAGGCCTTGGCTGATCATGCTTGGGTCAATGCCATGAGTGAGGAATTAGGCCAGTTCGAAAGAAATAATGTTTGGGAACTTGTTCCAAGACCAGATAATGTTAACATCATAGGAACTAAGTGGGTGTTCAAAAATAAAATGAATGAAGATGGAGTCATCTCAAGGAATAAGGCCAGATTAGTGGCCAAGGGCTACTGTCAGGAATTTGGTGTAGATTTCGATGAATCCTATGCACCTGTTGCTAGGATGGAGGCCATAAGAATGTTGCTTGCCTTTGCATGTTCAAAGAATATAAAACTCCAACAAATGGATGTGAAAAGTGCTTTTTTAAATGGAGTCATTAAAGAAGAGGTTTTTGTTGAACAACCCCCCGGATTTCAATTCTCTCCTCAACCTAACCAAGTTTTCAGGTTAAACAAATCCTTGTATGGTCTAAAGCAGGCTCCAAGAGCGTGGTATGAAAGATTGACTGAATTTCTGATCAGCAAGGGCTACAAAAGAGGTAAGGTTGATCAAACTCTATTTACCAAGGGTACAAATAGAGATCTCATCATAGTTCAGGTATATGTAGATGACATAATATTTGGATAGACTAAGCATGAACTATGTGATGAATTTTCTAAAATGATGTCTGCTGAATTTGAAATGAGTTTGGTTGGTGACCTAAAATACTTTCTTGGCATGCAGGTACAGCAGCTAGAGGATGGGTGCTTCATCAACCAGACCAAATACACATTGGAACTGTTCAAGAGGTTTGGTATGGAAAACCTAAAGCACATTACAACACCTATGGGTACCAATACCTCACTGGATGCAGATGAGACAGGTAAAGAAGTAAATGCCAAACTTTATCGAGGTATGATTGGATCTCTTCTTTACTTGACAGCTTCTAGACCTGATATACAATTCAGTGTAGGAATGTGTGCAAGGTATCAGTCTAGACCTACTGAATCACATTTAGCTGCAGTGAAAAGAATTTTCAGATATTTGTCAGCTACTCATTCTCTTGGATTATGGTTTCCTGCATCACACACATTTAACTTAGTTGCATACACAGATGCTGATTATGCAGGCTGTAAACTAGACAGGAAAAGCACTAGTGGTCACTGTGAATTTTTTGGTGGGTGTTTAGTGTCTTGGGGCTCCAAGAAACAACATTCTGTGGCCCTCTCCACTGCAGAAGCTGAATATGTAGCTGCAGGGAGTTGTGGAACACAAGTCATATGGATTAAACACCAGCTTCAGGACTACCAAGTAGACCTGGGGTGCACACCTATCTATTGTGATAACACAAGTGCCATTAATCTTGCCAAAAATCCTATTTTGCATTCATGCACCAAACACATAGAGATAAGGCATCATTTCATAAGAGATGAGGTTTCTAAAAGTAATTTTGAACTGATTCATGTAGGCACAGATAATCAGATTGCTGACATCTTCACTAAACCTTTGGATAATGAAAAATTCACAACACTAAGGAGAGAATTAGGCTTATACAAATTGTCTTAAATGTGAAGTCTGTTCTTTTTGTGAGGGGGAGTTCTGTCTATCTGTTGGTTAGCTTTCAGGACTGCTTTGAGTAAGGGGGAGCTGATTGAGCTGTAAGAGGAAGAGTTCTTTTACAGATTCAAAAAGTTTGACCAGATATGTGTCTTTGCTGGCTTTCATGACAGATCTAGTGTGGTTCTCTCAGACAGTAGAATGTCACTTAATTCTTAAGTCTATAAGTCAGTGATTCTAAAATCCAGTCAGAATCTTTCCTTTAGTATTCTTTCAGAGATCTGGATTAATTGTAAAAGGTATATCTTCCTACATTGTAAATAATTCTGGTTCAGGCCAAAACTTGTATGTCTTGATATCTGACCTAATCAGCTTGAAATCTAGACTTCAAGACTGACTTCAAGAAATAGTCCTTCTGGTATTGTTTTCAATCATTCTATCTCTTTAACACAAGGGCTTAACAGAACAAACATGTCTTATTTTGGGCACTGAGAAACTGGGAGTTTCATCAATGAAATGAATATTTCTCCTATGTCATGAGGTGTCAAATGCTTAAAAATGAATGAAAAGACATGACAGAGCAATGGTGGCTTGCTGGTGAGTAACTGGGGACTCTGGCCTCTAATCAACGGGTCTTCTCATGTCAAAAGCCACAGTTACTAACTCTGTTCCTTAACAAAAAAAGGGAAGTAATGAGGTACTCACTCTTAGTAACTGGGGATTCAGGCCTCTAATCAAGGTGTCTCTTTAATGTCAAAAGAGTGAATCACCAACTTACTCATTGATCTTATTGAAAATCTTCTCAAAAATTCCTTGTTGTTATGCAACTAATGGATTGCTTGTCCTCAATACCTTGAGAACACCTCTCTGAATTTGTCTCTTGCTGTCTTGTAGGATAGTTGAATGCTCAGCTATATCAGGCCATACTTGTTAACTCCTGCTCTAAATCATACACTTTGTATGCTGATAAACCTTTCTATCATTCTATGTCTCAATTGTGTACTGGAGTTTATAGAATCTTTACTTGAGTTTAGAACCTCACTTATTCTCTTAAGACCTACTCATGACTTTCTGCACTAAGCAGTTACTGCACTTCGTCCTCTTGTCTCCAGCACTTTCATATATTCTGCATTTCCTTTTGCTGATGTCAAAGGGGGAGAGAAGTTCAGCAATATTAGTAGATCAGATCATGAGTCTTGGGGGAGATATGTTCTTGAGACAAGGAAATAACTTGTCTTGTGAGGAAAAGAGCTGAGAGTGAGCTGTGGGGGAGTGGTTTTTGAGAAAGAAGTGCTTCTACAGTAGTATTTAATTTGTCTGTGCTTGCACTTGCCTTGAATTTGCTTTGTCTGTTAAAGCTGCAGTTAATTGCTAGATATGCCATGATATTGCTTGATTCATAGTGTTGCCATCATCAAAAAGGGGGAGATTGTTGCATCCCTACGGTTTTGATAATGTCTCACACTATAAATCAATCTTCTATCTCTAGATTAATTCATGTTTCACCATGTAAATGAGTGCAGTTCATATGATTGTCAGATAATATGTTGTACCTGGTTCTATCTACACTCTGTCTGCAGAGTCTGAACAGTGGTGCGTCGACCCCTCCTTGCTGATGAGTCGACGCCTCAGTACATTAATCATTTTAGTCTGTCCATTCATTGGCCTGTCTATCCTTGTCCATACAACAGGACCGTAGCCTGTTCATCTGAAAGTCTATACATCCGGAAAGGGGCCATGTCTATACATTCTTCCGTTGATTTCATTCAAAGTCTATACATCGGTTTGATTGAGTAAGTCTGTACAACATGCCTTGTTGTTCATAGCCTTCAATGTCTGTACATTAGCTTCGCATCAGCAAGTCTGTACATCGGCTTCAACTCTCCAAGTCTGTACATCACCTTCAGACCTTCAAGTCTATACACTCCATGCTCATTCAAGTCTATACATCAACAGTGTAACTTCCAAGTCTGTACAGCCATTCTCTTATCAAAGTCCATACATCCTTCTGTTGGATTTCCAAGTCCATACAACGGACTGTTTGAGCAAAGTCTGTACAGCGTGTCACTCACGTCTGAAGTCCATACATTGGTCTTCAGTTCAAGTCTGTACAAATGGACTTATAGTTAAAGTCAATACATTCTCAGCTGAACCCCATGTCTACACAGTGGCCTCGAGCGTCTCAAGTCTGCACACTATCTTCGGCCTCAAAGTCTGCATAGTCGCTGCACTGTACAAGTCCATACACTGGCAGCCCTGCAGAAGTCTATACATTGGCTCAAACATTCCAACTCTGTACATTGGTCCTTCGAACACTCAAAGTCTATACAGTTTTCTTTCACGATTCAGAGTCTATACATCGCTGTTGGGCATCAAAGTTTGTACACTGCTCATCGTCTCAACTTGCGTCTCACTAAGCATCCATTCACTATAAAGTCTGTACAAACTTCATCGTCTTGAGAACATCTCATGCCTTTACCAAAGTCTGTACATTGGCAGCCTTTTACCTACGTTGCACCTTGAAGTTTGTACATCGAGTGAAGTTTGTTTAAGTCTTTACATCGCATAGCTCTTCATATAGGAAGTCTATACACTGCTTGCAAGTGTTCAAGCCTATACAGCCTGCATGCTTCAAAACGCCAAGTCCATACATTGACTTTTGGCTGAAGTCTATACATTGCTTTAAGCAGAGCAAGTCTGTACATCGCACAACTTTCATACTTTCATTCTATTGTGCATTCTCTTCAAAACGAAGTGTGTACACTCGTTGGCTAACTGTTGAAGTCTGTACACTCAGTTAACCTACAAGTCTATACACTCTCTCATTTGAAACACTTGCTTAACTACTGTTTCAATGTTTACACATTCGATGCCTTCAAGCATCGTTCTCTTCGAAGTCTAGACATCATCGTCTATTCATTGAAGTCCATACAGTGCATACTGTTGTGCTTCAAGTCTACACATTGAGATCGCATGAACACTACAAGTCCATACACTGAGCTCGTTGAAGAACCTCAACTCTATACACTCCCACACTGTGACACACTTGCCTATTTGGCATCCCTGAGTCTATACACTCGAGGGCCTCATACACTTCACTGAAGTCTACACATTTCATCCTTTGTGCTAATGCATTCTTCAGCTAGTCTATACACTGAGTTTGCTTGAAGTCTCACAAGTCTATACACTCCCTCAGTGTACACACTTACTTAATCTGATATCCTAATGTCTATACATTCGTATCTGACTAAACTAACTAATCACAGTTCTTTGTCTCTTCCTGCAGGTGATACAGGTCAATGATTGGGCACGTGAACCAAGGATGATACCTGGCACATGATCTAAGAAGGCTCTAGAAAGGGAGGGAACGAGACTCCCTCGTGTGAAGGCCTGAAACTCAGGTCGAAAGCCATATAAAAGGTGCCCTCTGCGAAGAGATGCAGTGAACTGGAGAAAAAGCCTAAGAGCAGAATTCCTGAGCAGAAGAAGAAAAGAGAGAGAGCCTCCACGTTCCAGAAAGATTAGAGAGCAGTCTTGTGAGAGAAAAGTCTGAGTGAGAGAGAAGAGTCTATTTGCTTCTTCGGAAGCTACATTTGCATTTGATTTTTCTGAAACAATTTGTGTTCATCGTTGGTCTTGTTTGCATTTCTATTTTTCCTTTTATTTCTTCATATATCTGATCTCGAGTTGTTACCCTCCGGTGTTTGGAGGAAGGGAGTGTTACTCCGGTTTCGCTCTGGACTGCAGAGGAAGAGAGATCGTAGATCTCTAGTTTTGCTGGTGATGATTTGTCATTAGCAGGTTCCCTCCGGGTTGGAGGAAGGGAGAGCTATCTCCGGTGCTGTTCTAGCTGGTAGCTGGAACAGGTCTCAAGCTTTGTGGGTAGCAGAGTTTGGTTGAGGGATTTGATCCCTTTGGTTATTCAAGCTGTGTGGCAGCACATTGTTCACATACTGAGTCTGCAGGTTTCTAGCATTGACTAGTGGAATCCTTACTCTAGTTGGAGTGAGGGGTGGATGTAGATTGTGGACTACAATCGAACCACCTTAAAATATCTTGTCTCCTTTGTGGTTTGCTGCAATCGTTGATGCTCTCTATCTGCTTGGCAATGTGCTTGTATGTGGACGGTCTCTTTCAATCGCATCTTATTACTCTGCCTTAGTTTCTCACTGCATTAGCTATTTTGTTTAGCTATATTCGGTAGGGTGATTTTCGAAGAAGTGATTTTCATCTGAAGTTGTTCAAATCGGGAGTGATCTATTCATCCCCCCCCTTCTATATCACTCTTGCTACGCTAACAGAGGGAAGGAGAAACTTGAATTCAAATCACCTAGGGAGGTGGAGTGGTGCTTAGGGTAGTGGGAAGGGTGCTTGGGAAAGTGGGAGGGGTAGTTGGGGGTTGGGAGGTGAGGTGAGGATTGGTAGAGGGGGTATTGGGAAGGGGTGGGGTATTGATGAGGGTTGTGGGGAAGGGAAGAGACTTTATTGGGTTAGGTGTGGAGTGGAGGTGGTTGGGAAGGGAGGAGAGAGAGGAGGGGAGCGAATTCCCCTTGGAGGGAGAGAGAGAGAAGAGAGGGGGGGGGAAGAGAGGGCTTCTCACCCAATAATGGTTTCTCACCAAAAGGAAAATAGGGACACTAGAAAACTCAAATTTCATTGATTGATTGACTCATTGATTCATTACAAATGGGGGAAATGGGGTCCTATATATAGGCAACCCACATTTCCACAAAAGACCCTGACATTTAACACACTAACAAATAACCAAAGGAAGGGGGGGCGCCAATGGGCCTAGCCCAAAGAAATAGGCCCAATAGCAAACTCATTAGCCTAATGAGACTCAAACTTAGGGAAATGACTCATTAATCTAGGTACAAGACTCAAATAAAAAGGAAAATTACATGATTATGACTCAAAGAAATTATGAAAATTACATGACTCGACTTAGAGAAATATGACGGACACAATGGAGCTATGCTAGCAAGCAATCGAAGTGTAAAAAAATATGAAGGGCGAGAGATGCCCCCATCACCTTCAATCTATCCCTATCAGTCCATTTAGATATATCCCTTGATAATTTATGAGGACCGTGGACAATGACTTTCCAAAGTTCAGGATCAGTCGATCTAACATACTGTTGTAAGTTCTTCAGCCATAGATCAAGATCATTACCTTTGAAGATTGGCGGATGAGCCATTACAACAGATAGAAAGCAACGGCACACAAGACAAACGAGAAGAATGCACAGCAAACAGATGAGCAAAGTTAGGCACTAAGACAGTGAAGCAAAACACCAAGCACCAGAAACCCACTCTAAAATGCACCACAGAAGATACATGATCTGCTGCGGATTGTTAGATCCTATGCACAACAACCTGCTCTGATACCAATTGTTGAGACAAGTGTGATAGATTTAGAGGGGGGGGTGAGTGAATCTCCCCTTAAAAATATAGCCTAATAAAAAACTAATGCTCAGATATGCGGACTTAAAGAACAGTTGCAGATATGTTCTGAAGATACTTAGAAGGATCTCGCAAAGCAACACAAAGAATAAGCTCTCACTCGATCCTAAGCAAACATCTAATGTGCGAAGCAATAAGATGAACACATAAGAAAAACAAACCACAAGGGACACCAGGATTTTTAGGTGGTTCGGTCCACAGACCTACGTCCACCCCTCACTCCAAACCGGAGTGAGGCTTCCACTAGCAACGCTAGAACAGCAGACTCAGTCTGCAACAAATGCTGCCACACAGCTTGACCTGGGGAACAACCTCCCCTCTTCCTCCCAACCGGAGGGAACCACTAGTGACACCCAGTCACTAGTAAACCAGAGACCGAAGTCTCTCTTCCTCCAGACCAGGAGGGAACACCTGGACTTGCAATCCACAAGACCAGAACTGGAGATAAATCTCCCTTCCTCCAAACCAAGAGGGAACCCACAAGTGACTCCCAGTCACCTACAAACCAGAGGTCTCGGACCTCTCTTCCTCCACAAAGGAGAGAACCACTGATGACACAAGGTCACCAGCAAACCAGAGAAACAAATCTCCCTTCTCTTGAAACCACAGGAGGAACCCGATCCCCAACAGGGCAATCGAAAGAACAAGGTAAAGGAAAACAATAAAAGATAAAAATCACAGCGACAGAAAGCTGGAGAAATGAATGAAAAGCACAAAGTAGCTCTCGCAGGAGCAAACTGGATTGAATCTGATCCAAATTCCAGTTAAGACAATGAAGCTCTCTTATTCTTTACGACCTCTCTATCTCTCAATCTTTTTCTTCTTCTCAACTCATGCTCTCTCTTTTTCTCTTTTTTCTTCTGCTACTTCTTTGCCCTTTCTGCTTCAGCTCTTCTTCTTTCGATCACTCTCTTTCTTCTATCTTTCATTCACTTCATGATCAGTTTTCTCAAGATGGAGGAGGCTTCGTATTTATAGCAGTAGCAATTAGGGCGTTGTCCTCGGATCACGTGCCAGGTGCAAACCTCGGATCACGTACCCTTCATAGGCTTCACGAACAGTACCTATCACACAGTCATAAGAAAAATAATCAGAATGATGTACAGACTTGCTGGGTAACTGAAGACCACCGTGTACAGACTTAGTGTGAAGGATAGAATGTATAGACTTATGAACTGATGCAGGCACAGGTTGTGTATTGACTTGAAGTGTGAATGTGCATGCTAGAAGCAATGTATGGACTTGCTGAGTGCAGGGCAGACAATGTATGGACTTGCAGAGCGTGCGGGACATGCAGTGTATAGACTTGAAAGCTTCAAAAGGATTCTACAGACTTCATCTTGAAGAGAGATGCACAAACAAAATGAAAGTATACACATTGAATGCATGAGATGCTCAGACAAGCTATCAACGTATGTACAGACATGTCTTAGTGTTTATGCATGAGTCTGTCAACGAATGTACAGACTTTCTATGCTGCATGCACAAGACGCTAAGAGAGACGCTGTATAGACTTGCTGAACAATGCAACAGAATGTATAGACTTTGTTCTGAACGTAGGTAAAGATGAGGAGTGTATAGACTTTGCTTTAGTGTTTATGCATGAATGAGGTGGCGATGTATAGACTTGAACTGAATGCAAGCAGTGTATAGACTTTGTGCCCAAAGGCAATGTATAGACTTGCACACTTCAGCTGCCAATGTATAGACTTTGATGCCCAAAGGCAATGTATAGACTTGCAAGTGTGAGACGCTGGAAGAGACGATGGATGTACAGACTTGGGCTGTACAAACTTGCAGTGTGCAATGTATGCGATGTATAGACTTTACCTTAGAGACGCTGCATAAGACGATGCATTGTATAGACTTAGCGATGCAATGATCACACTCACTTAGACGCTGAGTGAGACATTGGACAATGTACATACTTTATGTGAAAGCCCAATGTACAGACTTGGTTCGTGCAAGCTACAGTGCAATGTTTAGACTTGATGCAATACAGAGGCTGTATAGACTTACTGATGAACAATGCACAATCGGATGTATATACTTGAGATGAATGCATGAACAGTCCGATATACATACTTTGAGCACAAACACAACAATGCAATGTATAGACTTCAACTAAGCAAGCAACAGTGCAATGTATGGACTTGATGAACGATGCAAAAAGCTCTGTACAGACATGATGCAAACTGGATGTGCAGACTTTGTAGCATGCAATGTATAGACTTCAACTAAGCAAGGCTTTGCTATGAATGTGCAGACTTGATGAAACGCGGCATGTACAGACTTGAACTCTTGCAATTGAAGGCTGTACAGACTTGGTCGTGTATGCGAGACAAGGAGACGATGTATAGACTTGGTTATGCATGGCGAGACAAGGTAGACGTTGTACAGACTTGGTCGAGACGATGCATAAGACACTGCCAGATGCTGTACACACTTGAAGTAATGCATGCAGGAGACGATGTACATACTTGGTCTTGCGACCAGGGGCTGTACAGACATGATGTGCAGACTATGTATGTGTGTGTAGATAAGACACTGTATGGACTTGAGAGCAACCAGAACAATGTACAGACTTTGACATGATGCATAAGAAGCATGAAATGCATTGGCTGTACAGACTTGATCGATTAATCAACAGATGAGTGTATAGACTTCAGCTATCAAGCTTCAGGCAGTCTGTCTAAGGATGTATAGACTGTGTAGAGAAAGTGATACACTGGCTGTGCAGACAACACCCGTTGTACAGACTTAACCTGACTGTGCAGACAACACCCGTTGTACAGACTTGACCTTAGTAGATATGAAATGCATGAGTCTATGTCTAGACATTCATAGAAACAAGGTAATGAAATGCAGACATTCATTGACTTATGGCAGTTATGAAATGCACCAATGCACACAGCCTGTTCGATGTAATGGTACTCAAATAAGATGTTTATAGAAACATTCACATATGCAACAAATAAGATGTTCATTGAAACATTCACATATGCAACACAAACAGATTCATCTGCAGACACAACAGATGATGACTTATAGTGTTTGCTATCATCAAAATCACAGGGACACAACATATAGAGAGGCCAACCGCATCGCGGATTGTCTAGCTTCCCATGCCTGTCTTACTTCGTGTAGCTCTATCTTCTCTTCTCTTGTTGAGCTTCCCACGGCTTGCCGGGGACATGCCAGGCTTGATCAGGATAGATTCCCTAGTATCAGGATGGTTTATCCATCCTCCTAATATCCATGTAGGGCTATGCCCATATGACGCTTGTACGATTTCATTATATATGGATGATACTTCGGTGACTCTTTGAGGCGTTGGGGGAGTGGTTTTCTCCCCTCCACTGGAGGGGGGTGCACTCGACCAGTTGCTCTCTCAGTTCCTTGTTTATATAAAAAAAAGTCATAGCCCAAGGAGCACTACTACTCCTCCACTTCCACCCAGCCCGCATAAGGCCACCCGAATGGCCCAAACCCCACCGCTTCCTACCGATTCTACCTCGGCCACCTCCCCCACACCCCACCACCTAACCCTCAACACTCAAGCCCAAATGGTCTCACCCTCCGCTCTTCCATCTCCCCCCATAAAGGACACACCTCCCAAGACCAACCAAACCAAGCCTCCTCACCCAACCCATCTCTCACTCCCGACCCCAACTCTACCATGTCCTAGGCCTCCACTACTTCCCCTCCCTATCCTAACCCAAGTCTCCCTTTACCCACCACCCCGGGTGCACCATGCACCAACCATCATCACCCCATCTCCAAAAGACTTTCCCATTCCCTTGGGAAAGGAGGACACACCCACTCACATAGGAGTAGATGCTAGCTTGGACCCTCTCCCCACCCATGATAAAACCCAAGTTCACACCAATGATGCGGAAGAGCCTCAAGCCTTCACCACTCCAAGTAGTCCGGATCCTCAAGAACCATAAACCTTCACAAATGGCACCATAATCATAGATGGGCCCCTAGATAGATGTCTAAAGGAGAGACCAATCCCTACCATCACATCCCATCCCTACCCTCCCATGGTGCTAGACCTCCCCATAGTACCCTTCTCCTCCTATCACACCACAATCCAATCATCCTATCAAGTGAAGACCTTAGGGGATCTTCTTAAGGGCTTAGCATGGAAAAACGAGTTCACGAGCATGTTGACCACGGTGACCAACTAATTTAGGAGTCTTGACCTCCTACACCTTTGTGTCGGGTCTATCACCTCAATTTACACCATTGGTTGCTACACTAACGACCTTCTAATATTCCTCCCCACACCCGATGAGCCCGACCTTCTCCTTAATTTGGAGCTTCATATCTCGGGTAGAAAGCCAAACCATCCCCTCATGGCCAACCCACCCACCAAAGACTACGGCCCAATTACTTCATCAGAGGGGGAAGATCCACCACCTTTAAAGGACCCTAAGGACATAGAGCTCTCCCTTAGTAACCCTTTCCATGATCCCTTTGACCCCTTCCAATCGGAGCCAAGGAACCCATATGACCCAACCACCTTACCTACCACCCACCTTTCCCTATCCCAACCCACCATGATGGATCAAACCCACCCCTTTCTAGACTCGGGTTACACCATGAGAGCCATGCCTTTGGGCAAAATACACATAGGGATTAAGGAAGCGCCTCTCTCCATGATGTCCACCTTCCTAGATCCCTTCGATCCTTTCAAATGGAAGTTCAAAGGCCACCCTGCAATCCCACACATGGAAGCCATCTTTGGAGTAGGAATACAAATGTCTTGGCACCTCACACCACTTGGCATGAATAGTAAGTCGGGTGCTTTCATTCATGACACCCACATGTCAAGTTGGAAGCATGAGTGTATATTTGGGTGTAACGACCCTCCCCCATTCATCACTGGTCTTACGCATGATAGGATCATATTTGGATGGCCTGGTCCTCCAACCTTGAGTAGACAACTTATGCATGATAGGGCCAAGTTTGGATGCCCCGGTCCCCCAGTCTTCACCTACCTCGATAGGAAGCATGAGCAAGTTAGATCCACTTTTGGATGCCTAGGACCTCCCACATCTCATAAGCCCGAAAAACACCTCATGCATGGTAGGTCCACTTTTGGTTGTCCAGGTCCACCCATAACCACTAGAAGGTCAGCATTCACAAAATTGCATGATAACATTCGCAAGCACATCAACAAGAGCCATGAAATTTACAAAAGGCAGGCCGACTCACACAGGTGCCACCAAGAAATCCAAATGGGTGATTCCGGGATTGTGAGGAATGAGAGTGATGAGGACATCACCAGCTTTCCCCTTTGTTCGAGGATCCAGATGCTCGCCAGCTATGCTACATCTTGTCCGCCACTATATTTCGAGTCATATGATGTAATTTTCATTTTCTTATCATATATTTTTCCTTTTATTTGAGTCCAATACCTAGGTTAGGTAGCTATTTACCTAAGTCTAGAGTCATTATGTTGGTTAATGGGCCCAATTATATGGGCTAGACCCAGGGGCGCCCCCTTCCCCTTGGTTAAGTGTTAGTAGTCCAAAAGTCAGGGACTTATGTGAAAATGTGGGATTCCTATAAATAGGACCCCAATCCCTCATTTGGAGGCCAATGAAGTATTGATAAAATTGCCACAAGAATTTGTGCCTCTCTCTCTAGCTCTCTCTCTCTCTATTTCTCTCTCTCTCTCTCTAAAGGGGGCGAACCCCATTCTCTCTCATCCCCACCCCCAAATTCGAAATTCACTCTCTCTCCTCCCTATTCACCTCTAATTAAGACCCCTCCCCCTTCCCCATACCTCCCATTATGTCCCCTCCAACCCCTAGGTGGAATCCCCTTCTCCTAGGCACCTCTCCCTCCTCCCAAGCAACTTTTCCCCTTCCCCATACAACCTTTCATTTTCCCAAGGGAGAATCCCTTCTCCCAAGCACCCCTTCCCCTCCCCAAGGCAACCCTTCCCATTCCTTAGGCCCCCATTAACCCCTCCATTAACCCACCATTCAAAACAAAGGAGAGATCTCTCCTCCCTCTCTCCTTCCCAACCCAAATTCGCATCTCCCCGTCCCTCCACTTGCTAGACCACCTCCCAGCCCCCTTTCTGCCCTTCCCACACCTTGAATCACCCCCTAACAGACCCCCACATAGTCAGGTGTCACCCCCACACCCATCCACCCCATTTCCCACCCCATCTACTCTGTCTCCCATCACCTTTCATCACCCTATCCATCTTAGTTCGCAGGCAGCAGTTGGAGCCCGACTTGCCGAGATTGCCCCGGTGCTGTCCGAAATCATCTGGAGGTGCACCATACATCTCCGGAAAGGTATTCCAGTCTTGTTCGCAGGAGAGGTGGAATCGTCTCGTTCCAACTTCACTACAGATCGTGGTGCCCATTCTCATCCGACTGCGCAACCGGGACAAGAACCTGGACCAGAGCTGCAGTTCAGAAGCTACCACGGCCACACCCCTCAACTTCTGATGGCGCCACTTGGCCGAGATTTGATACCACAAGGCATATACCATCACCAACAAGCAGCGTCCCTTTCGGCATCAGGAAGAGCCTTTTCTAATTTTTCTCTCCCGGGCGCGCAGAACAGATCGTTCTGGTCCTGCCCTGACCCCCCCTCACTCAACGGACTCCTCCTCGCCACCCCGACATCTTCTGGTGCTCTTCTTGGTTTCTTCTCGAAGAAGACTCGTCCACGGTCATCCTAGACTTGGTCTCGCATCAATCGGACTTCAGGAGCGGTCGTGGTGACTACATCCATCTGCTGCTGCACCCTAGGAATAGTACGAATCTGAGCATAGGGGCCCTGTTCCAGAGCCTTCCCCAGCCGGTGATGACTTCAGGACTGCCAACAAAAATTCACAGACGTGCCTAGAACCGTCAGCGTCGTTTCAGTGCTGGTCTCGTCGACTTCTGAGTTCGGAGGAGTGCACAGTGACGACTACACCGACCCCCTATCCTGCTGTCCAAGACCTGGGCAGATTCGGCGGGGTGCTTCATCGGCGCTAATCAAGCATAACTCCTTTCCCCGCCTGGCCGGCTTAGCGCCCCTCCCTGCGTGGAGGTAGTGTTTGGTTTGTAACCTCATTTCCCCACCCCTATTCCACCCCCTCTGTGAGGGCATAGTGATTGTACTAGCAGGTAAGCGGCCGAGGCGTCATCGGCGCGGCGTGCGGGTAGCCCACGCTTCCCCGCTCGCCCTCGTCTCCGGCCGGGATCGGCGTCCTCACGCCGATCAGGTGAGCTTATGGCCACTTCCTCTACTGGTTTTACTTTTGCTTGTCTTAGTATTGTTTCTAGTTGACCGTCGGCGGTGAGGTGAGCGCCTGGTCTCAAACGCCATTGAATTGTGTGAACACCGCGGAGTGAGTTGAGAGTGTGACACTACAACCCACGCCCTCGGCGTGCCAGCCACCCTTTAAATTCGGCATCCCCGGCCCATTGGGGACCATCCCTATCTGGCCATACCGTTGGAACCTTGAGGTCCAACCTCGGACCCTGCCCATCATCGCCGGTCCGCCTACGGACCCGGGTGTGCGCGACGCGGGTGAACCCGCTTGAGTGGGTACGCCGTTCGGTTCGGTTGCTTACAATTCTAGGTCCGAGGGGTCGTGTCTCATCAAATTGGTATCAGAGCATCATCATCCTTAGGCGTGTCGCATCAATTGATATCAGAGCAAGTTTTAGACTTGTCTCTACGAGTCTAGTCCTAGGGCATTATCAATTGAGTCTCCCTTGCATCATGTTTTCCATCACTCCATTGCATGACCACCCTAGGGAGATTCCCCAAATATCCATGGACCGATTTTACACTGTCACTAACAAGATTCATAACTATCTTGATACCCTCACCACCCGACTTGACCGGCTCGAAACAAAAAGGAACCACGACCCTAGAGCTTGGTCACCTCGGGATGAATTTGGATGGGAAACCAAAGGACCCAGATACCCATGGGAAGAGATGAGGATTGAGATTAAGAAGATCTTCACTCCCCCTTTCCCTCCCAGTCAACCCAAGACCTCCCTTAGGGCCCAAACTCCACCACCCCAAATAATTCCAACCCCGATCACCACCACCATTCAAACCAAATTGGCCACCACCCAACCCACAAATCCTCCTCCCACCCCTTTCCAAAAGGAACTTAAGGAGGTGACCAAAGTCTATGAGGCTCCCCTAGATTGGGAAGAATAATATGAAGCCCAATTGGGTCAAGAGGACTCATTCCTTCCCAAAGAAAACCCATTGAGCCAAATTGGGTGCACCCTCCCCTATGAGTTACAAGATACCCAACCTAGGCCTCCACTACTACCCCTCCCCATTCTATCCCAATTCCCCCATTACCCACCACCCAAAGAGCACCACATGCCAGTCATCATCACCCCACCCACAAAGGACCTACTCACCTCTTTGGTAGAGGAAACCATGATCCCCACACCCGACCCCCTAGTAGGGAACACCCCAGAACAACTCCCCATCTTGGAGGAAAGTCATGGCCAAAAAGAGGAAGAAACTTCACCTTTCATGCCACCCCCAATTTGGAGTGAACTGATCATAAGTGGGCCCTTGGTTAGATGGCTTGTGGAAAACCAGGCTCACCCTATCCTGCCCCTTGCTTACCCTTCCATGGAACAACACCTCCCCATAGTACCCTTATCCACCTATCACACCACAATCCAATCATCCTATCAAGTGGAAACATTAGGGGATCTACTTAAGGGTATAGCTTGGCAAATGGAACTAACTGGCATGTTGACTACAGTAGCTGACCGACCTAGGAGCCTTGACCTCCTACACCTATGTGTCGGATCCATCTCCTCCATTTACACTGTGGGTTGCTACACTAGCGACCTTCTTTTACTCCTCCCTACACCCGATGAGCCCGTTGCTATCCACAAACTAGAGTTGCTTGTCTCGGGTAGAACATCTAGTCCTCCATTCATGGCCGACCATCCCACCAAAAACTTGGGTCTAATCACTTTACTAGAGGAGGAGAGTCCGCCATCAAATGGTTGTGAGGACCATGAGGACCTAGAGTTGCTCTCCTTAGGTGACCCTTACCATGACCCCTTCAATCCCCTCCTATAACCCCCCACCTTACTCACCACCAACCTTTTCCTACCCCAACCGACCTTATTGGAACAAGCCCACTCCATTTTCCTAGACCCCTTTGACCCCTATGAGTGGAAACTCTCACACCAAGCCATATACATAAGAGAAACCATTTGGACGGGAATGCATGTGCCACTACATTTTGCATCATTTGGTAGGGCTAGTAAGCCCAGTCATCTCATACATGTCACGCACACTTTAGGCCCAATGCATGACTGGCTCACATTTGGATGTGCTGGTCCTCCCTCATTCATCATTGATCATATGCATGTTAGGAGCATCTACGGGTGTCCAGGTCCCCCGGCATTTATCACCACTTTATGCGATAGGTTCTCCTACAGATACCATGGCCCTCCCACCATTGTTACGAAGCCCATGCATGATAGGGCCACTAGTGGTTGCCCCGGTCCACCTATGTTCATCAAGGTCCACATGGCATCATAGCATGATAGGTCAATTTACGGTTGCCCCGGTCCACCTTTACACACCAAGCTCTTCACACCCACACCGCATCATAGTGCATGGTATACGCATACACGCAAGCAATTCGTAATAAGCGGTGAGGTTCACAAAGAGCAGATAAGAGCTCGCGAGCGCCACTTGGAATTTCAAGTAGGCGATTTGGTGATGATGGCATCGGAGTGGCTCTACCTTAGGGTCACCTCCCATTCGAGGGCACGAGGACTTGGACCTTTCTCTGTTCCTAATGGCTTTGGCAACACAGCTTGTGGATTGAATTTACCAATGGGTTATGGGATATACCCCACTTCTCACGTGGCAGACCCGGCACCCTATATGGGCACCGCGGTGGATCCTAGTGAGTGCTTTGAGCCTATACCTTCCTTTAAGAGGGACACCCCAGAGAGCCACCACAAAATAGCCTTGAGAGCCCGACGTGTGCACATAGGGGCAATACTATGCAAGCAGAGTTCCATCGCCAGCAAGAGGGTGTGCCCCAGCCACCTTGAGAGGATGAAGGATCGTCCCCTGGTAGCAGATGCGGGTTGAGTTTGGAGGTTGAGGGTCGCCCTGAGCTGCTTTGGAGGACCGCTCCCCCGGTGGGCCCATACTCGACGGAGTCGAGTTCTCCGCACCCCGGGGGTATAATGAGGACATCACCAGCTTTCCCCTTTGTTCGAGGATCCAGATGCTCGCAAGCTATGCTACATCTTGTCCGCCACTATATTTCGAGTCATATGATGTAATTTTTGTTTTCTTATCATGTACTTTTCCTTTTATTTGAGTCCAATACCTAGGTTAGGTAGCTATTTACCTAAGTCTAGAGTCATTATGTTGGTTAATGGGCCCAATTATATGGGCTAGGCCCAGGGGCTCCCCCTTCCCCTTAGTTAAGTGTTAGTAGTCCAAAAGTCAGGGACTTATGTGAAAATGTGGGATTCCTATAAATAGGACCCCAATCCCTCATTTGGAGGCTAATGAAGTATTGATAAAATTGCCACAAGAATTTGTGCCTCTCTCTCTAGCTCTCTCTCTCTCTATTTCTCTCTCTCTCTCTCTAAAGGGGGCGAACCCCATTCTCTCTCCTCCCCACCCCCAAATTCGAAATTCACTCTCTCTCATCCCTATTCACCTCTAATTAAGACCCCTCCCCCTTCCCCATACCTCCCATTTAAGTCCCCTCCAACCCCTAGGTGGAATCCCCTTCTCCTAGGCACCTCTCCCTCCTCCCAAGCAACCTTTCCCCTTCCCCATACAACCTTTCATTTTCCCAAGGGAGAATCCCTTCTCCCAAGCACCCCTTCCCCTCCCCAAGACAACCCTTCCCATTCCCTAGGCCCCCATTAACCCCTCCATTAACCCACCATTCAAAACAAAGGAGAGATCTCTCCTCCCTCTCTCCTTCCCAACCCAAATTCGCATCTCCCCCTCCCTCCACTTGCTAGACCACCTCCCAGCCCCCTTTCTGCCCTTCCCACACCTTGAATCACCCCCTAACAGACCCCCACATAGTCAGGTGTCACCCCCACACCCATCCACCCCATTTCCCACCCCATCTACTCCGTCTCCCATCACCTTTCATCACCCTATCCATCTCAGTTCACAGGCAGCAGTTGGAGCCCGACTTGCAGAGACTGCCCCGGTGCTGTCCGAAATCATCTGGAGGTGCTCCATACATCGCCGGAAAGGTCTTCCAGTCTTCTTCGCAGGCGAGGTGAAATCGTCTCGTTCCGACTTCACTACAGACCGTGGTGCCCAATCTCGTCCGACTGCGCAACTGGGACCAGAACCTGGACCAGAGCTGCAGTGCAGAAGCTACCACGGCCACACCCCTCAACTTCTAAAGGCGCCACTTATCTGAGAGCTGCTACCACAAGGCATCTACCATCACCAACAAGCGGCGTCCCTTTCGGCATCAGGAAGTGCCTTTTACAATTTTTCTCTCCCGGGCGCGCAGAACCGATCGTTCAGGTCCTGCCCTGACCCCTCCTCACTCAACGGACTCCTCCTCGCCACCCCGACATCATCTAGTGCTCTGCTTGGTTGCGGCTCTAAGAAGACTCATCCACGGTCGTCCTTGACTTGGTCTCGTATCAATCGGATTTTAGGAGCAGTCGTGGTGACTACATCCATCTGCTGCTGCACCCTGGGAACAGTACGAATCTGAGCGCAAGGGCCCTGTTCCAGAGCCGGCCCCAGCCAGTGACGACTTCAGGACTGCCCACAAAAATTCACAGACGTGCCTGGATCCGTCAACGTCGTTTCAATACTGGCACTACAAAAAAATAGAGATATAAGGGCAATTTATTTAGAGGCATTTATTAAAACTGTCCCAATATAATCATAATTAGAGGCCTTTTATATTTATTAGTGCCCTTAAAATATTATAAGTTTCTTATTCATGTAAAGTCATGTATAGGGGCATTTTAAAATTGCCTCTAAATAGTTATAGAAGAAAAACATAAATTCATTAAAACTGCCCCAAAACATTTTGGCCTGCCGCCGCATCCTCCCGCGCTAACATAACCACCCACGCCACCTTCCCGCCGAACGTGAATCCTCCTCCTTGATCTATCGAGATCTATCTTCACCATTCCTTGCCCTCTCGCTTCCCTAGCCCCCTTTCCATCGTAGACTCTTTCTCATCCACCTCTCCACTTCCTCACCTCCGGTGCGGAGATCTTCCTCCATATTCTCCTCTACTCCTCTGCCTCATCACCTCCCAGGCCCCTTCTCCCCCTCAATATTCCTCAGCAGCCGCAGGAGCTGCCGGACCTTCCTCAGATCTACTATAGATGCCCACCTCCACAGAACCTAGCTGAAACTGACATCGAGTGACGCTTCCCGACTACTGCCCTGTCGCTCTTGATTTGTTGCTATGCCATCGCGTTGCTCGTCGTCGCCTCTGCATCAGCACCCCCTTCCACTGCGGACTTTTCCTCCATCTTCTCCTCCACCCCTCTGCCTCCTCACCAGGCCTAGCCGCAGCAACCGCCGGGACTAGCCCACCTCCGTAGGTTGGTTGCATATGATTATTTTTTTAGCCTTCTGATGAAGCAGCTCACAATTGATTCCATTGCATATATTCTTTTTCTGAGGTTTCATTTGTAAAACTGCAGATTTTTACTATCCCTTCTATGTGCTACCGTCCTAATGTAATATTCTTTCTTAATGTATATATTCGAAGTGTGATTGCTAGTGATCAGGAGATTGATGTTTCTGTCGCAAACTGAATAAAGTTGTTGTAGCTTATGGTGGTCGTCTGGACACATCATTTATTGTTCCTTGGTTGAGGTAAAACCTACCTCAAACCCTTTCCTCTTTCTTGATATATGAGTTCTTGACCTAGGGAATTCTTTTCCTGGATAATAATCACTGTAAAATGGTGGGGGTAATCTTGAATAGATGGTTACTGCATGATCGTCCTTTTCTTTTTTTAGTTAGTTTTGATATCATGCTTTCTTTTTTCTATTTTATATCCTTTACTCAGATATTACACTGCATCATTTATTTCCATCACTTAACTTGTTGCACAACAAACCTACACTCACAGTGGGGGATGGGGCATATCACATGTACTTAATCCTACACATTATCTTCCAGTTTTATTGAAATTACCCCATTGGTGACATATAAATCGTGGGTGGCCAGGACACCTGCTTACATGCCCCTCGCCATTTTGGCCACAACCTTGATTTCAGATGAATGAAAAATTGGATGAAACAAAATGTGACAAGTATGACCGCTTGCGAAAGGAAATAGAAGAAGGGAGTATTAGTGCTAGTTTTGTTTGTTAACTCTTCTATATATCATTTAGTTGATATCTTTACTGTTACTGTCCTATATGCTCCATATGAGAAGGCTAGGAAGGAAAAACAATCATCTTCGTGTGACCATGTGGTGGTGCACCTGGTGGGTTTGTGGGGTGTGCCTGGAGGAAATTCCGATGGTATGCCTGGGGGCATGCCTCATGGTTTCCCTGGTAGTATGCCGGGACATTGATATGAGCAAGATTTTAAATGTAGGTTTATTCTAACCTCATTTTGAACTCATTGTCTTCTCTTTGGTATTTTGTCCCTAATAGTTCTTAATTCCTTTTTCCCTCTAAAACAAGTTTCCTCTTGTTTGGCCTAATAATAAGATTAATTGTTCTTGTATTCTGGCACAATAATATTTACTGTTCTCTTGCTTGTTGGCAGGATCCAGAACTGATGGTTGTATTTAAAGATCCAAAAGTTATGGCGGCACTTCAAGGTGGTATTGATACTTGATTTATTATCTTGTCATTTTGTTGTTTTCTTTTATTACTTGTTTAGGATATTTGCAAATTGAGAAAGCCTAGACATGCTTCAAAGAAACTGCACTGTTCCTGACATCTCAAGTGTGAGGTTGTGGAAAACAAAAGCCCGAGAGACCATTTCATGATTATGCTAATGCATACCTTTGGTGTTCTTTAGCGTGTGATATGTAACCAGACTTAATAAATTTCAACATGATGTCTTTAGTTATACATCCATGTGTTTCTTATCATCTATGTGATTGAACTTGATTTGATTTATTTGAGGGGAGATGTGTTAGAATAGTTATATATTGGTTAAGGGGTCCAATAATTTCAACATGATCATAGAGTGGCATCACTGATTACCCAGCCAGGGTTCTCAGTGAGGTTGCCATCTCTCTTCCAACCTTTTGTCTCTTCTCGTTCAAAGAATAGTGCAGCATCATATGAATCTCCCATATTTACGTCGGTGTTGCTGATAAGGTAGTGCACATCATTCATGTTACAGGCTTACAGCACCGATCTGAGATAAAAAAATTCTTTGAAAAGTATATCGTGGGTAAATAACAATAACTTTCCAGTATATAAAAATCTTTAACTAGTGTACAGCTCACAATGATGGGACCACAGGTGTATAGTTTGTATTTTTCATTATGTTCATATGCGTAAATGAGAGATTGATTAGATGATTCAGAATATCTTATTTCTCTTCCATGGTTTTACTTTATTAAAAGCTATTTCGCTGCCTAAGCATCATTCAGTTTTTCTCTCGGACAATCACCATCCCTCCATGTGGTAGTAGATAGATGGAGCAGATGAATTTGTCCTCATAATAGTTTACGAATGGACACGGATTTGAATACCGAATATGCTACATATATAGGTCACGTCTTTTGCTGGTGAAAAACGTGAAATGTCTATGTTTGGTAGCATGGTAAGCTTTTATTATCTAAGAAAACTAATATTTGACTTTTACTGTACTTTGTAGTGACATTTGATCAGACCTGTGAGGCTTTTAAGTCTATGATTGTAGGTGCCTCTGTAATACAGACTCACAGAGGCACATCTCTTCTCTTGGCAATAAGAAACTATGATGCTTTTGATTCCCCATATGTACTCCTTGTTTCTGCACTCCCCTGTGTTATCACCAATTAAATATGTAAGAGATAAACTTCAATATACATTGGTAACTAAATATGTGCCATGTTGTTTCAGTAATTTGTATGTGTATTCCTCTGTGGGTAGTTTTTGCTATCTTTTTGGTCCTCCAGATGTTGTATATCATGTTGTACTTTGTGAAAGTTTAGTTCTAGTTGCCCGAGTGGGGCTTCTATATCAGTGACGTTATTGTATATATGTACCATTTTGAATGGATGATGTTACTGTTAGCTTTATGTTCATAATGTGTAGAGAGAGAGAGAGAGAGATATATATATATATATATATATATATATATATATATATATATATATATATATATGGGTTGTTAAATGTTATGGAACGTGTTAAGGCAGATATCTCGTGTGCCAATACTCATTATGTACAGGTTATCATCAGAAATGGATTCGAAAAAAGATCCAAAATTACAGAACAAATTGGATCCAAAACTCAAGATCCAAAATTGAAACCCATATGTGAGTTATGATGTTGTAAGTGCTGACACTGTGATGATTAATGAATGAAATATATAGATATCTGTTTTTGAGTCACTGTAGTTCATGGCATGCAAATATATCATGGATGAAATATTATTGAGTCACTATACACAATGAAATTGATTAACATAAAGTGACTCAAAAATATTGAGCCCGCCAATATTATTGAGTAATTGTGTCCTTGAAGCAAATAAAGTCAGCACTATTTTTCTTTCCCACATTTGAAGAAGGTATTTGCTAAGTTCATATAACATATAATGTTGTGTTCACACTTTTACAGTAGTTATCCAGCTTGAGCAAGTTTTATAATGATTATGCAAAATTATGATTAATCTGACCTCTTTGCAGGAGTCTCTTAAAGCACTTATTGGATTTATAGATGTAGCTGGGCTCTATTTTGCATTGACACAAGTGACTCACAGGAATATTTCTCAGAATCACAAATTCCAGGCTGTTGGACTAGGTGAGTGTAGATAACTTAAGATGCCCTGTCCCCTATTTTTGTCTTCTATCAATTTTGTGCTTCACAAAATTTTGATGAAGTTTTCCCTTCAGCATTTAAGCTTTCCCTAAGTAATAGATATCATCTATTTTTCCTATATGCCACATACGTAATTGGACTCCAGCGAAGCAATATGTTTCTTCAGTTGCTTCTAATATCAAATCAGGTTTATGAATTCATGGCCTTTTCTTTTATTCTTCTTCTCCTGACCATTCCTAGTCTAGAATGAACAACCTTTCTTTAGAATAATTAGAATGAACAGCCTCACACTGCAGGCTTTTGTTCCCTTTTTTTTTGCTGTTTAATTTCTTTCCTCTGTGTTTGACTTAATGCTTTTCCTTGTCAGACAAGGGTGAGGTACATTTCATCCATGTCTATCATATTCTGTTACTCAATAATTTGCATAAAGAGGTTGGAAAAGTTCATAAAGACTCAACATCGATCTCAATTGATCAGGTAAACTACAAGCGCATTTCATCCTTGAATCGTTAGTCTGTTACTGAAACTACCCAAAAAAATAAACACATTTTGTGTCTCCCACCATTTCATAACTGTTAATTGGTTCATAGTTGCAGACACGGATGGTAGAAACAAACTGAAGGGAAGATATCTCCAAGTCAGTAGCAGAGTATAAACTTGAGCCCGCCAAAACCCAAATGACGGAAGTGAGCAATAAAGGAAAGAAAAAGAAGAATAAGAAAAAAAAAGGAACATGAATTTACGTACAAAGGAAATGGGTCTCTTATATATACCTTCTTAATTTGTTGTGATATCATATCCCCCCTCCCTTCCCATGTTATTATTAATCTTGGAGCTATGACCTGTGAGTGAACCCATCAGCCAATTTCGGATCTGATCCAGATCCGTGGGTAGTACATGTCATATATATGCAAATTTAAATCTCTCTATTATTACATGTAAAAATCTTCAGTTAGATCCAAATCCGAAAATGTAATTTCGGATTTTGATCAGATCCGGATCCGAAATTTCTTTCTATTTCAGATTCGGGTTGAATTTGGATTTTATACTATCGGATTCGGATCCCACAGGATCCGACCCGAATCCGAACCGTTGATAATGAAATTGCTCATATCACTAAGCTCAGATCAGAACCCAGTGAAAAAATTTAGAAAGCTCTGAATTCTGACAGGAAGATACCAATTTCTGTAGTTAAAATGTTGTCAGCAAGGGAAGCTAATTTTTCTGAGGGGGAATTTCTCTCTGGCTGATCGCTGCCATGTTCTTGGCCGATACTTGCCTGTGAATGGCCCGTGCTGTATTGATAGGATGAATAGCAGAGCATATGTCTCACAGTTCTCTGTTGATGGTTTACTTTTTGTTGCTGGTTTTCAGGTAACTTTTGAGGCTTTAGTTTAAGTTCACATGCCTTCAATGATCCAGCTAGTTCCTATCTAATTTTCTATTCTTTTCTGTGAAACTGAACAGGGAAGTAATATCAGAATATATGATGTTAATGATGGATGGAGGACAAAAAAAATGTACTTGCCAGAAGTTTGTGATGATCTGTTGCACTGCTTATTGCAATCGTCACTTGAAATGCTCATTATAGTATTCAGACCCTGTTTCAGTTTTACTTGCCATAGAACAAGTTTTGTTGTAGTAATTTGTCATAAAAATAAAAAAGAAAACAAACGGAACAGCCAGGTATGACCAAGGTGATCAAAGCTTCTTTGCCCTTTCTAGAATGATCAGAACTTAAGGACAACAATAACAAAAAGCACATCAGTCTGGGTTGTAGGCAACATGTTGTTTTCTTTTACAACGATGGCAATTTGGTTGACGAAATGCGTTTTTAATTTGTTGACTTTGTCCAATGTGATTTATGCATTCCAAAATAGCATTTGATTTAGCTAGACATGTTCATCCTCCCAAAGCAACAAGGCACTTGTGTTGCTGATTTTTTTAATATGTTATTTTCTGAAACACTTGGACTAGTTGCTTCACTGCCTACTACACCTAGACTATTTCTTTTTGGGGTTTGTTGGGGAGCTAGTGTGTGACAAATCTTCTTGATGCGGCATGTTGTAGAGTGATTTTTTTGTAAGCAGACAATGTACCCTTGCATATCCCTATCTTTATTTTCAATATATTTAATGGTACCAACCACTTTCCCCCCAAAAAAAATCATCGCCACTGGGTGTTTGTGGAATCATCATTATCAAGATAAAACTACTTCTTCTGCTCCTACTTACCATTGTCATCAACAATCATTCTTCTACCATGAGTTTGAGAGCTTGTGGTATGCTGCCCTTCTTGTTACATTGCCAAGTGGGGTCCTGTGCAAGTAGGCATTCTTCAACCTGCCATGTTCCTTTCTGCATGCTCTCCCTATGAATCTAAGTAGCTATGAAGCAAACATCCTAGGGATCTCTCACAATATAGTGGAACCTCATTGTCCTGCAGATTTAGGTGCAGAATGCTTTTCTTCCATTGGTCCTTTTGAAACTTGAAGCTCAAGATCTTGAGCTTTAACTGTGTCCAACTCACCTTCTGCCCACACCCATCTTCAAGGTCAAACAAAGTCATCCAACTCTATCTTGGTCTCCTGCTGCTTTGTCACATTGCATCATCTATCCAACAAACTCTGAGGCTCTCTTTTCTTGCAGTTTCTATATCTACCTGATGCTTCTTGGTCTTGAATGAATGTTAGAGCAGTGGTAGACCGACTTTTCTAACTTCTATTTATGTTGAAGATGCTTTTATTAAACTGCACTTGTCTGTCTTAACATTTTGATCACAACATCACCCCCCCCCCACACACGCACACCCACCAAGCAGCTAAGATTTCTTGTAATCAAGAGAACAAGGGGAAAATACCAAAATACCCCTGAACAAGCACACTACTTCATACTCCAACTATGTATGCTTGCTGGAAATTCAATGATTTAGGCTTAATAAATCCACAGTTGGGCCCTTGCAGTAGAATGGAAGTTCATGTTAGTCACCAATTAGAGAGAGGAGGGTTTCATTGCCATCGGTGGCAAGCTAAGAACAGTGCCAACTATTCCATAACCACACAAGTCAGTCTCCAATTTTCAATTTGCACAATTAAATCTTCTCCCATATCAAATGTTTAACTACAAATGAAAATTATTCAAATCTGATATCAGAAACTCAGTCACATGGTACCATAAATTGCACTATCTAAGTCATTCATTTGTTTGCCCGATGCATGAGAAATAGATGCGAAACTATATGATTTTAATCCACAAGTAGTTTACTAATAGTGGAGAAGACTTAACAGTATCAATTAAAAAAGTGAAGTTTTAATCATGTGGTTTTGAAGTAGGTGGCACCTTTCCTACTTTGCCATGAGTGGCGTTGGAGCCTCCTTATGTGCATATATATATTACACACTAAATTTTTGTGAGTTTATAATTTTTTTATTCCTAAATAGGTGCCAGCCTACAAATTGGGAAGAAACCAGGTCAAGTCCAGCTGGGTTCCAATCCACTTTTCTTGTTTCCATTCAGAAATGGATAGACCTCATTATGACACTTTTACTGGTAAAAGGTCCATTGAGGCCATCTTTCTTTGAAGATTCACAGACATGGTGATCTTCTGCGCACTTATACCAGTTCCTATGATGCTATGATAATGTTTCCCTTCGATACAAAACTGACTATGTTATAAAGAATTGTCCTTGAATATCAAATCCAAACTGTTGTTCTTTGACCTTTCTAAGGGTGCTTAGGAGACAAATTGATCACAAAGGGGATGGGATTGTAGAAATTTCTTGCTATGGATCATGGTTCTTTTTAAAGTTTTACTTGGTACAGTCAGCTGGCAATCCTCGCCAAATGTGCAACTTCTAGATGCACAGGAAGTGGCTTTAGGATTCTTCCATATTTGTGTTTGACAAATTATTATATGTATTGTTCAATTAAAAGCATTTAATTCTCTATTTACATTGAATGTATCTTTCTTTTTATGTCCTCCATGAAAACTCAGGTTCTCAAAGAAAAGAAACCAACTGACAAACCAGTTAGGGAGGGTTTTGTCTGTGGAGCTTGCGGTCAGGTAATGTAGGTACAACTGTGAATTGTTTTTTTTTGGAAACTTAGTCTTTTCTTTGCAGGAACAGTGATAATTAAGCTTACACCTCACATGGGACACATGCGGACAAACAAGAACTGCCCCAAGTATCAAGAGCTAGAAATGGCAATGTCAGAAAATGTGTCATTAAAATCTCATCATTCTGAAGTTGGAATGCAGCTGGTACCAAAAACTCCAAACAAAAGATTGATGAAGGTAGAAGCATCTGAAAATGCAGAAAAATCAGGGGCAAAAGGACTAGAAAAAATTCTCCCTTTGAAGTTTAAGTATGGTCCAGCAGATGCACATCATGAAAAGAACCTATCAGAGCCTCAGAGTTTAGAGAAGCAGATAGAGTTGAATGTAGGAATGGAAACTAAACCCATAAAAAGATTAACAAAATTATAATTTCCAACAAAATGAGGCCTCAGGATATTCAGCATGAAGTGCCAAAACCTTCTGGTTTAATTAATTTCTATTCTATTTTCTCTATTTTAGATATGGAAATGTAAAGTATGTGGATGAATGACACAGACAGATATGAGGAATACATATTCAAATGGATACCCTATTTTCTATTCATTTTGGTTTTTTACATATATCTTATATTCATCTTCGTTCTGAATTGTGTATTAGTTCTGAATTATTCATTGGCACCATTGTGCCAATTGTGTTTCTTTTTTTAGGTGGGTAACATCATCAAGCGCGCAAGGCCTGTGAAGCCCAAGGTGAAGGGAGAACAAAACTTATAGAGAAAAGGTGGAATAGAAGCTGGCCAAGAGTATGGTAGAGAGAAATACAATTGCCATGGCGGCATGCCATACCATCCAATTAATTGACTTCCCTTACTACTCGTCCATTAGCAAGAAAATGTTTGTACTTAAAGAGCACCAAAGGGAAACTATTTTATCTATTTTGAAGAGTTGAGTTTGTATATTTTAGTTGCAGAGTGAAAAAATGAGGTTCTACAGTTTGAGTTGTATTTATAAGTCATGGATGTTATATGTCTTGTGTAATTGGGATATTTTTATGATTTGATTTTATAATATAACTCTATGAAGAGATTATTTTTATCGATGACTATCATGTCTTATTATACTTTTGTTAAAAGGTGGATAGTTTATATATGCATGTGTGGTGTATAATGGCAAGTGTTCGTGCATGTCAATGAATTACGAAGAATATGATCTATGTGTTGATTGCATGTTAGTAATGTTGACTTTAAATATTTTAGGATGGTTATTTTGGTACAATATTTAGAAACTGGAGCTCTTGCAGATTGGTCGTTGGGATAGTTTGGGGAAGAAAATGCCCTTTAAACACATTATTCTAAGTGATTATTTAAAGGTGTTTTTAGACGGCTATTTTTAAAATATGTTATTTGGGGCAGTTTGAAGGAGGAGTTGCCCTTAAAACATGCTTATTAGAGGCATTTGATCATCAAAATTGCCCCCGTTAGAATATTTAGGGGCAATTTTTTAGTGCCTCTAATGACAAAATTAGGGACGTTTTTCAAAAAGTGCCCCAAAAACCTTTAGGGACCGAGGCTATAGGGGCACATTTTAAATTGCCCCTAAAATTAATCAAATTGCCCCTAAAGGTTTTTAGGGCATTTATCTCCATTTTTTGGGGCAGTTTTGAAATGCCCCTGAAGGTCTATTTTCTTGTAGTGTGGTCTTGTCGAATTCTGAGTTCGGAGGAGTGCACAGCGATGACTACACCGACCCCCTGTCCTGCTGTCCCAGACCTGGGAAGATTCAGCGGGGTGCTTCATCGGTGCTAATCAAGCATTACTCCTTTCCCCGCCTGGCTGGCTTAGCGCCCCTCCCTGCGTGGAGGTAGTGTTTGGTTTGTAACCTCATCTCCCCACCCCTAGTCCACCCCCTCTGTGAGGGCGTAGTGATTGTACTAGCAGGTAAGCGGTCGAGGCGTCATCGGCGCAGCGTGCGGGTAGCCCACGCTTCCCCACTCGCCCTCGTCTCCGGCCGGGATCGGCATCCTCACGCCGATCAGGTGAGCTTCTGACCACTTCCTCTGCCGGTTTTACTTTTGCTTGTCTTAGTATTGTTTCTAGTTGACCGTCGGCGGTGAGGTGAGCGCCCGATCTCAAACGCCATTGAATTGTGTGAACACCGCAGAGTGAGTTGAGAGTGTGACACTACTACCCACGCCCTCGGCGTGCCAGCCGCCCTTGAAATTGGGCATCCCTGGCCCATTGGGGACCATCCCTAGCTGGCCATACCCTTGGAACCTTGAGGTCCAACCTCGGACCCTCCCCATCATCGTCGGTCTGCCTACGGACCCGGGTGTGCGCGACGCGGGTGAACCCGCTTGAGTGGGTCCGCCGTTCGGTTCGGCTGCTTGCAATTCTAGGTCCGAGGGGTTGTGTCTCATCAACTTGGTATCAGAGCATCATCATCCTTAGGCGTGTCGCATCAGAGAGGCTCTCATATAGAGACAACTCAAGATTGAGGTTTTGTGGGATTAGTCCCTTCCAGGTTTTGAGGTGCATTGGCACCAATGCTCATGAGTTAGGCCTCCTCGAGCGATACGGAGTTAGCTTCAGTTCCAATAGGGAAGGCCTTGTGCCACACAAGGGTCCCACGATGGCACCTAGTGAGGATATCAAGCCACCTTCCTCTCTTGAGAGAGCACCCACCCCCTCCCCCATGAGAGCACCGTCAGCCCGGAGAGCCCGATGTAAGCAACTTGAGAGAATATTGGATAAACAGGTTATCATCACTCAAAGCAAGGTGTGTGGGTGCTACCTCGCTAGGTGGAAGGTTCGGCTTCCTTTGGGAGACTTGTGGGCAGCACCACTTCTACACCCTCCGAGGAGGGAAAGACTCTTACTTGACGGAGTCAAGTTCTCCGCACCCCGGGAGTATGATGCGGTCATCACCATCCGTTCTGGCACTCACGGCCCTTCTCCTCACCCCTGGAGGCGTCCGACATGATCTAGTCATTTATTTTTGAGTCATATGTAATTTTATTTGAGTCATATCATTGTAATTTTCCTTTTATTTGAGTGCAGTACCAAGGTTTAGCAGTCATTTACCTAAGTTGAGTGTCATTACGATGACTAGGTTGTTTAATGGGCCCCATTAACTGGGCTAGGCCCAGGGGCGCCCCCCCTTGGATAGTCTGGTCATTAGCACTTTTGTTCAGGGTTGTTTTGGTCATAGAAATTGTCAGTGCCTATAAATAACCCCCTCCCCTCTCTCATTTCTAACCTTTGATGATCAATAAAATAGATAATTCCTTTGTGGAGTTTTCTTCTCTCTCCCCCTCTCTCTCCCTCTCTTAACTCCCTCTCTCTAAGGGGGCGCCCCATTCTCTCTCCTCCCCTCCCAAAATTCAAATTTCCTCCTCCTCTCTCCTCCATTCACTCGTCATTAATATCCCTCCTTCCCCATACACTCATTCAATTCCCCCCAACCCCAAGGTGGAATTCACCAATCCTTGCTCCACCATCCAACCCCCAACTACCCATTTCCCTTCCCCAAGCACCTCTCCACCTCCCCAAGGCTGAAGAATATTCACCCTAGGCAAAAATTCAAATCTCCCTCCCATTTGGCTGTGCCCCTTATCCTTCCCTCTCTCCCTCCCAACCCAAATTCACAGCTCCTCTCTCACCCACTGCAAACACCACCTCCCAGACCCTATCTCCCCCTCTCACAAGCCTGGTTCGCCCCTCCCTTGGTCCCCTATCAGCCAGGGGTCTTCCTTCACCCAATCCCTCCCTTGTTCCCCCATTCTCCCCCCTATCTCACCTGGTACTAGTCTGCAGCAGCAGTAGATTTCAACAGCAACTTGCAGCATCGCCACCGATCACTCCACGAGGATCTAGGTGGCCAACCATATACCGGTGGAATCATTGTCGAAACAGCTTCGCAGGCGAGGTGGTCCCGCATCCATCCGACATCCCTGCTGCCCAGAGGATCCATTCTCCCCAGACTGCGGAAAGCTACTCCGGCAGGGAACGTGAGCATGAGTGGAAGCTCAACCTCGGCCCTTCCTGTGCAAGTTTGGGTGTGATTCTTTGGCTGAAATCTTCCCCTTCAAGTCCTCTATCATCCCCAAGAAGCAGAGCCATTTTTGGACCTTGGAGTCAGAAGTTCTTGATTTTCCTTCTAAGGTGCGCAAGGTCAGTCTCCCTGAGCCTGAACTGACACCCCCCCACTATTCCTACCTTCGCGACCAGCTCCAACATCTGTCGACAGCCTCGTCCATCCTGGCTCGAATAAGACTCGACCATGATCACAACGGCTCTAGTCTCGCCTTCAATAGAGCACGGGACTGTTCGTGGCGCCTCCATCTTCCAGTAGTATCACTCTGGGAGCGACCAGAGCCAGAGCGGTCCAGCCCTGTTCCAGACCTTGCCCCAGCCAGCAACATCGTCAGAAAATTCCACGAAAATTTAGGTGTCCTCCTGGGTCAACTCATAAAGTTTCGGCATCAGTCTCGACCTCTTCTGAGCTCGGCAGAGCCCGTGGCGGCACCGTCATCGACTGTCTATCATGCTGTTCATGATGCTGGCAGAACCGGGGAGCTCGGCAATTTGGTTTCTAACTTAGCTTCCCCACCCCGCCTGGTCGGATTATAGCCCCTCCATGCGTGGAGGTAGTGTTTGAGTGTAATCCTACGATCCCCCACCCCTAGTCCACCCCCCCTTGCAAGGGGCGTAGTGAATGTAAATTATTAATTCATGTTGAAGCTTCATCGGTGTGGCGTGCGGGTAAGCCCATGCTTCCTCACTCGCCCATCGTCTCCGACTGATCAGGTAAGCTTCTGGTTACTACTCTTTGCTGGCATTCCTTGCTTAATTAGTATTACTTTTTAGCTCTGTCGACGGTGAGGGAGTGCCCGTTCCAACTTCTCATACATCGAGTGACCACCGCGAAGCGAGGTGAGAGCAACCCTTACATCCCAAACCCTTGGCGTGCTGGCCGCCCACAGAATTGGGCATCCCAGGCATTTAGGGGTCCATCCTAAGCTAGCCATATGCCATAATGTCAAGGTCCCACCTCGGACCATCTCCACTATCGCCGGTTGGCCTACGAGCAATTGTGTGCGCTACGCGAGTGAGCTCGCCCGAGTGAGTCCGCCGTCAAAGTTGCTTGCTTGCGATTGTAGGTCCAAGGGCATCAGTCTAGTGGCTATCACCCCCAAGGTGGTGTCACATCATAAGAGGCCAAACTTTGGGTTGATCTAGGGTTAACATCATCACACGTTTGCAAATGTAAACCTAAGGGTGGAAAAGGTACAATTGGCCTGGCGTCCGTGTAGGAATCCATGGCTCACGGAGACTTACGGAGGTCCCGGATAAGATCACCTCGTCGACCCCAAGGAATATGGAGGCGAGAGGATCACTTACCAAGGTAGGAATGCAACTAAAATATGAGAATGCATGGCCCTATGTGCACTGGAGTGCATGCAAATTCTAGCCTAAATCTTGCAAATCAAGATATAATGAACATATGCCAACATAACAATATGGATGTAAACAAGATAAACAATATGATCATGAAATGCTATCTAAACATGGATATACACACCAAAATCGTAGAAAAGCTTGGACAAAGTAATGGGCACTAGAGGTCCCACCGTGATCGCCAAAAAAGAGCTGATGACATGGAAAATGTGAAACACGGTGTCACAAGTCACATAGACAAGAATGTGTGCATAAGTGATAACATAATGTGTCAATCAAATGAATATCATAAAAATGTGACTATGTGAACATGATAGCATGATCATACAATAAGAAAAAGGCGTCAAAAGATGTAGAAGAATACCATGATCGCCACCAAGGAATGACAACGCCAAAGAATGTGAAAGGGGAAACTAAGTGTGTTGTGTACCTTGAAAGAAAGGAGATGATCACGCTCAATATCAAGGATGTGGGGACTATGTGGATTACCTCTCCTCGCCTTCCAGTCGGCTAGAAAGTAAGGGCCTCACTTTCCATGCTTTCCTACGAAAGAAGGACAAAACAAGAGGTAAAATCCATTAGAAAATGCTAAGTGTAGTAATCTGCCCAAGTACATAAAGTAGCATGAAAGATTGAGGGTAAACTTACCGGGGGAAGGTTTTTCATCCCTATGGAAGGGTGCAAACAATAGGGGTGTATATTTTGATGAGATTAAAATACAGAGATTGATTTAATATGTCATAATTAACAAAGATAAACTAGGTGCAAAAGTGTTGGTCATGAGAAAAACTGTGCAAACTGAGCAAATAGCGTGCAAAGACTGATGAAAACAGTAGGGCAAATGATGTCCAAATAGGGTGAAAATTGGGATGACAGAAGACTTTAGTATTGTAAAGAAGTAGAAACAAGAATCACACCAAAAGAAGGTCTAGACAGAAAGTTATGGTGCCAGAGAGTTGGCAAAAAATACAGATAGTGCAGAGAATGCAGAACAGTGCACAAAATGGACTCAAAGAACGATGAATATCTCACAGAATAAGACACCAAAAAGGGAAATAAAAGATGCTATGGAAAGATGGGAGTATTGTGGTGAACCTAAGGCAACAAGAAGGGTTAAAAACAGGGAAGATAACAGTGAAAAATGGGGAAGAAAACACAAGAAAATGAAGGGTGCAGAACGGGGCAGAAAATAGACTTAAAAGTGTGAAAACTATGTGAAAGTGCAAAATGATGGACAAAAATAAGCATGAAGAGGACGAGATAATGAGCTCAAAATGGGGGAAAATGAAGAGTATACTTCCCTTAAGAGCCTGGAGTTTGAAAAGAATGATCAGAGGTACACCATGGTTTCGCTCTGGCGACGCAAATATGCCCCCGTCGCAAGAAATTTGGGTTTCAGAAGTTCAGAACAAAATGGTGAAACCTGAAAAGTTGGGGCTTGGAAGAGGGGGAAAATATGAGAGAAATAAGACACATAAATAATCTAAACAAAGCTAATACTCCCCTATTCAAGATAGGGTCGAAGGAGGACGAAGAGGATGAAGCATGACTCCGTCCCGGCTTAAAGAACAGGCCCCCGTCGCGGAGTTATAGCAGAAAAATTGTAGCACCCCTGATAAAACAATAGAGAAGTTGAACTTCTTAGATAAACAATCCTACATGAAGGCCTTATAAAAAGAACCATACCTTATGAGGGCTACTCTATAAATATACAAAGCCCAACATCACTTAATGCCAACACATGGGTAGTACATAGTGGGGTCTCTATTTTTCCAACCCAAAGGGAATGGGCACCCCTTACAAGGGCGCCATTCACCAATATAGAGCCCCTATACAAGGTGTCATTTCCCTTGGGCCACCATTCCACTATATATATTAATATATATATACACCATAAAGACCAACACGTGAATGAGGCAGCTTTTGTCAAAAGCAATAGGAATGGGCGCCGCTGTACAAGGGCGGCAATTCCATGTATAGTGACCACCCAATTAATGAGTACCCCTATACCAAGGTGCCATTTCCAATGCTTCTATAAGGGGTTGAAACAATAACATCCTACGTTTGCTGGCAATGGACCCATAAGGGAACATTCACAGCAGGGTTTTTAGATCGAGTTTCCAATGGACCCTTACTACTACTTTATAAATAATTCTCTCCAGCAAACGTAGATGACCCTTACCATCATCCTGCCACTAAAGAGAAGGTTATCCTACCACTTCCCTATCTCCACCTGCAGAAGAGAAATATAATGTTTCTCTTCATGTGCATGGGATGTATCCCCGTCCTGCGTGCTACACGTACTGCTGCAGAAGCTTACTTGGAGCTTTGCTGAGCATGGAGGGCTTGATGTGGCTTGGATTTCTTATTCTTTCTCTACTATTATACCTCGTAAAACACTCGAAGAAGGTAGGTGTTCTTAAGATCTAGCCCAACCCGTAGCTAAAGTAGGGTAACATAACATGCTAGTATAATCCATCTATCATGCCATGCAGCCTGTTCCTATAACATGTTACACGGGTTTTAAGTAGAACAACTATAGCCTGTTACACCAATTTTACATAGTCTGTTACATATTCTGTTATACTAATTTCACGGGATTCAAATATATCTCACTACACTAGTTTTTACAGCCTTAAAATATCATGTTTAGCCCTATTATATAACCTGTTTTACAATAGATACAAATATGTTTTAAAAACACAGAAAGTCCAGCCCTCAAGTAAAGGGCGCCCTTGACCAGGGCGCCATTTCTTGAAGGGGTGCCCCAAGCCAGGGCGCCATTTAACTGGGGACTATTCACAGTGTCGTCAATTCATTTCTAGCAAATAATAATCAACGCATTTAGAAATTTATATCTATGAAACTAAACCATAACATTCTTGCATGAGTATGATTCTGTGATCCTTATATTTTTCTCTACCTATATATGTCCTTACTTCCTGATTCCGATAAACTTTGAGAATGTGAATAGTGCATGACCCAGCAAAATAGGCGCCCCTGACCAGGGCGCCATTTACTTACCCTCCAGAGGGTCGTCATTTAAATGAAGACCTCCTGGGGAGGCGCCATTTCCTTTTCCAGCAAATTATAGACACCCTGTTAGAAAAAATAAAATCTATGAAACTGAAACCCAACAAATCTGCATGAACATAATTCTGAACTCTCGATAATTTTCTCTGTCTATCCATATCCCTGGTTCCTAATTTCGTGAAACTTTGAGATTATGAATAGTGTTATGAGTCTAAAGATGTACCTGCCCAGTGTAAATAGAAGCCAAAAGAATTGGCGCCCTAGCCAGGGGTGCCAATTTGTTAAATAGTGACCATCTAGAGAGTCGTCCTTTAAATGGAGACTCTCTGCAGGGGCGCCATTTTCATATCTATATAAATTTGAAAGACAGGGCAACCCCCAGGCGCCAATTTCATAAAAGATAGCCTGACCCCAAGGCGCCAATTCCTAAGAGACTGCCTGACCCCCAGGTGCCATTTCCTGAAAGCCTGAAAGATTGGGGAACCCCCAGGCACCAATTCAGTGAGGCAGCCCGTTAGCTGTCAATTCCGTTCTGATCCCCGATTTGTCTCGTGGTTTATACTGACGTAACCCTAGTTCATCTCCTGGATGATATATGCCTTTGAACTCCATTCATGGAATATACCTTATATTCTTACAATGGTCAACCCTTGAAATTCCATATTGGCTATAAACGAGAGTGGATGTCAAAATAAATACATAGAAATGTTGTGCATATAGGGCCCGATCTGGTCCTGGGAGAAGCATCTGAAGGTACTTGTGCCCATGGGAGTTTATTGACCACGGTGTTTAAGCATTGCACCGAAGTACTTGCTTGACTTGAGACATTCCACACGTACTCTCTCTACTAGCTTGACTTGACTTGCGTGGCCCAGAATGGGCAATACTTGACTTGCGTGGCCCGAAAAAGGGTAAGGTACTTACTGGATTGAAATAGCCAATTTTATTGACACGTACTTGATATTACTTGCTAGAACATAAATTTTACTTGCTTGAACATGATTCTTACATGCTTGTACATGAGTTCTTGCTTGTACATGAGTAGTTGCTTGTACATGAGTTCTTGCTTGCCTGAAAAGTGGCATCAACATCTATAAGTTCTTGATATCCTGGTTGTCAAATACTCAAAATCATGCGATACTCTCTCTATGCAGCTCTTGATCTCTTACTTGTTCATCCTGCATAGATATACATGTATACCTGATTTTCTTACTTGTACATCATGCATAGATATACCGGCATTACATGTAACATGTAAACAACTTAAAGATTGCTTGAATTTGAGATGTAATTCCTACTGAGCGATTCGCTCATCCAGTTGCTTCCTAACAATTTTCAAGTAATTTGGATAGTGACATCCACATGAATGGGAATGAGACCGAGTGAAGAGTGCTAGAGTCACCGGTCCTCTATTGTCAGCTAGTCGTGCCTTTTGATTTTCTTGATTCCCCTTTTTTGTATTTCCAAATTATGTCAGTCTAGTTGATTGAAGCTTGTTAAGACTTGTAGCCTAGTATTGTATTTGAATAAGAAAATGTCATGGATTAGAGTTATCACCATTTGGTTAATTGGATAATTGTCATCTTGGACATTGGTATCATTTTGGAAATTAAAAACTTAGTCATTATTTAGTATTTTGCGCACTGTATCTTTTGTCAAAAAATATGTATACTGCTCTGATTGAATGGTTCTATATAAGCTGGCCACAACCCGAGTATCTTCCGCCCTCGGGGCGTGACAGCCTTCGTGGTATCAGAGCCTAGGATTTCAATTCCCTAGGAAATAAGCAGTTAGGAAAATTAGAAGTCATGATCGAAATCTCGGTAAAATCCAAGTCCAAGGATTGGTTTACTCCTTATACCCGGTGAAATGGGTACAGCCATGGGTTAAGTTCTATAATGACATTCGACTTTATAAATAAAACATGATACTTAGTACACTAAATTTCTCTTGTAGGATCATGGCCGCTGAAAGAGCACAATGGCGCGAGATGCAGCGCACCGTGCAAGGTCTTACGCAGGCGCTATAGCAAGTGGCGCAAGGCGGAGCTAATCATAGAGCTGGTGATCTCCCCAGAGATTTTTGCAACATGAACTGTAATACCCTGATTTTTTTTTGAGAAATTAATTAGCAATTAATTAGAATAATTCCTTAATAAATAGAATAAGTTATACTTCAACTATTTTATAAAAATATAGAAAAATTATATTCTTGTAGATGACAACACGTTTAACAAACTTATCTTCTGTGGCCAACCCAAATAAAATGTGTAAGTAGGTCGAATTAGTGGATTAAGTCCAAATTAAACACTTAGTTAACCATACCTTGAAACGCGAAATTCGAGCCCAATGCTCCATCAAATGAGCCCAAACCGGTGGCAAATGAAAGGCCAAGATGAGATGATCATTTCTCTTCTCTAAATCTCCCGAAACTCTAACCCTAAGAGATGCATTCGGTGGAGTTTGGATCGAGTCAACTTTTGCGGCGGCGTTCACATTAACCCGACTTGCGTGGATGAATTCTCCCTGCATAGAACACTCTAGAAGGTGTGCGACCTATAAAAATGCTCCTCGGGAACTCTAGTTTCATTTGGAAGCTGTGGCGGCCGACGAGAACCTTGGATGAGGGCGACTTCCAGTGATCTCCGACGTGGGAAACCTAGCGCATCTTTCTCCTTTTTCTGCCTTTCTTCCCTGATTGAGGTAGGTTCACTCGGGCTCAAACCTCAAGTAATATATCAAAATGTTTAGCATCAAGTCCTCTTTCTTTTGGCATATAAAGCCCCAAATATCATGTAGTACTTTGCGAGTATTTTGAGGTTTAGTAGAAGCATGTCAAATTAGGGTTAACTTTGTTCCTCTTCGATTTAAGTAGAGACTTCAGAGAGTAAATATGAAATCGATTCATGCATCTCGTAGAGTTTTTGTGCTCTTTCTTTTGGTAGTAAAAGCCCCAAATATCATGTTTCATATTGTGCGAATTCCATGTTTTAGTTCTGACCCTAGAAACCTCGCCGAAGTCGGGCAAGGCGAAAGGGCAGCGACCTGTCTGGACTTGTGCGGCCACACGATAGACCGCACATCCAAGACAGGCGGCCTATCGTGGACCGTTTAACAATTTTTATCTCTGATCGTTTCCCTGGGACGTGCGGCCGAATACCAACCGCATGTCTGTCCTACGGCCAGTTCCAGACCGCACATCCCTTCAAGCGGCACCCTATCGACCGTCCATCTCCAGCAGGCCTTCGGACCTGAGGGGGCATGAGCGGCCTATCTATGACCGTCCATGGGATGTAAGGTCCATAACCGACCGCACATCATTAGCAGAACAAATTAATTGTCATTTCAACATGTTATGTTAGTAGATTAGTGTTAATTGCATGTTAGTAACACACCTAATAAACTGTAATTCATGATAGTAAATAATTCTTGCTGATTTATTAAATTTGAGCTTGATCCTGATTCATCTTTCCAATGAATGTCAATCTTAAGTGTGAATCATTTATAATTGAAATGGCTATTAGGTTATACTTGTTAACCTTAGATCTGAACCGTTAATTTTGAACCATTTTTATTCCCTAGAATCGAGCTTGGACTCAATCGAATTGCTATGATTTGGGTTAGTCCGAATTAGACTAGTAGGGACATGCGCGGCTGATAGTCGACCGCATATCTCCCTGAACGGCCCTGTGGCGACCGTTCATCCCTGGCTAATGCCAATTAGTCTTGGCCGATTATCCTTGATCTATCTTCGGCCAATTCCTGATTTGATTAGCCCAATAGACCCTAGGCCGATCAACAGACAGTGGGCTGGACTCTGGCTCAATCCACCCTGCCTATGGCAGCCCTGGAGCCCACTTGGGTGAATTTCTAGATTATTGTTAGGCCCTGTGTTGTGCGGCCAGTAATGGCCCGTACATCTGACAGGCGGCCCTGAATGGACCGTTCAACTGATGAGCAGCTCTGTCAGGACCTCATATCCCGTCTTCAATTTTGTAAACTTCTGGCCTTGTGCAGCCCAGTTCTTACCGTTCATATTGAAGAGCGTCCCTTAATCAGCCGTTCAACCTTGACCTCGCGAAGGCTGAACCCAGCCCAGTTCCTGGTAGTGCGGCCCATATGAGACCGTATAAATATTGAGTGGCCCATTTCCGACCGTGTATATTACAGTTTTCCAAAAAGTGATTATTTCATGATTTTGAATTGTGTGAGCTACTCTAGCCTATCTAGGCTATGGTATTTTGTGATATGACCTATTGTTAGGTCTATAGATCGTCAATTATAGTCATTTGGAATAACTATTCCTCTCGATTAAGGAGCTTATTGTTTGGACTCTTAAATCATTATTCTTACGTCCTTTACCTTGACTACATGAACTTGACCTTGGAACTCTTGGCCATTAAATATTGTGGATCTCTAGATTCGTGGGATCTGCGATCTAAACAAATCAATGCCAAGGCAAACAAATGAAGGGCTCAGTCTGGTCCTGGGCGGAACACCCGAAGAGTACTTGATCCCTGGGGAGGTGAATGACTAGGTGTGGCATTGTCACCGGTACATGACTAGCTTGTTGAGTCTAGGGCATTCCACATTCTCGTGAAACTTGTTATTCATGCTTAAAGCATGAAGTACTTGCTTGCTTGCTTGACATGACTCGAATTGACTTGTAAATGGCCGTTCACTAGAAAATCTTGTTAATCTTGCTTGATATCTCGACATGCAATTATTTCTTCCATTTAATTATCGTTACTTTTTGAATCTTGATGATTATTTAGTTCTGCTTATTTTTCTCACGTTAATCATGCATATTCATTAATTGTTAATCACTTAAACTATGCCTGACAATAGAGTATAATTCCTTCTGAGCTTCTTGCTCACCCCTACTTCCAATCCTTTTCAGGTAACGCGGTAAACGGAACGTTGCAAATGAGGATCGGGTCAGTGTGATCAAGTGAACCTAGAACCTAGAGATCGGAGTCTGTCTTTTTATCTTCTTGAGTCTAGCTAGTGTAATGAGTCAAATTATATTTTAAATTTCAAATATTAATAAAAGTTCATATCTTCACAATGTGTATGGCCTCCATGTGTTTAATTATGGTTATTTATTTTCACTCTTGTTATCATGACTGTTAACTACCACGTTCCGAGCATCGCTTCCCCCTGCTATCAGTTCGGGACGTGACAGAGGTGGTATCAGAGCCTCCGTTGTCTGAGTCCTCAGATTTTGTTCAAGAGTATAGGTTACCCTAAGTCTCAAGACATGTGTCATCCCTTGTCACCTGGTGAGATTGGGTAGTATCTTGGGTTAAGCAATAAAATATATACAAGATTGCGCTGTAATCAGTGTAAGGGTAATGAAAAAGTTAACCATATAATTAGTTTGCAGGTCTCTAAGCCATTCTTAAAATGAAAGCGAGTGGGTCCATGGGTAAGCTAAGATTCGTTTCTGCTAGAGGCTGGCGAGTCCATCATAAAGAAACCCGAAGTAATAATAAGAAGAATAATAATATTACGTAAATGAAATGTTTATACTGTCACAAACTTGGTCATCTCGTAAAGGAGTGCTGGCGAAGGAGCGGAGCGTGTCTGCGTTGCGGAAATCAGGATCATAAAATGGCTAACTATCCTAAGTTACTTTCACAAGCAAAAATATAAGAAGAATCGGAACCAACTTCTATTGAATGAAGAATTATATAAGGTATTGTTCTCTTTTATCCCTATCTATAGCTAAATTTTTTCGTCATTAGTTGTATGATTAACATGTTATTTTGATAGATAAGATCATCTTAGTTCAAATATTTAAATAATTGGTAATACCCGACGAATTTGGGGAGCAAATTCCTTAAAATGGGGGAGGATGAAATACCCCGATTTTTTTGAGAAATTAACTAGCAATTAATTAGAATAATTTTTTAATAAATAGAATAAGTTATATTTTGACTATTTTATAAAAATTTAAAAAATATATATTCTTGTAGAGGATAACACGTTTAACAAACTTGTCTTCTGTGGCCAACCCAAGTAAAATCTGTAAGTAGGCCGAATTAGTGGATTAAGCCCATATTAAACACTTAGTTAACCATTATTTGAAACGCGAAATTCGAGCCCAATGCTCCATCAAATGAGCCCAAACCGGTGGCAAATGAAAGGCCAGGATGAGAGGATAACTTCCTCTCTCTTAATCTCTTGAAACCCTAACCCTAGGAGATGCAATCTGCGGAGTTTGGATCGAGTCAGCTTTTGTGGTGGCGTTCACATTAACCCGACTTGCGTGGACGAATTCTCCCTGCATAGAACACTCTGGAAGGTGTGCGACCTATAAAAATGCTGCTTAAAAACCCTTGTTTCATTTGGAAGTTGTGGCGGCCGACGAGAAGCATGGACGAGGGTGAATTCCAGTGATCTTCGACTTGGGATACCTAGCGCATCTTCCTCCTTTTTCTTCATCTCTTCCCTAATTGAGGTATGTTCTCTCGGGCTAAAACCTCAAGTAATATATCAAAATGTTCAGCATCAAGTTCTCTTTCTTTTGGTATATAAAGCCCCAAATATCATGTAGTACCCTATGAGTATTTTGAGGTTTAGTAGAAGCATGTCAAATTAGGGTTAACTTTGTTCCTCTTCGATTGAAGTAGAGACTTCAGAGAGTAAATATGAAATTGATTCATGCATCTCGTACAGTTTTTCGTGCTCTTTCTTTTGGTAGTAAAAGCCATAAATATCATGCTTTATATCGAAAGGGCAGCGACTTGTCTGGACTTGTGCGGCCACATGATAGATCGCACATCCAAGACAGGCGACCTGTTGTGGACCGTTTAACGGTTTCTATCTCTGATCGTTTCCTTGGGACGCGTGACCGAATACCAGTCGCATGTCTGTCCTGCGGCCAGTTCCAGACCGCACATCCCTTCCAGCGGCACCCTACCGACCGTCCATCTCCAGCAGGCCTTCGGACCTGAGGGGGCATCAGCGGCCTGTCTATGACCGTACATGGGATGTAAGGTCCAGAACCGACTGCACATCATTAGTAGAATAGATTAATTGTCATTTCAGCATGTTATGTTAGTAGATTAGTGTTAATTGCATGTTAGCAACACACCTAATAAACTGTAATTCATGACAGTAAATAATTCTTGCTGATTTATTAAATTTGAGCTTGATCTTGATTCATTTTTCCAATGAATGTCAATCTTAAGTGTGAATCATTTATAATTGAAATGGCTATTAAGTTTATACTTGTTAACCTTAGATCTGAACCGTTAATTTTGAACCATTTTTATTCCCTAGAATCGAGCTTGGACTCAATTGAATTACTGTGATTTGTGTTAGTCCGAATTGGACTAGCAGGGACATGCACGGCTGATAGTCGAACGCATATCTCCCTGAACGGCCCCGTGGCGATCGTTCATCCCTGGTTAATGCCAATTAGTCTTGGCCGATTATCCTTGATCTATCTTTGGCCAATTCCTGATTTGATCATCCCAATAGACCCTAGGCCGATCAGCAGATAGTGTGCTGGACTCTGGCTCAGTTCCACCCTGCCTATGGCAGCCCGGGAGCCCACTTGGGTGAATTTCTAGATTATTGTTAGGCCCTATGTTGTGCGGCCAGTAATGGCCCGTACATCTGATAGGCGGCCATGAATGGACCGTTCAACTGATGAGCGGCTCTGTCAGGACCTCATATCCCGTCTTCGATTTTGTAAACTTCTGGCCTTGTGCGGCCCAGTTCTTACCGTTCATATTGAAGAGCGTCCCTTAATCAGCCGTTCAACCTTGACCTCGCGAAGGCTGAACCCAGCCCAGTTCCTGATAGTGCGGCCCATATGAGACCACATAAAATTGAGCGGCCCATTTCCGACCGTGTATATTACAATTTTGCAAAAAGTGATTATTTCATGATTTCGAATTATGTGAGCTACTCTAGCCTATCTAGGCTTTGGTATTTCGTGATATGACCTATTGTTAGGTCTATAGATCGTCAATTATAGTCATTTGGAATAACTATTCCTCTCGATTAAGGAGCTTATTTTTTGGACTCTTAAATCATTATTCTTACGTCCTTTACCTTGACTACATGAACTTGACCTTGCAACTCTTGGCCATTAAATATTGTGGATGTCTAGATTCGTGGGATCTGCGATCCAAACTAATCAATGCCAAGGCAAACAAATGAAGGGCCCAGTCTGGTCATGGGAGGAGCACCCGAAGAGTACTTGATCCCTGGGGAGGTGAATGACTAGGTGTGGCATTGTCACATGTGCATGACTAGCTTGTTGAGTCTAGGGCATTCCACATTCTCGTGAAACTTATTATTCATGCTTAAAGCATGAAGTACTTGCTTGCTTGCTTGACATGACTCGAATTGACTTGTAAATGATCATGCACTAGAAAATCTTGTTAATCTTGTTTGATATCTCGACATGCAATTATTTCTTGCATTTAATTATCGTTACTCTTTGAATCTTGATTATTATTTAGTTCTGCTTATTTTTCTCGCGTTAATCATGCATATTCATTAATTGGTTAATCACTTAAACTATGCCTCACGATAGAGTATAATTCCTACTGAGCTTCTTGCTCACCCCTACTTCCAATCCTTTTCAAGTAATGCGGTAAACCGAACGTTGCAAATGAGCATCGGGTCAGTGTGATCGAGTGAATCTGGAACCTAGAGATCGGAGTCTGTCTTTTTATCTTCTTGAGTCTAGCTAGTGTAATGAGTCAAATTATATTTTAAATTTCAAATGTTAATAAAAGTTCATATCTTCACAATGTGTATGGCCTCCATGTGTTTAATTGTGGTTATTTATTTTCGCTCTTATTATCATGACTGTTAACTGCCACGTTCCGAGCATCGCTTCCTGCTGCTATCGGTTCGGGACGTGACAGAGGTGGTATCAGAGCCTTCGTTGTCTAAGTCCTAGGATTTTATCCTAGAGTATAGGTTTCCCTAAGTCTTAATACCCGTGTCATCCCTTGTCACCTGGTGAGATTGGGTAGTATCTTGGGTTAAGTAATAAAATATATACAAGATTGCGTTGTGATACGTGTAAAGGTAATGAAAAAGTTAACCATATAATTATTTTGCAGGTCTCTAAGCCATTCTTAAAATGAAAGCGAGTGGGTCCATGGGTAAGCTAAGATTCATTTCTGCTAGAGGTTGGCGAGTCTATCATAAAGAAACCCGAAGTAATAATAAGAAGAATAATAATATTATGCAAATGAAATGTTTATACTGTCACAAACTTGGTCATCTTGTAAAGGAGTGCTGGCAAAGGAGCGAAGCGTGTCTGCGTTGCGGAAATCAGGATCATAAAATGGCTAACTGTCCTAAGTTACTTTCACAAGCAAAAAGATAAGAAGAATCGGAACCAACTTCTATCGAATGAAGAATTATATAAGGTATTGTTCTCTTTTATCCCTTTCTATAGCTAAATTCTTTCGTCATTAGTTCTATGATTAACATGTTATTTTGATAGATAAGATCATCTTAGTTCAAATATTCAAATAATTGGTAATACCTGACGAATTTGGGGACCAAATTCCTTAAAGTGGGCGAGGATGAAATACTCTGATTTTTTTGAGAAATTAATTAGCAATTAATTAGAATAACTCTTTAATAAATAGAATAAGTTATATTTTGACTGTTTTATAAAAATCCAGAAAAATTATGTTCTTGTAGAGGATAACACGTTTAACAAACTTGTCTTCTGTGGCCAACCCAAATATAATCCGTAAGTAGGCCGAATCAGTGGATTAAGCCCAAATTAAACACTTAGTTAACCATACCTTGAAACGCGAAATTTGAGCCCAATGCTCCATCAAATGAGCCCAAACCGGTGGCAAATGAAAGGCCAAGATGAGAGGATCACTTCCCCTCTCTTAATCTCCCGAAACCCTAACCCTAGGAGATGCAATCTATGGAGTTTGGATCGAGTCAACTTTTACGGCGGCGTTCACATTAACCCGACTTGGGTGGACGAATTCTCCCTGCATAGAACACTCTAGAAGGTGTGCGACCTATAAAAATACTCCTTAGGAACCTTAGTTTCATTTGGAAGCTGTGGCGGCTGACGAGAACCTTGGACGAGGGCGAATTCTAGTGATCTCCGACTTGGGGTACCTAGCGCATCTTCCTCCTTTTTCTTCTTCTCTTCCCTGATTGAGGTAGGTTCTCTTGGGCTCAAACCTCAAGTAATATATCAAAATGTTCAGCATCAAGTCCTCTTTCTTTTGGTATCTAAAGCCCCAAATATCATGTAGTACCCTGTGAGTATTTTGAGGTTTAGTAGAAGCATGTCAAATTAGGGTTAACTTTGTTCCTCTCCGATTTAAGTAGAGACTTCAGAGAGTAAATATGAAATTGATTCATGCATCTCGTAGAGTTTTTCGTGCTCTTTCTTGTGGTAGTAAAAGCCCCAAATATCATGCTTTATATCGTGCGAATTCCATGTTTTAGTTCTGACCCTAGAAACCTCGCCGGAGTCAGGCAAGGCGAAAGGGTAGCGACCTGTCTGGACTTGTGCGGCCACACGATAGACCGCACATCCAAGACAGGCGGCCTGTTGTGGACCGTTTAACGGTTTCTATCTCTGATCGTTTCCTTGGGACGCGTGACCGAATACCAGTCGCATGTCTGTCCTGCGGCCAGTTCCAGACCGCACATCCCTTCCAGCGGCACCCTACCGACCGTCCATCTCCAGCAGGCCTTCGGACCTGAGGGGGCATGAGCGGCCTGTCTATGACCATACATGGGATGTAAGGTCCAGAACCGACCGCACATCATTAGCAGAACAGATTAATTGTCATTTCAGCATGTTATGTTAATAGATTAGTGTTAATTGCATGCTAGTAACACAACTAATAAATTGTAATTAATGACAGTAAATAATTCTTGCTGATTTATTAAATTTGAGCTTGATCTTGATTCATCTTTCCAATGAATGTCAATCTTAAGTGTGAATCATTTATAATTGAAATGGATATTAAGTTTATACTGGTTAACCTTAGATCTAAATTGGTAATTTTGAACCATTTTTATTCCCTAGAATCGAGCTTGGACTCAATCGAATTGCTGTGATTTGTGTTAGTCCGAATTAGACTAGCAAGGACATGCGCGGCTGATAGTCGACTATATATCTCCCTGAACGGACCCGTGGCGACCGTTCATCCCTGGCGAATGCCAATTAGTCTTGGCCGATTATCCTTGATCTATCTTCGACCAATTCCTGATTTGATCAGCCCAATAGACCCTAGGCCGATCAGCAGATAGTGTGCTGGACTCTGGCTCAGTTCCACCCTGCCTATGGCAGCCCGGGAGCCCACTTGGGTGAATTTCTAGATTATTGTTAGGCCCTATGTTGTGCGGCCAGTAATGGCCCGTACATCTGATAGGCGGCCATGAATGGACCGTTCAACTGATGAGCGGCTCTGTCAGGACCTCATATCCCGTCTTCGATTTTGTAAACTTCTGGCCTTGTGTGGCCCAGTTCTTACCGTTCATATTGAAGAGCGTCCCTTAATCAGCCGTTCAACCTTGACCTCGCGAAGGCTGAACCCAGCCCAGTTCCTGATAGTGTGGCCCATTTGAGACCACATAAAATTGAGCGGCCCATTTCCGACCGTGTATATTACAATTTTGCGAAAAGTGATTATTTCATGATTTCGAATTATGTGAGCTACTCTAGCCTATCTAGGCTTTGGTATTTCGTGATATGACCTATTGTTAGGTCTATAGATCGTCAATTATAGTCATTTGGAATAACTATTCCTCTCGATTAAGGAGCTTATTGTTTGGACTCTTAAATCATTATTCTTACGTCCTTTACCTTGACTACATGAACTTGACCTTGCAACTCTTGGCCATTAAATATTGTGGATGTCTAGATTCGTGGGATCTGCGATCCAAACTAATCAATGCCAAGGCAAACAAATGAAGGGCCCAGTCTGGTCATGGGAGGAGCACCCGAAGAGTACTTGATCCCTGGGGAGGTGAATGACTAGGTGTGGCATTGTCACATGTGCATGACTAGCTTGTTGAGTCTAGGGCATTCCACATTCTCGTGAAACTTATTATTCATGCTTAAAGCATGAAGTACTTGCTTGCTTGCTTGACATGACTCGAATTGACTTGTAAATGATCATGCACTAGAAATTCTTGTTAATCTTGTTTGATATCTCGACATGCAATTATTTCTTGCATTTAATTATCGTTACTCTTTGAATCTTGATTATTATTTAGTTCTGCTTATTTTTCTCGCGTTAATCATGCATATTCATTAATTGGTTAATCACTTAAACTATGCCTCACGATAGAGTATAATTCCTACTGAGCTTCTTGCTCACCCCTACTTCCAATCCTTTTCAGGTAATGCGGTAAACCGAACGTTGCAAATGAGCATCGGGTCAGTGTGATCGAGTGAATCTGGAACCTAGAGATCGGAGTATGTCTTTTTATCTTCTTGAGTCTAGCTAGTGTAATGAGTCAAATTATATTTTAAATTTCAAATGTTAATAAAAGTTCATATCTTCACAATGTGTATGGCCTCCATGTGTTTAATTGTGGTTATTTATTTTCGCTCTTATTATCATGACTGTTAACTGCCACGTTCCGAGCATCGCTTCCTGCTGCTATCGGTTCGGGACGTGACAGAGGTGGTATCAGAGCCTTCGTTGTCTAAGTCCTAGGATTTTATCCTAGAGTATAGGTTTCCCTAAGTCTTAATACCCGTGTCATCCCTTGTCACCTGGTGAGATTGGGTAGTATCTTGGGTTAAGTAATAAAATATATACAAGATTGCGTTGTGATACGTGTAAAGGTAATGAAAAAGTTAACCATATAATTATTTTGCAGGTCTCTAAGCCATTCTTAAAATGAAAGCGAGTGGGTCCATGGGTAAGCTAAGATTCATTTCTGCTAGAGGTTGGCGAGTCTGTCATAAAGAAACCCGAAGTAATAATAAGAAGAATAATAATATTATGCAAATGAAATGTTTATACTGTCACAAACTTGGTCATCTTGTAAAGGAGTGCTGGCAAAGGAGCGAAGCGTGTCTGCGTTGCGGAAATCAGGATCATAAAATGGCTAACTGTCCTAAGTTACTTTCACAAGCAAAAAGATAAGAAGAATCGGAACCAACTTCTATCGAATGAAGAATTATATAAGGTATTGTTCTCTTTTATCCCTTTCTATAGCTAAATTCTTTCGTCATTAGTTCTATGATTAACATGTTATTTTGATAGATAAGATCATCTTAGTTCAAATATTCAAATAATTGGTAATACCTGACGAATTTGGGGACCAAATTTCTTAAAGTGGGCGAGGATGAAATACTCTGATTTTTTTGAGAAATTAATTAGCAATTAATTAGAATAATTCTTTAATAAATAGAATAAGTTATATTTTGACTGTTTTATAAAAATCCAGAAAATTTATGTTCTTGTAGAGGATAACACGTTTAACAAACTTGTCTTCTGTGGCCAACCCAAATATAATCCGTAAGTAGGCCGAATCAGTGGATTAAGCCCAAATTAAACACTTAGTTAACCATACCTTGAAACGCGAAATTTGAGCCCAATGCTCCATCAAATGAGCCCATTTCTGACTGTGTATATTACAGTTTTCTGAAAAGTGATTATTTCATGATTTAGAATTGTGTGAGCTACTCTAGCCTATCTAGACTATGGTATTTCGTGATATGACCTATTGTTAGGTCTATAGATCGTCAATTATAGTCATTTAGAATAACTATTCTTCTCGATTACGGAGCTTATTTATTGGACTCTTAAATCATTATTCTTACGTCCTTTACCTTGCCTACTTGAACTTGACCTTGCAACTCTTGGCCATTAAATATTATGGATGTCTAGATTCGTGGGATCTGCGATCCAAACAAATCAATGCCAAGGTAAACAAATGAAGGGCCCAGTCTGGTCCTGGGAGGAGCACCCGAAGAGTACTTGATCCCTGGGGAGGTGAATGACTAGGTGTGGCATTGTCACCGGTGCATGACTAGCATGTTGAGTCTAGGGCATTCCACATTCTCGTGAAACTTATTATTCATGCTTAAAGCATGAAGTACTTGCTTGCTTGCTTGACATGACTCGAATTGACTTGTAAATGATCATGCACTAGAAAATCTTGTTAATCTTGTTTGATATCTCGACATGCAATTATTTCTTGCATTTAATTATCGTTACTCTTTGAATCTTGATTATTATTTAGTTCTGCTTATTTTTCTCGCGTTAATCATGCATATTCATTAATTGGTTAATCACTTAAACTATGCCTCACGATAGAGTATAATTCCTACTGAGCTTCTTGCTCACCCCTACTTCCAATCCTTTTCAAGTAATGCGGTAAACCGAACGTTGCAAATGAGCATCGGGTCAGTGTGATCGAGTGAATCTGGAACCTAGAGATCGGAGTCTGTCTTTTTATCTTCTTGAGTCTAGCTAGTGTAATGAGTCAAATTATATTTTAAATTTCAAATGTTAATAAAAGTTCATATCTTCACAATGTGTATGGCCTCCATGTGTTTAATTGTGGTTATTTATTTTCGCTCTTATTATCATGACTGTTAACTGCCACGTTCCGAGCATCGCTTCCCGCTACTATCGGTTCGGGGCGTGACATTAACCCACCAAGATTCGTGAGTTCATCTGACCCCGAAGATGCTGAAAACTGGTTGAAGGAGATTGATAGAATTTTCCGTGTAATGTAATGCACGGATGAGGAAAGGGTCTTATTGGCTATATTCCAACTGGAGCGGGACGCTCGAGGTTGGTGGGAATCCATAGAAACAACATTACTTGACGATAATGTCACATGGGATGACTTTGTTGAACATTTCAACAACAAGTACTTTACCGACCGTATTCAGGAGAAGAAGGCCATGGAATTTGCCGCACTAAAACAACGGACCCTGAAAGTGGCCGAGTATGAGGCCCAATTCTCAAGATTGTCCAGGTATGCACCCCACTTGGTGTGCACTGAAAAGATGAAGGCGAGAAGGTTCCTTAACGGGCTTCGGCCCCACTATATTACACAACTTGCACCAATGGACATCCAAGTCGATTCGAAGATGGTTCGGCGTGCCCAATTGCTAGAAGACACCACCGAATTATCTAAAAGGATTCGAGGAAAGGACAAGAAGGAACATGTCACAGCCCTGGGAAATTTCAAATCATCATTCAACAAGAAGCGGTTCTTCAATGGAGGGGAGTCCTCCAAGGGAAAGAGGTTTCAAAGGAATGAAAAGCCATTCTCCACCACTACACTTTCTAAGGAAGTTTGTAAATACTGTGACAAAGCCAGCTACAAGACTGAGGAATGCTGGAGGAAGCTGGGAGCTTGTCTCCAATGTGGGAGCCGATAGCATCGAATCCCAGACTGCCCATTGATGAAGGAGCAAGCCACTAAGGATGAGAAGTGACCGGCAAGAAAACAAGACCGCCTGCAAGCTCTCCACGAGACGGAACCCACAGAAGGTGGAATTGTGGAAGGTATTCTAACTATTTGTTCTAAAACTGTACACGTTTTATTCGATACCGGAGCAACTCATTCATTCATTTACAAGAAATTTGCTACTTCATTTTCTAAGAAACCTGAACTGTTAGATTTGGTCATATCTACACCTCTTGGGAACAAGTCCGATATCATGCATCACTACCCAAGTTGTGAGGTTATGGTTAAAGGAAATAATTTACCTGTCGACTTGATATGCCTAGATATGAATGGGTATGATGTCATACTAGGTGCCGACTAGTTATCCACATACCAAGCAACTGTAGATTGCCGACATGGCAAGGTAACTTTCGTGGATTTCCCAGAGCTAGTTTACACTAGCCCTCGAAATAGATCACCTCTTATCTCAGCTCTCCGAGCTAGTAAACTCATAAGTAAAGGATGTATGGCTTTCTTAGCATTCGTGACTGCCACGGAAGTCAAGGAGATTAAACTTGAAGACATCCGTGTAATTTGTGATTTTTCTAACGTTTTCCTAGAAGAATTGCCTGGCTTACCCCCGGAAAGGGAAGTGTCATTTACAATCGACCGTGACCCTAGTGCTGGTCCTATTTCCAAGGCACCCTACAGAATGTCCCCTGTTGAGCTGAAAGAGCTAAAGGAACAGCTAATGGAGTTAAAAGGGTTTCATCAGGCAAAGTACTTCCCCATGGGGAGCATCGTGTTATTCGTCAAGAAGAAGGACGGAACAATGAGACTTTGCATCAATTATCGACAGCTAAATCACCTTACAATCAAAAATAAGTACTCGCTGCCAAGAATTGATGTGCTGTTTGATCAATTATCTGGAGATAAATATTTCTCCAAGATTGATCTTCATTCTGGTTACCACCAATTGAAGATCAAAGATGAAGACATTCATAAAACTGCATTCCGGAGCAGGTATGGGCATTACAAATTTACTGTTGTGCCTTTCGGACTAACGAATGCCCCCGCAGCCTTTATGCAGTTAATGAACAACACCTTCAGGCCCTACTTAGACCAATTTATTGTGGTCTTTATTGATGATATTCTGATCTATTCGAAGACAGAAGTAGATCATGAAGTACATCTTGAGAAGGCATTGTAAACATTGAGAGAAAATAAATTATATGCCAAATTTAGCAAATGTAAGTTTTGGCTCGAGGAAGTATCCTTCTTGGGCCATGTAGTCTCGAAGGATGGAATCTCTATCAACCTTTCAAAGGTCGAGGCCGTGAAGAATTGGGAACAACCAACAAATGCAACAGTGATTCGAAGTTTCATGGGATTAGTTGGTTACTACCGGCGTTTCATCAAGGACTTCTCCAAGATTGCTATTCCTCTCATCAGGTAACCCGCAAGGAAGTGCCTTATGAGTGGAATGAAGACTGTGAGAAGAGTTTTCAAGCTTTTAACGATCTCTTGACCACTGCTCTAGTCTTATCATTACCAATTGAAGGAGATAAATACGAGGTATATCAATGCTTTTGGTATTGGCCTCGGATGTGTATTGATGTAAAATGAAGGGTCATTGCGTACTCTTCCCCGCAATTAAAGAAACATGAAGAGAACTACCCGGTGCATGACTTAGAGCTGGCCGCGGTGGTGTTGGCCTTGAAGATCTGGAGACACTATCTCTACGGAGAACAATTCATAGTATACTCCGATCATAAAAGCATCAAGTATTTATTCTCTCAAAAGGAGCTAAACATGCGGCAAAGGCGATGGCTCGAATATCTCAAGGATTTCGACTTCACTATACAATACTATCCCGGTAAGGGTAATTCCGTAGCTGATGCCCTTAGTCGAAAGCCAAGAGCAATATTTGCCAACTGTATGATTCAGGAATGGAAGTTGCTGGAGAAAGTCTCTGAGCTTGATATCAATACATATGAAAATTGTAATGACCCGAAATCCGAACACCGGGAAGGCCCGATAGCTCGAATCTCGAACCGCCACCCACGAGCCCGAAGACTTGGAAGGTTTGAAATGATGGTGTGGAGATACACAAGAATCTAAAATAATTACAGAGTTGCGGAGTTAAATGAATTAAGCAAGAAGTAATAAATAACATTAATTAAATTACATGATCCACAATAATAACGGCAGTCTAAAAAAGACAATAGTCCACAACTAGTACAGTCCAAAGAAAAGTACAACTACATGGGGCATATCCCGGAACTGGCAACTACCAACTAACCAGGGGCACCTGAACCACGTGGAGCCTCTGAAGCGCACCCGTAAAGCCGCGTCTCACCTAAAACACGGAAAACACGTGGGGAATGAGCCTCAAAACACAATGCCCAGTAGGGATCATCAAGTCCCCACCTTGAAAACCTAGAAATTGTGCGGAAAGTAACTACAAGCTACTACGACGGCTAGTACCGAACACACGGCATGAAAATCGAGACAACTCGTCAAAAGCCAAAGAGTCACTACCAGACAACGACGGGAGTACCAACCCACTAGAAGCAAGGCCGGATGCGTCCACTGACGGCTAAAACCGCGCCTCGGGTGTCTCCCTCCGGCCCAGCAAGAACTGAGACACCGTACAAGTAACCACAGAACAAGTGACTAGCTCGGGTCACGATCGTCAGTGTGGGACCACTGCCCTCAACCACGTGTGCACACACAGACCATACGTCCTAGGTCTGGCCCTCTGACTGGTTTTCCCCATAGCCGGACTCTGGCGTCAAACGTGTGGCCCTATAAAAACCAGTCTAAAAATCGTCTCTCGGGGTAGCCTCGCCACCACTCCCTAGTGGGACCACTCGCGTGTCGGAAGGCTACGACTAGTGGAGGGTCATTAAAAGAGTAGACTCTCTAGTCAACGTAAAAAAACATCTAAACTGGACAGAGTACAAGGGCCGCTCCTTGTGCCGACACCGACTCACGGTGACACGAGCCGAGAACACAAACTCCCGGGATCCCACGGCACCCTCACGTGTTGCCCCCACATGATGCCGAGCATCAGTCAGGCCACGGGTCAGCACGCCGAATGAGATCCAGTAACTTTGGACTTGAATCGGCACATCATAATTCCAGTTGGACAAAAACCCCTGGCGGTCCAACTTTGGGCCGCCACAGAGGCTAGTGGTCCATGATTGGGCCGCCACATGGACTGTAGCGGTCCAGCACTAGGCCGTCACACTCTGGGTTGCGAAAGAAATGGCAGTCCTACCTAGGTCTGCCATAGGGATGAGGCGGGCGTACCTTCGGCCGCCACACCCCAAAAATCCCCAACGGTCGAAAATCAACGGTCGAAAATGAACGGTCAACTCGCCCTATGGCGGTCTGACCTTAGGCCGCCACACCTTCTTGCGGTTTATCGTGCAGCTGCCAAATGACATGGGGACCTACCGAAAAAATAGTGCCTTGTGGCACTCCAACCATGGGCTGCCACAGGCTCTAGCGCACCTACCTTGGGCAGCCAAAGACTCTGGCGGTCTCTGGAAGGACCGCCAAACCTACCCGAGAACGGGCCGGCGGGAAGAATTCCAAAAACTTGTTCCACACCCCGATCATCCACGGATAAGGGGGAAAACAAGGGGGAAGCTCCCCTATAACCCCTGGCATGCATCTACGCCCTCGAATTGGTCTAAAACGCGACGAAATGGTAGATCGGCACACAACCCCCAAAACATAGATTTTGCCCTACGCAGCTCAAAAATGCCCCTCTCGACCGCTCCTCGGCCTACAAATCGCGGGGGACGGGATGAGCATGGGGATTCGTCTCCCTACCTCAATAGAACTAAAGCTCCAATGAAACGCCGCCGAACGCAAAGAAGAAGCTTTTAGAACCCTCGAACTTTCACGAAATCCCACGAGCCGCACGCTGCCACGATCGCCTCACCGCCGTCGTCGCCACCACGTCGTCGCCTCACCACCGTCCGCAGCCGGAGGGGAGCGCCGCCATGGTCACGCCGCAGGAAGAGAGGGGGAAAGGGGTGCGGTCGCTCACGGGAGGAAGAAGGAGGAAGAAAGAAGAAGAAGAAAAGAAAAAGAAAAGGAGGGGTATTTATCGAAAATCTGGATTTTCCAAAAAATATGATAAAATAGGAAAATATACCACCGCGATCATTGGAACACACTGATCGCTGTGGTACCATCCCTGAGTAGGTGAACGACTCGGTTTACCTGTTACGGCGTTACGTAGATCCTGTCGGGGAAAAACACGGGAAACCGTAAAGCACGTTCCGGGACCTCCGAAACTGATCCGAAATGCACGGATCCGAACCCGAAAGATGTCCAAAAGATAACCCCGAGCAAAACAAGAACAAAATCTTTGAGAGAATAGATCCGAGACCCAAGAAGAGGGATCCGAAGGGTCCGGGATATTACAACCCTCCCCCCTTAAGCAAATTTCATCCTCGAAATTTAAAACAAGTACAGGGGAAGCAAAGGGTACTCACTCGAACAAATAAGGGAACTGCTGACGCATCTCGTCCTCACACTCCCAAGAAGCCTCACCACCAGAGTGTCGCTGCCACACCACCTTAACCAGAGTGATAACCTTGTTCCGCAGGTGTTGCTCTTGTCGATCCTCAATACGGATAGGGAACTCCGGTAGAGACAGATCGAGAGTCACCTCGGGCCAAACCGAATCCTCCAACACATGAGAAACATCGGGTAAATACTTCCTCAACATCGAGATATGGAGCACATCATGCACCGCTGCAAACTCAGGAGGTAGTTGCAACCGATAAGCAACCTCGCCAATGCGCTCCACGATGAGGAAAGGACCAACATAGCGGGGACTAAACTTCCCATGCTATCCAAATCGCATCACTCCCTTCATGGGAGAAACCCTCAAGAACCTCGATCATCGACCACAAAATAGAGTGGCTACCTTCTCCGATCGGCATAGCTCTTCTGCCGACTATGTGCCGCCAACATGTTCTTGTTGTGCCCCTATGGTTTTGATGATAGCAAACACCATGAGTCATCATTCAGGTTGATGGCACATACACATATTCTTCTTTTGCATAAGTAGAAGGTCCGTGCTGGCAAGTCTGCTTTGAGTCGGTGCATCACTGCATTATGCATGTATGTCCATGTAGGCAAGTCGGTGCACTCAAACACTTGCTAGATGCATTGCATTCTGAGCGTCTCATGTTGCGTCTCATGTACCGTCTCAACATATCCAGCATCTTATGTTGTGTCTCACTTAGCTTGCTTGCACGAGCTGCAGTCTATACATTGTCTTGTTGCACGCACTTGAAGTCTGTACATTGTCCACTTGCAGTATTAGCACAAGTCTATACAGCCTGTGAGGTCCGTCTCACTTAGCATCTCATTTGGACATAAAGTCTATACATCGGACCGTCTCACTTAGCGTCTCACTCATCGTCTTTGTTACACACAGAGTCTGCACAACTCTTTGTCAGCAAGTCTGTACATCGTGTAGCATGCACGCATTCAAGTCTGTACATCGCATACCATGCACGCATGTCCAAAGCCTGTACATTGTTCACTTGCAGCATTAGCACAAGTCTGTACAGCCTGTGTGCTTCATAATGCAAAGTCTATACAACGACTAGCTGCACAAACGCCAAGTCTATACATTGGCTAGCTGCATAAACACTAAGTCTACACATTGTTGCATGCAGAGTCTGTATATTCATTTGGCATGACAGTGCATCCATTTGTAATGTATATACCTTGCCATCAGCATTTGTGCACTCATTCGCTCTAAGTCTATACATTGTTTCATGCATTGCACGAAGTCTGCACATTGTGTGTTGCTATGCTCATACATCATTTTAGTAAGTCTGCACAATGGTGCACGTTGAGTCTGCACATTCATTTGGCATGTCAGTAATACCATTTGTAATGGTCACAGTCTTGCATACATGAAGTTTGTACATGCTTCAGCGTTGCATTCACAAAGTCTGTACATGCCTTAGTCTTGCATACATGAAATCTGTACATGCTTCAGCGTTGCCTTCATAAAGTCTGTACGCTCTCTTCTATATAACAATAAGGTCGATGCATTGTGTCTCTCATGAAACAGAAGTCAGTGAATGTTCACACATGCTACATAGTTAAGTCTATACAGGGTTTTACTGTCTTAAACTGATATTCTCTTCGACTGACTGACAAGTACTTATGCTCGAGGAGATTAAGAAGGGCACATGATCCAAGAAAGAGGAGGTGCCAGGATCGTGACACGTGTACAGCAACGAGCCTGGATGCTGCCACGTGGTCCAAGCTTTTGGGCGGGAGGTGTGGAAGACACACGCCCTATCTGCTGCTCTATATATATGAAGCCTCTTCCTCAGAAGAAGCTTGATCGAAGCAGAAGGGACAGAAGCAGAGAGAGAGAGCCTGCACGATCCAGAAGAAGGAGATGAGGTGAAGCTCGAGCAGAGAAAGTGAAGCAGCAGAGAGCCACCGAGAGTAGAGAAGAAAAAGAGAGAGAAGAGAAGAGTAGAGAAGAAAAAGAGAGAGAAGAGAAGATTGAGAGAGAGGAGTTGAGAGAGCTTGTTTGAATGTTCCTCAGTCTCTTGGTTCAGATACCAGAGCTGAGTTTGCTCATTGCGAGCTATATTCCCTGTTGGGATTTTCTTATTTTCGTCTGATTCTGTCTTTTATTTTCTGAAACTTTTCTTCAAGCTGTTTGTCAGCAGAGCTAAGCTGTATTGCTCAACGGTTTATAGTGGAGGATTCCACTGGACGGGTTAAGCTGTTGTCCTCAGCGGTATGCAGAGGTGTAGCCCCTGGACGGGTCAGCTGTAGTCCCCAGCGGTTTGTAGAGGTGTAGCCTCTGGACAGGTGAAGCTGTAATTCCTCAGCGGGCGATACTTGGTCTCGGACAGCAAGCTGTGAAGCTCAGCAGTTGTAGGCTAAGCTATGTTGCCCAGCGGACGCAAGCTGTGTTGCGCAGCAGTAAGCCACACTTGGGTTTGAGTGTGGGGTGGATGTAGGTCTGGAGGACCGAACCACCTAAAAATCTGGTGTGTTATGTGTTTGTGTGATTGCTTATGAACTGGTGTGTGGTTGCTTCTCTTGATTCTCTTCTCAGATCGCTTCATTTCTGATCAGATACAACGCTCTAGTTAGTAATCTTGTAGATCTGTTGAAATTCCACATTAGAGCCTTATTTTGGTTTTAAATTAGGCCATCGATCTATTCACCCCCCTCTAGATCCACACTTCGTGGTGACAGACTATTTCCATCTAACACAACAGTTGGTATCAGAGCCTAACTCTTCTACAGGCACTTACAGCCCAAAGAGGAAGGCACAGATGGATGCAAGAGGGTTGATCGCTGAAGGACATTCTACCACTAAGCCCCCTTACTTTGATGGATCAAATTATGCAAACTGGAAGAATCGTATGCAATTCTTCTTGAGGGCGAAGGACTACGAGATGTGGAAGGTGGTTAGCAAGGGACCTTGTGAGCTGTCCCCGAACGAGGATGTCTGGACCAAGGAAGAGATCCGAAGATCCACTCTGAACGGGAGCGCCATCAATGCAATTCAGTGCGCACTGCACCCCACGGAGTTCTCTCGCGTATCATCTTGCACATCAGCTAAAGAGATGTGGAATAACCTGGAGGTCATCTACGAAGGGACCTCTCAGGTCAAAGAGACGAAGGTGAACCTCCTGGTGTCAGAGTATGAAGCCTTCAAGATGAAGCCCAATGAGACCATCAAGGAGATGTATGCTCAACTGACAATCATCACAAATAGTCTGAGAGGTCTTGGGAAGACACAGACAGAATATGATATTGTAAGGAAAATTCTGTGTTCCCTGACTCATGTTTGGCACACTAAAGCTACTGTAATGGAAGAATCAAGGGATCTGCACAACACCAGGGCAGATGAGTTAATTGGTTCTCTGATGGCTTATGAAATTAATCTGCCGAAGATAGAGGAAGCTGAGAAGAGGAAAAAGCCTATTGCACTGAAAGCGGGTGCCAGCAAATGCAAATCTAGCCGATCCAGCTCTAGTGGATCATCATCCGAGGAGAGCCTGAGTGGAGAAGAAATAGAACGTGATGAGATAGCAATGATCACCAGAGAATTCAGGCGGTTCCTCAGGAATGAAGGAAGGCGATTCAGCCGAAGGAACCTTAGTGGTGGCCGACGGGATACAAGGTATAAATCTAATCCTGCAAAGCAAACTGAAGCTAATGTGTGTTACCAATGCAGGAAGGCTGGCCACCTAAAAGCTGATTGTCCGGAGAATCAGAAGCTCAAGATCAAGTCTAAGAGAAAGAACACTAAAGGGAAAGCCATGGTGAGTACCTGGAGTGATGAGGACGAAGGTAGCTTGAGCAACAGCTCGGACAGTGAGGAAGAATCAGAAAAGCCTATTTGCCTTATGGCAACTAGCTCTGAAGACAGAGAGGAAGACTCAGATGAGGTATCCTCTCGATTCGATAATTTCACTATTACTGATTGGGTAGATGCCTATCATGATATTGCTGATAAAGTAGATGATATTAGAAAAGAAAATAGGCATCTAAGAAGAAAAATAAACTCCATGCAAAATGACAAAACATTGACTGATAAAATTGCATGCCTTGAATCTGAAAATGCTAAGCTGAAACTCATATGCTCAGAAGTTGAAGAAATCAAGCATGAGTTAAAAATTTCTAAGGAAGAGAATGAAAGGCTAGAAAATACAATTGATGAATGGAAATTGAAAATACAAAAATATGAGAGTGAAATGAAGATTGTAAATGAAAAGTATGAAGCTGTCCTTAGTGTGAACATTGAACTGAAGAAATCTGTTGAAAATGTTCAGAAAGATAATGAGGACAAGCTGAGAATAATTGAGAAAATGACCCAAGGTTTAGAGAACTTAAACGCCTTATTAGGGTCAAAGGTCAATTTCAGGAGAGAGGGTCTTGGATTTAATTCCAGTGCAACTAAAAGTTTTGCAATGAAGACTATATCATTTGTTGCACAGAAAGAGAAAAGACCTCTCATTAACATGAATTCAGAGAACTCTGTGAATAAAACTGTGAACCTAAAGAAGCCCAGTGCTGAGGAGAAGGGCAAACAAAAGATTGGTGAGCCTAGCAGACCTGGTACATCCAAGCCAAATCCTAAAGCTCAGTCTCAGGTTAGGGGTCAGCCTACACATGCATATAAACCCCATGGTAAGGCCATCAAGTCTCCACCACCACCACCATCTCAGAAGAAGACCCAACACACACCTGTAAATAGGTCAGCAGGGTCAAAGGTGCAAGAGAGACAGAATGCATTTAGAAGTCAACCCAAACAATTCTACCAACCCAGAGTTTAGTCCTACTACACTGCACAGTCAACCTATTCCAATAGGTCAGGGTGGACTAGGACTCCGGGGAGGTATACACGTCATGCATATCAAGCTACACAATATCACAGACCTTACACTAGAAATTGGGTTGGTGGGTATGGCAATTGGACACCTAGGAACCTGCATTTCTTCAGCCAACCCAGAAACTACTATGGCCACAATTAAGTGAATGCACCCTGACCAACGCACTGGCACAGAAGCAACAAATCTGTCAATAATCATGCTTGTACCAACAAGAAGAAAAACAACAAAAAGAAGAGGAATAATAACAAAAAGAAATTTGGAAAATCCAATGAACAGAATTCTTTTAAACAAATGTGGATTCCAAAAAGTTTGCTTTCATGTTTTACCTGCATTTTATCTGCTCTGGAGCCCAAACAGACTTGGGTTCCAAAATTCTCTCCCTAATTGTGTGTGTAGGTATGCCTGGCAGCCAAGAACAATTTGTGGTACTTGGATAGTGGCTGCTCTAGGCATATGACAGGAGATAAGGCCAAGTTCTGCATGCTGACAGAGAAATATTGTAATGCCCTAGATCCTTGGTAGGTCTTGTTGGATCTTCATTGGATCTTTTGAATTGGTTTCAGTGAGTTTCGGTTCGCTTTGGTGGCTTCCGAGTTGAGCTTTACGAGCCGTGTGGGTTTTTCTCTTGTACTAGTTACGGAACCCTACGGTGAGTTTGTTTGTCAATTCTCGAACTCGTGGATGCTACGGCGATGATGTACTCTTCGAGCCGGTCGTTTCGACTATTTTTGCGTATTTTTCTAAATTTGTTCATTTTCGGCACATTTTCGGAATTTTTGGAAATTAAGAAAATTTCCTACTTTCTTTTCCTTTTTCTTTTCATTCCTCTCTCCTCCCTTCTCATTCGCCACCGCCGTCTCTCCCTCTTCCGTTCTCTCTCGTTTCGCCTCCTCGGCTCCGACTGTAGACGAAGTGCCTAGGGGCGTGTGTTGGGGACGTGGTGGAGACGGCTGGGTGCGCGATGAGGCGAGGATCGGATCGATTCTGGCGCGATCCCGAATGGTGGATTCAAAGCCGACGTTCGAGCTCACGTGTGGTTTTCAACGCGGTTTAGTCCCTTCGGGGCACGTTTTCTTCGGTGGAGGTAGGGTGACTGATCCTCACTTCTTCCTCTCCGTTTTCCCTGCCATTGAACGTCGTTCGGCATGGAAACGGTCGAGTTTGGGCTTGTTTTGCCTAAACGTTGATTTTCGTGGTTTGTAGGGTTTGCCGGAAAACAGTGACCGTTTGCGGTGTAGTTAGTTTTAAACTGACCGTAGGGATGTTAGGATCCCATCCATGTTAGTTTTGTGTTGATCGGTGGTCATTCGAGGCTGGTTGGAGCCCGGGAACCCCGTTGATCTATTTAGGGTGGATTCGTTAGAATTGCCTGGATCTTGAGTTTTTGAGCGTGCATGCGGGGTTTTTAGCCCCCTGGTGTTGCCTGTCGTCGTTTGGGTTTGTTTCCCCTGCGTTTCGGCGTGTGTGGGGCGTGGAATGTGCCGATTTGGCTGTTCCTCTATTTTCCCGCCGTGACCGATGTAGCGGTCGTTTCAGTGGCCGTTACTTGGCTCTGACGGCCCTACGATAGACCACCACTTCGTTTGGCGTTTTTGAGCTTTCTGGCTTTTGGGTGCGTGACGGCCCTGGGGTGGCACATCACACCCATGTAACGCGCCTAGGCTGGGGCGTTACATTCATTTTGTCGTTTTGTTTTGGGGTTAAGTCGGTTCCTCTAACGCGCTTGACCCAGCGCGTTAGATGGATGTAGCGCGCCTGCCCCAGGCCGTTACATTCCGTTTGACCGATGTTGACCTTTAGAGGCGGTGCCTCTAACGGTGGTGCCCTGTTGACACCTTGAAAATGAACAAGGGTGAAAGCACAATTGAAAAGAGGATCAGACCAACAGTGAAAGACCAATGATGAAGCCCGTCAACCATTTACCTGGGTGAAGCCTTTGTCGGCCAAGCTGATGCCCGGTGCCGATATCATTCAGACGGCAACACTGATAAAGCAGCAGTCACTCGACTGATGGGACCTCCTAGCACACTTTAATGAGAGCTGTACTACTGCCTCATCCAAGAATCCACAGATGACATGTCAGGGTAAGTCAGATGTCGGCTTATTGACAGATGTGATATGAGATAAAGATGAAGCCGGTACCGGCAGATGAAGATTGTAAAGGCTTTTGCAAAGTCAGATTAATGAAGAAGAATCGTCTCCACAGATTATACGCCCAGTTGAGGTCTTCCCAGACTAAGGCTGATGTCCGATCTCGTCACCATTCAGGTGACGATATCGATAAAATGATACCCGGTTTTGTCATCATTCAGATGGCAATACTGATGAAACCCCTGTCTACGGACTGATGAAAACATATCAATGATATCAATGGAAGCTGTGTCACCAATGGAGGGCCCTTTTGGGTGATGATGCAAGTGGGCCTGTGAAAGTGGCTAAAGACCCAAGTAGGCCTGTGTGAAGGTGGCGCCGAGAGGTTGAATGCCTGCGCGCCGGGAAGCCCCATCTGAGGCGCGCCGTGATGAGGCCTACCGAGAAGGGGGGGAGACAGATATAAAACCCCTTCCCTTCGATAAAAAAAGGGGGGGAGATCGAGAGGATAGCCAGAAACCAAAGGAAAAAGAGAGCCCCAAGAAAAGTGACTCGAAGAAGCGAAGAGATATCTGAGAAGAAAGGAGGAAGAAGAAGCTCCAGGTGGGCTGCTCCGGGGAGGGAGAGGAGTCAATGCTCCGCCCTCCCCCATACTTTCTTTTCTTTTCTTTGATGTAATCTAGCGAGTCTTTTCTCGATTTATCAAATGTAGCCGGAGAGTTCTGGTCTTGATTTCCACCTCTCTGCTTTGCATTTCTCTTTTACGATCTGTGTAAGTCTTCGATACAACGCAATGAAGTATCAACATGGCCCATTTGGGCATCGATTGATTGAGATATCTGCTCTCCGTCTCTCTCCATGTACATAGTTCTCGGCTGAAAAGTCCAGTAGCCTAGACTCTTCGTGTTTCAGAGCCGATTGAATGAATCTGTTCTTCGAGGAGGGATGAAGATAGGACCCCTACCCCTATCTAATGGGTTATTGGGTTCCACTTTCTTCTCCCCTCCTGTCTCAATGGCAGATCCTCCGCATATAGTCCGAGTTTTCTCTTGAGCCCTTGTGCTGTTCAGGAACCAGAGACATCAATCTCTTGGCTCCCTGAACTGCTGGCTGTACAAAGATATGTCTGCTCTGCAGGTTAATGCCATCCCGCGAGATTCTAACAAGCGATGACCTCAGTCTCTCGACCCTCCATTCTAACCCTTGAATGATTAGGGTCTGGAGTTTCGGTGCTAAGAGTTCCTCCGTCACCGGTTTTTCGATGCAGTTGGGCTCGTCTAGGGGATCAGAGACAGTCATCTCTTGATCCCCCAGACGGCCTGCAACAAACAGATGAAACCCTTCACAGGATATAGACGATGGTCTCTTTTCCCCTATTGATTCAGCCTTCCAATTCCCTTGGCATCCTTCAAACAGAGCTATCCACGAAACCCCCTCCTGCACTCCACATTCGGTCTCGATCCGAGCCAGAAAACTCAAAAAATTCCTGAACAGAGTACCACAATCAAGCCCTGAAACCCTTAACCCTTTCACCTTCCCGGCGTGCTAATTTCCACGCCGAGAGCTACGCCGCCGAGAGGCCTCCCTCTTCCTTCCCCTTCAGCAAACCGACAAACCCCCCCGGTTAAACCCCTGTTCCTTCACAGCCTTCCCGGCCTGTGGCCTCCCGGCGCCGGGTTCCCGACGCGGCGAGGAGCGCGCCGAGAAGCCTCACCCCGGGAGATTCCCCCCTTGTTTTTTGCCATTAAAGCCATGCCGAGAGCTCTCCCTTTGGCCAATAAAAACCCACGCCGAGACCCTCCTTCTTTGGCCAATGAAACCTAGTCCGAGGCCCTCCTCTGCACTGTCATCCTTCAATCCTTTAGTCTCCCTACACACCTGTCTAGGGGATGTTCGGAGACCATCATATGTGCCCTGAGAAGATACAGTAATGGGGAAGACCCCCCTTACAGCCCTCATTTCCGATTCGGATTTCACTGCTACCTTACGAACTTAAAGAGCCATGTTATTATATGCGTTCTGATGGGTTCCAAGGGAATATTAACCAATGAGATAGACGCAAGTAACATCCCCGGGCCCGGTGCCCTTCTTATCTGGTCGTCATCCCGGCATCCCGTGGATGATGACCTATTCTCACTTGGCATAATCCAAGTTGAGGGGACATGCTGCCGAAATTCATACATACCCTACCGGGTAAATGTGATATTCTCTCCCAGCCCCGCCGGCCCACTGAGTTATGTCCTTGCACGCTCTCCGATGGTCCCTCGAAGGGGGATATAGATGCGGCACCGCACCCACATGGGACGTGCCATGTCGCGCCGGTCCCTATTCGGACTCCGGGTCTATTATACCCGATCTTTTACGGATCCTACCCTGCCACTGCATGGGTGGTTTCCTATTCCCACTTGGCATAGTCCAAGATGGCGGGGATATGCCGTCGGATTTGTCCCGTACTTAATAACCCCCCTGCTTTGTCTAGTCCATTTAGCATTCTGCAAATAAATCAACCCCGTCTCTTCTGAGCCTTATCTTCACCGCTGCTTTCCTCCTATTTTGGCGTTTAATCAAGGGTTGTCCTTCCTTAGAAGGGCGTAATTAACGTCATAGCCTTTATGGTATGACAGACTTCTGGTCCCGACTCGGACTTCACAATCGACTGACCAAGTCAGATCGAGCGCACAATAAAATCGTCACACACGTGACTGGCACGCCTAATAAATCAATAAATCAAAAATCCAAATAATAAAAAAATATATAAATAAATAATATAACGAAATAAGATCCACGTTCCACAAGCTGGCACGCCCGGTAGGACCAAGTCTCCCTTCATCTCTATGCCAAAATAGGAGGCCCAGCGGGCCCCCCTCAAATTTCTGATCCTGTGCGCTTTCCTTATTTTCAGGAAGATGACTACTGGACTTATGTCTGTACGCTTCGGCCAACAACCGATCGATATGCATGTGCGAGAGGGTTACTTGGCGGTACCCCTGTCATTCGGAGCAATGCCCCCTGCTGTCGGGCTGCCCAACTGTCTGGGCCTCGTCTTCACCGACCTTCTGCAGGTCAACAACGACGAGCAAGGCACCGCTGCAGGTGCCCCTATGAAGACTACTGGTAAGAAGGCTGGCTTACCGGAGAAGACTACCTCGACGGCCGTCGCCTGCTATGTACACCAAGTTCAAAGGAGGGATACGGTTCCCGCTGCTGCCCAGAGGGGAAAGAGAAATAACCGGAGAAGCCAGTATGCTGCTGTTGAGCGTCGTCTTTCCAATTCTGGGAAGACAATGATGATGGGAGATTTTAGGGTGAACCTCAATGGTCGCCCCAGAGAAGTCCGGCCGGACAGGATTGTCCCGACTGTCCAGACCGACAACAGGTTTCGCGTTCTGGCCGCTAGGAGGGCCAACTGGGAAGCTGATGAAAGGAAGCCGCTGGCGCCCAAGCCAGCAAAATATAAACAGGTCTGGTGACCAAAGAAGATTCAGAGCTGGGCCCCAGCTCGATATGAGAAGAAGGCTACTGAGGATGATGTTGCCCGCTTCAGGGCAAGAAGCAGAAGAGAAGAAAGAAACTACAGAAGAGATGATGTTGCTGCTTACCCCAAAGCTCTGGGGAGGAGAGATGAAAAAAATGATGAAGGAAGAAATCTGGTTACTACTCGCCCCGTGATGAAGGGCAAAAGATGTTAAAAGAATGAAGACCTTACTATCACCCATCCTAGGGCCAAAGGCAAAAGATGGCAAAGGAAGAACTATGATGACACTGCCAACTGCTGCCAAGATGGCGATAATGGAATGAGCAAACCAGTCACGGTTGCCATTCCAAGAAGATCAAGAGCCTGTGCCAGACAGGCTGACATATTCAAATATTCCAAAGCCGAGCATTTGAATGCTCAGATGACAAGACTGGCTCATCAGCAGAAAAGCCAGGAAAGATTGATACTCCGACCAGAGCCGCGAAGGCACGATCCAGAGGAGATGAAACAAGTGGTCCAAGACAACTTCCATTACCTGGGGAACTATGCCCTCGGTCAGCAAAGATTATCCCGTGCTCTGGGCACCGTGGATGAAGAAGAAGGAGAAGCCCTTCAAGAAGTGATGCTCGGAGTCTCCTCCTCCGATTCAAATGATTATGAAGAAGGCCGCAAGGTCGATATGATAAAGAAGACCTGTATAGGGAAGAAGCTGAAGAAAGAGTATCGGTCTTCGACCGACTCAAATACCCTGACCAGGCAAAAAGAAAAGTTTGCAGGCAGAAGGGAATAATGCAAATCTTCGCCTGTAACATGGCTGGAATCGCCAGGGGGCAGAATATGCTACCAACTCAGCCAGATGAACTGCTCAGGCTGGCTACCAGACCAGGCCCCGTCACAAGAAGAGGTCAGGCTGCAAAAGATAAGATGAAGAATGATGAGGAAACCCGCAAGATCACCACCATGACAGTCAATGTGGTGACAACAGAAGAAGAAGACAATCTCTTCGTTGATGATGCTGAAGGGACTTCAGAAGATATACATATCCCATCGACTCTGGATCCCATGATCCAGATGATGTTTAGAAGATATCAACAGGAGATCAGTGCTCTCAGAAGACAACTAAATGAGAGGCATGAAGCCACACCGATCTCCAAGCAAGCCGAACCTGTGGGGCAGACTTCCAGTTCAGCAGAAATGGCTGTCCAAACTAATCCCCTTCCAGCTGATAAGGGCAAAGCTCCGAGCCAGCCTGTTCTGCAGCAAGCAGCAGCTCAGCCCTCTACATCTCAGACGCAGCCCGCCGCGCCCACCTTGCGCGCAACTGTGATGACGACTCCCAACAGTAAACAACAAGCTCACTTCTTCCCAGAAGAGATAGATCCAGCCCTAGCCCACAAGCTGATGATTGAAAGAATTGTGGAGATGAAGCTGTCTGAGAAGACCGGTGATGGTATAAGTACCTATGATGTGTACAAAGTACCGTATCCTCCCCAGTATGCTGCTAAAAGACTACCCCCAGGAGTCAGTAAGCCGTCGAAATTTGAGAAATTCAACGGCCAGGGCTCTCCCAGGGAGCACATTGCTTACTATACCACAATTATGGGTGACCTGGCAGCTGATGAAGCCTATCTGCTTAAGTTCTTTGGCTCGTCCCTCACTGGGATAGCCTTTGAATGGTATTCAAGCCTGCCCGCTGGATCAGTGGTTGATTGGCCTGATATGCAAAGAAAATTCCGCGATAGATTTCATGTCACTGAAAGAGAAATTACAATAGCGGAGCTATATGCAACCAAGCAAAGGCAGGATGAAACAGCACTGGACTACATCAAAAGGTGGAGAAACTTAGCCATGAGATGCCGAAGACCTCCTCCTCAGGAAGATGCAGTGCAGATATGTAAACAGAGCCTCAAGAGAGAGGTGCTAGAAAAGATGATCGGTGCAGATGTCAGAACATTTGATCGGCTGAACAATATAGTGGCGGAAGTCGAGACGTTCTTGTCCAAGCGTCCGACCGCCAATGCTCCCACTATGCCGATGGGTAAAACCAATGATCGACGGCCATCACATACTGAGGCTAACGCCGTCGATTTTAGAACCTTCGAGCAACAGAAAGGGAAAAAGGAGGCAGATGAAGCTCCCCCGCCTGAGAGTGCAACAGAAAGGAAAGATAAGGTCTCTCTGAGAGATAGAATGAGAAGGGCTTACTCTTTTCCCAAAGATAAGACATCAGCACTATTTAACTGGACATATAAGTTCAACAAGGTAACATTGCCCGAACCGAAGAGACCTGCGGATGCAACAAAGAAAGATGATCCGTTGTTCTGTCCATTTCACCGTGCGCTGGGGCACGCAATTGAAGATTGTTATGTCTTCAAGGATATTATGGAAGGAATGGTCAAAAAGGGTGAGCTACAGTTGGGTGATTACCAGGTGAAGCCACCTCATCCGCATGAGCCTCCGCCCTTGAGGATGGCCGCCAATGTGATTTCAGTCTATCAGCAGCTGCCTGAGGAAGCCGTTGAAGAATGTACCAGGCATACTTATGAAGCTTGCCTCCTCACCCCACTGAAAGATCAGGAAGGATGGCAGACGAAGCCCATAAAGAACAGAAGAAAGACTCTTGCAGCCAGCACCAGTGGGGCAACTATTCGGGGTGTCACCCCAAGGCCTGAGCCGCCTCCAGTAAAGCCAGTATGGCGTACAGCTGAGACCGGGCCAGTCATCCGGATCCCTACTCACAACCGGAGGAGACAAACTCCCCTACCTGCACATAAAGAAGTAAGTCCTGCATCCAGGCGTCTACAGCAGTATATCAATGAGCTCGATGAATATGAGCAGAAAAAGCCCAAAAACCTGCTGGTAAAAGATTGTATACTCTGGGAGCAGCTCGAAGAATTGAAAATGAAAGAGCAACCAGAGGCAGAACAAGAAAAAGCTGAAAATGAGCCCTTCTGGGAGCAGGAGCCAGCAAAGCCAAATTCCCAGAAGAAGAAGAGACGGCCCAAGTCCAAGAGGGGAAAGAAAGTCACGACAGTACAATGCAACACCCTGTCGGTACTCTTTTCCTTGCCCGGGGAGAATGATGACGATGAAGCATCAAATGCCCCGCTAGAAGCCAACCATGCTGAGGCCTCTACCTCAGCCCATGCAACACGTTCTGGGAAAAGATGGGGGCGCCCGCCACCAGCCAATCATAATATTATATTCAGAGGGGAGCAACCCTATTAGATCCCCGAGCCAGAGGTACGAGGTGTCCAGGTTCCTCCCCCTGCCAGCTTGTACCAAGAAAAAGAAGAGGCTCCTTCATTCCTGAAATTCTTGTCCAGTTTGGAAAATGAGCAGCCGGCTCACACTGCTTCAGCTGAAAATAATAAATGCTAGCAGACTGCAGTTAGAAAGCAGAAGCGGCATGAAGAAAATAAAGGAAGTAACCCTCTAGCAGAAACAGGGGTCGTTACTACGGAAGAAGCCTCCTGGGAAACCAATCAAGAGGGTAAAACCGGCACTGGGCAGCAAAGGCCACAGGCACCACATGAACCTCCAAGGCCCCGTTGGGTGGAGGAGATGAGACTGTCTAACGTCCGGGTGGGCAGTCGGATCATGAAAATGCTAAAGAAGCTCCCTACCAGGTTCTCCATCTGGGAAATCCTCTCTCTGAGTGAAGAGGCTCGCCAAGCCATTATTGATGCCTTGCAGTCGCCGGCACAGTATGAAGCACTCTTGACAGAAGTGAATTCTGGTCCATCAGTCACATTCACAGAGGATGATATGCTAATCCCAAATTCCGGCCATAACAGACCGCTGTATATGAGGGGTTCCCTGAACTGTCAGCTGATAAGCAGAATAATGATAGATCCCAGGGTTGCTGTGAACATTCTCCCATACCGCATCTATCAGAAATATTACTTTGATCTGCAGCTCACCAAGGTCAGAGACATGAAGATTGCAGGATTTAACCAAAAGTGTGAGACACCTCTTGGGGTAGCTGATTTCAACCTCACGTTGGGAGACCTCACTACAGTGGTACGATTCTATGTGATCGACTCCAACACCACGTATAAAGCCCTGCTGGGGAGACCATGGCTACATGAATATCAAATAGTGCCATCCACGCTACATCAGTGCATCAAATACTGCCATAAAGGAAAAGAAGAGAGGGTGTTTGCGGATCTACATCCTTTCGAAGTGTTCGAGTGCCATATGCTCGATGCATCCTACTATACCGAGGTGTCGCAAAACTGCGAAAGGAAAGGGGCTGTGGTCAGCCAAAAAAAGCCCGCGACAGAGGCAAGGAATTGGTCTCCACCACCACCAAAGGGCTATGTTAAAAAGCATAATGTATCTCACATCTCTTATGCCGGTGACTTTTCTCGGGTTACCCCTCCTAGCGTCCACCCGGATAATGCCGATGAAGAAATGAAGCAAAAGTACACTCAGGTGGAGGTGCCGCAGGGTTTATTTAAACCCATCGTCAGCCTTGAGTACCAAACGGTGCTACCACTGAAGACTATGGAAATCCCTCGCTTCTGCGAGCCTCCTATTATATTCTACACCGGGGAGCCAGTCGAAGAAGATGATCAAGACTGTATGGCCCCTGAAGAAGCTGCAAACCGGATGGTACTGATTACAGGCTTGGATTATACTACCCAACGGGTTTCACAAATGTTCTCCAAAATGCAAATGCCATCAATGCAGCCTGCTGCTCAGAAGAAGGCATTCAAGGAACTGTGGGATTCGCCTCGAGATAGTAAAGAACTGAGGAAGATCACTCAACACCCAGGATTGGGTTATACCCTCCAAGAATACTATGAGGCTGAGGTAGACGTCATATCTGTCTCCTACCGGCATGACGATCCTCCCGAGGTAGGATATGACAAATACCCCTCGGAAGATGAAGAAATCATTTATCAATCCATAATGAGCAATGAAGCCCCAGACAACCTGCCAGAAATAGAGACATCTGATGAGACAAAGAAAGCTTGGTACTGGGACGACTTATCTTCCAAAGAGGATCTGTTCCAGGCTGAAGCAAAATTTGATACGGGAACCCCGGATGAAGATCAAATAGCCAGAGAGCTGGAGGAGCGTCTGGAGTTCGGGCGCATCCTAGAAGAATTCCGGGCTCTACATAATGATGACCTTTCAAGGGAGCCCACATTAGAAGAGCCTCTAAGGACGGAGGGGTCCACTTCTGAATCTCCTGCTGAACCAGTCTCGCCCTCGGAGCAGACTGAACAGGATCCGGTAGTATTGGCCCTATATGATGCGCCAGCATCCGCTGATGACCAGTATGATGAAGCAGAGGAGCATGAAACTGAAGAGGATTATATCCCGGGAGGCTTTATTGATTTGCAAGAAGCCCCGCCCGAAGTCGAAGACGGAGGCCAAGCCACCGTCGATGAGCTGATAGAAATAAATTTAGGGTCCGCAGATGAGCCAAGGCCAACATTCCTCAGCGCACTGCTGGAGCCAGATGTCAGGGAACAATATATACAGTTCTTGAAAGAATACCGAGACTGTTTTGCATGGACATATGATGAAATGCCAGGACTGAGCTCTGATGTGGCACAGCACCGATTGGCAATAAACCCAGAGGCTAACCCTATAAAGCAGCCTTCCAGGAGAATGCATCCTGAATTGATAAATCAGATTAACAAAGAAGTTGACAAGCTGATTGAGGTAGGCTTTGTCGAAGAAAACCAGTATACTACATGGCTGGCCAATATAGTGCCCGTAAAGAAGAAGAATGGGCAGATTAGAATATGTGTTGATTTTCGGGACCTTAATAAGGCTTGCCCGAAAGATGATTTCCCAGTGCCAATCACTGAGGTGATGATCGATGCAACTACTGGCCATGAGGCCCTATCATTTATGGATGGGTCATCCGGATACAATCAGATCTGGATTGCTGAAGAAGACAGAGTACACACTGCATTCTGCACTCCGAAGGGGATATTTCACTACAAAAGGATGCCGTTCGGCCTCAAGAATGCCGGCGCTACTTACCAAAGAGCTATGACAAAGATCTTTGATGACCTGCTCTTCAAAAAGGTAGAGTGCTACATTGATGATCTGGTGGTAAAAACCAGCAGAAGAGAAGATCATTTGCAAGACCTAAGGATAGTATTCTAGAGGTTGCGCAGATATGAACTCAAGATGAATCCTATGAAATACGCCTTTGGCGTGTCTAATGGGAAATTCCTCGGATTTATTGTCCGACATAGGGGTATTGAAATTGATCCATCGAAGATTAAAGCTATCTAGGAGCTCCCTCCACCAAGGAATCTACACGAGTTGAGATCCCTGCAAGGGCGTCTGGCCTACATCCGACGATTTATATCAAATCTATCGGGAAGATGCCACCCCTTTCACAAACTCATGATGAAAGATGTGCCGTTCCTCTGGGACGATGGCTGTCAGGAAGCCTTTGAGAAGCTGAAGGAATACCTCAAGACCCCTCCGGTGCTGGGGGCACCCATTAAGGGCAGGCCCTTGATACTGTATATCGCAGCCACATACTGTTCCCTAGGGGCAATGCTGGCACAGATAAATGAGGAAGGCAAAGAACAAGCCCTGTACTACCTAAGTAGGAGGCTGATGAGAACTGAAGAAAGCTACAGCTACATAGAGAAGACCTGCTTGGCACTAGTCTTTGCTGTCAAAAAGCTCCAACACTACATGTTGTCACATGAAATCAGATTGATATCTGCAGCAGATCCACTCAAATACATATTGACTCAGCCAGTACTGAAAGGCCGGTTGGGCAAATGAATAGTAATTCTGATGGAATTCGATATCACATATATACCCCAGAGGGCAATAAAAGGACAGGCCGTGGCTGATTTCTTCGCAGAGCACCCTGTGCCGGAGAATGATATGTTGGGGACTGAGTTACCCGATGATGAAACACTCGAGGCCTGTCAAGCTCAGCCAGTTATGTGGCAACTGTTCTTTGATGGAGCATCCAGAACAGAGACAGATTCCGATGGAAAGACCAGAATACGGGCTGGAGTCGGTATTGTGCTGAAATCACCAGAGGGGGAGGTTGCGCATACTTACTGTTCTATAAACAAGCCATGCACCAATAATGAAGCCGAATATGAAGCTCTGATAATCGGACTCAATATCAGCCTCAACATGGGTATCCAAGTGCTTCAGGTATTCGGGGATTCGATGTTGATAATAAAGCAAGTCCAAGGGGAGTTCGAAGTGCGGAAGCCAGAACTAAATCCCTATCACCGAAAGGTTGTACGCCTCATGGCAAAGTTCTATCATATCGAACTCAAACATGTGGGTCGTGGACATAATGCCCAGGCTGATGCACTGGCAAAGCTGGCCAGCTCGTTAGCAGTCCCGCCAGATGAAACACTGAACATTGTTGTTATGAACCGGCGGCAAGTCCCCAGTATGCTAGAAGGGTGCCCCGAAGAGGAAGAAGTTGCCACTATCAGCGCAGTACAGGCGTCTGATTGGAGACAGCATTTGCTACAGTGGTTTCTGCACCAACAGCTGCCACAGAAAAGGGAGGAAAAGATGAAACTCCTGAGAATCAAAGATTCCTATGAATTCAAAAATGGAACTTTATTCTGAATAATGGCGGATGCACGCAAAAAGATTCTACTCCGCTGCCTGTCCACTGAGGAAGCTTGGCAAGCGATGAAAGAAATACACGCTGGGACAGTAGGCGCCCACCAGGCTGGCCCCAAAATGAAGATAGAAATCAAAAGCTGGGCTACTATTGGCCTACCATGTTTCAAGACTGCTGTAAATTTGCAAAGTCATGCCAGAAGTGTCAGGAGCATGCTACCGTGCCTAGAAGGCCACCTACAACTCTGCACCCTACAGTTCCTAGCTGGCCATTTGCACAATGGGGAACTGATGTAGTCGGGCCACTGCCGACTTCCTCGGCCGGTCATAAGTACATATTGGCCATGACAGATTACTTCTCCCGATGGGCGGAAGCTGTAGCATTAAGAGAAGTGACTGGTGAATTGGTCGCCAGATTTATCAAGCAGAATATTATCCTCCGGTTCGGGATCCCCAACCGAATAATATCTGATAATGGAAGTCATTTCAGAAATCAGAAAATCTATCGACTTGCCGAGAAGTATAAGATTGAATGGAGAACCTCCACTCCCTACAATCCCCAGGCAAACGGATTGGCAGAAGCTTTTAACAAGACTTTGTGCACCTTGCTAGCCAAGGTTGTCAGTTCTAATAAAAAGGACTGGGAAGAAAAGATGTATGAAGCTCTGTGGGCATACCACACCGTCTTTAAGACACCTACAGGGTGCTCACCATACTCATTGGTATACGGCTCGGAGGCAGTGGTTTCACTAGAGCTGGAAGTCCCGTCGCTCAGAGTGTCAATCCAATATGGCCTGGCCCGTGGCGAACAAACAAATGCTGAAAGAAGGTTAGAAGAACTGACTGAATTGGAAGGGAAGCGCCTCCAAGCTCAGAAGAATATCCAAATGTATCAGGCCCGCATGGCCACTGCATTCAATAAACTCGTAAGAGGACAAGAATTCAAGAAAGGTGACCTCGTCATGGTCAAGAAAAAAGAAGTCATGGCGTCCAACCCAAAAGGAAAGCTGAACGGTAATTGGGAAGGTCCTTATGTGATACAAAGGGTCTACGAAGGAGGGGCCTACGTAGTTGTTAACCATCGAGGGGAAATTCAGTTCTCGCCACTCAACGGTAAACACCTCAAGCTGTATCGTGCTGCACAACCAATATTCCCCGAGTAATCATGCCAAAACACCCTTTCCTTGGCCTAGTGGCACCCTGCCCTAGCCAAGCTACCTTTCCCTTGGCCTAGCGGCATCCAGCCCTAGCCGAGATACACCTTTTCCTTGGTCTAGCGGCATCCCGCCCTAGCCGAGATACACCCTTTCCTTGGATTAGTGGCACTCCGCCCTAACCAAGTTACCTTTCTTCGGCTTAGTGGCATCCAGCCCTAGCGGAGATATACCCTTTCCTTGGTCTAGCAGCATCCCGCCCTAGCCGAGCTACACCCTTTCTTGGTATAGCGGCACTCCGCCCTAGCCAAGCCATCCCTCGTCATGATCTAATGGCATTCCGACTTGTCACCCTCCCAAAAAAGAGGGGAAGAGAGAATAAAAGAATGAAAATAAATAAATAAATAAAAAGGATGGGGTTAAAAATAGAGATACCCCGCCGGTCTTGTTCAGGTTTTCTGAGCAAGGGTAAAAATGGCTAAAACCCAGCTGTGGTGAAAACCCGAAAGGGCACTTCAGGCAAAATCGGGTACCCCGCCACGTGAAAACCCGAAAGGGCACGTGGGCAAAAGCAAAAGGGGGCTGGCCCCGGCGAAAACCCGAAAGGGCGCTTGAGTCAGTAACGTGGTGATCCTAAAGAAGCATCACCTCCCGCCATAAACCTCTCGTCAATCGACCGGCACCTTGCCCGACCTGCGATCAAACCCGCCCAGTATAGACCCTACGTCTGTCCTGATAAAACCCCCATACCTTGTCCGAAGTCCCACCATGGTGAAGTTCACCGTTGATCGATCGGCATCCTGCCCGATCAATGATGAAACCTGTCCAGTTTAGACCCTACATCTATCCTGATGAAACATATGAAATCTTTGCATTGGTATAGACCCAATACCTATGATGAAACCTACTGTTGATCGATTGGCGCACTACCCGATCAGCGATGAAACCTATCCAGTTTAGACCTTACGTCTATCCTGATGAAACATAAGAAATCTTTGCATTGGTATGAACCCAATACCGATGATGAAACCTACCTTTGGTTGACGGGCTCGCTGTCCGATCGGCAAAGAAATCGGTACGGTTTAGACCTTACGTCTGTTCCGACTAGATCTGCATATCTCTTTACGCCCGATCAGCGATGAAACCTGCTGTTGATCGGTCGGCATCCCGCCCGATCAGCGATGAAACCTATCCGGGCTAGACCGTACGTCTATCCTGATGAAACATATGAAATCTTTGCATTGGTATAAACCCAATACCGATGATGAAACCTGCTGTTGATCGATTGGCGCACTGCCCGATCAATGATAAAACCTGTCCGGTTTAGACCTTACGTCTATCCTGATGAAACCTATGAAATCCTTGCATTGGTATAAACCCAATACCGATGATGAAACTCGCTGCCGATCGACTGGCACACAGCCCGATCAGCGATGAAACCTGTCTGGGCTAGACCCTACGTCTATCGTGATGAAACACATGAAATCTTTGCATTGGTATAAACCCAATACCGATGATGAAACCTGCTGTTGATCGATTGGCGCACTGCCCGATCAATGATAAAATCTGTCCAGTTTAGACCCTACGTCTATCCTGATGAAACATATGAAATCTTTGCATTGGTATAAACCCAATACCGATGATGAAACCTGCTGTTGATCGGTCGGCATGCCGCTCGATCAGCGATGAAACCTGTCCGGGCTAGACCCTACGTCTATCCTGATGAAACATATGAAATCTTTGCATTGGTATAAACCCAATACCGATGATGAAACCTGCTGTTGATCGATTGGCGCACTGCCCGATCAATGATAAAACATGTCCGGTTTAGACCTTACGTCTATCCTGATGAAACCTATAAAATCCTTGCATTGGTATAAACCCAATACCGATGATGAAACTCGCTGCCGATCGACTGGCACACTGCCCGATCAGCAATGAAACCTGTCCGGGCTAGACCCTACGTCTATCCTGATGAAACACATGAAATCTTTGCATTGGTATAAACCCAATACCGATGATGAAACCTGCCGTTGATCGATTGGCGCACTGCCCGATCAATGATAAAATCTGTCCAGTTTAGACCCTACGTCTATCCTGATGAAACATATGAAATCTTTACATTGGTATAAACCCAATACCGATGATGAAACCTGCTGTTGATCGGTCGGCATCCTGCCCGATCAATGATGAAACCTATCCAGTTTAGACCTTACGTCTATCCTGATGAAGCCTATGAAATCCTTGCATCGGTATATACCCAATACCGATGATAAGAGCAGCCACTAATGAAGCAGCACATCGCCTGATCCGTGCTAAAAATCCCAGTTCAATATATATATATATATATATACATATATATATACATATATATATATATAAGATGGGGTTAAAAATAGAGATACCCCGCCAGACTTGTTCGGACATTCTGAACAAGGGCAAAAAATGGCTAAAACCCAGTTGTGGTGAAAACCCGAAAGGGCACTGCAGGCAAAATCGGGTACCCCGCCACGTGAAAACCCGAAAGGGCGCGTGGGCAAAAGCAAGAGGGGGCTGGCTCCGGTGAAAACCCGAAAGGGCGCTTGGGTCAGTAACGTGGTAATTCGAAGTTCCATGCCAACCGGCACACTGTCTTTACCTCCCCTTCACTGATGAAACTTTCCGTCGGTCAGTTGGCTCCATTCCCCACCGATGATAAAACCCTTCCGGGGTAGACCTTACGTTTACCTTGATGAAATCTACATACCCTCTTTCAAACGTCCCACCAACAATGAAACCCATCACCATTCTGATGAAGCCTGTCCAGCTCAGACCTCACGTCTGTCCTGATGAAGCCTACGCATTTCTTGGCAAGCCCCACCTACGATAAAACCTGTTGGAATAGACCTTACGTCTGTCCTGACAAGACCTACACCGTCACGTACGTCCCACCGTTGATCGACCGGCACCTCACCCGATCAATGATGAAATCCTCTGTCCGGTTTAGACCTTACGTCTATTCTGATGAAACTCATGAAATCCCTTTGCATCGATATAAACCCAATATCGATGATGAAACCAACTGTTGATCGATTGGCACCTTGCCCGATCAATGATAATACCCTATCCAGTTTAGACCTTACGTCTATTCTGATGAAACTCATGAAATCCCTTTGCGTCGATATAAATCCAATATCGATGATGAAACCCGCTATTGATCGACCGGCACCGTGCCCGATCAATGATGAAACCCTACCCAGTTTAGACCTTACGTCTATTCTAAAATTCCCCTTGCATCGATATAAGCTCAATATCGATGATGAAGTCAACCGTTGGCTGATCGGTACATCGCCCGGCCAATGATACAATCTGGCCAGTTCGTACTTTATGTCCGTTCTGATGAGAACCACATATCCTTTTCAATGTCCCACCTGCAATAGTCTCTACCCAGCCTAGACCATACGTCTACTCTGATGAGACCCCCCTCATTTGCATTCCGGCAAATCGTCTCCCTTACGGCACACATGGCCAATAGGACGTTTGCTGCCACCAACAAAATTCGGTTCAAGCACCTCCTCGGATGCCGTCACGCGGTGGAGCGAGTTCCCCATCCTTTCTCTGAAGGGGTGGACGCTCTCCTGCCAAGGTACGAGCCATTCGCATGAGGGATTGTCAAAACCGCTACCCCACCTTCCAAAGTGATAAAACCACATGCAGAATAAGATGGAGACGCATGAAGCCAAGAGATTCCTTTCCATTAAAAAGGGAGTACATAAAGGGCCCCGAAGGGACACCATATCACAAATAAGAATAAAACGAAAAAGAAGGGATAGACAATTTATGGCCACCGGAATATATCTTCAAAGGCCAGAAGACCCACATAAGGAGCGGCCCCCAGCTCATGAAGGCGCGCCTCCTCCTCCTGAAGCCCAGTGGACATGTCCTGGAGAGGCATCACTCGTCCCTCCAGCGAGGCTACCTCCTCTTTGGACCACGGTCGGATAAAGGATAATTGCTGCAGTTCGGCTCGAAGTCCAGAGAGCTCCGTCTCCAAGATGGCCATCCGGTCCCGCACAACTTCTTCCCGCTGAATAGCACCTTGTAGCTCGGCTCGGCATTCATCAAGCATAAGCGTCAGCTTCCCCAGCTCAGATTTATATTCTGACCTCTGCAGCTTCAACGCCGTTAGCTTTACAACCATGGTCCGTGCTAGGAAGTCTCTCCGATGCACGAATTTCAGTAGAAGCAGCACCCGCTGAACCCACATGTCCAAAGGGTAGCCCATGGCCTGCAAGTCAGCGGTGAAGCGATTGGCGATTTCCTTCAGTTGCAGATACGTCAAGCCAGGCTGGGATTCTACCAGCTGACGTAGCATGTCCAGATGCTGCCAGACAAAGTTGTCAGAGGAAGCGAAGCCGAAGGAGGCAGAGGGGATGACTTCAAAGGTCACCTCGCCATCGATATCTTCCCACAATGCAACGTCCGGCTGAGAGGACGAAGACGGCAGATCTACTGTAAGGGCTGGCCAGTCCTTTTCTGTGCTCTCCTGTTGAGCTGAAGATTCCTCCCCTATCGCTGTATCGGAAGCTATAGCTTGAACATCCACAGGGGGAGAATTGATGAAGGATGGAGCTGCGTCTTCATGAGTCTCTTGAATAGGGGCCTCATCTTCAGCTGCTCTTTCTGGTGACAGGGAAGGAGCTGCTATAGGCGGAAAAGGCAGAAGTCCAGTCTCTTAGCCACTATGGCAGGGACTGCTGACTCGGGCGCAATTGACATTACTGCAGCCGGTATAATAGCGGAGCTTCTAGATGGATCGGCTTCGGCTCTGAAATCTGAAGCCCTGATAGGAATGCAACTCTCTCCTGAGGCCCCTAAGTCCAACGATGCTAAATCCGTCGAAGACTGTATCCGCACTGGCACAGGGCGAATGACCTCAGGGACTCCCATGCAAGTTAAAGGCAGAAAAGGGACAATAGCCCAGTTTGTAGAGGAAATGTCCATGATAGCTGCGGTTGTGTCTGAGCTAGCAGTGGCAATGCCCTAAAACCAAAGCAAAGTAACTTTCAGCACTAGATGAAAGAAATAGATGAAGCAACAAACATGTAAAGGAACCCACCTTTGAAGCAGGGTCCACACCCTCGAAGTGGGGTGAAAGAGAAGGAAGCTTCGTAGTCGGAGTGACAAATGGTGGAGTTATGTCGATCTCGGTGTAGAGCCCGACAAACTCCTCTTGCAACTCCTCCTCAGAAGATAGCACCAGCAGCTTAGCAGGCTGAAAAGACAGAGCACCTTTTGCAAATACAAGCGGGGCCTCTGATTCAAGAGCATCCCCCTCACTGCCGCTGAAAGTCGCTTCCTCCTTATCAGAGACGGTCTTAGAACTGCCTGAGGATATTTCCACACTAGCTACACGCTGTGGGGCCACCTCTAAAACATGTCGGGATGTAGACCGGGTAATTATGCGCCTAGCCAGAACGGTACTCTGCTTCGACAGAGTCTTGTGACCCTCCTGTGGTTGAAGCAATTCTTTTGTCATCATAGCTTCAGTCTGCTCTTCGCCTGCCATTGCTGCAAAAGAGACCTCTGAGGAATATAGCAAAGAAGACAATGCAAGTATGAAACAGATAAGAAAAAACACACTTACCCTCTGCCTCACTAGCCGGCGTGGGAGAAGGCAACCTGGTCTCTACCACAGAAGGTGCTACAATTGGCTCTTGGGCTGCGCAAAAGGAAGGGGTCAGATTCAAGGACTTCTTTGAAATCCAGCGAAAGAGAATGAGGAATGCAATTGCAGGCTATTGATGTTACCCTGAACCGATGTCTGAGCAGCCTCCATTTCAGATTCAAACTCATCAAATGAGGGAATATCAGGGAGAGGGGTCCCGGTGTCCATAGCTACCGAAGTCGATTGCTGAGCATAAACCTTCTTGGCCTTCCTGGCCTTCCCAACTGCAGCCTTAACTACGGAAGCCTTTCTCTTCTTGCCATGAGGCAGGGGAGTAGTAGTCGGTGCTGCTGCAGGGATTTCAAAATAAGTAGGCTTCTCAGCCTGCACAATGATTTTTCTATAAAGCCCCTGTCGCTTTATATCAGGCCTGTCTGTTGAAGATGTCAGAGAGGTAATGTGATCAGTGGATGCAAAGTGTGAATACTGAGCAGAAATCACTATAGTCAAGAAAGAAGATATCATACCTGCTGGGCCGTCGTAAAAGATAGAGAGCAGCCAGTACAAATAAGCTACCTCCTTGGAGCGTGAAGCAGCCTCCTTGATAAGCCAGCATACATCGCCAAGTACCTGGCACTTCTCCACTAAAGCTGCCAGGTCACTATGACCATGAAGGTCAAGACATCGAAACAAGTCGAGGTGGTCCATACCCCAGCCGTCGACATAATGAGAAGAGATAAACAACGGCTTGTTCAATATGCCGGCTATCGGGTTTTCTGCAGATAACCCATGTAAATTCAACAAAATAAACAACCAAGACGTCTGCTTGTAGTACGTCTGGGTTCTATCTTCCCGGCGCACAAACGTCCTATATGGGTGAAATCTATCTGTCGGACCCCTCCAAGAAGCTATTGCCGGGAGCGGCTCTTCGACAGGAAATGGATATTGTTGCGCCTCCAAACGAGCGTCCCCTACACGGCTCAAATGTTTCAAGTTCTGCATGAGATTGTCCTCATTGATAGCAGCAAAGACAGGAGCAGGCGGGTCGGAATCCTTTTCCTGCAAATCCCGACGTTGGGCCAGATAGTTCTCAGCCTCCCTCTGGTGCTGTGAATAAAGCCTTCTCAGGTGGGCCTCGGGGATGTCAAACACTGGCCCGGGCTGTTGTTTCAGAAAGGAACGCTCGGCCACGTCCCAGAATGCACCTCTACTATCCCTGTAAAAGCTGGTTCAAATGTTCCACCATTTGATATATTCTGATGTTACCTGGGGAGCACAGTTGGAAACTGTGGGAACTCTGAAAACTGCACCGTCCTGGCGATGGTAGAAATCCCACCACAACCGGCCATCGCCGACAATGGTGGACCCATGCTTAGCCCGGCTATCCAGGGGAAATTGAGCAACCATTGTGGGGATATGCTGGTCATAACCAAAGTTCCGCCCACAGCGGAATGGATAGTATGGTTCCAGAAGGAGCAGGCCACCCTTTCTGAAAACTAAGACACTAGGACGGATGGCCATGGCCCATCTGACCAGCTCCGGCTCCAGGATTGGCCGGGCAGTGTTAACCCCTGAGACAGGATGGATATATGTCTCTACCTCTTCCAGCTTGCACTCTCTCTGAGGATCAATCAAAGGAGCTGAACCTGCTACCAAGCTCCAGAAATGAATACTGCCAGGGGCATCCACCGGCACCTTTATTAGTCGACCCCTTATCTTGAACAGCTGATCATAGAAAGGACCAGGTTCAGCACTGGGAAACTCAATCATTCGGGGTAATACCGTATCTGCCTGCAAAGTTCTGGGAGCCAACTCAGGAAATAAACTGCAGACCCAGGCGTTGAAAAAATGAAAAGGACCCACGGTCCTCAAAGAACGGGGAGTCCGATGCTTGTACAGATCCCCCAAAGACTTGTATATCAAACACAGGGCCACTGGGCAGAGCGACAGCCTCATTCCCCAGGCCATCTGACAGGCTGGATATATAGCTTCTGGCCAGATGATTGTCTCGTCCCCTTGAGGGAGAGCGAAAGTGCACAGCCAGAATGTGAAGTAAGCCGCATAATGTGTGATGGGGTCTACTCCTGCTGGGTTGGGACCACCGCTGCCTGCACGGCGCAATGAAGATGGCAGCGCTGACTTATAACGAGGAGCCCTTACCTGCTTGCTAGCAGTCGGACCCACGGAAGCGAAGTTGGCATATTTTAAGGGCCCGTCAAAGAAGTACTGAATCCACTGCCCTACCCGGATCCGCAGCTTGCTGCCCTTCTCTCGGGGATGATAACCTTTGGAGGACCCTCTACTGTACGCCAGACAAATGGAGCGATATGCCTTCATCAGGTACCGGTATGAGAAGCCAATGGAATATCTTCCTTCACCATCAGAGCTATCCTTCTCAGAATCTGCCAAGCAGACTTCTTCATACGGCTCGCCGTCAATAGGCAGTCCGGAAAGCTGTGACAGACTCCAGAGGTCAAGAGATGTCTCACCCTCTGCTGTATAGAATATGTTGAATAAGGGGCAGAAGACCTCGAACATCCCACAGCATAACCCTCGGGATATAGGATATCGAAATCGGGAACCAAAAACACTATGATATACCCCGGCTCTGATCAGCAGAGGGGCATATTCCTTCAGAACAAACTCAGTAAATTTCACGGCTCCTGCTCGAAATAGGTGGGCGTCAGTGATCTTGGTATCCCCAAACCAACCAGCGGCCAAATGATACTTGAACTGAATGGCCGAACAATTCAGCACAAAAGGCTCTTCGCGGTACCCCCACTTCACTGGTGCCAGGAAGAGACCATAGCCGGGCTTCTCCCTATTGACTCGGCCACTGGCATTATCCCACCGAGCAGGTGTGAACTCCGGGGCCCGGGTCAACATTTTCTTTTCCGGCTCCAGCTCCGATATGCCAAGGACTGCATCCCAGTCACGCTTCTCCCCAGGAAGATATATAGCCTTTCCGCGATATACTGAATCTTTCAGGCTGTCTCTCTCAACCAGAATTGCGGCTTCAACTGTACGAGCTATTCGGTAGTTCCACATTCCACCCACGGTGAAGGTTCGGATAAACGGCAGCAAGTGTTTGTCCTTCGGGAAATCCGGGTGATAATCAGTGCCCCGTCTGAAACATGTTTCCATGGCAGTGGAGTATACCCGGGATGTTGACACCGTATCGGTATCAGAATAGGATGATTCATCAACGGAAGCGATCTTGTCGTATCCGAAGTCTAAGCTGTGCACATTCAGCCAGTTTACTGTGGCCTGTGATATATCTGGTTGGGCTGACGAACTTGTTCCGACGGCTCCAGAAGATGTAGCAGCAGAGCCGGAAGCCATTGCAGTGTCTGCAGTCGAAGAAGAAATGTGAATTAAAAGTCCAAAAATAAAAGTCAGTCTTATAAAGATTGTAACATGAGACCCTATGAAAATTTCGGCAGCATCTCCCCTTATTCGGGGTCTGCCCAAAAAGAATAGGGAGTCACCAACCAAGAGGGGGTGATCTCGGAAGCAAAAGGGATTAAATCCCAAAAAAAAACGTCATACCCGGGACGGGAAGAACTCGCGGCCACCGCCGAGAGGATGAAAACGGCTCGCGCCGAAGAAAAGAATTGGAGAGAAGAGAAGCTGAAGAAAGAGAAAGGAAGGGTGAGAATGAGAAGAGAAAGGGCCCCGGCGCCCTAAATAGGGGCCCGAGCGACCAGGGTCTCGGCGCGGTGAAACGCGCGTCGAGAACCCCCCCAGGCCGAGAGCCCCCTTGGGCCAAAGGGGCGCGCCGAAATCCCCAGGCCGAGAGCCCCCTTCGGCCAAGCGCGCCGGGAAGCTATGCGCGCCGAGAAGCTCCGCACCGGGAGGTCTTCGTGCGCCGAGAAGCCCCTGGCCCCTTGCCGAGAAGCTCCAAAATGCTGAAAATAAAGAAGATATGAAGATGGAAAAAAGTGAAAATTAAGAATACGTGTGCAGAATATTGTTGCAACGAGATGATCAGGTCTGAGAACCAGATTGAAGAGAAATTGAGGAAGATGCCCTCGAATAATGAACGTCACCTGCAAGCCCCGTGCCGCCCATTCTGCTCTTACGCCGCCCGCAGGTGGGGGGCATTTGTTGACACCTTGAAAATGAACAAGGGTGAAAGCACAATTGAAAAGAGGATCAGACCAACAGTAAAAGACCAATGATGAAGCCCGTCAACCATTTACCCGGGTGAAGCCTTTGTCGGCCAAGCTGATGCCCGGTGCCGATATCATTCAGACGGCAACACTGATAAAGCAGCAGTCACTCGACTGATGGGACCTCCTAGCACACTTTAATGAGAGCTGTACTACTGCCTCATCCAAGAATCCACAGATGACATGTCAGGGTAAGTTAGCTGTCGGCTTATTGATAGATGTGATATGAGATAAAGATGAAACCGGTACCGACAGATGAAGATTGTAAGGGCTTTTGCAAAGTCAGATCAATGAAGAAGAATCAACTCCACAGATTATACGCCCGACTGAGGTCTTCCCAGACTAAGGCTGATGTCCAATCTCGTCACCATTCATGTGACGATATCGATAAAATGATACCCGATTTTGTCATCATTCATATGGCAATACTGATGAAACCCCTATCTACGGACTGATGAAAACATATCAATGATATCAATGGAAGCTGTGTCACCAATGGAGGGCCCTTTTGGGTGATGATGCAAGTGGGCCTGTGAAAGTGGTTAAAGACCCAAGTGGGCCTGTGTGAAGGTGGCGCCAAGAGGTTGAATGCCTGCGTGCCGGGAAGCCCCAGCTGAGGCGCGCCGTGATGAGGCCTGCCGAGAAGGGGGGGAGACAGATATAAAACCCCTTCCCTTCGATAAAAAAAGGGGGGGAGATCGAGAGGATAGCCAGAAACCAAAGGAAAAAGAGAGCCCCAAGAAAAGTGACTCGAAGAAGCGAAGAGATATCTGATAAGAAAGGAGGAAGAAGAAGCTCCAGGTGGGCTGCTCCGGGGTGGGAGAGGAGTCAATGCTCCGCCCTCCCCCATACTTTCTTTTCTTTTCTTTGATGTAATCTAGCGAGTCTTTTCTCGATTTATCAAATGTAGCCGAAGAGTTCCGGTCTTGATTTCCACCTCTCTGCTTTGCATTTCTCTTTTACGATCTGTGTAAGTCTTCGATACAACGCCATGAAGTATCAACATGGCCCATTTGGGCATCGATTGATTGAGATATCTGCTCTCAGTCTCTCTCCATGTACATAGTTCTCGGCTGAAAAGTCCAGTAGCCTAGACTCTTCGAGTTTCAGAGCCGATTGAATGAATTTGTTCTTCGAGGAGGGATGAAGATAGGACCCCTACCCCTATCTAATGGGTTATTGGGTTCCACTTTCTTCTCCCCTCCTGTCTCAATGGCAGATCCTCCGCATATAGTCCGAGTTTTCTCTTGAGCCCTTGTGCTGTTCAGGAACCAGAGACATCAATCTCTTGGTTCCCTGAACTGCTGGCTGTACAAAGATATGTCTGCTCTGCTGGTTAATGCCATCCCGCGAGATTCTAACAAGCGATGACCTCAGTCTCTCGACCCTCCATTCTAACCCTTGAATGATTAGGGTCTGGAGTTTCGGCGCTAAGAGTTCCTCCGTCGCCGGTTTTTCGATGTAGTTGGGCTCGTCTAGGGGATCAGAGACAGTCATCTCTTGATCCCCCAGACGGCCTGCAACAAACAGATGAAACCCTTCACAGGATATAGACAATGGTCTCTTTTCCCCTACTGATTCGGCCTTCCAATTCCCTTGGCATCCTTCAAACAGAGCTATCCACGAAACCCCCTCCTGCACTCCACATTCGGTCTCGATCCGAGCCAGAAAACTCAGAAAATTCCCGAACAGAGTACCGCAATCAAGCCCTGAAACCCTTAACCCTTTCACCTTCCCGGCGTGCTAATTTCCACGCCGAGAGCTACGCCGCCGAGAGGCCTCCCTCTTCCTTCCCCTTCAGCAAACCGACAAACCCCCCCGGTTAAACCCCTGTTCCTTCACAGCCTTCCCGGCCTGTGGCCTCCCGGCGCCGGGTTCCCGGCGCGGCGAGGAGCGCGCCGAGAAGCCTCACGCCGGGAGCTTCCCCCCTTGTTTTTTGCCATTAAAGCCATGCCGAGAGCTCTCCCTTTGGCCAATAGAAACCCACGCCGAGACCCTCCTTCTTTGGCCAATGAAACCTAGTCCGAGGCCCTCCTCTGCACTGTCATCCTTCAATCCTTTAGTCTCCCTACACACCTGTCTAGGGGATGTTCGGAGACCATCATATGTGCCCTGAGAAGATACAGTAATGGGGAAGACCCCCCTTACAGCCCTCATTTCCGATTCGGATTTCACTGCTACCTTACGAACTCAAAGAGCCATGTTATTATATGCGTTCTGATGGGTTCCAAGGGAATATTAACCAATGAGATAGACGCAAGTAACATCTTCGGGCCCGGTGCCCTTCTTATCTGGTCGTCATCCTGGCATCCCGTGGATGATGACCTATTCTCACTTGGCATAATCCAAGTTGAGGGGACATGCTGCCGAAATTCATACATACCCTACCGGGTAAATGTGATATTCTCTCCCAGCCCCACCGGCCCACGGAGTTATGTCCTTGCACGCTCTCCGATGGTCCCTCGAAGGGGGATATAGATGCGGCACCGCACCCACATGGGACGTGCCATGTCGCGCCAGTCCCTATTCGGACTCCGGGTCTATTATACCCGATCTTTTACGGATCCTACCCTGCCGCTGCATGGGTGGTTTCCTATTCCTACTTGGCATAGTCCAAGATGGCGGGGATATGCCGTCGGATTTGTCCCGTACTTAATAACCCCCCTGCTTTGTCTAGTCCATTTAGCATTCTGCAAATAAATCAACCCCGTCTCTTCTGAGCCTTATCTTCACCGCTGCTTTCCTCCTATTTTGGCGTTTAATCAAGGGTTGTCCTTCCTTGGAAGGGCTTAATTAACGTCATAGCCTTTATGGTATGACGGACTTCTGGTCCCGACTCGGACTTCACAATCGACTGACCAAGTCAGATCGAGCGTACAATAAAATCGTCACACACGTGACTGGCACGCCTAATAAATCAATAAATCAAAAATCTAAATAATAAAAAAAAATAAAAATATAAATAAATAATATAACGAAATAAGATAAGATCCATGTTCCACATGCCCCTATGCTTTGGGTGAGTGTAACGCGCCTGCCCTTGGCCGTCACACTCTGTTTGGGCCGAGTTAGGGTGGCTGCAGGATGTTCTGTTTGTAACGGCCCCTACCCTGTGCGTTAGGCATGTGTAACGCGTCCTCTCTGGACCGTTACTTGCTGTTTTGACTGAGTGGGGTGGTTGCGCCGTTGGATGTAACGGTGGGGACCCTGTGCGTCAGGCGTTTGTAACGCGCCCTGTGTTGGCCGTTACATGCCTCTCAGCCGTGATTTGTGCTTTGGTTGTGGGTGTGTTGGCCCTGACGCGCCTGGTCTTGTGCGTCAGGTGGCTGTAACGCGCTCGCTCCCATGCGTTAGTTCGTTGTAACGCGCCCCGTCTAGCTCGTTACTTGCTTCATGTGTTTTGTGTTTTGAGGGTTGTTCGCCTAGACGGCCCCGGTCTGGCGTGTCAGGTGTGTGTAACGCGCCCGGTGCTAGCCGTTACATGTTGTTTTTTTGTGTTTAGAGTTGGATAGGGCGGTGTGTGTGACGGCTTGTCGCCTGACCATCACTTTGTGAGTAACGGCCCAGGTCTAGACCGGCATATGTTTGTAGCGGTCTAGGGGTGGTGCGTTACATGCCTTGTGCTCCGATTTCTGTGATTTCAGTTTCGGCTTGTCTTGGCTTGTCCGTGTGGTCTGCCCGTTGTCCCGTGGATGTCTTCTGACGTCCTATGAGGGCTAAGACTACGTTATAAGGTGGCTAGGAGTCTTCTTGCTTGAGGTAGGATTCTCCTTCCTACTTTTTGAGCTTTGTTGTTAGGTTCTGGTCAACCCGGTGTGACCCAGTGGTTGACGTGTGACCTAGTGTGTGCGTGTCTTGGCGGTTCTGTCCGGCCCGAGACACTGGCTCTGGATGCCTCGAGGTATTACCTTACCTCATTTTACGTGTCCAGTTGTGCTGAGGGTTTCTGGTTTTCCCTCAGGTCTCCGTGTGTTATTTTCTGCGGAGCGTGGTTTCTTCTGGCTTAGGATTAGACCGATTGGCGGCTTGTTCCGCTGTTTGTGACGATCTTGCCTTTGAGTCGTTCGACTCGGGATTGTTACGTGGTAGGTCTAGTTGCCTAGTCCTGAGTCTGTCGGCAGTGGTTGTACTGCCAGTGGTGCTTCGTAGTACGTGTGACAGAGCTTCAGTAGACTATCTGTACTTTAGCACATGTGTTTTGGAGTCCGTGCCTTGTGAACCTCCACTAGTCGTAGCCTGTGGCATAGGCTTTTTAGTACGTCACCCACCGGGAGTGGTGGACGGGCAGTTTCCCATTACACGGTTTTTAAGCTAGTTCCGTGGGCCCCGGCCAACGGTAGCGTCCTACCGAGGGGAATACTTGCTAGAGGCCTGGCCTAGGTAGTGGTCAGTGTGTGCACACGTTGTTAGGGACTGAGGACTCGCGTCGACGGGCGTGACCCTGACTAGTCACTCGCAGCTTGGTACTGCGGTCCTGTGTCCGTAGTTGCTATTCTTCCTTGGAACGTTGTTGTTCCTTGGACCTGGTTCTTAGTGTGTCTTGTCTCCTTCGTGCTGCACACGGTCTGGTAGACGTGACACTTGAGGTGTAGTGTAAGACATCAGTGGACGCATCTGGCTGTTCTTCTAGTGTGAGGGTACTTCTATCACTTGACCAGTGACTCTCGACGTTTCTCGTGCATTGCGACCTTTGCGAGTGGCCCTCTCGTGGCTATACTCGAGGTCGGTGTCCTGTAGTGTGCGCGACGTTCTGGTCGTGCGTGGGGCTGTGTGCACGACGTTTCTGCTCGTGTTTGGTTGTCGTGTGTCTGGGTCTTCTCTAGACTTTTTTGTCTGCATTGTTGGTTTTTGCCTTCTTCTTTAGTGTTGGTCGACGGACTGGTGTACCCTTCTGTGTGAGTTTGGGGTTGACCGTTTGTTGCCTTTTGGAGTAGCTTAGAGTGCCGAGTTCTCCTCGGTGGCGGTGTTCCGGGTTTTGTGGCCTCGCTCTTTCTTTTGGTTGAGCTCCCCTTGCTCTTAGCCTATTCCCTACTCCTGCTGTCCATGTTCTGCTTGCAGCTTTGTAGTGCAGCTTTTCCTGCTTTGCTACACTTGTTGTTAGTGTTGCTTCCGTTGCACCGTGCGTTTTTCAGTGGGGATCCGCGTGACCTGTAGCAACCCTAATAAATGAATAATTGAAATGAATTAAAACATATATATATTACAGAAGTAATATATATAAAAGGAATAGGGTTAATTGGATGAAATAAAACAAATTAAAAATAACGCCTCTTATTAAGGCGTTAATTTATAAAGAAACGCCTCTATCCATGGCGTGAATAAAGAAAGGACGCCCACACCTACGGTCGTCAGTTCTCACGCGACCAAATGGGTGAGTAAAATAAACGCCTCTATCTTGGGCGTGTTTTAAAAACACGAAACGCCCTTTTTCAAGGCGCTTTTTAAGAAACGCCCTTATGCAAGGCGTTAATTAAAGAATACACGCCCTGACCAAAGGCGTTAATTTAGTTCGTGACTCGTTCGAACCCAGAGCTTATCCAGGGAAAGATTAACCTAATCTAGTAAGTGTCTATTAGAGTAAGGACTCTATTAGGGATATGTTACCCTCAATCAAACACTACTTTTAATAGGACTTCCAAAATCCCTATAAATAACCTACTGCTCGAACCCTACAACGCTATTTGGCGTTCGGAGTCTGCAAGGTACGTGAGAGAGGAATAGTTCCTCTAATTCTCTACGTCTGTTGCATGAAGAACTAACTGTTCTTCATCTTCTTCTTCTGTTATAGGTTAAGAAGGCGGCGTACGTGAAGAACAAAGGTATTGTTCTTTTTCCTTTTTCCTTTCGGTCAGAAAGTATGAAGAAATACTAATGTTTCTTCTTTTCTTATAGGAAAACTGCAGTTCTTCTCCTTGATACCACTGTTCGTAAGTTGCGGTGGAAGTTTCCGATCCTTCAAACCCTTCGTCAAGATCAATCATATTAAGGTAGGTTTTCTCAAGTTATTGTAGCCCAAATGAAATTAATGCAAGATATATATATATATAAGCATGTCATGCATACGGTTATTATAGTTTCCATGCATTTTCTGCAATATTTTGAAAGAGACGCCCCTGTCAAGGGCGCTAATTCTCATGAAACGACTCTTCCTAGGTCGTTAATTTCATGTTTAACGCCCCGTACTCAGGCGTTAATTTCTTTAAACCGTTAATCACCCATCTTAAGAATTGATTATCTATGAAATCATGATTATAAAATAATGCATGATCCTCTGTCTTCAACCTGCTAACTTTACTGTCATGATATTACATTCGTTCCTCTGTTATCCTGAAATTGTTACTGTCCTTAAAGTTTCTGAAGGAACTTGAATTAACGACTTGGACAAAGTCGTTTTCCACATATTAACGCCCCCTCACAGGGCGTGAATCTGAAAGGTAACGCCCCTTCCTAGGGCGTGTATCGGTTAAAATCCTGAAATTTATATATTCTGAAAAATAGAATTAAATAGTAACGCCCCTACCGAGGGCGCGTTTTTGATAAATCCTAAAAATTAATTGTATTCTGTCAAATATGTAAACAATAAGACGCCTTCTGGTGTAGTCGTCATATCTTGAAGAAACGACCCTGACCAAGGCGTGTTTTATACAATTCATGAAATTATTGATATTCTGTCAAATATATATATAAGGAGACGCCTGCTACTGTAGTCGTCAACTCTTGAAGAGACGCCCCTTCCCAAGGCGCCTTTCAGATAAATTATTGAATTATTGAAAATTCTGCAAGACGGACCATATGTAAACGCCCTTCTGTTAGGCGTTAATTACTTGAGAAACGACTTGACCTAAGTCGTTATTTTACTATAAACTGATTTTCATCTGGTTTGCTAACCGATGGTTTTATATATTATAATATATATGTATATCGGCACTATTCTCCACTCCGTGAGTATAGTCCCATGTTTTCATGTTGATTTACCGATCACACTCAACTCTCATTGACATACAAGCTCTCCATTGGACATTCCGTTCCTTTGGACTAGCGAGTTAGTCATAGAGACCTCCGTAAGACTCCTCGTAGCCTTGGATTCCCTCAAGGCCGACTGAGCTGGTTGTACCCTAAAAACCCGTTACACGATCCTTGCCATGTCAAACTAAAGAAACATGGTATACCGGCCCTTATGATTATACAAAGAGTATATCATAAGAAATTCTTAATGGGATGATGATATCATGCCATATCATGTCGTTCTTGTAAACCTCAATTCTATGATAAGAATGAGGGTATCTTGCTTGATCTAATGTTCATGTGGACCTCAATTCTATATAAAGAATGTCCATATTGATTTGTCATGGTACCTAAGTTAAGGGAACCATATTCTACCTAGTTTTATCGATATCGTGATTATACCGTTATTATCGCCATTCTATGTCCTTTGTCATATTTTGGACTCTATTCTATCAAAGTTGTCATACGTGTCTACAAGCTTGATTATTGAAATTCTATGTTGGCTATAAACAAGAGTGGATGTCAAAACACATGATAAATACCTGCGCATATAGGGCCCGATCTGGTCCTGGGAGGAGCACCCGAAAGTACTTGTGCCCATGGGAGTTAAAATGATAAGGTATCTGGCATTATACCGAGTACTTGACTTGCTTGATTGGACATTCCACACACATCTTGTACTTGAATCGTACTTGACTTTACATGAAATGCGTGGCCCGAAAAAGGGTAATTTACTTGCTTGATACATGATAGCCAAAGTTCTTGACATGATTTGTTAAATGTACTTGCTTGAATATCTTGAATACACTTGTCATCTTGTTGGAAGTTCATGACTAAGTTCATCTTATTTTCTTGATATTACATTCTCTCTATCTTGTCGTTTTATGCGAGCATGCATAGCTTTATTGCATTCATAAAAATGTAATTACTTAAACCCCTTGCTAGTACTTGAGATATGATTTCCTACTGAGCGTTCGCTCATTCCGTTTGTCCCTTTCTACTTTTCAGGTAAGTCCGACGACGATGGAAGTCAATCGGATGGGAATGGTCAAGAGTGAAAGTGATAGAGTTTCTACAAGTGTCGTCTAGTCTTTTCCATAGTTTCTTGAGTCAAATATGTATTCTTTTCCTTTTTGTTAAACAGAGTATTAGATTTGTAACAGTCTATCCATTATGAAATAAAGGATTGGGTTATCTTGCTATTTTGCGCATCTCTGTCTTTGTGTCGAATACACGACCACTCTGATTGACATGATTGATATAGACACGTCGCGCATCTCCGGGTATCTTCCGCGCTCGGGGCGTGACATGACCCCTACTAAGTTTCTGTTTTGAGACTCACCCCTGCTTTTTAGGTGGGTTTCGCCGTCTGCCTCTGTTGTTCCTGGTGGAGCGCGTTGTTGTGGCTACTAGCTATACCTGTGTCGGGCTTCCCCCGACTTTTGTGTACATACTTTTCTGTCAGACTGTACTTGTTGTCTTTCCTTTGGACTACACTCTGGTGTATAATTGAAAATTTTGAATTATTAATGAAAATGTAATTTTATTTCTGCTACTTTAGCAAACCGTTCTAATGAAATTTAATTGCTTGCTGTTATATCTGTCAGTTCAATGTACTACACGACAGTCCTTTTTCCCTTCGGCGCTTTCCCACGCTTGGGAGGCCTCGCGGGTCCCATGCGGTACCACGTGTATCCAGTAGTCCTACCGGGTATCCAGAATCTGGGTCGTCACAGTTGGTATCATAGCGTTGTTGTGTGAAGTACATGGGAATCTCAGATATACAGTTTCCAGAGTCGTGAAGGTCCAGTACAGTCTCTTGCTGGCTTAGGTGTTGCGATGGTTTATCGCGTTGTTTTCTATGTGTGGTCTTGTGCGTGCTGTTCTGGTACTATACGAGATGGTCCTGCTCTCGTCAGGTTGTGACGAGGTGTTTCTTTTTCGTCGATTGTGTTTGTCTCGATCGTGATGCACTTGGCAGTGTTTGTCGGATGGCATGAACCTGCAGTGCATTATTTGAGATGTTTCTATGTTTTGCTCAGGTGGCTTATGACTTTTAGCGTTGGTGTGATGGCCATGCATGTTTTCACATTGTCTTGGTCATCCCGGCTTTAGTCTGTTCAGCTCCTGATGTGTTTTGCTTCTGTTGAAGTGCTCGATTAGATTCCGTGTTAGAGAAGTTGCTCAGGCGAGCTAGGATTTTCCCTTCCTGGTGAGCTTTCGTGGTTGAGCTTCTTGCTTCTCGTCCTTCCTGGTGGAATCTTTTCGAGGTTTGCCTTGGGATTGCTGTCTTAGTGATGCCTTTGTCCTGTGTCTGCTTAAGTATGGACAGGTTTGTTTTGAGCCTGATCTGCTCTTTGCTATACGGTTGCTTGGCTTTGGACTCCATGATGGTGTTAAGAGCTGTCGCGTACCGTAGTTGTCGTGCCGTGTTCAGCGGCCGGTGTATTGTGAAGGATCATTTATCGTTTTCGGGACGTGATGGCAAGCTGAGATTGATGCTTTCCTTATGCTTTGTGCTGAAGCTGGTGCTCTTCTCCTGTTGCACTTAGGCCCCTGGTGATCAGTTGTTCGCAGGATTGGTACTCGTGGTGTGTGATTTGTGATCTTTGTTGATTGCGAAGGTGCTTGGTGTGTGCTGAGGTGCGACTACCGAGGTTATTGTGTTGCCTATGTACGTTGTTGAGAGCACAGCGGAATTGTGTGGGTTGGCTACCCACTAGTCGAGAGATCTATTTCTTCTCGATGTGACTTCGTCTTGGCTTCTTATGCCTCGATGTCGTCTGTTACCGTGCCATTGTTGGTGGTTTTCTGGGGATTGGCCTTGGCATCTTGCGAGTATTGGGGAATTTGTCGGCATTCTTGCTGATTGAGTACCCTCTGCTCTGCATTTCTTTCTTGGGTGTTGTGCTCTCGAGGTGTGTTTGTGGTCCTTGAGATGTGTTCCCAGAGATTATTGTCGTTTCTCGTTGTTGTGGGTCTCTTCTTGGTGAGCAGTCTGATGTGTGACCCGTCTCTTGAGGTCGTGTGTTCAGCTGTTCGTGTACCTTGGTGTGACCCTTCTTGCAGTTGTGTTCCATGGTTCTGTGTGCTGTGCGGAGCCGGGATCATGCAGGTGCTGTTTGTTATCGTTTTGGCGCTATTTCTCTATGATTTTGTTTCTCTGTGTGGACCAAGTCTTGTCGGTTAGCCTTGCTGTGCTCTTTTCCTAGAGTTAGCTTGCGACTCGATCAGATGTGATATCTGGTTGAGCGCTGACTTGATTGTGGTTGTGGTCCAGTGTTATCGTTGGCGTCCTGTGTGCCAAGTGTTCTCTGTCACCTTTGGCACTGGAGCCGATGATGTGGTCGAGCCGTCAGCTGTGAGGACTATGTCTCCTTGTGTAAGCTGCCGCTTGCCGTGCTGCCGTTGTGTTTCTCGGTTGTTTGTTGATGTGGCAGTCGTGTCTCCATTCCTGGTGAGACGTAAATGCTGTTGCCCTATTTGAGAGGTGTCGGACTTGTGTTCACTTGTGTCGTGCTCGATACTAGAGCATGTGCTCGTGATTGTTGTCTGACGGTGTTCCTCTGAGTTGTGTTTCTCGAGATTTGTATTGTTTTTGCGGTTGTGTTGTTGGGTTGTTCTTCCCTGCTTCTCCTTTGTTCATCCTTAATTTCGAGGGTGAAATTTCTTAAAGGAGGGGAGGATGTAATGCCCTGGATCCTTGGTAGTTCTTGCTGGATCTTCATTGGATCTTTTAGATTGGTTTCGGTGAGTTTCGGTTCGCTTTGGTGACTTCCGAGTTGAGCTTTACGAGCCTTGTGGGTTTTTCTCTTGTACTAGTTACGGAACCCTACGGTGAGTTTGTTTGTCAATTCTTGAACTCATGGATGCTACGGCGACGATGTACTCTTCGAGCCGGTCGTTTTGACTATTTTTGCGTATTTTTCTGAATTTGTGCATTTTCAGCGCATTTTCAGAATTTTCAGAAATTAGGAAAATTTCCTATCTTCTTTTCCTTTTTCTTTTCTTTCCTCTCTCCTCCCTTCTCATTCGTCGTCGCCGTCTCTCCCTCTTCCATTCTCTCTTGTTTCGCCTCCTCGGCTCCGGCTACAGACGGAGTGCCTAGGGGCGTGTGTTGGGGACGTGGTGGAGCTGGCTGGGTGCGTGATGAGGCGAGCATCAGATCGATTCTGGCGCGATCCCGAACGGTGGATTCAAAGCTGATGTTCAAGCTCGCGAGTGGTTTTCGGCGCGGTTTAGTCCCTTCGGGGCACAGTTTCTTCGGTGGAGGTAGGGTGACTGATCCTCACTTCTTCCTCTCCGTTTTCCCTGCCATTGCACGTCGTTCGGCAAAGAAATGGTCGAGTTTGGGCTTATTTTGCCTAAACATTGATTTCCGTGGTTTGTAGGGTTTGCCGAAAAATGGCGACCGTTTGTGGTGTGGTTAGTTTTAAACTGACCGCAGGGATGTTAGGATCCCATCCACGTTAGTTTTGTGTTGATCGGTGGTCATTCGAGGCCGGTTGGAGCCCGGGAACCCCGTTGATCCATTTAGGGTGGATTCGTTAGAATCGCCCGGATCTTGAGTTTTTGAGCGTGCATGTGGGGTTTTTAGCCCCTTGGTGTTGTCTGTCGTCGTTTGGGTTTGTTTCCCCTGCGTTTCGGCGTGTGTGGGGCGTGGAACGGGCCGATTTGGCCGTTCCTCTGTTTTCCCGCCGTGACCGATGTAGTGGTCGTTTCAGTGGCCGTTACTTGGCTCTGACGGCCCTACGATATACCGCCACTTCGTTTGGCATTTTTGAGCTTTCTGGCTTCTGGGTGCGTGACGGCCCTGGGGTGGCCCGTCACACCCATGTAACGCGCCTAGGCTGGGGCGTTACATTCGTTTTGTCGTTTTGTTTTGGGGTTAAGTCGGTTCCTCTAACGCGCTTGACCCAGTGCGTTAGATGGATGTAGCGCGCCTGCCCCAGGCCGTTACATTCCGTTTCGTAGCCTGTGGCATAGGCTTTTTAGTACGTCACCCACCGGTAGTGGTGGATGGGCAGTTTCCCGTTACACGGTTTTTAAGCTAGTTCCGTGGGCCCCGGCCAACGGTAGCGTCCTACCGAGGAGAATACTAGCTAGAGGCCTAGCCTAGGTAGTGGTCAGTGTGTGCACACGTTGTCAGGGACTGAGGACTCGCGTCGACGGGCGTGACCCTGACTAGTCACTCGCAGCTTGGTACTGCGGTCCTGTGTCCGTAGTTGCCGTTCTTCCTTGGAACGTTGTTGTTCCTTAGACCTGGTTCTTAGTGTGTCTAGTCTCCTCCGTGCTGCACACGGTCTGGTAGACGTGACACTTGAGGCGCAGTGTAAGACGTTAGTGGACGCATCTGGCTGTTCTTCTAGTGTGAGGGTACTATCACTTGACCAGTGACTCTCGGCGTTTCTCGTGCGTTGCGACCTTTGCGAGTGGCCCTCTCATGGCTGTACTCGAGGTCGGTGTCCTGTAGTGTGCGCGACGTTCTGGTCGTGCGTGGGGCTGTGTGCACGACGTTTCTGCTCATGTTTGGTTGTCGTGTGTCTGGGTCTTCTCTACACTTTTTTGTCTGCATTGTTGTTTTTTACCTTCTTCTTTGGTGTTGGTCGACGGACTGGTGTACCCTTCTATGTGAGTTTGGGGTTGACCATCTGTTGCCTTTTGGAGTAGCTTAGAGTGCCGAGTTCTCCTCGGTGGCCGTGTTCCGGGTTTTGCGGCCTCGCTCTTTCTTTTGGTTGAGCTCCCCTTGCTCTCAGCCTGTTCCCTACTCTTGCTGTCCCTGTTCTGCTTGCAGCTTTGTAGTGTAGCTTTTCCTGCTTTGCTACACTTGTTGTTAGTGTTGCTTCCATTGCACCGTGCATTTTCCAGTGGGGATCCGCGTGATCCCTACTGAGTTTCTGTTTAGAGACTCACCCCTGCTTTTCAGGTGGGTTTCGCCGTCTGCCTCTGCTGTTCCTGGTGGAGCGTGTTGTTGTAGCTGCCAGCTGTACCTATGTCGGGCTTCCCCCGACTTCTGTGTACGTTCTTTTCTGTCAGACTGTACTTGTTGTCTTTCCTTTGGACTAGACTCTGGTGTATAATTAAAAATTTTGAATTATTAATGAAAATGTAATTTTATTTCTGCTACTTTAGCAAACCGTTCTAATGAAATTTAATTGCTTACTGTTATATCTGTCAGTTCAATGTACTACACGACAGTCCTTTTTCCCTTCGGCACTTTCCCGCGCTTGGGAGGCCTCGCGGGTCCCATGCGGTACCACGTGTATCCGGTAGTCCTACCGGGTACACCGGGTATCTGGAATCCGGGTCGTCACAAACATGGAGGCCTTGTCACCTTTGGTAGCAACACAAAAGGTAAAATTGTAGGGTCAGGTAAGGTAGGTAAGTGTACTACCTGTTGCATTAAAGATGTCACGCTGGTTGAAGGTTTAGCATATAATTTACTTAATATCAGCCAGTTATGTGATAAAGAAAATTGAATTGAATTTTGTTGAAATAGAAAATCAAATTGCTGATATCTTTGCTAAGCCACTAGGGAATGAAAGGTTCAAATTTCTTAGAAGAGAACTTGGCTTGTGTAAATTTCAGCATGATGAATAAATTTTCAGGTGGTCTGAATAAAATTTTGATCTGGATTTACATCTGGTAGTTTGAATAAAACTATGTGGTTGTTGAATGTTGCACCAGACTATGTATGCATAACATTCATATTTTTCATGACATATCAATTGGCATCACACTCATAATCCTCATTGCATATCATTCAGCCATGACTATGTCTAAGCTCTCTTTCCTCTAATTCTTACCATTCATTTGCAAAACCACATGCATATAGACAGGGGGAGTGTTGTATGAAATTCAGAGAGGTCATCAAATTCATTGAACCTCAAATCTTTTCTCTCTTGAATTCATTCATCCCCTGACCCTGATGAGTTGAGTCTGACAATATGGCAATCTGTTAGTCAGTTCTAATTCTTAAGCAATAGAAAACAGACTTCTTCCTTTATAAGAATTTTAATTGCTTAAAGACTGACTTAATGGTTTAAATTTTATAAACTTTAGAGTTTAAAGATTGCAATCAGTAAATAAGAATGTTGATAATTGATCATAGCTCTCAACCCTTATTTCATTACATGTCAGACAAAGTTAACTGTATCTGAAATCTGAAAACTCACCTGAAATCCTATTAGAGAAGGCTAAGTATGCGTATTGTCCTTAAACAAGTCATTCTGAAACAATTAAAGGACAGCTAAGTAAAATATTACAAAAACTTGAAAAATAATTGAAAAATAATGTTGGCAGAGCAATGACTGGTAAAGCACTGAGAAACTGAGTGATCTATCAAAGAAATGAATAACACTTATGTCATGATGTGTATCAGTTATCTCTGTATAAATAATCAAAACAGTAGGGTGGTTTCACTGAGTACCTGGGGGTACCTGCGTCTCATAAACGTGTACCCTCACACAAAAAGGTGCAAATCAGTCCTGTTGAATTTGATCATAGGTAGAATGGTCCATCATGTTGTGTATCTAGCGGTATTGGCATCTGATAAATGTGTACCCTTACGCAAAAAGATAAATGGTACCTGAATGCCCTTAATGAAATAAAATTAAAAATATTGTTCCTTCAAAAAGAAAATTCAGGTTTGTCAAATTGTTTAATTTCAATACATGACCTGGTATCTCTTAACAAATTTTACTGAGTCTAAGAAAGTAAGATACTTTGAAACTGAATCTCTCATGCTCAAATGTGATTCTGGTTTATTGCTATTATCATGCACAGCAAACTCATTCAATGATTGTAGTGCATGAACTCTAACTTTTATAACCTTCAAACTAGAATTCATTCTCTAAATAGTTTCTAAGTTCTTATGACTGAAGGCTCTGTGCTTTAGAATGCTTAATTCCTGAACTATTTGCTCAGAATGCCAGTCAGATGTCCTTCTTCCCTTACACTTTCCTTCCCTCCTCTTTGTTGATGGCAAAGGGGGAGAATATATTGTCTGTTTGTTGAATTCCAAGGGGAGTGTATGCATCATGTTATGGCAAAGGGGGAGATCTTGTTAGAACTTGCATTGGTTATTTCATCTCATAGCATGCATTCGGAGTCAGTATGACTCATAGTGTTGTCATCATCAAAAAGGGGGAGATTGTTGTGCCCCTGTGGTTTTGATGAAATAAAACACCATGAGTCATCATTCAGGTTGATGGCACATACACATATTCTTCTTTTGCATAAGTAGAAGGTCCGTGCTGGCAAGTCTGCTTTGAGTCGGTGCATCACTGCATTATGCATGTATGTCCGTGCACTCAAACACTTGCTAGATGCATTGCATTCTGAGCGTCTCATGTTGCATCTCATGTACCGTCTCAACATATCCAGCGTCTTATGTTGTGTCTCACTTAGCTTGCTTGCACGAGCTGAAGTCTACGCATTGTCTTGTTGCACGCACTTGAAGTCTGTACATTGTCCACTTGCAGCATTAGCACAAGTCTGTACAGCCTGTGAGGTCCGTCTCACTTAGCGTCTCATTTGGACATAAAGTCTATACATTGGACCGTCTCACTTAGCGTCTCACTCATCGTCTTTGTTGCACGCAGAGTCTGCACAACTCTTTGTCAGCAAGTCTGTACATCGTGTAGCATGCACGCGTTCAAGTCTGTACATCGCATAGCATGCACGCATGTCCAAAGCCTGTACATTGTTCACTTGCAGCATTAGCACAAGTCTGTACAGCCTGTGTGCTTCATAATGCAAAGTCTATACAACGGCTAGCTGCACAAATACCAAGTCTATACATTGGCTAGCTGTACAAACACTAAGTCTACACATTGTTGCTTGCAGAGTCTGTATATTCATTTGGCATGACAGTGCATCCATTTGTAATGTATATACCTTGCCATCTGCATTTGTGCACTCATTCGCTCTAAGTCTATACATTGTTTCATGCATTGCACGAAGTCTACACATTGTGTGTTGCTATGCTCATACATCATTTTAGTAAGTCTGCACAATGGTGCACATTGAGTCTGCACATTCATTTGGCATGTCAGTAATACCATTTGTAATGGTCACAGTCTTGCATACATGAAGTCTGTACATGCTTCAGCGTTGCATTCACAAAGTCTGTACATACCTTAGTCTTGCATACATGAAATCTGTACATGCTTCAGCGTTGCCTTCATAAAGTCTGTACACTCTCTTCTATATAACAATAAGGTCGATGCATTGTGTCTCTCATGAAACAGAAGTCAGTGAATGTTCACACATGCTACATAGTTAAGTCTGTACAGGGTTTTATTATCTTAAACTGATATTCTCTTCGACTAACTGACAGGTACTTATGCTCGAGGAGATTAAGAAGGGCACATGATCCAAGAAAGAGGAGGTGCCAGGATCGTGACACGTGTACAGCAACGAGCTTGGATGCTGCCACGTGGTCCAAGCTTTTGGGCGGGAGATGTGGAAGACACACGCCCTATCTGCTGCTCTATATATATGAAGCCGTTTCCTTAGAAGAAGCTTGATCGAAGCAGAAGGGATAGAAGCAGAGAGAGAGAGCCTACACGATCCAGAAGAAGGAGACGAGGTGAAGCTCGAGCAGAGAAAGTGAAGCAACAGAGAGCCACCGAGAGCAGAGAAGAAAAAGAGAGAGAAGAGAAGCGCAGAGAAGAAAAAGAGAGAGAAGAGAAGATTGAGAGAGAGGAGTTGAGAGAGCTTGTCTGAATGTTCCTCAGTCTCTTGGTTCACATACCAGAGCTGAGTTTGCTCATTGCGAGCTATATTCCCTGTTGGGATTTTCTTATTTTCATCTGATTTTGTCTTTTGTTTTCCGAAACTTTTCTTCAAGTTGTTTGTCAGCAGAGCTAAGCTGTATTGCTCAGCGGTTTGCAGTGGAGGATTCCACTAGATGGGTTAAGCTGTAGTCCTCAGCGGTATGCAGAGGTGTAACCTCTGGATGGGTAAGCTGTAGTCCCCAGCGGTTTGTAGAGGTGTAGCCTCTAGACAGGTGAAGCTGTAATTCCTCAGCGGGCGAGACTTGGTCTCGGATAGCAAGCTGTGAAGCTCAGCGGTTGTAGGCTAAGCTGTATTGCCCAGCGGACGCAAGCTGTGTTGCGCAGCAATAAGCCACACTTGGGTTTGAGTGTGGGGTGGATGTAGGTCTAGAGGACCGAACCACCTAAAAATCTGGTGTGTTATGTGTTTGTGTGATTGCTTATGAACTGGTGTGTGGTTGCTTCTCTTGATTCTCTTCTCAGATCGCTTCGTTTCTGATCAGATCCAACGCTCTAGTTAGTAATCTTGTAGATCTGTTGAAATTCCGCATTAGAGCCTTATTTTGGTTTTAAATTAGGCCATCGATTTATTCACCCCCCTCTAGATCCACACTTCGTGGTGACAGACTGTTTCCATCTAACACAACAGTTCTAACAGACCAGATGCACCACATCAATGCACTGTTGCACCAGCTCCGGCCCTGTCACAACACGCTCACCAACCTTAGACCAATCTAGCGGAGTCTGACATGGTCGCCCATACAACGCCTCATAAGGAGCCATCCCAATGCTCGAATGATAGCCATTGTTGTAGGCAAACTCCACCAATGGTAGATGGTGAATCCAACTCCCTTGCCATTCCAGGCAACAAGATCTCAACATATCCTCTAACATCTGAATGGTCCTCTCTGACTGACCATCTGACTGAGGATGATATGCTAAGCTAAACGCCAACTCCGTGCCAAGAGCTCGCTGGAAACTCCTCCAGAATCTAGAAGTGAAACGCGGATCTTGATCTGACACAATGAAAATGGGAATTCCATGCAAAGGTATGATCCGCTCCACATAAAGACGAGCCAACTTTGGCACACTCCAGCTGACTTTGATCCGTAACAACTGAGCCACTTTCGTCAACCTATCCACCAGCAACCAAATACTATCCTGCCCGCTCGGGGTCCTCGGCAATCCCACCATAAAATCTGTGATCACGAGGTCCCATTTCCACACAGGAACCTCCAAGGGCTGAAGAGTACCTTCTGGTTGCTGATGCTCTGCCTTCACCTACTGATAGGTCAGGTATCGAGCCACATACTCAGTAATATCCCTCTTCATGTCAGGCCACCAGAACTGCCTCTTTAAGTCCCGATACATCTTTGTCGCACCCGGGTGCACAGTGTACCGACTCCCATGAGCCTCCCATAACACCGCACGCCTCACCTGCTCCTCGGCTGGGACGTACAGCCTATCACAGAATCTCACAGCTCCATCCTCGTCGAAGCCCACATTAGCCAAAGCCAAAATTCGGGGCAACTTAGGGTCTGCACGTTGAGCATCTGTCACCTGGCGATGAATCGCAGGCGTGACAGTCAAGCTTGCAAGAACAGCTAACCCCGGCTCTTGGGGAACCTTGAGCCTAAATGTCACGGCTGGCACCTGTTCCTAGAGCCTCCACTTCCTCATCATCATAGCGCTGACCACAACCTTCCTACTCAAGGCATCGGCAACGACGGTCATCCTGCCCAGCAGATAAGACAGGGTGAAGTCATAATCCTTCATATACTCTATCCATCGCCTCTACTTGAGGTTGAGGTCCTTCTGAGTGAACACATACCTCAAACTCTAATGGTCTATGAACACCTCAAACTTCTCACCATACAGATAATGCCTCTAAATCTTCAATGCAAAGATCACAGTCACCAACTCAAGGTCATGGGTAGGGTAGTTCTCGTCATGGGACTTTAGCTGCCGAGATGCATAAGCCACCACTCTACCGTGCTGCATCAACACAGCACCCAACCTGACCCCGGAAGCATCTGTACACAATACAAAACCTCCTGATCCATAAGGTAACACCAACGCTGGAGCCAAGGTGAGCAACCTCCTAAGCTCCATAAAGCTCTGCTCACACTCACCAGTCCAGACAAATGGCACATCCTTCCGCGTAAGCTTGGTCATTGGGGCTGCAACACGAGCAAAATCCTGAATGAACATCCTATAATAGCCTGCAAGTCCCAAGAAACTTTGAATCTCCGTCACGGACCTTGGCCTCGGCCACTGCATCACTGCCTCAACCTTAGCTGGATCCACGAAAATACCATCACCAGAAATCACGTGCCCCAAAAAGTGCACCTCGTGAAGCCAAAACTCACACTTGCTGAGCTTAGCATACAACTGGTGATCTCGCAAAGTCTGCAACACAACCCTCAAATGATACGCATGCTCATCTGCAAACTGCGAATAAACAAGGATGTCATCCACAAACACGACCACGAACTGGTCCAAGTAAGGACGGAACACCCTCCACATCAAATCCATAAATGCTGCGGGGGCATTGGTGAGCCTAAATGGCATCACCAGGAACTCATAATGCCCTTATCTCGAGCTGAATGTAGTCTTCTCCACGTCAGAGTCTCGAATCCGCAACTGATAATAACCGGACCGTAAATCAATCCGCGAGAACACTCGAGCAGACTGAAGTTGATCGAACAAGTCATCAATCTGTGGCAACGGATACTTGTTTATAACGGTTACCTCGTTCAGCTACCGGTAGCCAAAGCACAACCTCAGACTACCGTCCTTCTTCTTCACAAACAACACTAGCGCACCCCAAGGGGAAAACCTAGGACGAATATACCCCTTGGTCAGCAACTCCTGCAACTGCGCCCTCAACTCTCTCAACTCAGCGGGAGCCATACGGTAAGGAGCCTTCGATAAAGATCCCGTACAAGGCACAATCTTGATCACAAGATCAATCTCCCGCTAGGGAGGCAATCCAGGTAGGTCCTTGGGACAAACATCGAGAAACTCGCACACCACCGGAATATTCTCCACATCCGGCTCTGACTGGTCGACCACAGAAGCGAGAAAACCCTGACAACCCGCATCAAGCAAACGACGAGCCCTAATAGCCGAAATAAGAAAGCGAGAAGAGGAAGACCTAATACCTTGAAAATAGAAGGTGGGTCCACGAAGCCGCCGGAAATAAACCCTCTTCGAGCCACAATCCACCAAAGCATGATGTGCCTCGAGCCAATCCATACCCAAAATCACATCAAAGTCCAGAAGTGGCAATGCATAAAGCATGGCTAGTAAATTTCACCCTTCAACCCACACAGGAACTTCATCGAAGCAATAAAGAGTGATCATGAAATCACCAGAAGGTAACTCCATTGCCAAATCATAAGACAACTGGGTCACCGGCTCCTCAATACTCCGTGTGAAATCCTCCGAAATAAACGAATGAGACGCGCCAGAATCAAACAAAACTAGAGCTGCACAACCCAAAATCCGAACGGTACCTTCCACGAGCTGTGACGCCACTGCCTCTGCCCTGGTCATGTGTGTAATCTGGCCTCGGGACCTCTGCCTGCCACCCACACTCGCTGACCTGGGTAGCGCAGATACTACCCCTGCTGCTGCTGCTGCCTCTGCTGCTACTACTGCTGCGGCCCCTAAGGACAGTCACGCGACATGTGCCCTGGCTGGTCACACCAGAAACAAATCACCGGCGCCGTGTACTGCCTGCCTGGATGTGACTAGCCTCACCGGGGACACGGTCCCCGTGATCCACCCACTGATATCTGACGCTGAAAAGGAATCAGCTACTATACACTGCCAGTAGACGCCTGCCTCTGATCCTTGCGCTTCATATAGAAACCCTTCTTGAGAAACTTCTTGACCTTGGAGCCAAAAGACGCAGATCATGTCGCTGACGCTGCCGGTGTCGATGCTCCCGAACTACCCACAGTGTGTTGGAAAGTACTCTACTGCTGGGTAGCCGTGTGCTGACTACGGCCTGACTAGGACTGCGCCTGGCCACCCTATCCCCGGACCTTCTGCATATCCAGCTCCAAAGATGCCGCCACACGAGACGCTGTCTCCAAATCAATAGCAGCGTTCGCCATCAAAAGGTGCCTCAGCTCCTGCCTCAAACCCTGCATGAACTGCTCGGTCTTCACTCCCTCATGCTCCATGATATGGGGAGCATAGTGGCCTAACTCCATAAACCGAGCCATGTACTGCAACTCTGACATGTCACCCTGAACCAGCTCCAAAAACTAACGCATCTTTTACGTACCAACATAAGATGGGCAGTAAGTACGCTCGAAGACCGTAACGAAGTCCTTCCACATGATCTCCTGGAGTGGACAAGATTGAAAGGACATCTTCTACTCCGAAGACCACCAATCTCGAGCCGTACCCTGTAACTGGTTACAGGCCAACACCACCATGTCCTCCTCAGCATAGCGCATGGAACTGAACACTCTCTCCATCTCATCAAGCCATCTCCTGGCCACATCGGGATCTGGCTGGCCCTCATAATAGGGTGGGTGAAACTGCAAGAAGTCATTCACAGCAGGACTGGGTCCACCCCTAGCCAACGAGCCCTCGCCAGCATCACAGCCAAACTGCTGAGCCATGGCCTAAAACATGCTCCGAATGAAATCCTCAGCCCCCGTAACTCTCGCTGAAACCCCTACCTGGGTGGTAACTGGTGGCACTCTGCTCTGCTCCTCCTGCTCCTCTATCGACTGTCCCTGCTGAGAGCGAGTCCTCCGCCTCGGCGCCATACTCACCTACTGCAAATAGACAGAAGACACGGAAAACAATAGAATCAATAAAACACACGATGCCCTAAGCCAGTGCCAACTGTACATCATCATTGTGGACTAGTGGACCACTGTAACCATATATGATTCTCATATATATCCACAACCGTGCTCTGATACCAGCTGTAACGACCCGAAATCCGAACACCGGGAAGGCCCGATAGCCCGAATTTCGAACCGCCACCCACGGGCCCGAAGACTCGGAAGGGTTGAAAGGATGGTGTGGAGATACACAAGAATCTAAAATAATTGTAGAGTTACGTAGTTAAATGGATTAAGCAGGAAGTAATAAATAACATTAATTAAATTACATGGTCCACAATAATAACGGCAGTCTAAAAAAGATAGTAGTCCACAACTAGTACAGTCCAAAGAAAAGTACAACTACACGGGACATACCCCAGAACTGGCAACTAACCTGGGGCACCTGAACCACGTGGAGCCTCTGAAACGCTCCCCTGAAGCCGCGTCTCATCTGAAACACGGAAAATACGCTTGGAATGAGCATAAAAACACAAGGCTCAGTAGGGATCATCCGGTCCCCACCTCGCAAATCAAGAAACTGTGCGGAAAGTAACTACAAGCTACTACAATGGCTAGTACCGAACACACGACCCGAAAACTGAGACAACTCGTCAAAAGCCAAAGAGTCACTACCAGACAAAGACGGGAGTACCAACCCACTAGAAGCAAGGCCGGATGCATCCACTGACGACTGAAACAGCGTCTCGGGTGTCTCCCTCCGGCCCAGTGGCAATTGAGACACTGTACAAGTAACCACAGAACAAGTGACTAGCTGGGGTCGCGCTCGTTAGCGCGGGTCCACTCCCCCCAACCACGTGTGCACACACAGACCATACGTCCTAGGTCTGGCCCTATGACTGGTTTTCCCCTCAGCCGGACTCTGGCGTCAAACGTCAGGCCCTAAGGAAACCAGTCTAAAAACCATCTCTCGAGGTAGCCTCGCCACCACTCCCTAGTGGGACCACTCGCGTGTCGGAAGGCTACGACTAGTGGAGGGTCACTGAAAGAGTAGACTCTCTAGTCAACAGAAAATAAAGTCTAAATCGGACAGAGTACAAGGGCCGCTCCTCGTACCGACACCGACTCACGGTGACACGAGCTGAGAACACCAACTCCCAGGATCCCACGGCACCCTGACGTGTGGCCCCCACATGATGCCCAGCATCAGTCAGGCCACGGGTCAGCACGCGGATTGAGATCCACTAACTCGGGACTCGAATCGGCAAAGCATAATTTCGGTTGGACATAAACCCCTGACAGTCCAACTTTCGGCCGCCATTAAGGCTAGCGGTCCATGATTGGGCTGCCACATGGACTGTAGCGGTCCAGCACTAGGCCGCCACACTCTGGGTTGCAAAAGAAATGGCGGTCCTACCTAGGTCCGCCACATGGATGAGGGGGGCGTACCTTCGGCCGCCACACCCTAAAAATCCCCAACGGTCAAAAATCAACGGTCAACTCACCCTATGGCGGTCTGACCTTAGGCCGCCACACCTTCTGGCAGTTTATCGTGTAGCCGCCAGACGACATGGGAACCTACTGATAAAACAGTGCCCTGTGGCACTCCAACCTTGGGCCGCCACAGGCTTGGCGCACCTACCCTGGGCTCAAAAATGCCCCTCTCGACCTCTCCTCGGCCTACAAATCGTGGGGGATGATGGGATGAGCATGAGGATTCATCTCCCTACCTCAATGGAGCTAAAGCTCCGTCGAAACACCGCCGAACGCAAAGAAGAAGCTTTTAGAACCCTCGAACCTTCACGAAATCCCACGAGCCACACGCCGCCATGATCGCCTCGCCGCCACTGTCGCCGCCGTGGTCACGCTGGAGGAAGAGAGAGGGAAAGGGGCGCGGTCACTCGTAGGAGGAAGAAGGAGGAAGAAAGAAGAAGAAGAAAAGAAAAAGAAAAAGGAGGGGTATTTATAGAAAATCGGTATTTTTCAAAAAATATGGAAAAAAAGAAAAATATACCGCTGCGATCGTTGGAACACATTGATCGCTTTGGTACCATCCCTGAGTAGGTGAATGACTTGGTTTACCCGCTACGGGGTTTCGTAGATCTTGTCAGGGAAAAACATGGGAAACCACGGAACACGTTCTGGGACCTCCGAAACTGATCCGAAACGCACAGATCTGAACCCGAAAGATGTCCGAAAGATAACCCCGGGCAAAATGAGAATAAAATCTCCGAGTGAATAGATCCGAGACCCGAGAAGAGGGATCCGAAGGGTCCAGGATATTACAAGAAGAATGGGTGTATTACTCTACCGCATATGAGTCTACATCCAGATTTGCTGCCTGAAATTAAGAAGCTACAAGAAGAAGATCCCGCACTAGTGGAGATAAAAGGCAAGCTGGATGAGAGACTTGATTTCATGCTGGCACCCGATGGTAGATTGCTATTTAATGAACGGACATGTGTACCCGACTGTCCCGAGTTGAAAATGAAGTTCTTTTAAGAAGCTCATCGATCGAGGTACACGATCCACCTTGAAGCCACTAAGATGCACCAAGACTTGAAATGAACTTTCAGGTGGCCTAATATGAAAAGGGAAGTAGCAAACTTCGTGTCTCGTTGCCTGACATGCCAACAAGTGAAGGCGGAACATCAGAAACCTGTTAAAAAATTGCATCCGCTAGATATTCCGAAGTGGAAGTGGGAAAACATCGGCATGGATTTTATCATGGGCTTGCCCAAGTCTAGGAGTGGACATGATGGAATTTGGGTAATCATTGACCGTCTAAGTAAATCGAATCATTTCTTGCCTATCAAAAGCTGATGGTCGGTTGATGTACTTGATGCCCTGTATATTAAGGATATGCTTAGATTGCATGGAGTCCCTGTGTCAATTGTATCTGACTGAGACCCACGCTTTACCTCTCATTTCTAGAAGAGTCTACAACACTCTCTGGGAATGAAACTCAACTTCAACACTGCTTTCCATCCCCAGATAGATGGACAGACCGAAAGGATAAATCAAGTTGTGGAAGATATGTTGAGAGCATGTATTATAGACTTCGACGGAAGCTGGCATGACCACTTACCCCTAGCCGAATTCACATATAATAATAGCTATCAAGCCAGTATCCAAATGGCACCTTTCGAGGTGCTTTACGGCAGGAGTTGCCGATCTCCAATATGCTGGGATGAAGTCAGTGAAAAGCAACTATTAGGCCCAGATATGGTAAGAGATTCTACCGAGAAGATACACCTCATTCGGGAAAGGCTAAAGATAACACAGTCTAGGAAGAAATCTTATGCTGACAACAGAAGAAGAGATCTATAATTTCAAGTTGGAGATCATGTTTTTCTCAAGGTATCTCCCGACCGAGGTATTATAAGATTCGGTGTTAAGGGCAAGCTAACACCAAGGTTTATTAGTCCATTCGAAGTGTTGGAAAGAGTAGGTGAGGTGGCTTACCGTATTGCCTTGCCTCCACAACTATTGGAAGTGCACAACGTATTCCATGTTTCTATGCTGAAGAAGTACATGCACGATCCTTTCCATGTCATTGACCACGCGGATTTAGTAATACAGAAGGACCTTACCTACGAGCAAAAGCCAATGGAGATCCTTAACCGAGAAGTCTGAGTTCTGAGAAACAAGATGATCCCTATGGTGAAAATCTAATGGGATTGATGCTTAGAATAATAAGCTACATGGGAAACTGAAGAGTCAATGCGAAGGAGATTCCGGAGCTAATCTACTTTGTAAGTTTTTCGCACCCTTCCTATCTCTGTATATGTAGTTGAATTTGGGGACCAAATTCTTTTAAGTGGGAGAGGGTGTAGCACCCCTGATAAAATAATAGAGAAGTTAAACTTCTTAGATAAACAATCCTACATGAAGGCCTTATAAAAAGAACCATATCTTATGAGGGCTACTATATAAATATACAAAGCCCAACATAACTTAATCCCAACACATGGGTAGTACGTATTGGGGTCTCTATTTTTCCAACCCAAAGGAAATGGGCGCCCCTTACCAGGGTGCCATTCACCAATATAGAGCCTCTATACAAGGCGCCATTTCCCTTGGGCCACCATCCCACAATATATATTAATATATATATACACCATAAAGGCCAACACGTGAATGGGGCAGCTTTTGTCAAAAGCAATAGGAATGGGCGTCGCTGTATAAGGGCGCCAATTCCATGTATAGTGACCACCCAATTAATGAGTGCCCCCATACCAGGGCACCATTTCCAATACTTATAGAAGGGGTTGAAACAATAAAAACCTATGTTTTCTGGCAATGGACCCATAAGGGAACATTCACAACAGGGTTTTCGAATCTGGTTTTCAATGGACCCTTACCACTTCTCTATAAACAATTCTCTCCAGTAAATGTAGATGACCCTTACCATCATCCTGCCACTAAAGAGAAGGTTATCCTACCACTTCCCTATCTCCACCTGCAAAATAGAAATCTAATGTTTCTCTTCATGTGCAGGAGACGTATCCCCATCCTATGTGCTACACGTCCTGCTGTAAAAGCTTACTTGGAGCTTTGCTGAGCGTGGAGGGCTTGACGTGGCTTGGATTTCTTATTCTTTCTCTACTGTTATACCTCGTATAGCACTCCAAGAAGGTAGGTGTTCTCAAGATCTAGCCTAACCTGTAGCTAAAGTAGGGTAACATAACATGCTAGTATAATCCATCTGTCATGCCATGTAGCCTGTTCCTATAGCATGTTACACGAGTTTTAAGTAGAACAACTATAGCCTATTACACTAGTTTTTACATAATCTGTTACATAGTCTGTTATACTGATTTCACGGGATTCAAATATATCACATTACACCAATTTTTATAGCCTTAAAATATCATGTTTAGCCCTAGTATATAACCTATTTTACAATAGATACACATATGTTTTCAAAACCAAGAAAGTCCAGCCCTCAGGTAAAGGGCGCCCCTGACCAGGGCGCCATTTTCTGAAGGGGTGCCCCAAGCCAGGGTGCCATTTAAATGGGGATTGTTCACAGTGTCGTCAATTCATTTACAGCAAATAATAATCAACACATTCAGAAATTTATATCTATGAAACTAAACCATAAAATTCTTGCATGAGTATGATTCTATGATCCTGATATTTTTCTCTACCTATACATGTCCTTACTTCCTGATTCTGAGAAACTTTAGGAATGTGAATAGTGCATGACCCAACTGAATAGGCGCCCCTGACCAGGGCGCCATTTACTTCAATTGATGACCCTCCAGAGGGTCGTCATTTAAATGAAGACCCCCCTGGGGAGGCACCATTTATTTTTCCAACAAATTATAGACACCGTAATAGAAAATTTAAAATCTATGAAACAGAAACCCAACAAATCTGCATGAACATAATTCTGAACTCTGATAATTTTTTCTGTCTATCCATATCCCTGGTTCCTGATTTCGTGAAACTTTGAGATTGTGAATAGTGTTATGAGTCTAAAGATGTACCTGCCCGGTGTAAATAGAAGCCAAAAGAACTGGCGCCCTAGCCAGGGGCGCCAATTTGTTAAATAGTGACCCTCCAAAGAGTCGTCCTTTAAATGGAGACTCTCTACAGGTGCACCATTTTCATATCTATATAAATTTGAAAGATAGGGCAACCCCCAAGCACCAATTTCATAAAAGACAGACTGACCCCCAGGCGCCAATTCCCTGAGAGACTGCCTGACCCGCAGGTGCCATTTTCTGAAAGCCTGAAAGACTGGTGAACCCCCAGGCGCCAATTCAGTAAGGCAGCCTATTAGCTGCCAATTCCATTCTGATCCCCGATTTGTCTCGTGGTTTATACCGACGTAACCCTAGCTCATCTCCTGCATGATATATGCCTTTGAACGCCATTCATGGAATCTACCTTATATTCTTACAATGGTCAACCCTTGAAATTCCACATTGGATATAAATGAGAGTGGATGTCAAAATAAATACATGGAGATGTTGTGCATATAGGGCTCGGTCTGGTCCTGGGAGCAGCGCCCGAAGGTACTTGTGCCCATGGGAGTTTATTGACCACGGTGTTTAAGCATTGCACCGAAGTACTTGCTTGACTTGAGACATTCCACACGTACTCTCTCTACTTGCTTGACCTGACTTGCGTGGCCCAGAATGGGCAATACTTGACTTGCGTGGCCTGAAAAAGGGCAAGGTACTTGCTGGATTGAAATAGCCAATTTTATTAACACATACTTGATATTACTTGCTAGAACACAAACTTTACTACCTTGAACATGATTCTTACTTGCTTGTACATGAGTACTTGGTTGTACATGAGTTCTTGCTTGCCTGAAAAGTGGCATCAACATCTATAAGTTCTTGATATCCTACTTGTCAAATACTTGAAATCATGCGATACTCTCTCTATACAGTTCTTGATCTCTTACTTGTTCATCATGTATAGATATGCCTGTGTACCTGATTTTCTTACTTATACATCATGCATAGCTATACCGGCATTACATGTAACATGTAAATCACTTAAAGATTGCTTAAACTTGAGATGTAATTCCTACTGAGCGATTCGCTCATCTAGTTGCTTCCTAACATTTTTCAGGTAATTCGAATAGCGACATCCACATGAATACGAATGAGACCGAGTGAAGAGTGCTAGAGTCACCGATCCTCTATTGTCAACTAGTCGTGCCTTTTGATTTTCTTGAGTCCCCTTTTTTGTATTTCCAAATTATGTCAGTCTAGTTGGTTGAAGTTTGTTAAGACTTGTATCCTAGTATTAGATTTGAATAACGAAATGTCATGGATTAGAATTATCACCATTTGGTTAATTGGATAATTGTCATCTTGGACATTGGTATCATTTTGGAAATTAAAAACTTAGTCATTATTTAGTCATTTACGCACTCTATCTTTTGTCAAAAAATATTTATACTACTCTGATTGAATGGTTCTATATAAGCTGGACACGACATGGGTATCTTCCGCACTCGGGGCGTGACAAAAATAGAAAACTGTGAAAATTTGCAAGAAGTAGGGGCGAAGTAAAGAGGGCAAATGTTGATGAAATCGAGCAAATAAATAACCAAAACGAAGCTTATACTTCCCTCTTCAGGCTAGAGTCGAAGGAGGATGAAGACAATCCGGCATGGCTTCGCCGTCGCCTCGAAAACATGCCCCTATCGTGTAGTTCGCACAAGGTTCTTTATATAGAAACTGCATAAATCCTGAACTTTCCACCACGATTTTAAGAGATACAGTCCACAAAATCTTGAGATCTATGGATCAATCTCGAGATAATAGTTAGGATAAGAGGTAAAAACAAGTGGGACTCAATTTGATGGAAGTGTTGTGTCCCCTGGTTTTGATGATAACAAATCATAAATCATTAGTAGATAATTGAGGAATATCTAACATGTTTTGGCTTAATGAATGGTCTAAACAAGTGCAGGAGAATTTCTCTAAGTGATGTCTCGATACCATCTAATGATGTCTCGACACATCTAGAAGATATCATGTTGATATTCGAATGGTTGAGCTCCAGCATAAAAGAATATGTCGACACATCTAACCAATGTCTCGACACCTCCAGAAGAAATCAAGGTGAAGCCATTGTCTGTCCGGCCTATGAATTATTTGATGTCTCGACATATTGAGTGAACAGTGTCGACACCTTTGTGTGGCAACTCTACACATGACGTACATGTCTCGACACCGCTTTACGATGTCTCGACACAGTCATGGTATCATCTCGGAACCAAGCACATATGTCCTGGCACAACATTGTGTTGTCTCGACACATCAGCCACGGATCTTCAAGGTTTCAATGGATGTCTCGACACACTATGTGAAAAGTGTCGACACATCAGTGTTCGACCAGAACGGTTCTGAAGCTGTCTTCAAGCTATTTAATGGAATGTCTCGACACACTGTCAGGAAAGTGTCGACACATTCGTATTCGACCAGAATGGGTCTGAAACTGATAGAAGCCATTTTCAAGATCCGGAACTTATCTTGGAGGATCCGTCTAGACTGGAAAAAGTCGTCAAAGAGGCTACTTAATCAAAGGACTATGATCTGGCAGAGAAATCCCCTGAAAGGACTGTACTTTTGTTGATATTGTCTCTTACCTACCCACATATCTGCAGCCTTGCCAAAAAAGGGTCAACTATGCGATAGGAAGCAAATCATATAATGTAGATGTGACGTTCTGGGTTTATCTAGAAAAGTGGACAACGTTGGTGTCGTTGAAGGATACCAATATATTAAGAGATGAGCTCCAGTTCGATAGCAAGGAAGCAAGTAGAGAAAAGAATAGCAAGAAGCTTGCTGACGAAGTTATCTTCTTCCTAGTGATGCTACTGGCGTGAGTGCAACAAAAAAAAGATGATCCTCTTCCTCACGATGAGAGGACTCCTGGAAAGCAGGAAGGTCTCATAAAGCTCCGTCCAGAACCCTTGAAAGCTGAAAGCCAGATCATCATCCTCTCACAAGGGTTGTGGTGAATAACCAGGAAGAACAAGAAGAGAGCCAAGGAGCCCTCAAGATCTATCCCAGACAGGAGACTTCTTTCTCATAGTGCTTCATTACGAAACTCTATCTTGTTGTTTCATTTTCAGTTTGCTTTTCTTCATAACACACTTCATATCATTTGTTTCCTGCCTGTGAGTAGGAAGACAGATGGTGTGGTAACCGGTCTGTGTGTTTTTGGTTTTATCCCCCAAGCTGTTTGGCAGCGGAGTGTTTTGGGTTGTGATCCCTCAAGCTATGTGGCAGCGGAGTTGTGAGAGTGTATCTCTCTAATAGAAGCTGTGAATCAGCGGATGTGCTTTTGCACTAGTGAAGCCTCACCGTGTTGTGTGAGGGGTGGATGTAGGTCTCTAGATTGAGACCGAACCACCTTAAAAATTGTGTCTTATGGTTTGCTTTCCTTTATGTTCTAGTGTTAGAAGCTTAGTAGGACCGTTCATGGATATCATTTGTGTGTCCAGCTTCTTAGCAATTAACTAAATATCGATCTTATCATCATTTATGTTAGATCCTTTTTTATTTTCGTAAAGAAGGGCAAAAGGGGGTTGATCTATTCACCCCTCCCCTCTAGATCTACCTATCACCACTCAACACGTGGTATCAGAGCTAGTCTCTCTGTATGTGGTCTAACGACCTTGAGAGAATTGGTGCTATGGCAACTAAAGGTCCTATGGCCGAAGGACATTCCGTAAATAGACCTCTCTTTTTCACAGGGACAAATTATCCTTACTGGAAAAACCGCATGTAGGTCTTCATTAGAGTCCGGGATCATGAAGTCTGGCAAGTGATCAGCAAGGGACCATTTGAGCTGCCTCCGGACGAAGATACATGGACAAAAGAACAGATCAGGCAATCAACGTTGAACTGGGGTGCCAAGCACATCATGCAGTGCTCCCTTCATCCAATAGAGTACTCAAGGGTGTCAACTTGCGCTACTGCAAAGGAAATATGGGATCGCCTTGAGGTAATATATGAAGGGACACAGCAGGTACGTGCAACCAAAGCAAACATGTTAGTGTCTGAATATGAAAAGTTTAGAATGAAATCTGATGAGTCCATTTCGGACATGTATGCTAGGCTAACCGTGCTCACTAATTGCTTGACTGAGCTAGGTAAGACCTATTCTGAGAAGGAGATAGTAAGGAAGATTCTGAGATCGCTAACTCCTATTTGGCATACAAAGGCCACAGTGGTTGAAGAATCAAAAGACTTAACTATCATCAAGGTAGAAGAACTCATAGGGTCCCCGATGACCTATGAGATGAATCTGAAGAACAAAGCGGCTGAGGTAAGTAAAAAGAAGCCTCTGGCTCTTAAAGCTGGACCAAGCACTAAGGATTTATCTGAAGAAGAAGAGCCTTCAAGCAGCTACACTGAAGAGGATGAAGTTGCTTTATTGACAAGGACGTTCAGAAGATTTTTAAGAAAGGAAGGTACAAGCTTCACTAAGAAGAAGCCCCAAGTAAAAAGAGGTTTCAGGCCAAGACCTGAAAATTTTAAAAAGTCTGAAAAGCTTGTCTGCTACTCTTGCAGGAAACCAGGACACATCAAGTCTGAGTGTCCAGAAGAAGCTAAGAAAACTATGCCCAGGTAAAAGAGCAAGAAGAAGCAGGCCATGGTGTGCACTTGGAGTGATAAAGAAGAGGAAGAGACTGAAGACAACTCCTCTGGGGAAGAAAAAGATGATCTATGCCTAATGGCCAAAGGAGAAAATGACAGCGAGGTGAGCTCTCCCTTTGAGCACTTCTCTACTGATGATTGGAAACAAGCTTACTTCGAATTGATGTATAAGTATGAAGTGTACAGAAAGGAAAACAAAACCTTAAAGAAGAAGGTTGACTCCTGTGGCCAAGACAAAACTCTTAATGAAAAGATAATCTATCTAGAAACTGAAATTGAAGATCTCAGAAAAATGAATGAAAATCTTGAAGAAGGAAGAAAAGAGATGAGAGACTTGGAAGATGAAAATGAAAGAGTGAGAGATGAAACTTATGAATTGAAACTAAAAATGCAAATCTATGTGAAGGACAACAATCTGTGCAATGAGAAGTCAGAAGCCTTTAAACAAGTCAATTCACAACTGTTAAAAGAAAATGAAAAACTTCAAAAGAACCTAGCAGTTAAACAAACTGCTCTTGAAAATTTTGTTGATGGAAGTGAAAACTTGAATGCCCTGCTAGGAACTAAAATAAACTTCAACAGAGAAGGGCTAGGGTATGAGCCAACCAAGAAGAAAACTTTTGCGTTAAAAACTACCACCTTTGTTTCATCTTCGAAGCATCAACCTCTAAATTAATACACCAGGAAAATGTTGAAAACAAAGGAAAAGAAAAAGTAGGAGAATCAATCAACAAAACTCCTCAACAACCCAAAAACGTTAACTAACAATCCAAAACAGGCTGACACCCATCCAAGCATCAGCCTGCACATTCCAATAGAAGAAATAGTTACACTGTTGGAATAGGTCGGGACAATCCACAGAGCAGGTCGACACCCACATGGTCAAATGCCCAACATTACCCCACGATTGCACCAACAGGTCGACACTTTCAGTATAGGAGGTCGACACATCCTTCATCCAGAAATAGCCATAGATGGATAGAACGTGAGACAGGTCAAGACTTTACCTTCTATAGGTCGACACCTCCATAGGTTAGGAGAAGTTATGTTCCCTATGATCATAGGTTCACTCAACCTCAACAACCTAGGCACTATAACACCTCCTATTCATCTAGACCAACCAACTGGAACAAATGGTCTAACAAACAATCCTTTTCCACCATTTCCAAAAACCATAAAGTCCAATAGACTAAGGAGAAGAAAAACCAGAACTCCCAACAAAGTAAAAATCCTAAGAAAGTCTGGATTTCAAAATCTGTGCTATCTTACTTTACTAAAATGAAGAAATTATTGGGACCCAATTGTCCTTGGGTTCTAAACATTGTCATTTAATTCATTGTGCATGAGTGTCTTGCAGCCGTGCACAACCGCTGGTATCATAACAGTGGCTGCTCAAGACACATGACTAGAGATAGAACCAAATTCTATCTCCTAGTTGAAAAGGAAGCTGGACATGTCACGTTTGGAGGAAACAACAAAGGAAAAATCATTAGTACAGGTAAAGTTGGTAAGAACCCATCCAACTCAATTGATAATGTATTACTTATTGATGGTCTGGAGTACAATTTGCTGACCATAAGTCAACTGTGTGATAAAGGTCATATTGTAGTCTTTGACTGTAATGAATGTAGGATCTTGCACCCTAATTCAAAAGAAACCAAGTTTTCTGGTAAAATAGTCAATAACGTGTACATGATTGACTTAGATGACCATGCTCACATAAATCTTTGTCTTGCTGCACCCAAATCTGAATTAGCATGTTTATGGCATCGCAGACTAGGTCATGTTAGCTACAATACTCTTCATAAGTTGGTGAAGCATTCTATTGTCAAAGGTCTGCCTAAAATAAAATTCAAACTGAACTCTAAGATTTGTGATGCATGTGCTCAAGGAAAACAAAGTAGAAAGTCATTTAAAAGCAGAACTAAAAACTCATCATCTAAACCACTTGAACTAATCCATATGGACTTGTTTGGTCCAACCAAGACAGCAAGCTTAAGTGGTAAAAGATATGGTTATGTCTTAGTAGATGACTTTACTAGATTCACTTAGGTATTTTATCTTGCACATAAAAATAATACCTTTGATGAGTTTCAGGCACTGTATATGCAAGTTAAGCAATACGGTAACTTTAAGATTTCCAACATAATTTTAGATCATGGTGTTGAATTCGACAATGCTGACTTTGAAAATGTATGTAGGTCTGAAGGAATCATTAACAAGTTTTCATCACCAAGAACTCCTGAACAAAATGAAATAGTTGAGAGGAAGAACATATCTCTCATAGAGATGGCACGCACAATGCTTGCTGAAAGGCATCTACCAAGGAGATTTTGGACAGAAGCGTTAAACACTGCATGTTATATCATCAACTGCTCAATGGTAAGGCCACTCACCAAAATGACCCTTTTTGAGCTACTGAAAGGTAAAAAGCTATCTCTCCTTCACATGAAAGTTTTTGGGTCAAAGTGCTTTGTTCGTAACAATGATAAAAGAGTTCTAGACAAGTTTGAGCCCAAGAGCGAAGAAGGTATATTCCTTGGGTACTCCGATAAGTCTAGAGCTTATAAAGTCTATAATCTTAAGACCCTCTATGTGGAAGAATCTCCTCACATCACCTTTGATGAGATTGATCATGTCAACACTAGCAGGGAAGATGATGATGGGGAATTCCTGAACATAAAAGGAAAAGAGGAACTTCCACATGACGAGACACAAGCAAATGAAGACCAAGAAAGGCCAAGCAATGATCCGGTCACCGAAGCAGATGAAGGTAACACTCAGCCTGATTTAAGAGTGTTAAAAGACCATCCATTAGAAAACATCTTAGGTAATCTACATGACCGAACCAAAACTAGGTCTCATTTCAAAATCATGGATGAAATTGAACAACTTGCTCTTGTATCTCAAACTGAACCCAAAAATATTGTATAGGCCTTAAAAGATGATAACTGGATAAACTCCATGCATGATGAATTAAATCAGTTTGAAAGAAATACAATTTGGCATCTAGTTCCCAGGCCTCAAGAGAAATCAGTCATAGGAACTAAATGGGTTTTCAGAAATAAACTAAGTGAAGATGGAAAGATAATAGGAAATAAATTCAGATTGGTGGCTCAAGGGTATAATCAAGAATTTGACATAGATTATGAAGAATCTTTTGCTCCTGTTGCTAGACTAGAGGCCATTAGTATTTTGCTAGCATTTGCATGTTCTCATAAAATCAAATTGCAGCAAATGGATGTTAAGGGTGCTTTTATAAATGGTCTTATTAAAGAAGAAGTCTATGTAGAGCAATCCCCCAGTTTTGAATGCACATATTTCAAAGATCATGTTTATAAGTTGGACAGGGCTTTATATGGCTTGAAGTAGGTACCTAGAGCTTGGTATGACAGTGATGGGGCACAAGGGCTACTTCATCATACGTATGGAATGTATTTGTGTATTGGCTTGTATTGGCTTGTATTGGCTTGTATTAGTGTGTTTGCTTGATTTTTTTTTCATTTGGGCTCCTTTGTAAGGCTTTTAATAAGCCATTGGGCTACATTCCATGTAGAATCCATTAGTGGCTTTCATTTGTTAGATCCATTAAGGGGGTTATATCATAGTGGACCTTAAGGCCTCATAATGTACCTTAAAGTCACTTAAGGCCCAAAGTGGACTTCTCCCTCTCATGGGCCACCTAAGTTTGGAAGGCCCATAGGCTATGCATGGGTTCTTGGATTTCTGTTGGATGGCCTTGGACCAACTTGGCCCAAGAATGGCCCATGAAGGGGGCGCCCCCTCTTTTGTCCTATTAGGCTAGTGAGGTGAGTTTGATTAGAATATGGTGAATGCTTTGACCACATGGGATAAATTGGGTTTGACATCCCCAAGATGGCCTTCACCCACCCTAGATCTGAGGGTATGGGAGGTCATTTGCCAATTTGGTCAATTCCATACAAATACCATGTATTTTTCATTTGTTAGAATTAATGAGAAGAAAATTTGTGTAATTGCTTGGAGCTTGGTGCGCCCCTCCCTCTCTCCCTCTCGTTTCTCTCTTCTTCCTCCAATCTCTAGGGTATAGAACCCTTCTATCTTCTCCTTAGCCCCTCTAGATTCTATCCCTGCTGCCGCCGCGAAGCCGCTTCTGAAGTGTTGTCCAGATCTCTGTTCTGCTGGACAAAGGCTCACTCCGGGAATTCTTGCTCCCAACCCTGAGATCTTCTGGAGCCCAAACTTTCAACGTGAGTTCCAGGGGTCATCACCACATCCTAGAAAAATTGGTGGAGCTTCTAGAATTTATTTTCTATTTTTTTATTTTCTTCCTCCACCTCCTCTCAGATCTGCCTGCAGTTTGTCCAGATTTCCAGAAACCCAGTAGAATGTTCATGAATCCATCATTCCTTGATCTGAATTACTTGATACTTTTATTGGAGGTTTTGTCCACATATTCCTTCATCCACAAATTTTTGTGGAATTTCTAGTGTCTTCTACCATTTTTTAAAAATCACTGTCAAATCCCAAACTCAAATCTGTCTCTACTGTCCAGATCCGACCACCCGGTACTAGACAATCCTTTTACCCACTCCAATCTCCACCAAACCTTTCATAAAAATTATCCCCATTTTTCTTTCTTCGCCCTCTACAACTTTCATGAAGAGCTCAACAGCTGAATCGGAGGTCTACATCTCGGTCAACACCAACTCTCAGGAAAGTTCACTTCTGCCCGACCAGATCTGAGGTAGAGATCAGTAAGGTTCAAAATTCGGCCATCAAAATTACAGCCCTAAGGAAATTCTTAGATCCACAGAGGGTCGAAGTATTTCGAGTCAGCGTTCCAACGACGCCAGTTTCGCGTCGATCCGACATCGGGGCCGATCGCAGGAACAGTTTTTGTCGGGATGCGCAGGTCTGAAATAGAATTCAGATCCGTGGACAACAAGTTCCACACGAGGAGGCCGGAGCCGACTCGCCCTCCACGAGGTGAACCAACGCACCACCTTCCCAGGGAGCGCCCCTTCGGACGTCCCCATCACAGCGGTGCCGCTCCGGGCCCACACGGCCCCACTGACCCGCACGTGGGTCCCACGTTCGTGAGTACGTGTGCCGCCGAAGCTACACAAATCGCTGCACGTCAACCCGAACCCGCTATTCCCGGGTCCCACTTTGTAGCCCCTTACCTCCCTGGGTGGAGTGGGCAGTAAAGTCATTGCTGTAATTTATGTAATTTATTATTCCGGGAGTACGAGATCGGCCGGGATCGTCTTCCCCACGCCAGGCGCGTGGAGGTATCGTATTCGCTCCTTTACTCGGTAATTTGCTTTATTCGTATATACTTCATATGCCCCTGCTAGAGAGCATGATAGGGTAATTAGCTCGCCATATATTGTTATTCATCGCTGCTGCGAGAGAGAGAGCGAGACCGTCCCATGACCCGATTCGGGTACGAGAGAGAGCCGACCACCCTAGCTCACTACCGGTTTCTCAACCGTGCACGTCCGTACGCTTCCCTCGTTAGGGGTGATCGCTAGCTTGCTTAGAGTCCAAGGATTGGATATCCAATTGGATTCGAGTCGTGGTCCGTCCCGCATCAACTTGGTATCAGAGCGCCAGTTGAGTCTAGGGTGTTTAAAAACAATAAAAAAGTGTCATTTACATCTAATCACGGTCTAAGTCGAGTCTAGGATCATCGTTATTTTAAAACAAAAAAATGTTTTTTTTGGGTCACATTTCATCCAAATAACCCGGTATATTAAAAGGTGCCGCCCGAACGTTAGGTTACGCCTATCGGGAAGACCGCACACTCGCATCGAGGAGATCTTCGGATCAAACCTCCGCCACGTACCAGATATTGGCTAAGTCTAGGTGTGTTCTCAAGTCTGCATTCCAACTTTGTATCACATAATAGGGTCGTGTCTAGTCCACAATAGTCCGATCTTGTCACCGTGTGCCTGCATGTCCACTACCTGCCACCCCCATGGCCGTTCCCCATGACCATGCGTCCGAGTGGTCATCCTTGGTGGCCCAATTCAATGCCTTCATGACCCGACCCTTGGGTTTCACCCATATCATTTCTAGAGCCACTCTACCCAACGGAACTCCATTTCACTCATAGGGAGTTGGATAATTGGGTTTCTCTTGATATCGTGGAGTCCCTCTCCAAGACGGGTGAGATTATCTGCGAGGGTGATTTTGCTTATGTCGAGTTCCAAAGGCAGATCGACTCTGATCTTTACTTCGATGGCGCATGGTGCAATATTGGTACGCTAGCAAGACCATGCATTATATTAGGGCGTCCATGGTTGGAAGAGAGGGCAGTGACCTTTGACCGGGATAGGAGGACCTACACCTTATATCCACCTCACCTACCCGGCGAGTTCGTATTCCATGACGGCATTCAGCCTACCACCTCTGTGTCACCAACCACACACCCCTATCAGTTCGCTCTGCCTACAGACTCCTGCCCACTACCTCCCCCGGAGCCCAACCATGTGGTCCCTAGCCACTTCACCGATCCATGTCTGTTGACACCCGTTTTATGACCGATAAGTCGGGTCATCTCCTTGTTCATTCTATATGATGCTCCGAGTTATTCACTCTTTTGTTGAGGCTCCTTGATCAGTTTGAAGTTTATTTCATGGGTCTTAGCTCCTTGGTTGGGTCGGGTTCCTTGATTCCTTGCCTTGGATGAAGCTTAGCAAGCTTTCTTTTCATTTTGATCCTTATTGTCTCTAACGGTCTATACCAGGCGCGTTACATTTCTCTGATGCATCAGCCCTTGGCCATTACATCTTGCAGAGTCCTTGAGTGTAAGGCCTTTTTCCAGTTCTTATCCTTTTGGCTATCCGTTGTCTCTGACGGTCCATCGTGCAACCGTTAAATTCCTCTAACGCGTCATCCCTCGACCGTTAAATTCTTCTAGAGTCCAACACTTTTGAACTTCTCCCGTTGATCTTATCTTTTTAAGGGATAAGGTTGTGTTTCGGTCTCTTCCTGGGGCGTTACAATCATGTGACGGTCTGTCGTGCAGCCGTTACATCAAACAGAGAGTCTTGACAGGTCTGGCATGTTCTCTACTACTCCATGGTCGAATTGAGAGTTTGATCTTACGATTTCTCTTCCAAATCTAATTCTCATAACCTTCTGTTTGTTTCTATGGACTCTTGCGAGTATTATCTTCAAGAGTTTGCTAAGAATCATCCTTCTTTTTAGCTGGATTATCCTCTGCTCGACCGGAGAGTTTGAGGGTCTATAAATAGAACCCTTGACTTCATGGCCTGGGGAGGAGAAATCTGGAGTTTGCATCGAAGTGCTACCGTGTTCTGGAGTCATATACAACCAAGGAGAATTGATTTTCACGTCCATCTACTTCACAGTCAAGGGAGTTGTCATGCCCCGACGCGGAAAATCGAGTCGCGAGCAGTTACGAGGCACTCGTGTCGGTCGGAGCATGTACAAATTTAATTCTAAAGATAGAGAGGTAAGATGAAATTGCCAATTTTATTCCATCAAAATAAAGGTTTACATCACTAATTTATAAGCCATAAGGCATGATACAATCTTCCAAATTTTTCAAATACATAAACCTTGTAAAAATAATAATGATCTACATAAATCCTAAGGAAAAGAAAACACTCATTCACTCTTGTCCAATCCCTTGTTCATTTCCATTTGCAGCAACAATTAACCAAAACGTAGGGTGAGCAAAAAGCTCAGTAGGATTTTATATGTCTAAAGCCAGGCAATCTTCAAGTATTTAACAATTTAACAATTTGTGTCATGAAGTAATTGATCATGAGTTTCAAGTATGAAATTTTGTATAAGGAATTTCCAAGTAATTTCAAGATAACAAGATAATTTCAAGATCATGATAGTAGACAAGACGATGGTCATTTCCAGGAATATATCAAGAACTTTCATGATGAGACAATGGGTTATCATTAAGACAATGATGAACTTTTAAGTAATATCGAAGTAGAGCAATCACTTGAACTTTAAACAATATAGAAGTAGAATAATTACTTCTACAAGGATATTTATGATGAATCTTTAAGAAATAACAATATAGAAGTAGAGCAATCACTTCTACCAACACTCAGTAGGATTGGCCAAAGCACTAAGGGAAGATCACGACGATATGACAGCCCCTCATGGAATATCACAATTTGGCTACACACTTAGGGGTTCTCACGACAGTATGATTGCCCCTAACTGTAATAGACCATGTATTAGTGAATGCCAGCACCTGATCATTATAATGCCGGTTTATTTTTAGACTTTGCCTCGCCCGTGGGATCAGATCAGAACCCCTTTATACACTAGCATTTAAATGTCATTTCATTGGGACCCATAGCCCCTGATATTTTTTTTTCTATATAATTCTACAATATGGCCAAAGAATTTCAAGAACAAGCTCATTTGTAAACAAGTACAGATATGGCAAAAATTATGATAATTTACAAAGGAGAGTGGAGAACGCATTTTAAGCATCATGTTTAACGACATTAAGTCGTAGAATTCAAAAATGAATGGTAAGTAGGAAGAAACATTAAGATAGTGGTTTTATTAGAATTATTTTAAACATCTTAACAAAATCTCAGAATCATAAAACATCAATTTTTTTGTAAAGAACAACTTTTAGTAAAGGAACATATATACTTATGATATGAAATCATGAGTTTAGATATTAGCATTTAATCATACATTAATAATTCATATGATAAGAAAATAGATTTAACATGTTGAAAGTAGTATTTATACATCAATATGATTGAAAATACCTTTTTACATTCTGAAATAATTTTTCTACACCATTATGATAAAGAATAGAATAGTTATAGGTTAAAAAGATGTTACTGTCTGTGAACGCGCTATAGCTCAGGGTCGCGTTCATACAGCATATATAAATACAATATATATATATATATATATATACAAAATATTATATGTTTGATCACCAAAATTTTAGGGAAAATTTTTATGAACGCGCTAGTCAAGAGTGGCGCGTTCAGGAACATATGTATATATTTAAAAATTTTAAAAACTCAATGAAATAGATAGGTTCTATATAAAGCATAAAAGATATAGACACCTGATATATATATAAACACTTTATGTATTATATATATATTAGAAATATTATACTTTTGATTTCTGGTCATCCGGGTTTAAAAGTATGAACGTGCTAGCTGAGACTAGCGCGTTCATGAACAGATGTATATATTTAAAAATTTTAAAAACTAAATGAAAGAGATATGTTCGATATAAACCATAATAGATATAGACTCCTGATATATATATATAAACACTTTTGGTATTATATATATATATTAGAAATATTATACTTTTGATTTCTGATCATCCGAGTTTAAAAGTATGAACGCGCTAGCCGAGACTAGCGCGTTCATGAACAGATGTATATATTTAAAATTTTTGAAAACTAAATGAAAGAGATATGTTCGGTATAAACCATAATAGATATAGACTCCTGATATATATATAAACACTTTAGGTATTATATATATATATATATATATTAGAAATAATATACTTTTGATTTCTGGTCATCCAGGTTTAAAAGTATGAACGCGCTAGCCGAGACTAGCGCGTTCGTGAACAGATGTATATATTTAAAATTTTTAGAAACTAAATGAAAGAGATATGTTCTGTATAAACCATAATAGATATAGACTCCTGATGTATATATAAACACTTTAGGTATTATATATATATATATATATTAGAAATATTATACTTTTGATTTCTGGTCATCCGGATTTAAAAGGATGAACGCGCTATACGAGACTAGCGCGTTCATGAACAGATGTATATATTTAAAAGTTTTGAAAACTAAATGAAAGAGATAGGTTCTGTATAAACCATAAGATATATAGACTCCTGATATATATAAACACTTCAGGTATTATATATATATATTAGAAATATTATACTTTTGATTTCTGGTCATACGGGTTTAAAAGGATGAACGCGCTATACGAGACTAGTGCGTTCTTGAACAGATGTATATATTTAAAATTTTTGAAAACTAAATGAAAGAGATAGGTTATGTATAAACCATAATAGATATAGACTCCTGATATATATATAAACACTTTAGGTATTATATATATATATTAGAAATATTATACTTTTGATTTCTGGTCATCCGAGTTTAAAAGGATGAACGCGCTATACGAGACTAGCGCGTTCATGAACAGATGTATATATTTAAAATTTTTGAAAACTAAATGAAAAAGATAGGTTCTGTATAAACCATAATAGATATAGACTCCTGATATATATATAAACACTTTAGGTATTATATATATATATTAGAAATATTATACTTTTGATTTCTGGTCATCCGGGTTTAAAAGGATGAACGCGCTATACGAGACTAGCGCGTTCATGAATAGATGTATATATTTAAAATTTTAAAAAAATAAATGAAAGAGATAGGTTCTGTATAAACCATAATAGATATAGACTCCTGATAAATATATAAACACTTTAGGTATTATATATATATATATTAGAAATATTATACTTTTGATTTCTGGTCATCCGGAGTTAAGGGTATGAACGCGCTAGTCGAGACTAGCGCGTTCATGAAGAACGCGCTGGGTCGGGCTAGCGCGTTCAGAACGCGCTACTTAGGTATAGCACGTTCTGGACCTGATGAAAAAACGGGAATACCCCTCCAATAAAATGACCATAACTTGCTCATTTCATAACGGAATTTAATAAATGAGTTATCAATAGAAAGAGGATAGAAAAATGAATAAGATGGCATGCTTTAATTAGAGTTTAGCCTGAGAGACACCTACCTTTTGTCGGATCAAAAGAATATTCCCAAATAACAAGAAAACCCTTTGATCTTCCAATTCCTCCTTCAAATCTCCACAAATCTTCGCAGCAGCATAGACTTAACTTCCAGGGATGGTTTAAGGGTCGAATGGGACTCTATTTATAGCCAAAACATGGCCAAATTTGTCAAGATTTCTTGCCTAATTCCACCAAACCCATTAAGTCTGAATTAGAAGAAAAATATCATTTCTCTTCTTAATCAAGCCCATCTTAGGTGTGAAAATAATGTAAAAACGGCTGGTCCAAGGTGGGCTGTTAGGTAAGGGTTGATTCTTGAGTCAATCTTCTAGAAAATAGGTTATTATAATCCTTTTCAAAAGATATTTAACATGTGTTACGAACTTAAGGTCTAATTATCCTTTATTAATCCTTTAACCACTAATCTAGCCCATTATGGATTATCCAATGGGCCAATTATGATCATAGTCCATTACATGGACTTTTATTGGGCTTTCTATGATTTATCTAAGGGTTAAAGCATTTATTTTTCACTTTACCTTAAGTAAATTCAAGTAAATTAAATAATCCACTTTATTTCACTTAGTAAAAATATAAATTAATCATTTCATGAAAAATTTAATTGTATAATTTATTTTAAAAAAATTATTTCTCATTTTAAATTATCGGGTTTCTACATCCTCCCCCACTTAAAAGAATTTGGTCCCCAAATTCACATGATTTTCTTTCCGTAATAGTAGGGTAAAATTACCATATCCAAACTATGCATTCTAACTAGATCATTTTTGTAGCGACCCGGATTCTGGATACCCGGCATACCTGGTAGGACTACCGGATACGCGTGATACCGCATGGAACCCGCGAGGCCTCCCAAGAGCGGGAAAGCTCCGAAGGGAAAAAGGCATGTGTAGAGTACATTGAAGCCACAGAGATAGTACAGTAAGTAATTAAATTTCATTAGATAGGTTTGCTAAAGTAGCAGAAATAAAATTACTTTTTAATTAACAGTTCAAATTAACAATTATATCCCAGAGTCAGTCCAAAGCTAAAGACAACAAGTCTAGCACAGTACAGTTGACAGAAAGGAAAGACGTACCAAAAGGTCGGGAGCAGCCCGACGCAGGTACCAGCTGGCAGCAACGGCACGCAACGAGCACGCATACTCCAGGAACCACGCGGAAGCAGAACGAACAACGCCACCCCACCTGAAAAGCAGGGGTGAGCCACGTGTCACTGGCTCAGTAGGGGTCACGCGGATCCCCACTGAAAAACACGCAGTAACACGGAACAACGAAAATAGCAGGTGTAGCAAAGCAGGAAAAGCTACACTACAAAGCTGTAAACCTACGCTACATGCAGTAGTAAACAGACGGGAAGTAGGAGTAGGGAACAAGTACGGAAGGGGAAGAACCCGCACCAGACAAGCGGCGGCCGAACTAACCTCGGCACCCCAAACTACTCCAAGCAACAACAGAAGGGCGACTCTGATCCAGCAAAGTCAGAAGTTACTGATCTGTCGACCCGACACCAGGTCCAAAACAAAGACCTGCAAGGACGGATAAAACAACCACAATGGCCTACAGGATTGGAACATCGTGTACGCAACCCCAGGCTCATCTTGGACACAACCAAGAACAGACCACACAGCCAGGGAAGCAAATCTTGGGCAAGGCAAAGACTAGCTGACACGGAAAGGAGAACACCGGCTCCGAGAAACACGAGAGTCGCCGGTCAAGTGATAGGAGTACCCTCACACTAGAAGAACAGCCAGATGCGTCCACTGATGTCTTACACTGTGCCACAAGTGTCACGTCTACCAGACCGTGTACAGCACGGGGGAGACTAGACACACCAAGAACCAAGTCCAAGGAACAACGACGTTCCAAGGAAAAACGGCACCTCACGGACACAAGGCCGCAGTACCACGCTACGAGTGACTAGTCAGGGTCACGCCCGTCAATGCAAGTCCTCAATCCCTGACCACGTGTGCACACACTGACCACTACCTAGGCCAGGCCTCTAGCTAGTATTACCCTCGGTAGGACGCTACCGTTGGCCGGGGCCCACGAACTGGCTTAAAAACCGTGTAACGGGAAACTGCCCGTCGACCACTCCCGGTGGGTGACGTACTAAAAAGCCTACGTCACAGGCTACGACTTGTGGAGGTTCACAAGGCACGGACTCCAAAACATAAGTGCTAGAGTACAGATAGTCTATGGAAGCTTTGTCACACATACTACGAAGCATCACTGGCAAAACAACCACTGCCAAACGACTCAGGACCAGGCAACTAGACCTACCACGTAACGATCCTGAGTCAAACGACTCAAAGGCAAGATCGTCACAAACAGCGGAACAAGTCGCCAATCAGTCTAATCCTAAGCCACAAGAAACGACACTCCACAGAAAACAACTCACGGAGACCTGAGGCAACACTAAAGACCCTCAGACACGCCTGGATATGCAAACCAAGGTAAGATGATACCTCGAGGCATCCAGAACCAGTGTCTCGGACTGGACGAAAACCGCCAAGACATCCACACGGAAGGTCGCCCGTCAACCGTTGGGTCACCCCGGGTTGACCGGAACCCAACCAAAGACACACACAAGAGTAGGATAGAGAATCCTACCACAAGCAAGAAGACTCCTGGCTACCTTACAACGTAGTCCTAGCCCCCATAAGACGTCAGGAGACATCCACGGGACAACGGGCACACCACAAGGCCAAGCCAAGACAAGCAGAAACCAAAACGACGGAAATCGGAGCACAAGGCACGTAACGCACCACCCTTAGACCGCTACATGAATCTGACGGTCTAAGCCTAGGCCGTTACACTCCACGCGACGGTCGGGGAACAGGCCGTCACACACACCGCCCTAACCAACTCTAGAAACACAAAGGCACGTAACGGCCAGCACCGGGCGCCTTACACCAGCCTGACGCGCATGACCGGGGCCGTCAAGGCCAACAACCCTCAACTCAAAGACACACTCGGAGCATGTGACGCGCCAGACCGAACACGTTACAGCCACCTAATGCGGCAAGGCAGACGCATCAGAGCCAACCTGACGCAAGACCAGAAAACAACTGGCTGAGAGGCATGTAACGGTCCCGATCGGACTTGTTACAACCGTCTAACGCACGGGAACAAGGCCGTTAGAGACAACGACGCAACCACCCCAACTCAGCCAAAACAGCATGTAATGGCATGGGGCAGGCGCGTTACACACACCTAACCCACGGGAGCATGGTCGTTAGGTGAACCGACTCACTCGGTCAAACACGGTCAACCAGAACGTAACAGCCTGGGGCAGGCGCGTTACGCACACCTGACGCGCTAGGGCTGGCACGCCAGGGGAACCACCTCAAAAGGTCAACGCCAGTCAACCAGAATGTAACGGTCTGGGGTAGGCGCATTACACTCACCTGACGCACAGGGGCAAGCGCGTCAGAGGAACCGACTTAACCCAAACATAAAATGACAAAATAGGAGTAACGCGTCTCACGGGACGCGTCAGAGAGATGTGACGCCCCACCCCTGGGCCGTCACACTCTCCAAACCCCGAAGAACTCAAATCAACCCAGATGCTGTAACGGTCAGTCGTGTGGCCGTCGGGGCATGTAACGGTCCCTGGAACGACCGCCACACCAGTTACGGGGGGAAAATAGAGGGTTGGCCAAATCGGCCCGTTCCACGCCCCATTCACGCCGAAGCGCAGGGGAAACAACCCTCGACGATGAAAAACAACATAAGAAGGCTAAAAAGCCCACATGCAAGCACAAAAACACAAGATCGGGGCGATTCCAATGAATCCACCCTAAATGGGTCAACGAGGTTCCCGGGCTCCTACCGGCCTCGAATGACTACCGATCAACACGAAACTATCATGGATGGGATCCTAACATCCCAACGGTCAGTTCAACACTAACCGAGCTACAAATGGTTACCGTTTTCCATCGAACCCTACAAAACCCGAAAATCACGGTTTAGGCTAAACAAGCCCAAACTCGACCGTTTCTGTGCCAAACGATGTGCAAGGGTAGGGAAAACGAGCAGGAGACAGTGAGGAACCAACACCCTACCTCCACCGAAGAAAGCGTGCCCCGAAGGGACTAAACCGTGCCAAAAACCACGCCGCGAGCTCTAACACTGGCTTTGAATCCACCGTTCGGGATCGCGCCAGAACCATTCCGATCCTCGCTCCATCACGCACCCACTCAGCTCCACAGCATCCCCAACACGTGCCTCTAGGTACCCCGTCTACAGCCGGAGCCGAGAAGCCACAAGAGGAGAGGAAACGGGAGAGAGAGACGACGGCGGCGAATGAGAAGAGAGAAAGAGGAAAGGAAAAGAAAAAGAAAAGAAATTAGGAAATTTTCCTAATTTTTGAAAAATCCGATTTCTAGCCCTATCTCCGAAAAATACGCAAAAATAGTCGAAACGACCGGCTCGAAGAGTACATCGTCGATGTAGCATCCGTGAGTCGATGAACTGACAAACAAACTCACCATAGGGTTCCGTAACTAGTACGAGAGAAAAACCCACACGGATCGTAAAACTCAACTCGAAAGCCACAAAAGCGAACCGAAACTCACCGAAACAAATCCAAAAGATGCAATGAAGATCCAGCAAGACCTACCAAGGATCCAGGGCATTACATCCTCCCCTCCTTTAAGAAATTTCACCCTCAAAATTAAGGAGTAACAAAGGAGAAGCAGGGAAGAACAACCCAACAGCACAACCACGAAAATAACACAAATCACGAGAAACACAGCTCAGAGGAACACCATTCGATTATAATCACGAGCACACGCTCTCGATCGAGCACGACACAAGTGAACACAAGTCTGACACCTTCGAAATAAGGGCGACGTCGTTTACGTCTCAACAAAAATAGAGACACGACTGCCACAACAACAGATAACCCAAACCGAGAAACACAACGACAACACGGCAAGCGGCAGCTTACACGAGGAGACACAATCCTGTCAGCTGACAGCTCGACCACATCATCGGCTCTAGTGCCAAAGGCAATAGGGAACACCTGGCACACAGGACCCCAACGACAACAGCACCGGACCACAAGCACAATCGAGTCAGTCCTCACTCAGATATTACATCTGATCGAGTCGCGAGCTAACTCTAAGGAAAAGAGTACAGCCAAGCTAACCGACAAGACCTGGTCTAAAACAGAGACACAAAATCATAGAGAAACAACGCCAAAACAACAACCACGATCTCGGGGAACACATCTCAAGGACTACCAACACGCCTCGAGAGCACAACACCCAAGAAAAGAAAATACAGAGTAGAGGGTACTCAATCAGCAGGAATGCTGACAAATTCCCCAACACTCACAATTGCCAATGCCAACACCGGACAAACACCAGCAACAGCACGACAACAGCACGGCAACAGACGAAGTCAAGGCACAAGAAGCCAAGATGAAGTCACATCGAGAAGAAGCAAACCTGATGGAGGCATCACCCGTGACTCCCTTTGGCTTGGGTCTTCCTCACACTCCGGCACCATTTGAGTTCGGGCCTCTCTCCATAAAGGCCCAATTATCCTTTTTGTGCTTTCTATTTGAGTCATTTGATGTAATTTTCATTTTCTTGAGTCATGTCCCTAGGTCTTGTGTTCATTTTCCTAAGTTTGAGTGTCATTATGTTATTTAGTTAGCTATTGGGCCCATTTCATTGGGCTTGGCCCAAGAGCCCCCCTACCCCCTCGGTTATTTGTCATTGAGTCTTTTGTCAGGGTCTTATTGTAAAATGTGGGTTGTTTATATATAGGGCCCCATTCCCTTCATTTGGAACTAATGAATCAATCAATGAAAAATTGCCATTTTGTGAGTTCTATCTTTATTTTTATGGTGGAGTGAATCCATTAGTGAGGTGAGAAGCCTTATGGAGAGAATCCCACCCATCCCTCTCTTAATCTCTCTCTTTCACTCCCCTTTCTCTCTCCTCCACACCCAATTTTAAAAATTTTCTCTCTCCTCCCTTCCCAACCACCACTCTCTCACCTACCCCCATTAAAGGCCACTCCCCTTCCCCACACATCCCATTACTCCACCCCCTAGTCCCAAGGGAGCATCCCCAATCACTAAGCTACCCTCCAACCACCTCATCCCTTTCCCAAGCACCCTTCCCTCTCCCCCATGCAACCCTCCACCTCCCAAGACCATTTGAATTTGAATATCCCCTTCCCTCCATAGCCCAAAGTCGCCCAACTCCTTTCCCCATTGAGTAGGCCACCCCCATCCCCTTCCCTCCACTCCACTCTACTAAGAGCAGCCACCCCATCACCCTTCCTCCACCTTGGCTGAGAGTAGCAGAGAACCAGTGGAGTGCAGCAGCGACCCCGTCTTCCCCCTGGCATCCCTGGAGGTCCAAGAGCTATCATCGGAAGCGTCTGCATGTCTTTTTCGTAACGGAAGTGGTTTCGTCGTCGTCCGAGCACTGTGCTGCCCGGGAGAGCCGTTCTCCCTCTACTGCGCGAAGCTCTCCTGACAGAGCACCTGAACGTGATTGGAAGCTCTGCCACGCCAAATACAGCGTGAATCAAGACAAGAGCCCTTCTGAAAAGTTTTTCCTCCTTCTGTCAACTTTTAGAATCAAGCAGTGGAACTCCGTTCGGCATCCTGTAGCAGGAGTTATCAATTTTCTCACTCAGCCATGCGGTTCTGCTTCCCACAGTCTGCACCGACCTATCATCATTGTTCAGAGTCCCCTGGTCTTCTCCAGCATCATTTGGCTTCCCCGTCAATTTTTCTGCGAAGAGGACTCGTCCACGGTTCCAACGACTCTGACGGTGCTTAATTCTAAGTTCGGAAGCTATCGGGGCAACCTCTGTAACCTGCTGTTGGAAACCAGGAGCTGCCAGTCCGAGACTCTGCCTCCCTGTTCGGGCCTCCACCCAGACCAGCATTGACGATAGAAGAAATTAATAAAATTTGGACGACTTCCCAGGCCTACTACGAATATTTTCCAGGTGGTTTCGTCCCCAACGAAATTCGGTAGCAGTTGCAGCAGTCAATTCATCAGTCTTCTATCAGCACCCATAGAACTGGGCAGAATCGGCAACCTCCCATCTTCGGTGTTCCCTTCTCAAATTCCCCTCCCCGCTTGGCCGGCTGAAGGCTCCTCCCTGTGTGGAGGTAGTGTTTGGATGTAACTATCATCTTCCCTTCCCCACGATCCCCCCCTTGCATGGGGTGTAGTGTTGTAATAGCTTAAACAGGTCAAGCTACACCGCCGTGGCGTGTGGGGATCCACTCGCCTCCCCGCTCGCCCTCGTCTCTCAGCGGGACCGGTTTCTTCAAACCGGTCGAGTAAGTGCTCAAACCTCACTCCCTTTAGTGCTTGTCTTTCAATATTAGTTCTTAGTTCCGCTGGCCGTGAGAGTGAGAGCTTGATCCTCAAGCCCCGTTGTCTTGAGTGATCACCGTGGGAAGAGAGTAACCGGTGCCATTGGCACTTTGTCGGCCCCATTGAATTAGGCATCCACATCTATTGGAAATCAAATCTTGGCCTTGCTGGCCCTCTACCAGCAAGGGTCCAACCCCTCAACCTCACCTTGGCATTGCCAAGTTACCCCGGGACTTGGGTGAGCGATGGGAGAGCGGTGGCCCAAATTGGCCCTTTTGATTGTGAATGTGCGTGCTTGTCTAAGTCCTAGGGGGTATCACATCAATTGGTATCAGAGCAAGTCATTGACTTGTCTCTACAAGTCAAGTCCTAGGGCATGCTTGCATTCTTGTCCGAACTGTGCATTGTCAAACCCATCATTGTTAACATTGAGTCTTGGGTCACATGGCCCCTCTCCCAATCATATCCCATGCATGCTTACCTAATGGAGAGCCCGTAGAAATTGATTTCATTGACCTAGAATCTAAAAATTGGGTGTCCCCCGATATCATTACCTCTCTTTGTAGCACCGGATAAATTGTGCACAATGGAGACCAAGTCTTTATTGAATTCCATAAATGGTTCGGGAAAACTAAGTATTTGGATGGGGCTTGGTGTCAAAAGGGAACATTGGCGGGTCCATGTATAATCCTAGGTAAGAAATGGTTAGATGAAAGGAATGCCGACATCGACCCAACACGTCGGAATTTCCTAGTGCATCCGCCACACCTTTCGGGAACCTTTAAATTCAACAACCTTGTATTCTCCCACCCGCGGGAATCCCGCCCTTGTTCACCACCCCGGGTGCACCATACTCCGGCCATCATCACCCCACCATCAAAGAACATTCCTACTCCATTAGCTTTGGAAGAAGTAGTCCACCCACTTTACCACATGAAGACAAATACCTCTCGGGAACCTATCCCCTCCACGGAGAGCACCCATGCCCCAATTGAAGAGGAAGCCTCGCACGAGGATCTTCACCCTCCACCACCCCCTCTAGATAAGGCCGAATTCATCTTGGAAGAGTCCCTTATTAGTTGGGCAAAGAAGAGCCCAATAAGAGAGATCACGACCCACGATTGCCTTCCCATAAAGGAAAACCTTCCCATAATGCACATCTCCTCCTATCACACCATAATCCAAACATCCTACCAAGTGGAAATCTTAAAGGACCTTCTCAAGGTCTTAGCTTGGCAATATGAGTTGACCAGCTTGTTGACCCCCATGGCTCACCAATCTAGGAGCCTTGACCTCCTACACCTTTGTGTCGGGTCTATCACCTCGGTTTGCACCATTGGTTGCTACACTAGCGACCTCCTTCTATTCCTCCCCACACCCGATGAGCCCGACCTTCTCCTCAATTTGGAACTTCTTATATCGGGTGGAAAGTCAAGCCCTCCCCGCATGGCTGACCCACTCACAAAGAACTTCGGCCCAATTATCTCATTAGAGGAGGATGACCCATCACCACTTGAGGATCTTGAGGACATAGGGCCCCTCCCCCTCGATAACCCTTTTTATGATCCCTTTGATCCCTTCCAATGGGGGTCAAAGAAACCATGGGACCCAACCACCTCATCCACCACCCACCTTTCCCTATCCTAACCCACCATGTTTGACCCAATCCAACCCATCCTAGACCCGGGTTACACCTTGGGAGCCATGACCTTAGACCACATATCCCTTGGTAATAAGGTTGTGCCCCACCCCATGATGACCACCTTCTTAGATCCATTCGATCCTTTCCAATGAGAGTTCAAAGGTTGTCCCACACCTATACACATGGAAGTCACTTTTGGGAAAAGTATGCATGTGTCTAGGCTTTCCACACCCCTTGGCATGAACACTATGTTGGGTCCATTCATTCATATCACCCACATGTCAAGTAGAAAGCATGAGTGATCCAAATTTAGATGTAGTGGTCCACCTTCACTCATCAAGAGTCGTAGGCATGATAGGAGTATTCATGGATGTTCGGGTCCCCCAGCATTTGTCACCCCCATGCATGACCAGATCACCTATGGATGCCTCGGTCCTCCCCATTCCATCAAAGTCTTCTTGGCATCAAAGCATGATTAGTCTACTTTTGGTTGCCCTGGTCCACCCATCACCCCTAGAATGTCAACATTCACAAAATTGCATGAAAGCCTTTGCAAGCACATAAGAAAAAAGAATGAGGCTTATAAGAGGCGGGCCGACTCTCATCGGCGTCACCAAGAATTCCATGAGGGTGACTTTGTGATGGTAAGGATGGAGAGGCTCTCCCTGGGAGTCACCTCCAAATTGAAGCCACGTGGGGCTGGTCCCTTCCAGGTCCTGAGGCGCATTGGTGCAAATGCCTATGAGTTAGATCTCCCCGAGGAATATGGGGTAAGTCCCACATTCAATGTCGCCGACTTAGTGCCATATAAGGGACCCACGGTGGCACCCAGTGAGGAGATTGAGCCTATTCCTTCCCTTGAGAGAGCACCCACCTGTGAGGAGAGACCACCAGCCAAGAGAGCCCAGCATGAACGCATAGAAACAATATTGGATGAACAAGTCACTACCACTCGGAGAAAGGTATACGAGCGCTATCTCGTCAGGTGGAAGGATCGGCCTCCTTCGGAGGATTCATGGGTGAGTCGGGAGGATCTCTTGCAGTTGGATCCCGACCTTCTCGAGCAGCACCACAGCCGGATAGACCCCTACTCGACGGAGTCGAGCTCTTCGTAGCCCAGGGGATTTGATGGAGGCATCACCCGTGACTCCCTTTGGCTCGGGTCTTCCTCACACTCCGGCACCATTTGAGTTCGGGCCTCTCTCCATAAAGGCCCAATTATCCTTTTTGTGCTTTCTATTTGTGTCATTTGATGTAATTTTCATTTTCTTGAGTCATGTCCCTAGGTCTTGTGTTTATTTTCCTAAGTTTGAGTGTCATTATGTTGTTTAGTTAGCTATTGGGCCCATTTCATTGGGCTTGGCCGAAGAGCCCCCCCTACCCCCTCGGTTATTTGTCATTGAGTCTTTTGTCAGGGTCTTATTGTAAAATGTGGGTTGCCTATATATAGGGCCCCATTCCCTTCATTTGGAACTAATGAATCAATCAATGAAAAATTGCCATTTTGTGAGTTCTATCTTTATTTTTATGGTGGAGTGAATCCATTAGTGAGGTGAGAAGCTTTAGGGAGAGAATCCCACCCATCCCTCTCTTAATCTCTCTCTTTCACTCCCCTTTATCTCTCCTCCACACCTAATTTTGAAAATTTTCTCTCTCCTCCCTTCCCAACCACCACTCTCCCACCTACCCCCATTAAAGGTCACTCCCCTTCCCCACACATCCCATTACTCCACCCCCTAGTCCCAAGGGAGCATCCCCAATCACTAAGCCACCCTCCAACCACCTCATCCCTTTCCCAAGCACCCTTTCCTCTCCCCCATGCAACCCTCCACCTCCCAAGACCATTTGAATTTGAATATCCCCTTCCCTCCATAGCCCAAAGTCGCCCAACTCCTTTCCCCATTGAGTAGGCCACCCCCATCCCCTTCCCTCCACTCCACTCTACCAAGAGCAGCCACCCCATCACCCTTCCTCCACCTTGGCTGAGAGCCTGCAGAGAACCAGTGGTGTACAGCAGCGACCCCATCTTTCCCCTGGCGTCCCTAGAGGTCCAAGAGCTATCGTCGGAAGTGCCTGCCTGTCTTCTTCGCAACGGAAGTGGTTTCGTCACCGTCCGAGCAATGTGCTGCCCGGGAGAGCCGTTGTCCCTCGACTGCGTGAAGCTCTCTTGACAGAGCACCTGAACGTGATTGGAAGCTCTGCCACGACAAATCCAGCGTGAATCAAGACAATAGCCCTTCTGAAAAGTTTTTCCTCCTTCTCTCTACTTTCAGAATCAAGAAGCGGAACTCCGTTCGGCATCCTGTAGTAGGAGTTATCAATTTTCTCCCTCAGCCACGCGGTTCTGCTTCCCATAGTCTGCACCGACCTGTCGTCATTGTTCAGAGTCCCCTGGTCTTCTCCGGTATTTTTCGGCTTCCCCATCTCTTTTGCTGCGAAGAGGACTCGTCCACGGTTCCAACGACTCTAGCGGTGCTTGATTATGAGTTCGGAAGCTGTCAGGGAAACCTCTGTAACCTACTGTTGGAAACCAGGAGCTGCCAGTCCGTGACTCTGCCTCCCTATTCGGTCCTCCACCCAGACCAGCATCAACAACAGAAGAAATTAATAAAATTTGGACAACTTCCCCGGCCTACTACAAAGATATTCCAGGTGGTTTTGTCCCCAACAAAATTCGGTAGCAGTTGTAGCAGTCAATTCATCAGTCTCCTATCAGCACCCATAGAACTGAGCAGAATCGGCAACCTCCCATCTTCGGTGTTCCCTTCTCAAATTCCCCTCCCTGCTTGGACGGCTGAAGGCTCCTCCCTGTGTGGAGGTAGTGTTTGGATGTAACTATCATCTTCCCTTCCCCACGATCCCCCCCTTGCATGGGGTGTAGTGTTGTAATAGCTTAAACAGGTCAAGCTACACCGCCGCGGAGTGTGGGAATCCACTCGCCTCCCCGCTCGCCCTCGTCTCTGAGCGGGACCGGTTTCTTCCAACCGGTCGAGTAAGTGCTCAAACCTCACTCCCTTTAGTGCTTGTCTTTCAATATTAGTTCTTAGTTCCACTGGCCGTGAGAGTGAGAGCTTGATCCTCAAGTTCCGTTGTCTTGAGTGATCACCGTGGGAAGAGAGTAACCGGTGCCATTGGCACTTTGTCGACCCCATTGAATTGGGCATCCACATCCATTGGGAATCAAATCTTGGCCTTGCTGGCCCTCTACCAGCAAGGGTCCAACCCCTCAACCTCACCTTGGCATTACCAAGTTACCCCGGGACTTGGGTGAGCGACGGGAGAGCGGTGGCCCAAATTGGCCCTTTTGATTGTGAATGTGCTTGCTTGTCTAAGTCCTAGGGGGTATCACATCAAAACCACTCGACCAGTGGGTAGCCAACCCACATGCTTCCGCTGCACTCTCAACAACGCGCACAGGCAACAGAACAACCTCGGTAGTCGCACCTCAGCACACACCAGGCGCCATTGCAATCAATGAAGATTGCAAATAGCACGCCACAAGTACCGATCTCGTGAACAACCGACCACAAGGAGCCTAAGTGCAACAGGAGAAGAGCACCAGCTTCAACACAAAGCATAAGGAAAGCATCAATCTCAGCTTACCTTCACGTCCCGAAAATGATAAATAAGCTTTCACAATACATCGGCCGCTGGACACGGCGCGATAACTACGGTACGCGACAGCTCTTAACACCATCATGGAATCCAAAGCCAAGCAACCGTATATTAGAGAGCAGATCAGGCTCAAAACAAAGCTGTCCACACTTAAGCAGACACAGGACAAAGGCATCACTAAGACAGTAATTCCAAGGCAAACATCGAAAAGATTCCACCAGAAGGGACGAGAAGCAGGAAGCTCAATCACAAAAGCTCACCAAGAAGGAAAAATCCTAGCTTGCTTGAGCAACTTCTCCAACACAGAATCAAATCGAGCACTTTAACAGAAGCGAAACACATCAGGAGCTGAACAGACTCAAGCCGAGATGACCAAAACAACGTGAGAACGTGTACGGTCATCAAACCAAGGCCAAAGGTCAACATCAACCTGAACAACTTACAAGAAAATCCTTGAACAACGTACTACAGATTCAAGCCTTCCGACGAACACTGCCAAGTACAACATGATCGAAACAAACACAACGATAAAAAGAAACACCTCGTCACAACCTGACGAGAGCAGGACCATCTCGCACAGTGCCAGAACAGCACGCACAAGACAACATACGAAGAAAACAACACGATAAACCATCGCAAACCGTAGCCAGCTGAAGACTGTACTGGACCTTCATGACTCTAGATACTGTATATCTCAGATTCCCAAGTACTTCACACGACAATACTCTGATAGCTTAGAAAAGAACTCCGAACATCTCAGAACACTGCTATGATACCATGCGGTAGCGACCCGGATTCCGGATACCCGGCATACCCGGTAGGACTACCGGATACGCGTGATACCGCATGGAACCCGCGAGGCCTCCCAAGAGCGAGAAAGCTCCGAAGGGAAAAAGGCACGTGTAGAGTACATTGAAGCCACAGAGATAGTACAGTAAGTAATTAAATTTCATTAGATAGGTTTGCTAAAGTAGTAGAAATAAAATTACTTTTTAATTAACTATTCAAATTAACAATTATATCCCAGAGTCAGTCCAAAGCTAAAGACAACAAGTCTAGCACAGTATAGTCGACAAAAAGGAAAGACGAACCAAAAGGTCGGGAGAAGCCCGACGCAGGTACCAGCTGGCAGCAACGGCACGCAACGAGCACGCACACTCCAGGAACCACGCGGAATCAGAATGAACAAAGCCACCCCACCGGAAAAGCAGGGGTGAGCCACGTGTCACTGGCTCAGTAGGGGTCACGCGGATCCCCACTGAAAAATACGCAATAACACGGAACAACGAAAACAGCAGGTGTAGCAAAGCAGGAAAAGCTACACTACAAAGCTGTAAACCTACGCTATAGGCAGTAGTAAACAGACGGGAAGTAGGAGTAGGGAACAAGTACGGAAGGGGAAGAACCCACGCCATACAAGCGGCGGCCGAATTAACCTCGGCACCCCAAACTACTCTAAGCCACAACAGAAGGACGACTCTGATCCAGAAAAGTCAGAAGTTACCGATCTGTCGACCCGACACCATGTCCAAAACGAAGACCTGCAAGGACGGATAAAACAACCACAACTGCCTACACGATTGGAACATCGTGTATGAACCCCAGGCTCATCTTGGACACAGCCAAGAATAGACCACACAGCCAGGGAAGCAAATCTTGGGCAAGGCCAAGACTAGCCGACACGGAAAGGAGAACACCGGCTCCGAGAAACGCGAGAGTCGCCGGTCAAGTGATAGGAGTATCCTCACATTAGAAGAACAGCCAGATGCGTCCACTGACGTCTTACATAGTGCCACAAGTGTCACGTCTACCAGACCGTGTGCAGCACGGGGGAGACTAGACACACCAAGAACCAGGTCCAAGGAACAACGACGTTCCAAGGAAAAACGGCACCTCATGGACACAAGACCGCAGTACCACGCTGCGAGTGACTAGTCAGGGTCACGCCCGTCGACGCTAGTCCTCAGTCCCTGACCACATGTGCACACACTGACCACTACCTAGGCCAGGCCTCTAGCTAGTATTCCCCTCGGTAGGACGCTACCGTTGGCCGGGGCCCACGGAACTAGCTTAAAACAGTGTAACGGGAAACTGCCCGTCGACCACTCCCGGTGGGTGACATACTAAAAAGCCTACGTCACAGGCTACGACTCGTGGAGGTTCACAAGGCACGGACTCTAAAACACAAGTGCTAGAGTACAGATAGTCTATGGAAGCCCTATCACACGTACTACGAAGCACCACTGGCAGAACAACCACTGCCAACCGACTCAGGACCAGGCAACTAGACCTACCACGTAACGATCCCGAGTCGAACGACTCAAAGGCAAGATCGTCACAAACAGCGGAACAAGCCGCCAATCGGTCTAATCCTAAGCCGCAAGAAACAACACTCCGCAGAAAACAACTCACGGAGACCTGAGGGAACACTAAAGACCCTCAGACACGCCTGGATACGCAAACCAAGGTAAGACGATACCTCAAGGCATCCAGAACCAGTGTCTCGTACTGGATGAAAACCGCCAAGACATCCACACGCAAGGTCGCCCGTCAACCGCTGGGTCACCCCGGGTTGACCGAAACCCAACCAAAGACACACACAAGAGTAGGATAGAGAATCCTACCACAAGCAAGAAGACTCCTGGCTACCTTACAACGTAGTCCTAGCCCTCATAGGACGTCAGGAGACATCCACGGGACAACGGGCAGATCACAAGGCCAAGCCAAGACAAGCAGAAACTAAAACGACGGAAATCGGAGCACAAGGCACGTAACGCACCACCCTTAGACCGCTACATGAACCTGACGGTCTAAGCCTAGGCCATTACACTCCACGCGACGGTCGGGGAACAGGCCGTCACACACCGCCCTAACCAACTCTAGAAACATAAAGGCACGTAACAGCCAGCACCGGGGGCCTTACACCAGCCTGACGCGCACGACCGGGGCCGTCAAGGGCAACAACCCTCAACTCAAAGACACACTCGGAGCTTGTGACGCGCCAGACCGAACACGTTACAGCCACCTAATGCGGCAAGGCAGACGCGTCAGAGCCAACCTGACGCAAGACAAGAAAACAACTGGCTGAGAGGCATGTAACGGTCCCGATTGGACGCGTTACAACTGCCTAACGCACGGGGACGAGGTCGTTAGAGACAACGATGCAACCACCCCAACTCAGCCAAAACAGCATGTAATGGCCTGGGGCAGGCGCGTTACACACACCTAACGCACGGGAGCACGGCCGTTAGGCGAACCGACTCACTCGGTCAAACACGGTCAAACAGAATGTAACGGCCTGGGGCAGGCGCGTTACGCACACCTGACCCGCTACGGCTGGCGCGCCCGGGGAATCGCCTCAAAAGGTCAACGCCAGTCAACCAGAATGTAACGGCCTGGGGCAGGCGTGTTACACTCACCTGACGCACAGGGGCAAGCGCGTCAGAGGAACCGACTTAACCCAAACATAAAACGACAAAATAGGAGTAACGCGTCTCACGGGACGCGTCAGAGAGATGTGACGCACCACCCCTGGGCCGTCACACTCTCCAAACCCCGAAGAACTCAAATCAACCCAGACGCTGTAACGGTCAGTCGTGGGGCCGTCAAGGCATGTAACGGTCCCTGGAACGACCGCCACACCAGTTACGGAGGGAAAATAGAGGGTTGGCCAAATCGGCCCGTTCCACGCCCCATTTACGTCGAAGCGCAGGGGAAACAACCCTCGATGATGAAAAACAACGTAAGAAGGCTAAAAAGCCCACATGCAAGCACAAAACACAAGATCGGGGTGATTCCAACGAATCCACCCTAAATGGGTCAACGAGGTTCCCGGGCTCCTACCGGCCTCGAATGACCACCGATCAACACGAAACTAGCATGGATGGGATCCTAACATCCCAACGGTCAGTTCAACACTTACCGAGCTACAAATGGTTGCCGTTTTCCATCGAACCCTACAAAACCCGAAAATCACGGTTTAGGCTAAACAAGCCCAAACTCGGCCGTTTCCACGCCAAACGATGTGCAAGGGCAGGGAAAATGAGCAGGAGGCAGTGAGGAACCATCACCCTACCTCCACCAAAGAAACCGTGCCCCGAAGGGACTAAACCGCGCCGAAAACCATGCCGCGAGCTCGAACACCGACTTTGAATCCACCGTTCGGGATCGCGCCAGAACCATTCCGATCCTCGCTCCATCACGCACCCACTCAGCTCCACAGCATCCCCAACACGTGCCTCTAGGTACCCCATCTACAGCCGGAGCCGAGAAGCCACAAGAGGAGAGGAAACGGGAGAGAGAGACGACGGCGGCGAATGAGAAGAGAGAAAGAGGAAAGGAAAAGAAATCATGAAATTTTCCTAATTTCTAAAAAATCCGATTTCTGGCCCTATCTCCGAAAAATACGTAAAAATAGTCGAAACGACCGGCTCGAAGAGTACATCGTCGCTGTAGCATCCGCGAGTCGATGAACTGACAAACAAACTCACCGTGGGGTTCCGTAACTAGTACGAGAGAAAAACCCACACGGATCGTAAAACTTAACTCGGAAGCCACAAAAGCGAACCGAAACTCACCGAAACAAATCCAAAAGATCCAATGAAGATCCAGCAAGACCTACCAAGGATCCAGGGCATTGCAATTTTCATAACATGCTAAGTGCTAAGATCACCATTTCTAAACTATGCCATCATAGACGAGATAGGTTTATAAGGTTACCTTCCAATGCTTCCGGCGCTCCTTTCTTTAAGAGTGGACAACGGACAATTTTATGATCCATGCTTCCGCAACGGATGCACTTCCCAAGTTTATAGCAACATTCATCTGGGTTGTGCCTTCCTTTCTTGCAATGCTCGTATTTTTCCTTGACCGGAACAATTTGTTGATCATTATTCCGGGGCTTCTTATCCTTATCGAAATCGTTACCTCCATTTAACCTCTTCTTGTCATTCACGGTTTCCTCGCTCTTGGACCCATAGACTAACTCCTTCTTGGCGACTTTCCCTTTGATTCGCTCCACCATATTCATAGCATCTTCTAGAATTTGTGCTTTCCTAAACATTTCCATATAAGTTTGAATTTCCAATGGAGCCAATCGAGGAATGAGTTCCACCTTTAATCCGTTCATAAATCTTCTTACTCTCATTTTCTCCGTACAAACTAGGTGTGGGGCATACCGAGCTAATCTAGAAAATGTCGCTTCATAATCTGCTACAGATAAGCTACGTTGTTTTAATGTCGCGAACTCCATGGCCTTCTTCTCACGGATTCTTTCCGAGAAATACTTCTCATTAAAATGTTCTAAGAACTCGTCCCATGTAATTTGCTCATTAGGTAAGATCGCTTCGACGGATACCCACCATGCTCGGGCATCCTTTTCTAGTTGATAGGTCCCTAATAGTACCTTCTCTTCATCGCTGCATTGCATTACTTTAAAGGTTCTCTCTACTTCTTGCACCCAATTCTCCGCTTCATCCGGGTCAGTAGATCCACTAAACATCGGGGGATTCATCTTTTGGAATTTTTGATGTAAATCCTCAGCTTCATGCCGTACTCCACCTTGCGGAACTTGTTGCAAGGCTTGTGTTAGTCCTGGGACAGTGCGTTGCATTTCGCGCCATTGAGCTCTCTCGGCGGCCATTTAAGAGATTTAGCCTGAAACCATTGTTATAGGGTTTAATTATTTTTCCTTGGTATTTATTTCTTGATAATTCATTCTTTTTAAAACTTAACCCGTATTTCTACCCAATCTTACTGGGAAAGTTTAAATTTCTATCCAAGTTTCTATCAAGGGAAACCTAAGTTTTAAGAATCCTAGGTTTTATGTAACCTAGGCTCTGATACCACTAAAACTGTCACGCCCCGACGCGGAAAATCGAGACGCGAGCAGTTACGAGGCACTCGTGTCGGTCGGAGCATGTACAAATTTAATTCTAAAGATAGAGAGCTAAGATGAAATTGCTAATTTTATTCCATCAAAATAAAGGTTTACATCACTAATTTATAAGCCATAAGGCATGATACAATCTTCCAAATTTTCCAAATACATAAACCTTGTAAAAATAATAATGATCTACATAAATCCTAGGGAAAAGAAAACACTCATTCACTCTTGTCCAATCCCTTGTTCATTTCCATTTCCTGCAACAATTAACCAAAACGTAGGGTGAGCAAAAAGCTCAGTAGGATTTTATATCTCTAAAGCCAGGCAATCTTCAAGTATTTAACAATTTAATAATTCGTGTCATGAAGTAATTGATCATGAGTTTCATGTATGAAATTTTGTGTAAGGAATTTCCAAGTAATTTCAAGATAACAAGATAATTTCAAGATCATGATAGTAGACAAGACGATGGTCATTTCAGGAATATATCAAGAACTTTCATGATGAGACAATGGGTTATCATTAAGACAATGATGAACTTTTAAGTAATATCGAAGTAGAGCAATCACTTGAACTTTAAACAGTATAGAAGTAGAATAATTACTTCTACAAGGATATTTATGATGAATCTTTAAGAAATAACAATATAGAAGTAGAGCAATCACTTCTACCAACACTCAGTAGGATTGGCCAAAGCACTAAGGGGAGATCACGACGATATGATAGCCCCTCATGGAATATCACTATTTGGCTACAAACTTAGGGGTTCTCACGACAGTATGATTGCCCCTAACTGTAATAGACCCTGTATTGGTGAATGCCAGCACCTGATCATTATAATACCGGTTTATTTTTGGGCTTTACCTCGCCCGTGGGATCAGATCAGAACCCCTTTATACACTAGCATTTAAATGTCATTTCATTGGGACCTATAGCCCCTGACATTTTTTCTCTTTATAGTTCTACAATATGGCCAAAGAATTTCAAGAACAAGCTCATTTGTAAACAAGTACAGATATGGCAAAAACTGTGATAATTTACAAAGGAGAGTGGAAAACGCATTTTAAGCATCATGTTTAACGACATTAAGTCGTAGAATTCAAAAATAAATGGTAAGTAGGAAGAAACATTAAGATAGTGATTTTATTAGAATTATTTTAAACATCTTAACAAAATCTCAGAATCATAAAACATCAATTTTTTTGTAAAGAATAACTTTTAGTAAAGGAACATATATACTTATGATATGAAATCATGAGTTTAGATATTAGCTTTTAATCATACATTAATAATTCATATGATAATAAAATAGATTTAACATGCTGAAAGTAGTATTTATATATCAATATGATCGAAAATACCTTTTTACATTCTGAAATAATTTTTTTACACCATTATGATAAAGAATAGAATAGTTATAGGCTAAAAAGATGTTACTGTCTGTGAACGCGCTATAGCTCAGGGTCGCGTTCATACAGCATATATAAATACAGTATATATATATAATCAAAATATTATATTTTTGATCACCAAAATTTTCTAGAAAATTTTTATGAACGCGCTAGCCGAGACTAGCGCGTTCATGAAGAACGCGCTAGTCAAGAGTGGCGCGTTGAGGAACATATGTATATATTTAAAAATTTTAAAAACTAAATGAAATAGATAGTTTCTATATAAACCATAAGAGATATAGACACCTGATCTATATATAAACACTTTATGTATTATATATATATTAGAAATTTTATACTTTTGATTTCTGGTCATCCGGGTTTAAAAGTATGAACGTGCTAGCCGAGACTAGCGCGTTCATGAATAGATGTATATATTTAAAAATTTTGAAAACTAAATGAAAGAGATATGTTCGATATAAACCATAATAGATATAGATTCCTGATATATATATATAAACACTTTAGGTAATATATATATATATATATATATATATATTAGAAATATTATACTTTTGATTTCTGGTCATCCGAGTTTAAAAGTATGAACGCGCTAACCGAGACTAGCGCGTTCATGAACAGATGTATATATTTAAAAATTTTGAAAACTAAATGAAAGAGATATGTTCGGTATAAACCATAATAGATATAGACTCCTGATATATATATAAACACTTTATGTATTATATATATATATTAGAAATATTATACTTTTGATTTCTGGTCATCCGGGTTCAAAAGTATGAACGCGCTAGCCAAGACTAGTGCATTCATGAACAGATGTATATATTTAAAATTTTTAAAAAATAAATGAAAGAGATAGGTTCTATATAAATCACAATTGATATAACTCTTGATATATATATAAACACTTTAGGTATTATATATATATATATTAGAAATATTATACTTTTGATTTATGGTCATCTGGATTTAAAAGGATGAACGCGCTATACGAGACTAGCGCGTTCATGAACAGATATATATACTTAAAAGTTTTAAAAACTAAATGAAAGAGATAGGTTCTGTATAAACCATAAGAGATATAGACTCATAATATATATATAAACACTTTAGATATTATATATATATATTAGAAATATTATACTTTTGATTTCTAGTCATACGGGTTTAAAAGGATGAACGCGCTATACGAGAGTAGCGCGTTCATGAACAGATATATATATTTAAAACTTTTGAAAACAAAATGAAAGAGATATGTTATGTATAAACCATAATAGATATAGACTCCTGATATATATATAAACACTTTAGGTATTATATATATATATATATATTACAAATATTATACTTTTGATTTCTGATCATCCGGGTTTAAAAGGATGAACGCGCTATACGAGACTAGCGCGTTCATGAACAGAAGTATATATTTAAAATTTTTGGAAACTAAATGAAAGAAATAGGTTCTGTATAAACCATAATAGATATAGACTCCTAATATATATATAAACACTTTAGGTATTATATATATATATATATATATATATATATATTTTAAATATTATACTTTTGATTTCTAGTCATCCGAGTTTAAAAGGATGAACGCGCTATACGAGACTAGCACGTTCATGAACAGATGTATATATTTAAAATTTTAAAAAACTAAATGAAAGAGATAGGTTCTGTATAAACCATAATAGATATAGACTCCTGATATATATATAAACAATTTAGGTATTATATATATATATATATATATATATTAGAAATATTATACTTTTGATTTCTGGTCATCCGAAGTTAAGGGTATGAACGCGCTAGTTGAGACTAGCGCGTTCATGAAGAACGCGCTGGGTCGGGCTAGCGCGTTCAGAACGCGCTACTTAGGTATAGCACGTTCTGGACCTGATGAAAAAACGGGAATACCCCTCCAATAAAATGACCATAACTTGCTCATTTCATAACGGAATTTAATAAATGAGCTATCAATAGAAAGAGGATAGAAAAACAAACAAGATGGCATGCTTTAATTAGAGTTTAGCTTGAGAGACACCTACCTTTTGTCGGATCAAAAGAATATCCCCAAATAACAAGAAAACCCTTTGATCTTCCAATTCCTCCTTCAAATCTCCACAAATCTTCGCAGCAGCATAGACTTAACTTCCAGGGATGGTTTAAGGGTCGAATGGGGCTCTATTTAAAGCCAAAACATGGCCAAGTTTGTCAAGATTCCTTACCTAATTCCACCAAACCCATTAAGTCCGAATTAGAAGAAAAATACCATTTCTCTTCTTAATCTAGCCCATCTTAGGTGTGAAAATAATGTAAAAACGGCTGGTCCAAGGTGGGCTGTTAGGTAAGGGTTGATTCTTGAGTCAATCTTTTAGAAATTAGGTTATTATAATCCTTTTCAAAATACATTTAACATGTGTTACGAATTTAACGTCTAATTATCCTTTATTAATCCTTTAACAACTAATCTAGCCCATTATAGATTATCCAATGGGCCAATTATGATCGTAGTCCGTTACATGGACTTTTATTGGGCTTTCTATGATTTATCTAAGGGTTAAAGCATTTATTTTTCACTTTACCTTAAGTAAATTCAATAATCCACTTTATTTCACTTAGTAAAAATATAAATTAATCATTTCATGAAAAATTTAATTGTATAATTTATTTAAAAAAGTTATTTCTCATTTTAAATTATCGGGTTTCTACATCCTCCCCCACTTAAAAGAATTTGGTCCCCAAATTCATATGATTTTCTTTCCGTAATAGTAGGGTAAAATTACCATATCCAAACTATGCATTCTAACTAGATCATTTTCATAACATGCTAAGTGCTAAGATCACCATTTCTAAACTATGCCATCATAGACGAGATAGGTTTATAAGGTTACCTTCCAATGCTTGCGGCGCTCCTTTCTTTAAGAGTGGACAACGGATAATTTTATGATCCATGCTTCCGCAACGGATGCACTTCCCAAGTTTATACCAACATTCATCTCGGTTGTGCCTTCCTTTCTTGCAATGCTCGCATTTTTCCTTGACCGGAACAATTTGTTGATCATTATTCCGTGGCTTCTTGTCCTTACGGAAATCGTTACCTCCATTTAACCTCTTCTTGTCATTCACGGTTTCCTCGCTCTTGGACCCATAGACTAACTCCTTCTTGGCGACTTTCCCTTTGATTTGCTCCACCATATTCATAGCATCTTTTAGAATTTGTGCTTTCCTAACCATTTCCGTATAAGTTTAAATTTCCAATGGAGCCAATCGAGGAATGAGTTCCACCTTTAATCCGTTCATAAATCTTCTTGCTCTCATTTTCTCCTTACAAACTAGGTGTGGGGCATACCGAGCTAATCTATAAAATGTCGCTTCATAATCTGCTACAGATAGTCTGCACAGCCAGTGTATCACTCTCTCTGCACTGTCTATACAACCTTAGACAGCCTGCCTGAAGCTTGATTGTTGATGTCTAGAAGTGGGTCGACCCCCTTCCAGATGGGTCGACCCCGCAGATCTCTAAGTCTGTACAGAGTGCCTTGTTCATCTTTGTTCAAAGTCTATACATTGTCTCTTTTACCTACGTTGCTCGAAACAAAGTCTATACACTGCTGGATGATCAAGTCTGCACATTGGCGGCTTTCCCTACGTTTTGGCCAAGTCTATACATTCATACCTTTCCCTACGTTATGGCCAAGTCTACACATCGTTTGCCTGGCTTCTGCTTCAAAGTCTATACATTCGTTTCTAAGGCAATGTCTATACATTTGTTTCCTTTCGCTAGTCTATACAGAGTCTGTATCTTCTAAGTCTATACATCCGTTGTCTTAAAAAAGTCTGTGTAGACTTTGCTCGTTCATGTCTGTACACGGTTCAGTTGTTTTGGCAAGTCTACACATCATGAAGTCTATACATCCGATTGCCTTTGCATTGCTCAAGTCTGTATAGCCCTTTCGTTGGCAAGTCTATACATCCTCCAGTTGTCTTGGCAAGTCCATACATTGAGAGTCTATACATTGTACAGCAGTGCATTCCTTGAAAGCAAGTCAGTACATTGGCGTTGGGCATCCAAGTCATTGATTCACTATTCATGCCTTCACCCAAAGTCTGTACAGCGAGCAGCGTCTCTGTGTCTCAAGCCATTCTCCAAGTCTGCACATTGCTTGCATCTTCAAAGTCAATACATCCACAATTGAACCCTAAGTCTATACATCGCAAAGTCTACACATTGTGCTTTGAAGCTCACCAAGTCTATACATTGATTCACAACACACACGTTCAAAGCTTGAAGTCTGTACAGCCTTGGCAAATGCTCCTAAGTCTATACATCACAATGTCTGCACATCGCTGTGTTCAAGCCTTTCAAGTCTATACACTGGTTCAGGATCTCCAAGTCTATACATCGGCCTCAAGCCTCACAAGTCTACACATTGTCTTTATGGCATCGGAAGTCTAAACAGCCTGCATGCCTCATAACGCCAAGTCTATACATCGTGGCCTTCAAGTCTTCAGAGCCTATACATTCTTCAAGGGCCAAGTGTATACAGTGTCTCGCTCACATCTTCAAGGGTGAAGTCTATACATTGGTTAGGCTTGTTCATGCTAGGCTTGTTCATGCATCGTTCTTCTCAAAGCCTGTACACTGGTGTCTCATGCATTCTAAAGTCCATACACTCCTCCTTGCATAGTCAAGTCTATATAGACTTAACGAAAGCATTCAAGTCTGTACTCTGGTGCCGTCGTCTGCATGGTCAAGTCTATACAGACTTAGCGAAAGCTTAGCTAGTCTGTACTTTGGTCTCTCAGGCATGTAAACACCAAGTCTATACACTCCTTGTTTCATGTCTATACATTCGGTTGTTCCATGCATTCTCATCAAGCCTATACAGAGCTTGCCTCAAACTCTGGACAACGCTCGCCTCAATGTCTGTACAGCCTGTGTGTTGAACGAACACAAGTCTGTACATCGTCCAGCGCTTCATGTGAAGTCTGTACAATGTCTTAGTCTTCTACACACGATGTCTATACATTGCTGTTGCATTCACGCCATGTCCATACACTACATTTGTGCATTGATCACAGCAAGTCTGTACATAGAGTTCTCATGCATGTAAACTTCAAGTCTATACACTCTCACATTGTACATACTTGCTTATTTGCTGCTTCAAAAGTCTATACACTGCATTATATATGCATATTACAGCATGTGGTAAGAAGTCTGTACACTCGTCTTGCCTCACATGATCAACTCTGTACAGCCATCCATGCTTGCCTTGCTTGCTGAATGAAGTCTGAACATTGCCTTAAACTAATACTGTCTTCGACTGATTAACTGACAGGATTGTTGGATGAGGTTAATGTGTCTGAGCACGTGACTCGAGGTGGGCACCTGGCACGTGATCCAAGGAGTTGAGATGCTGACACGTGGTAGCATCACTTGGGCGGGAGAAGTGGAAAGCACACGCCCTAAGCTACAGCTATATATATAGAAGATGTCTTCCTCAGAAGGTGACTGATAAGAAAAGAAGAGGGCTGATCGAGACTGTGGGTGATAGAAGAAGAAAACAGAAGCAGAAAGAGTAGCAGAAAGAAAGAAGAGAGCTCGAGAAGGAAAGAGGAAGAGAGATCGTACTGTGAGATTGTGAGAGAACAGAAGAAGAAAAAGAAAGAGAAAGAGAGATGGAGAGCTCGTGAAGAAGAAGAGAAGTCTTGCTGTCTTCACTGGACCTTGGATAGATCCAACCCAGTTTGCTCCTGCGAGAGCTTTTGTGCTTTTCATTTTTCCAGCTTTCTGTTGCTGCGTTTTTGTTTTTCCTTTTGACTATTCCCTAGTTGTTCTTCCGATACTCTAGTGTGAGGTCGGGTTCCCTCCGGTTTGGAGGAAGAGAGACTTGCATCTCTGGTTGCCTTTGACTGGGTGTCATTGGCTGTTTCCCTCCGGCTGGGAGGAAGGGAGGTCCGAGACCTCTAGGTTGCAAGTGACTGGGAGTCACTTGTGGGCTCCCTCCGGTTTGGAGGAAGGGAGGATTGGTCCTCCGGTTCTGGTCTTGTGGGTTGCAAGTCCAGGTATTCCCTCCTGGTCCGGAGGAAGAGAGACTGTGTGTCTCTGGTTTCCAAGTGACTGGGAGTCACTTGGGGTGTCCCTCCGGTTGGGAGGAAGAGGGGAGGTTGTTCCCCTGGTCAAGCTGTGTGGCAGCAACTTGTTTGCAGACTGAGTCTGCTTTCTAGCTGATTGCTAGTGGAAGCCTCACTCCGGTTGGGAGTGAGGGGTGGACGTAGGTCTGTGGACCGAACCACCTAAAAAATCCCTTGTGCAGTGGTTTGTTTGATTGCTTGCTTCCGCTAGATGCATGCTAGGACCCTGATCTGATTGATTATTCATGTTCTAGAGTTTAATTGGGTTTGCATCTTTTATGTTTGAGCAATTGTCCACTGATCTTGTGCTAATCATTTCATACGAATTTTAAATTGGTCAAAACTCTTTAAAAGATCCATTCACCCCCCCCTCTGGATCTGTGTTTATCTATCGCACCTAACTATCACGGACTCCAAAACACAAGTGCTAAAGTACAGACAGTCTATGGAAGCCCTGTCACACGTACTACGAAGCACCACTAGCAGTACAACCACTGCCGACAGACTCAGGACTAGGCAACTAGACCTACCACGTAACGATCCCGAGTCGAACAACTCAAAGGCAATATCGTCACAAACAGCGGAACAAGCCGCCAATCGGTCTAATCCTAAGCCACAAGAAACGACACTCCGCAGGAAACAACTCACGGAGACCTGAGGGAACACCGAAGACCCTCAGACACGCCTGGACACGCAACCCAAGGTAAACGATACCTCGAGGCATCCAGAACCAGTGTCTCGGACTAGACAGAACCGCCAAGACACGCACACACTAGGTCACACGTCAACCCCTGGGTCAGACCGGGTTGACCAGAACCTAACAACAATGCTCGAAAAGTAGGAAAGAGAATCCTACCTCAAGCAAGAAGACTCCTGGCCACCTTACAACGTAGTCTTAGCCCTCATAGGATGTCAGAAGACCTCCACGGGACAGCGGGTAGACCACAAGGCCAAGCCAAGACAAGTAGAAATCGGAGGAACGAAAATCGAAGCACAGGACATGTAACGCACCACCCTTAGACAGCTACATGAACCTGACGGTCTAAGTCTAGGCCGTTACACTCCAAGCGACAGTCGGGGGAGCAGCCGTCACTCACACCGCCCTAACCAACTCTAAAACACAGAAAATAGCATGTAACGGCTAGCACAGGGCGCACTACACTCACCTGACGCGCCAGACCAGGGGCGTCAGGGCCAAAAACCCTCAAACACAAAACACACGAAGTATGTAATGCGCTAGACGAGGCGCGTTACAATGAACTAACGCATGGGAGCGAGTGCGTTATAGCCACCTGACGCACAAGACTAGGCGCGTCAGGGCCAACACACCCACAACCAAAGCTAGCTGAGAGGCATGTAACGGCCAGCACAGGGCGCGTTACAAATGCCTGACGCACAGGGGCCCCACCGTTATATCCAACGGCGCAGCAACTCAACTCAGCCAACATAGCATGTAACGGCCTGGGGCAGGCGCGTTACAAACACCTAACGCACGGGGGAACGGAATGTAACGGCCAGAACAGGGCGCGTTACATCCATCTAACGCGCTGGGTCAAGCGCGTTAGAGGAACCGACTTAACCCAAGCAACAAACGACAAAAGAGATATAACACGCCACACGGGACGCGTCAGAGAAATGTGACGCGCCAGCCCTGGGCCGTCACTCTCTCAAAACCCTGAAGAACTCAATCAACACAGACAATGTAACGGTCAGTCGTGGGGCCGTCAGAGCAAGTGACGGTCCCTGGAACGACCGCCACATCAGTTACGGCGGGAAAATAGAGGAATGGCCAAATTGGCCCGTTCCATGCCCCATTCACGCCGAAGCGTAGGGGAACCAAACCCAAATGACAAATAACAACATAAAATGGCTCAAAATCCCACATGCAACCACAAAAACACAAGATCCGGGCGATTCCAATGAATCAACCCTAAATGGGTCAACGAGGTTCCCGAGCTCCTACCGGTCTCGAATGACCACCGATCAACACAAAACAAGCATGGATGGGATCCTAACATCCCGACGGTCAGTTCAACACTAACCGAGCTACGAATGGTTGCCTTTTTCCGGCGAACCCTAAAAACTCTGAAAATCACGGTTTAGACTAAACAAGCCCAAACTCGGCCGTTTCCTAACCGCACGACGTGCAATGGCAGGAAAAATGGAGAGGAAGAAGTGAGGATCAGTCACCCTACCTCCACCGAAGAAACCGAGCCTCGAAAGGACTAAACCACGCCGAAATCCACTCGCGAACCGATCCACCGGCTTAGAATCCACCGAACGGGATCGCGCCAGAATCGATCCGATCCTCGCCTCATCGCGCACCTAGCCAGCTCCACCACGTCCCCAGCACACGCCCCAAGGTACCCCGTCAGCAGCCAGAGCCGAGAGAGCGAAATGGGAGAGAAAACGGGAGAGAGAGACGGCGGCGGCGAAATGAGAAGGGAGGAGAGAGGAAAGAAAAGAAAAGGAAAAGAAATTAGGAAATTTTCCTAATTTCCAAAAATTCTGAAAATGCGCCGAAAATGCACAAATTTAGAAAAATACGTAAAAATAGTCAAAATGACCGGCTCGACGAGTACATCGTTGCTGTAGCATCCATGAGTCGAGGAACTGACAAACAAACTCACCGTAGGGTTCCGTAACTAGTACGAGAGAAAAACCCACACGGCTCGTAAAGCTCAACTCGGAAGCCACCAAAGCGAACCGAAACTCACCGAAACCAATCTAAAAGATCCAATGAAGATCCAGCAAGACCTACCAAGGATCCAAGGCATTACATCCTCCCCTCCTTTAAGAAATTTTACCCTAGAAATTAAGGACTAGCAAAGGAGAAGCAGGGAAGAAGTACCCAACAACACAACCACAAAAATAACACAAATCTTGAGAAAAACAACTTAGAGGAACACTGTCAGATCACAATTACAGGCACACGCTCAGGATCACAAGGCAACAATCCACAAAAGAGCACGGTACCCAAGTGAGCACAATTCTTACACCTCTGAAACAAGGCAACGTGGCTTACGTCTCATTGGACAGGAGACACGACTGCCACATCAATAAACAATCGAGAAACACAACGACAGGCACGACGAGTATCAGCTTAACCAAGGGAACACAATCTCCACAGCTGACAGCTCGACGACATCATCGGCTCCAGTGCCAAAGGCAACAGGGAACTCCTGGCACACAGGATGCCAATGACAACAGCACCGGACCAAAAAGCACAATCAAGTCAGCCCTCATTCAGATATTACACATGATCGAGTCGCAAGCAAACTCTAGGAAAAGAGCACAGCAAGGCTAACCGACAAGACTTGGTCCAAAACAGAGACACAAAATCATAGAGAAACAACACTGCGGCAACACCTGCAGGATTCCAGTTCCACTCTGAACAAAGAACCAAGGAACACATCTGCAAGCAGGGTCACATCAAGGCACAGGAACAGCTGAGCTCACGACCACAAGAGACGGGTCACGCATCAAACTGCCCACCAAGAAAAAGACCCACAACAACGATAAACCACAATCTCAGGGAACGCACCTCAAGGACCACCAACACGCCTCGAGAGCACAACACCCAAGAAAGAAATGTAGAGCGAAGGGTACTCAATCAGCAGGAATGCCGACAAATTCCCCAATACTAGCAAAATGCCGATGCCAACACCAAACAAACACCAACCATAGCACGGCAACGGACAAAGTCAAGGCACAGGAAGCCAAGACGAAGTCACATCGAGAAAGAACAAACCTCTCGAACAGTGGGTAGCCAACCAACACAATTCCGCTGCGCTCTCAACAACGTGCACAGGCAACAGAACAACATCGGTAGTCGCACCTCAGCACACACCAGCGCCTTCGCAATCAACAAGGATCGCAAATCACATGCCACGAGTACCGATTCCGCGAACAACCGATCACAAGGAGCCTAAGTGCAATAGGAGAAGAGCACCAGCTTCGGCACAAAGCACAAGGAAAGCATCAATCTCAGCTTACCTTCATGTCCTGAAAACAATAAATGAGCCTTCACGATACATCGGCCGCTGGACACGGCACGATAATACGGTACACAATAGCTCTTAACACCATCATGGAGTCCAAAGCCAAGTAACCATATAGCAAAGAGCAGATCAGGCTCAAAACAAAGCTGTCCACACTTAAGCAGACACAGGACAAAGGCATCACCAAGACAGCAATTCCAAGGCAAACCTTGAAAAGATTCCACCAGAAGGGATGATAAGCAATTAGATCAACCACAAAAGCTCACCAGGAAGAGAAAATCCTAGCTCGCTTGAGCAGCTTCTCAAACACGGAATCTAATCAAGCACTTCAACAGAAGCGAGACACATCAGGAGCTGAACAGACTCAAGCCGGGACGACCAAGATAACGTAAGAACGTGTACGGTCATCAAACCAAGGCTGAAGGTCAACAGCAACCTGAATAACACACGGAAAAATCTCGAACAACGTACCGCAGATTCAAACCTTCCGACGAACACTGCCAAGTACAACATGATCGAGACAAATACAACGACAAAAAGAAACACCTTGTCATATCCTGACGAGAGCAGAACCATCTCGTACAGTGCTAGAACAGCATGCACAAGACAACATACGAAGAAAACAACGCGATAAACCATCGCAACACCAAAGCCAACTGAAGAATGTACTGGACTTTCACGACTCTGGAAACTGTATATCTCAGATTCCCATGTACTTCACACGACAATGCTCTGATAACTCAGAAAAGAACTCCGAACATCTCAGAACACTGCTCTGATACCATTCTGTAGTGACCCGGATTCCGGATAACCGGCATACCCGGTAGGACTACCGGATACGCGTGATACCGCATGGAACCCGCGAGGCCTCCCAAGAGCGGGAAAGCTCCGAAGGGAAAAAGGCATGTGTAGAGTACATTGAAGCCACAAAGATAGTACAGTAAGCAATTAAATTTCATTAGATAGGTTTGCTAAAGTAGCAGAAATAAAATTACTTTTTAATTAACAATTACATCCCAGAGTCAGTCCAAAGCTAAAGACAACAAGTCTAGCACAGTACAGTCGACAGAAAAGAAAGACGTACCAAAAGGTCGGGAGAAGCCCGACGTAGGTACCAGCTGGCAGCAACGGCACGCAACGAGCACGCACACTCCAGGAACCACGCGGAAGCAGAACGAACGATGCCATCCCACCTGAAAAGCAGGGGTCAGCCACGTGTCACTGGCTCACTAGGGGTCACGCGGATCCCCACTGAAAAATACGCAGTAACACGGAACAACAACGACAAAAACAGCAGGTGTAGCAAAGCAGGAAAAGCTACACTACAAAGCTGTAAAACTACGCTACAGGCAGTAGTAAACAGGCTAGAAGTAGGAGTAGGGAACAAGTAAGAAAGGGGGAAGAATCTGCGTTAGACAAGCGGCGGCCGAACTAACCTCGGCACCCCAAACTACTCCAAGCAACGACAGAAAGGCGACTCTGATCTGGCAAAGTCAGAAGTTATCGATCTGTCGACCCAACACCAGGTCTAAGACGAAGACCTGCAAGAACAGACAAGAAGGTCTGGAAAAGACCGCACAGATGACCGACAGACTCGATCACACACACATGACTGTAACGTCGTGCACACTGTCCCACGCACGACCAGAGCATCATGCATGTGGCAGAAACACTGACCTCGGGCACAGCCACGGAAAGGCCAACCCAGACAGGTCACGGCGCACAAGAAAAGCCGAGAGTCACCGGTCAAGTGATAGGAGTACCCTCACACTAGAAGAACAGCCAGTTGCGTCCACTGACATCTTACACTGCGCCACAAGTGTCACGTCTACCCGACCATGTGCAGCACGGGGGAGACTAGACACACCAAGAACCAGGTCCAAGGAACAACAATCCCAAGGAAGAACGGCAACTACAGACACAGGACCGCAGTACCACAACTGTAAGTGACTAGTCAGGGCCACGCCCGTCGGCGCAAGTCCCCAGTCCCTGACCACGTGTGCACACACTGACCACTACCTAGGCCAGGCCTCTAGCTAGTATTCCCCTCGGTAGGACGCTACCGCTGGCCGGGGCCCACGGAACTAGCTTAAAAATCGTGTAACGGGAAACTGCCCGTCCACCACTCCTGGTGGGTGACGTACTAAAAAGCCTACGTCATAGGCTACGACTAGTGGAGGTTCACAAGGCACGGACTCCAAAACACAAGTGCTAAAGTACAGACAGTCTACGGAAGCCCTGTCACACGTACTACGAAGCACCACTGGCAGTACAACCACTGCCGACAGACTCAAGACTAGGCAACTAGACCTTCCACGTAACGATCCCGAGTCGAACAACTCAAAGGCAAGATCGTCACAAACAGCAGAACAAGCCGCCAATCGGTCTAATCCTAAGCCACAAGAAACGACACTCCGCAGGAAACAACTCACGGAGACCTGAGGGAACACCGAAGCCCCTCAGACACGCCTGGACACGCAACCCAAGGTAAATGATACCTCGAGGCATCCAGAACCAGTGTCTCGGACTAGACAGAACCGCCAAGACACGCATACACTAGGTCACACGTCAACCCCTGGGTCAGACCGGGTTGACCAGAACCTAACAACAATGCTCGAAAAGTAGGAAAGAGAATCCTACCTCAAGCAACAAGACTCCTGGCCACCTTACAAGGTAGTCTTAGCCCTCATAGGATGTCAGAAGACCTCCACGGGACAGCGGGTAGACCACAAGGCCAAGCCAAGACAAGCAGAAACCGGAGGAACGGAAATCGAAGCACAGGACATGTAACACACCACCCTTAGACCGCTACATGAACCTGACGGTCTAAGTCTAGGCCGTTACACTCCAAGTGACGGTCGGGGGAGCAGCCGTCACTCACACCGCCCTAACCAACTCTAAAACACAGAAAACAGCATGTAACGGCCAGCACAGGGCGCGCTACACTAACCTGACGCGCCAGACTAGGGGCGTCAGGGCCAACAACCCTCAAACACAAAACACACGAAGCATGTAACGCGCTAGACGAGGCGCATTACAACGAACTAACGCATGGGAGCGAGCGTGTTATAGCCACCTGACGCACAAGACCAGGCGCGTCAGGGCCAACACACCCACAACCAAAGCTAGCTGAGAGGCATGTAACGGCCAGCACAGGGCGCGTTACAAACGCCTGACGTACAGGGGCCCCACCGTTATATCCAACGGCGCAGTAACTCAACTCAGCCAACACAGCATGTAACGGCCTGGGGCAGGCGCGTTACAAACACCTAACGCACGGGGGAACGTAATGTAATGGCCAGAACAGGGCGCGTTACATCCATCTAACGCGCTGGGTCAAGCGCGTTAGAGGAACCGACTTAACCCAAGCAACAAACGACAAAAGAGATATAACGCGCCACACGGGACGCGTCAGAGAAATGTGACGCGCCAGCCCTGCGCCGTCACTCTCTCAAAACCCCGAAGAACTCAATCAACACAGACAATGTAATGGTCAGTCGTGGGGCCGTTAGAGCAAGTGACGGTCCCTGGAACGACCGCCACATCAGTTACGGCGGGAAAACAGAGGAATGGCCAAATCGGCCCGTTCCACGCCCCATTCACGCCGAAGCGCAGGGGAACCAAACCCAAACGACAAATAACAACATAAAATGGCTCAAAAGCCCACATGCAACCACAAAAACACAAGATCCAGGCGATTCCAATGAATCAACCCTAAATGGGTCAACGAGTTTCCCGGGCTCCTACCGGCCTCGAATGACCACCGATCAACACAAAACAAGCATGGGTGGGATCCTAACATCCCAACGGTCAGTTCAACACTAACCAAGCTACGAATGGTTGCCCTTTTCCGGCGAACCCTAAAAACTCCGAAAATCACGGTTTAGACTAAACAAGCCCAAACTCGGCCGTTTCCTTGCCGAACGACGTGCAATGGCAGGGAAAACGGAGAGGAAGAAGTGAGGATCAATCACCCTACCTCCACCGAAGAAATCGAGCCTTGAAAAGACTAAACCACGCCAAAATCCACTCGCGAACCGTTCCACCGGCTTAGAATCCACCGAACGGGATTGCGCCAGAATCGATCCGATCCTCGCCTCATCGCGCACCTAGCCATCTCCACCACGTCCCCAGCACATGCCCCAAGGTACCCCGTTTGCAGCCGGAGCCGAGAGAGCGAAACGGGAGAGAAAATGGGAGAGAGAGACGGCGGCGGCGAAATGAGAAGGGTGGAGAGAGGAAAGAAAAGAAAAAGAAAAGAAATTAGGAAATTTTCCTAATTTCTGAAAATTCTGAAAATGCGCCGAAAATGCATAAATTCAGAAAAATACGCAAAAATAGTCGAAACGACCGGCTCGACGAGTACATCGTCGCTGTAGTATCCACAAGTTGAGGAACTGACAAACAAACTCACCGTAGGGTTCTGTAACTAGTACGAGAGAAAAACCCACATGGCTCGTAAAGCTCAACTCGGAAGCCACCAAAGCGAACCGAAACTCACCGAAACCAATCCAAAAGATCCAATGAAGATCCAACAAGACCTACCAAGGATCCAGGGCATTACAAAGGGCTTGTTACCGAGGGGATCCAAACGAATGAGCAAGTTCAAGCCGTTACTTTCCCTTTCCAAGCCGCACCCTTCCGCTTCCCCCAAAACCCCCGCACTCCACAGAACCCCGGCCCCAAAACTTCCAAGTCACTCCACAAAACCCTCCTATTGCCTTCGCCACTACATAAAATACCTTCGCCGCACCACAACAATCACCATAACCCCTGCAATATCACAATGTCACTCCACCCAACGGCTACAACAACAACAACAAGCGTTCGGCTCCTAAAAGGGCATAATACCCACCCTTGCCAGAAACCCTCACGGATATCTTCTGAGCTCTCATGTCAGTGAATGCTATACAACTTCCTCCGAAACGGCCCAACTGGAACCCCGCCATTGACCAGACAAAGTACTGCATGTTCCACAGGCAGCCGGGCCATACCATTGAAGGATGTTTTCAGTTTAGGGACCTAGTGTACGACCTTCATAAAGGATAGAGGATTGATTGGGCCGAGAAGCACAAGGCCATCGTTGAAATCAAAGAGAAGAGAAGGCAGCCGCCAAGGCAGCAAGTGCAGCAGCAACAAGCACCACCGCCGCAATAGCAGCCACAGCAACAGCAACCGGTTCAGGATTTTGGGATTCACCAGAACCTGATGCCAAACCACCCTCCCGCTCCGCAGCCTCAACCGCCGGCACCGGCTTAGGTCAATGTTGTCCAACCCCCGGCTCCTAACGTCGGGTGGTCTTTTGATGACGATGGCACCACGCCGCAGATAATGGCCCTCCATCATAATCACTGCAATCCCCTCGCTTCCCCCATCATTTTACCTACACACCCAACACCTTCACCACTTGTTCTCCCATTCACACCCGCTCAGTAAATCCGCCACTAGTTATCCCCACTACCATCATTTCTCCGTCACCCACTTCACCTATCACTACACCTCCACTAACCTTTCCTCAGCCCGTGCCAACGCCCATCATCACTACCCCACCTTCCACTAATCCCTCACCCATCATCCATCCATCACCACTTTTACCTCCACCAACACCACATCCCACCAGATCCTTTCTCCTACACCGCTTATCCCACTCATCCACCCCACCGGGCCAATCATATTGCCTCCTGATGCCGTGTCGGCACAAAACCTCGCCCTACGGAGCGGGCGGTTGTTCATTCGGAATTATCCTACCACTTCCAATCTTCAGTCCTCCCAACCGGTTGCCGAGCAAGAAGAAGCCGAACCTCTGCCGGGTACCCAATATGACCTGCTACACCATTTGGACAGGGTGCCCGCCAAAATTTCTGTTCTGGAGCTCATTAAAAGATCTACCCTTCACCAGGATGCTCTCAGAAATTTCCTTCAGAAGGTGATGGTTAGCGAGGATATGGCAGTTGACAGCTTACCTACCGCACTGGCAACAATCTCCAAGGGGCCCGCTATTACCTTCTCTGAAACCGAGCTAGCACCTCCAGAAGCTAGGCAAATGCCGCTTTGCATCACTATTATTCTGAACAAAGTCAGTATTGAGGCGGCACTAGTTGATACAGGGGCATCTATCAATGTATGTCCGCTCAACACTCTCAGGGCCTGCAATATACTAGAAGAACTTCTACGCCTGACTCCCACGACTATAGCTGCATATGACAGCTCAAGGAGAGCATGTCACGGGGTGGTCACCATTCAAGTTGAGCTTGGGCCTCTTACTATGCCCGTGGAATTCTATGTGCTAGACATTGACCCTATGTTCAAGGCTATCTTGGGTCGTCCGTGGATTGACACTCTCAGTGCCGTACCGTCCACCGCACATCAATGTCTTAAATTCCCTTTTCAAGGGAGGGTGTTCAAGGTCAAAAGCTTATCCACGATCTAGTCTGTGAAAGCCATTTCAGAGAAGAACTTGCCCACATTATGGTCCAACAGCCGGCCCGTCATTTCTGTGCTGGATCTAGATTTCCCTTGGGCATATGCACCTCGCAAGCCCATCTCTACCCCCGTCGGTGTCAAGGTGAAGCCCCAGATATGAGATTCCAAGGGTTGGGACATCATATTAAAGCTGGGTTACCAACCGGGGAGAGGCCTCGGTGCACAGTTACAAGGGTGTACTAAGCCAGTGCCCAAAGGAAGAAAGATGAGCAGGCGGGGTCTCGGTTATCGAGAGTCTGCGTTATCAATTTTGGGCGACTCAGAGCCACTTACCTGGGACTATCGTCAACACTTTATTAAAGGTCCTCTTCAGCCAGGTACCCTAAATTTACAGCCAGCACAGCCAGAAAAGGATGCAGCTTGCACCATCGCCGGGCCACCTCTCCTACCAAAAGGGCCTATTGATGATATGATAGATTTCAGCCTGTCATTTGCTAGAATGTTCAACGAACCAGATGGCCATGGTCAGAGGAAGAATCAAGAAACCCGGCTCGTCCAATAGAGGCCGAAGAAACCAGCTGATTATCTGCAAGAAAAGGGGAGCTCACCCGCTATCATTTCTTCGTCTCCCTCCCGTCTCACATCTCTCTTTCAACTATTGGAACCCATTCCCCATTCTCCCTCTATGATGGTCGATCCGTACTTTACGGAGGGGCCATCGAAAATCTTATTTGTCCCATGTACATGTGGGCGCTGCCCACCCATTGATCTGTCAACCCTATTCACTCCTCCTTCCTCCACCACCCCACTCCACGAGATGTGGTTTCGATCCTTCGATCCCTTCTTCGATTGCATCTTCCCTTAGTTGTTCCCCATGCAACTTCCGTCTCCTCCATCCTGCTGTGTGGTCTCCACTATTCTTAAAAAAAAATTTCAAATTTGACACGGAGATTTCGGTGGAAGATTATGCTACCTTGTCTCCATCCTCCTCCCAGGGGCACGAGTCCCCTGCTCCTTCCTTTCCACTAGATTTTCTTTCTCCCAAGTTAGGCGTAGGGTCCATCGAGTCTAAGGAAATATAGTCAGTTAGAACCAGAGAAGTAGGGTCCTGTTCAAGGCCGTCCAATCCTTCCAAATCTGAGTCGCGCTTGCTCACGCGTCAATCCATCCCTGATAGGTTCTTGCAGGATCTAGCTCAGTGATGCCATACTCTTTTGAAGTGTCCAGAATTTGTTGCTACGGCAATCATGATTGAAGATGAAGAGGAAATAGAAGGGGTGTGGAGTGATGACGGACTCGGTGTCTATGAAGTCTTGGATGAGAAAGACCCGATTGATGATGAGGACAGCAACGTAGAGGACACTGCCGATCTGTACGCACGAGGATTAAAGAAATTTGACGAGCCATCGTCAGCAGTGGATGAACCTACGAAGGAAATAAATTTGGGAACTGAAGAAGACCCTAGGCCCATCATTATTGTTGATAATCTCCCTCTACGAGTAGAAGAAGATTTGATTAAAGTTCTAAGGGAGTATAATGATTCCTTCGCCTGGTCTTGTGAGAACATGCCAGGTCTTGACCCCTCTTTAGTGGAACATCGACTCGTGCTTAAACCAGGGGTAACACCTGTGAAACAACGGTCAAGAAGATTTCACCCCCACATGACCTTGAGGATTAAGGAAGAGGTCAATAAGTTATACAAGGCCAGATTAATTAGAGTTGTTCTATATCCCCAGTGGGTGGCAAACATAGTCCATGTTATCAAGAAGGATGGAAAAGTGCGTATCTGCATCGATTTCAGGGATCTTAATAAAGCATGTCCCAAATATGATTTCCCGCTGCCTCACATAGACGTCCTGGTCGATAGCACCGCCGGGTACGAATCTTTATCATTTATGGACGGTTACTCAGGTTACAACCAAATCTGACTCACTCCTGAATATCAAGAGAAAACATCCTTCACCACGCCCTGGGGCACGTATTGTTACGTGGTTATGCCGTTCGATCTGAAGAACGCATGTACCACCTATCAAAGGGCGATGATGGCCATCTTCCACGACATGATGCGTATCTACATGGAAGCTTACGTGGATGACATCTTGGTGAAGTCAAGGACCAAAGATGAACACCCCTCTATTCTGGCGAAAGTGCTACAAAGAGCCCAGGAGTATAAGCTGAAAATGAATCCAAAGAAGTGTGTTTTTGGAGTCTCTTCAGGGAAGCTACTCGGCTTTATAGTTAGCAAACGGGGGATCCAGATTGATCCTAACAAAGCACAGGCCGTCATGGACATGCCCTCGCCGAAGAACATTACGAAACTTCAAGGACTGATTGGAAGATTACAATTCATCAGAAGATTCATATCCCAACATTCTCAGAGGTGCCGCCCGTTTTATGAATTGCTTAAGGCGGGGGTCAAATTTGAATGGAATCAAGATTGCTAAAAGGCCTATGAGGATTTAAAGAATATCTATCCAATCCCCCAGTTTTGCAACCTCCTATCCCTGGGAAACCCCTAATCCTATACATCTCGGTCATTGAGGACTCCCTAGGGGCGGTCTTAGCACAAGTAGACGACGAAGGGAAAGAGCGGGCTGCTTCTTACCTCTCTCGCTTATTTAACCCGGCTGAGGCCAAATACACCGCTATGGAGAAGACTTGTGCCACCTTAGTGTGGGTAGCTTAGAAGCTTAACCACTATTTCCTTGCCCACCCAGTTAGGTTGATCTCTAGAATGGACCCGATTCGCTATCTCCTAGAAAAGCATGTCCTCTCTAGTAGGTTAGCTCACTGGCAGAGCTTCCTCTCCCAGTTCGATATCACCTTTGTCGTTCAGAAGGCGGTCAAAGGATACGCCATCGCTGAGCATCTCACCCATCTCCCCATCCCTCACACTGATTCTATTCAGGATGATTTCCATGATGAGCATCTCTCTATCATTTCTCATCATCCCTTTTGGTCTCTGCACTTTGATGGTGCACTCAATTCTCAGGGCCAAGGGATCGGCACTGTTTTGCTCACTCCAGAGGGAGTGACGATTCCTTTTGCTTATCAACTCCGATTTCATGCTACCAACAATATTGCCGAGTATGAGGCTCTCCTAGCCCAATTGAAGCATGCTTATCTTCTGGGCACGCGTTACTTGAATATCATAGGAGACTCTCAGCTCGCCCTGCGGCAAGTTCTGTCCACCTACCGCACTCGTGACCCCAAGCTTAAACCATATCAAGATTTGGTCAGTCTCCTTGCTAGGTAATTCCGTAAGCTGATCTATATGCATACTCCTAGGTCTCAGAACATTCTAGCTGATGCCTTAGCTTCGCTTGCTTCCTCTCTATCCTTCCCTCTCAGTCGAAATACTGAGACTATCGTCGTTCAGAGATTGGACGCACCCTCTCTTCAGGATCCTGGTACATCAACCTTAGGAAAACTATAGAGGCGAGGGCTGAGAAGGAAGACCTCAAGGAAGTATATTTGATGGAGTTAGAAGAGATCTTGGAGGAAGAAGAATTGCCCTGGTATCATGAAATCGAGTTGTTTTGCAAAGATGGATCGTTCCCGGAAGGGGCCAATGCTGAGCAGCGTAAGTCAATAAGGAGAGCCGCCTCAAGGTATACTATTATCGCAGGAGAACTATATAGGCGCGCTACTAATGGAATGCTCATGAGATGCTTAGATGATGATGAAGCTTGGAAGGTGGCCGAAGCAGCCCATTCTAGTGAGTGTGGAGGTCATGTTAATGGCCAGGCTCTAGCGAAGAAGATCCTTAGGCAAAGCTACTATTGGCCCACTCTAGAGGAAGATTGTTCCCTCTACGTCCGGAGGTGTCTCAAGTGCCAACTCCACGCTGATAAAATCCACGCTCCAGCTTCATCCTTACATCCTCTTTCTACTCCTTGGTCATTCTCTATGTGGGCTTTCGACATTGTCGGCCCGCTCGGTGATCCCAACTCTCAGAACAAACAAAAATCCTTTATCCTTATCGCCACTGAGTACTTCACCAAGTGGGCTGAAGTGGAGGCGTACGCGGAGATCAAAGCTACAAGGGTGTGCCGCTTCATCATGAAGAATATCATCTCACGGTTCGGAGTGCCAAGCAGCATCATCACCGACAACAGACCACAGTTCGTCTCTCAAGAGCTCAAGGACCTATGTAAGAAGTTCAATATTTCATTGCATCATTCATCTCCGTATTATCCTCAAGGCAATGGTCAAGTCGAGGCCACTAATAAATCCCTTAAAATCATAAAGAAAACATGCGAATCTCATAAATTTTCCGATTCGCCAAAAAGATTGGTGGAAGCTCTGTGGGCTTACCGCACCTCCGTCCGTACACCTACGGGGCAAACCCCCTATGCTCTCACTTATGGGATGGAGGCGGTGCTCCCATATGAGATTTTGATCCCTTCCCTAAGGGTGCAACTCGATAAGGAACTTAATCTCGATGAACGTCGAGAGGCGTTGCTCGTCCAGCTGGAACTTTTAGATGAGAAGAGGATGAACGCGGCCGATCACGTATCCGTTTATCAAAAGAGAGTTTCACGTTATTTTCAAAATAAGGTGATTGAGCATAAATTTCAAAAGGGTGATATGGTTTTGAAACGAAAATTCATTTGGTCTGCAGGTCCTAGGTCTAAATTGCAACCTAACTGGGAAGGCCGTTCGTCGTTAAAGAAGCTTATCCCGGGAATGCTTACCGCTTAGTGAACGCTGAAGGTGAGGAGCTCTCTCACGCTTGGAATGGGTTGTATCTTAAGCGTTTCTTTCCTTAGAGTCTAATCAGTGCCACCCCGATGACGAGGTGTTCTTCTTCTTTCACCATGAAAGAGATCCCGAATACGGCAATCACACACTACACGACATCCTTGGTCAGGCTTCCCGCTTTGTAGACACCGTTTCTCCTTGGACATGCTTCGGGGGAAAGTCAAAGTCCCTGTCCGTTTCTTTCTTAGGCTGAATCCATGGGCAAGAGGTGAATAAGGAGGCGATGACTGATCCAGGCACCCCAACGAGAGGAGGTCTTAAATAGGTGTAGTCCGTTATGACCTGACGCCACAAAACAAAGAAAAGAAAAAGAAGAAAGCAAAGGAGCAATCATTATTTCCAAAGTCTACCTACTAATATTCCAAAAATCCAGAAAGGCAAGAGAAATGTAACTAGGCATGGCAAGAGTGGCAGTACAGTTTCCCCGCGGGATGTCATGAGCCCGATCGTATGCATGCCTAAGAATGGGCCAAGGTTCGATGACGGACACAAAACCCCGGCACAACATACCAAATCTCTAATGGGTTGTCTAGAGAGGAACTCAAGTCCTAAAAACTTCTACATCTCGCCTAAGCTTACCCCCGTGTTCTTTTTCCCTTTTTTAGGACTAAGACTAGTACCCTGGGTATGGCCCTGGTAGAGACACCGTCATGCAAGTTGGTCCTTGGCCAGGGGTTGTCACCTTGTTGCACGCCAACCTCGGGAACTCTCGATGTAATAAGGAGGGCGCACGTTGCTAGGGGAGGCACTGATTCCCAAACACCAAAAAAATCAAATATTTCTAAAATCCAAAAAAAGTCGCATATTTCAAAATAAAAAAAATAATATATTCCAAAATCAAAAAAATCAAATATATTCCAAAATCCAAAAAAATCATATATTTCCAAAATCCAAAAAAAAGTCGTATATTCCAAAATCCAAAAAAAATCATATATTTCAAAACCCAAAAGAGTCAGATATTTCCAAAATCTCACAAAAATTCAGATATTTTCCAAATAAAAAAAACCACAAAAGATTCCATCATATGCATTGCATGCATCGCATCATTCCTATTATGTCTTCCGCCTATTTAAAAAAAAGGCTCCACCCCTTGACCAAATATCAAGAAATAGTCATTCTCTAAACTTGCTTTAAGGCAAGGGGTTGAGTCTAAGAACATGTCTAACTTGTTTCTTGTCTAAGTGTGTGCAGAACGCAGGTTCAAGCCCAGGGTGAAAACTCACAACTATGTAGGTTCAGGTCTTTAACGCGCCAGCATCAGACCGCCACAGTCATGTAACGGTCCATCCTTCGACCGTCACATTCTTCGGAACGTTGGCTTTCATTCTCTCAGCAGCCTTTCTCTAACGGTCTTCATGTAGACCGTCAAATCATTCTAACGGTCTGTCGTTAGACCATTGCACCCTCCAGAGAACAAACTCTCAGTTCATTCCCCCTGACGGCCTGTCGTAAGACCGTCACATCCTTCTAACGGCCCTATGTAGGACCGTTACACTCTCTAGAGGCTCTGTTTTCACATCATTCTAGCCAAGTCAAGAATCAAGAACTAATGCTCATGCAATTCAGACATTCCCATCTCATTCAAATGAACTTAATAGAACCCAAAGCTGATAAAATTCCAAAGTGTCAATTACATTCATGAACAAGGGTCAAGCTACATTCAACTTTCTATCCGCAAGAGGGCGGATCTTCCTTAACTCCTTCACGTAGCTGCGGCGTGCTTTGTCATTTTCTTCCACTTCTTCTTGCCATGGTAGCACCTTGCTGATCTCCCACATTATCAACGCGTTCCGAACTGCTCTTTCATCCTCCTCGGTCCCCATCTTCCTAGGTAGAAGGGGAGGGTAGTGTGATAGTGCAGGAACCTCTATCCGGGGTAGTCCAATTTGAATGTGGCACCGATGCGGGTTGTAGATCACCAGGGCAGTATTTCCCACTAGCTGGAGGTCAAGGCCTTGGCGTCGTGGTACTTTAAGCAGAGTGCTTCGAAGGATTCTTGGTCGGATTGTGAACTTCTCTAATGGCAAGGTGTTGAAGAAGAGGCACCATTCATCCAGTGTTTTCTTATCCATCGTCCGGCACTCCACCTGCAAAGGAAATCTAAATGCACCTCCAATAAAGAACAAATGGTGGCTCCCGAAGATTTGGCTGGTTGAAATTATGTCTTCCTTGGGTTGGAATTTAATTCTTACTCCCATCCAGCACTCAAGGAGTATCATGGATCCGAACAAAGGTCCTCCTAAGCAAGCGGAGCTTAGTCCTTCGTAGAGATATGAAAGGATCAATTGAGATATGGACAAACCCCGCCACAACCCACTAATAATACTGAGATTTTTGATATCAAGAGGTGGTCGGTAGTTGTGAAAAGGAAGACTCCGCATAAGCAAACCGACACCGCCCTGGCTATTGCTTCATATCTCTCCCACTTGTTTTTGCAATGAGAGATTATCCAATGTGCCATAGGTATCAAGTGAATGTGGTGTAGGCTAATCATGGTCTTCACATCCTTTGGATTATGTATGAAATCACTCAAGATCAAGGACGGGTCAATTGGTTCAACCGTATAACACACTAGATCTTCATCCCCCGCCTTAGTCTTAGGAAGGGCTAGGTAGGTCTCTACCTCCTCTAATAGGACTGTAGCTTCAAAGGAAGGGAAGATGAAAGTACGTGTTTGGGGATGCCACAATTCTATGAGGGCTGAAATGCTTGACCAATCTAAAGACAATTTTTGGAAGTTCTTGCCCAAAACCAATAAAGGTTGGAGGTGCCACGCCCTAAGGATTGCTAAAGCTTCTAAAGGGAGTTCTTTGATCATGGGAGCCACCCACTTCAAGTTGGAGTAACATCTTGGACCAGGAAGAGGCTGGAAAGAAGGAAGAAGAAGAAGAGAAGATCAGGAGGAGTTGAAGTGTAGAAATTGTTGAACTTAATTAAGGATATAGAACTCACCACTCTTTGAGCACTTGAGCTCAGATACTTGGGGATTGATGTCAGCCTTTGCAACTCTCCATGCTCTTTCCTGGTGGCTTTAGGACCGGTGTAGACCTTCTACTCCATGACCATCACTTCGAAGCTTCTCTTCATGGTGTTCCCTACTCTTTAGAGGGGTTCTTCAGCCCTTGTAGCAGGGAATTCAGAAAGCTACGATTTTTGGCATAGTTCCCAGGTTTTAAAGGCTTGCTTTTGGTTCTAGGATGATAAGATTTGGGTTAGAAGGTCTTATCCTAAGCCTAGGAGAGTTCTAGTGTGGATTAAGGGTTTCTTATCTCGAGATTCGGCTCTCATGGCGCAATCCGTCTCGGAGTACACCTTGTTCTCTGACGGTCTATCGTAGGACCGTTATTTGTCTCTGATGCTCCAAGCCTGGGCCGTCACATTACCTGTAGGCTTCTTTCAGCCCAATCAAGCTCTGTTATGTCTAACGGTCTGAGCTATGACCGTTACCTTCTGTGACGCACTGTCATTAAGCCGTCACATTTCCTGCCGTTCAGTCTTGGCTTCTTCTTGTTCAATCATTCCTGACGGTCTGATCACAGCCGTTACTTGTCTCTGACGCTCCACATCTGGACCGTCACATTTTCTGCAACCCACTTCAATCCAGCATTGTTCTATCGTCCCTAACAGTATGGAGCTGGCCGTTACTTCATTCTGACGCTCCCCAGTGGACCGTCACATTTCCTACTGATCAGGTTGCAATCTGGTCTCTGTCATCCCTGACGGCCCCACGTTAGTGCGTTAAATAACTCTGACGCGTCTTCTTTAGACCGTCACATTTTCTACTGCTGGTTCTGTGCCATTCTCTTCTGCCTTAGGTTAGACCTGCCGGTCTTACACATTTGCCAGTCCGTTCACACATTCCATTCATACACAGATTGATACACTCATGCATTCCATACATTCATTCACATTTATTCCCTCCATCTTCACATCCATTCACATCCACATTCATCCATACATCCACATAACAAAACGAATCAAAAAAAAAAGAATATGCATTCATTTCCATTTACATAAGTCATCTACAAGTAAGAAAAAGAAAATACAAGCTCATTCAGCCGGTTTGTCTCCAGGGCCGCCATTGTTATCACCACCGTCCTCGGGTCTCCTCGCTGGTGGCGCTATGGAGGCACTCTCCTCCTGTTGTCCCCTCTCTGCCCTCTCGTTCCTCCGCTGGTCGGAAGAGCTGGCAAGGAAATCGGCTACTGATCCACTCGGGGCAACGCTCCTCCGTGCCCCACTTTGAGAGGTGCTCCGCTCCTGTCCTCGGCCCATCATCCTCACCGTCCGCTCCATCGTCCGCAGCTCGATCTTCAACTCCAAGATCTGACGCCGTGTCTCCCGAGCCTCGGTCCGGTAGCGCTCCAAGTCCGCTGTCCCGGTCCGGAGTCTCTCCACCTCAGCTTGTGCCTGAGCCAGCTCTGCCCGGAGTCGCTCTGCCTCCGATCGTCCTCGCTCTGCCTCCGATCGAGCGAGCTCCGCTTCGGCCACTGATGTGGTCAGCTCTCTTGCCTGCAGTTTGCATTTTGCATTTTTCAGTGTATTAAGCCTTTAGTGCATGAGCATTTTAGATCAAAGCATTAAGTTTCTTACCCGCTCCGCGAGGGTGGCCTCCGCCTCCTCGGCCTGAGCTACCGCTCGAGCGAACTCGGCATCCCGCTCAGCTCTGCCCCGGCAGGCTGTGATGAAGACGACGGGGCATCCGGTCCGGATCTTTGGGTTCCCTCGGCCCGCTGCATTTAGAAGTTAAAGTTAGTCAGTCTCATTTGCATCATTTGCATTGTAAGCATAAAATCATTTAAGTCTCAGGTTTTGGGAATCTTACCAGAAGCTCCAGGGCAGTCCGATACCCGTCCCGCTGCTGGATGGTGGCGTGGAGTAGCCCTTCAAGCTCGGCTATCCGTCCCTCAGGGTCTAGCTGCATTTAGAAAGCATGAGTTAGTTCATATCGAAATGTTGCATTTAGAATAGGATAAAGTTTAGGATTGCATACCGGTCGTCGGGTACCTCGGTACACCTAGTCCCCGTACTGCCGGGCGAAGGCTTTCAAATGCGCCTCATCGCTATCAGCCCGCTCCTTTACTGCCCGACCCCTCTTGTTCCAATCATGGACGTATTTCACCTTACGGGCGCACCAATCCACGTCGCCGCTAATCCCTTTTGATGACTTGCCCGGGCCCTCGTTGCTTCGGCGCGGGAAGGTCACCTCAGGCTGATGTAGTCCCCTGGTCCGCAAGATCAGCCGGTAGTGTACTGGCTCGATGACGTTGATGCAATGCAACCACACATCTCGCCCGCGGTATGAAAGGGATGTCTGGACCCATGGCTGTCCCTCGGTACCCTCGTCCTGGTACGGGGTCCATCTCACCTGAAAACCATGTTAGTCCATTTTTCAGTATATATGAACATTCATAAACATTCAGAGGTATTTAGAAGCATTCAAAGCATTTAAAGTTCTTGATGCGGGACGGACCACGGGCACGACTCGAATTGGGGATGCAATCCTCGGACTCTAGACAAGCTCGCGATCGTCCCTTAGCGAGGGAAGCGTCAGACGTGCGCGGTTGAGAAACCGGCAATAAGCTAGGGTGGTCGACTCTCTCTCGTGCTCGGATCGGGTCACGGGACGGTCATGCTCTCTCTCTCGCAGCAGCGGTGAAATGAATATATCGAGCTATCGACCCTAACACATGCTCTCTAGCAGCGGCATGAAGATATATATACGAAAGAAAGCAAATACCGAGAAGGAAGGGAACACGATACCTCCACGCTACCGGGAGTGGGGAAGACGGACCCGGTCGACCTCGTCTCCCGGGACAATTAATACATAGTTATTACAGCAATGAACTACTGCCCGCTCCACGCAGGGAGGTAAAGGGCTACACAAGTGGGTCTGGGAGGACCGATTCCGGGTTGACGGGCAGCTTCTTGTGTTGATTCGGCTGGACGCGTGCTCGCGACCGTGGGGCCCACGTACTGGTCAGAGGGGCCGTGTGGGACCGGACAGCACCTCTGTAGTGGGAACACCTGGAGGAGAGTTCCCTGGGACAGCGGCACGCTGGGTCGGCAGTCGGCGGTCGGGCGGCTCCGGTCGTCACCTGCCGGAGTTGACGGCCACGAATCTGCAACTTCTATTTTTCAGTGCGCGACCCGACGAGAATCGTCGCTGCGACCAACACCGATGTCGGATTAAGTCAAAACCGGCGCCGTTGGAAAGCGGATTCGAAGTACTTCAACCCTGGTGACTTCAAAAAAATTCACCGACACAGTGATTCTGTTGGGCGAATTTTGAAGCTTGCTGTTAACAGGGTCAGATCTGCAGGGGTAGAAACTGATTTTCCTGTAAATCAGCGTTGACCGGATAGTAGGCCTCCGAATCGGAAGAGGGTTTATTCAGAACAGTTGTAGAGGATCGAGATAGCAAACCAAGAATTTTTTTTTTTTTTGGTATATGAGGAGATTTGGATTTTCTAGATGATTTATACTGGATATGGGTCGGATCTGAACTGTGGAAGACAGAATTGATTTGGGAACTTGGACGAATTTTATAAAATATGTGGAGGGACGTAAAAAAATCAAGAAAATTTGTTGATGGATAATAAGGTAGACAGAACCTCCAGTTAAATTTGGGCTTCCTGGAAAAATCAGAAACGTGGTTGAAGATGGAAAACACAGTGGTGATGAACAGTGAACAGAAACTTTACAGATCTGGGATGAAAAGAAGACCAAAAATGGAAAAATACTAAAAGAACTCAAGAAGCCTGACCAATTTTTGTGGAGTGAGGGGAAAACCTCTGGAACACACCCTAAAAATTAGGGCTCCAGAAGATGTAGGAGTTGATAGCAGAAATTCAGAGAAGGAGCTGTTGTCCAGAGTGGACAGAACACCGAAGATGCTGGTGGCGGTGCGACGGCGGCAAGACGGCGGTGGCGGCGATCACCGGAGATGAACCAGAAGGTAGAGAGGAAGTGATAGAAGGTATAATCACTCTAGAATTGCAGAGGGGAGGGGAGGAACTCCAGGAGAGAGAGGGGGGGCGCAAATGCTCTTGGCTCCAAATGGAATTTTTTTTCTTTCATTCATTCAATCAATTGGAAAATACATGCTATATATAACAAATGGAAAAAGACACTAAATGCCCATAGATCTAGGGTTTGGAAGGGCATATTAGGGAGTTCCTGAAGTGGTAAAAAAATTAAAAATAAACTAATGCTAGTGGAGTTGGGCGCCCCTTGACCGTGGGTGTATATTGTTGACATTTTTGGTCACTTGTCCCCCATGTGGACAATTGACTTGTGAAAGCTTCTAGATGCCACCTAGGAGGGTTGACCAGCCCCACAAGGATGACATGGACCACTGGGAAAGGGGTAAGGGCCCCCTAGCTAGACCTACTACATATTTGCACAAAAACCCACACAACCCAAAAGAATGACTCGATGGCTTATAAAGCCTTACAATTACGTACATACTTTCCCAAGGATATAAACACAAACTAAAAGGACATAAATAAAAATAAAATGTAGGTGACCAAGCGTCGATGTCCCCATCAATTCTCCCCGGGTGGGAGGAACTCGACCCCGTCGAGTAAGGGGTACGGTTGCTCGAATACATTGGCGGATCCGTCACCGTGCCAAGTAGCACGGGTATGCTCCACTCCAAGTGATCGTCACCTGCTCATTCCGTATATACTCGATATGCACAAGCTGCTGTGGGCTAAAGGTGGACACTCCGGGTGGGGCACTCTCAAAGTGGAGGAGGCGGCTCGAAGACTTACTGGGAATCACCGTTGAGTCCCGTAGGTGACTGATCCGGGTATAGATGTAGAACCGATCCCAAACTCCTCGAACGATTCCACTCGCCTCTACTCATAAGGGACTGACATCGACGAGCTTGCACACGCCACATGCAGACTCTCAACAAACCACACAACAAACCACTCAAAGTAAACGACACAAAGAAGAGACAATACTGACTCATGCATGACCCAAGGCTAAGGTGGTAACATCAATCCCACTAAGTGGCCGCATCCTGAACTGCGGGAGAGTCCTCCAGCTCTTCCCCCAAGGCAAAGTACTCATCGACTAGTGCCAGGTCGGCCTCGTAACTGACACACACAAGCTCGGGAGGCAAGGTTTCTCCAACACCTAGGGCTAGGGTGGCGCGAGCGAGACATTCACTGGCAATGTGGCCAAACCCGTGACAGTGGAAACACTACACTCGTGACCTACTACTCTCTCCGGTGAAAGGGCCTTTACCCTTATCCTCCCGTCGGGTAGGGGGTGTAGGTAGCAATGGTGGAGGTGTAGGTGCCTTGGGCAAGAGTTGAGGGGGTGCTGGTGCCAGAGGACGGGCTATAGGATCCGGGGAACGGGCAATGGGTGCCGGTGGTTGGGATGGAAGTAGATCCCGGGGTGGAGGAGGGCGAGGCCGTGGAGCGAAGCGCTCCTGACGGGTGGGCTCCTGAGGTCGAGCCATGGGAGGCCGCTGATGTGGGCCTACAGAGTGATGAGGCTCGGTACTACGGAGAGGGGTGGGGCCCAACCAATGGCTAGACTCGAACTCTCCCTCAAATTGCTCCAACTCAAGAGCAACCTGGTATGCCTCTTCCAAAGTCTTGGCACTGTGGCGGAAATGCTCATACCGATAGTGTGGCCGCAAACCACGTCGAAAGCGGGAAACGGGCATGGTACTCTCCTCCGTGACACCACATCGTAGAAAGTACTCATCAAATTCAGCGATGTATTCGGAGATGGACCAGTCTCCCTGGCTAAGACTTTGCCATCTATCGATGAGTCGCTGGCGGTATGTGGGAGGAAGGTACTTTTGCCAAAGCTTATTCTTCATCTCGGCCCATGTGTCAATCGGGGGCTCTAGCCGATGAAGTAGCAGGCTCTCTACATTCTTCCAATAGGTTTACGCCTGTCCCATGAGCTTCATGGTGGCGAATCGGACCCTTCGGTGCTTCGACATATCATACCATTTAAATTAACGGTCCATGTCGAACTCCTAATCTAGGTAGACTTTCGGATCCAAAGACCCGTAAAAAGTGGGAGGGTCCGCTCGCACGGTCTTAAGGACCCTATCATCATCTTCATCTCTTTGTGGCTGAAAGCCACGACGGCGTTGACCATACCCCTCATAGGCATTGTCGGACCCATAGTCCTCAAGACCAAGGTCACGGCGTGGTAAGTCGGGAACCCGAGGAGGGGCGGGTGGCTGAGGAGCATGTGCGGGTGGGTCCTGGGCCACAATGGCAGGCAGGGCCTGAGCTATAGGATTGTTTTGGCCTTGGGTGACCGCCTGGGCAGGTGGGGGTGGGTCTTAGACCACTCTAGGAGGGTCTCCGTGGGACATCCTTTCCAACCGTCCGACCAGGCCTTGGACGGATCTATTGAATGACTGTATCCTTTCCTCCATTGCATTAAACCGACCATCTATGCGGTACGAGAATCTCTTAAAGGTTGCATCGGATTGATCCATCCGATCTATGAGGGCCATGATCGCATCGCGTAAGGAGAGAAGGTCTCCCAAGTTATCCCGGGGGTTGGCCATAGGTGTGGTGCGATGGTATGGGGTACCTCGCCGAGTGGGCATGCAACGACACACGGACTAGGTGAAACCGACTAATGCAAACACACTAATGCAAAACGATGCGCCTAGACCTAACCGGTAACCGGTACGTGGCAGAGGTTCGATCCGAAGATCTCCTCGACGCGAGTGTGAAGCCTTCCCGATAGGCCAACCTAACGTTCGGGCGACACCTTTTGATATACCGGGTTGTCGGGATGCAATGCAAACCAAAAACACACCCCTTTTTTTTGTTTTTGTTTTAAAAACAATGATGACCCTGGACTTGACTTAGACCGTGCAACAATGCAAAGACTTATGCTATGACTACCCTAGACTCAACTGGCGCTCTGATACCAAATTGATGCGGGACGAACCACGGACCTGACTCGAATTGGGGATGCAATCCTCGGACTCTAGACAAGCTCGCGATCGTCCCTTAGCGAGAGAAGCGTCAGACGTGCGCGGTTGAGAAATCGGCAATAAGCTAGGGTGGTCGACTCTCTCTCGTGCCCGGATCGGGTCACGGGACGGTCACGCTCTCTCTCTCGCAGCAGCGGTGAAATGAATATATCGAGCTATCGACCCTAATACATGCTCTCTAGCAGCGGCATAAAGATATATATACGAAAGAAAGCAAATGCCGAGAAGGAAGCGAACACGATACCTCCACGCTACCGGGCGTGGGGAAGATGGACCCGGCCGACCTCGTCTCCTGGGACAATTAATACATAGTTAATACAGCAATGAACTACTACCCACTCCACGCAGGGAGGTAAAGGGCTACACAAGTGGGCCCGGGAGGACCGAATCCGGGTTGACGGGCAGCTTCTTGTGTTGATTCGGCTGCACGCGTGCTTGCGACCGTAGGGCCCACGTACTGGTCGAAGGGGCCGTGTGGGGCCGGACAGCACCTCTATAGTGGGGACACCTAGAGGAGAGTTCCCTGGGACGGCGGCACGCTGGGTCGGTAGTCGGCGGCCGGGCGGCTCCGGTCGTCACCTGCCGGAGTTGACGGCCACGAATCTGCAACTTCTATTTTTCAGTGCGTGACCCGACGAGAATCGTCGCTGCGACCAACACCGATGTCAAATTGAGGCGAAACCAGTGCCGTTGGAAAGCTGATTCGAAGTACTTCAACCCTGTGGACTTCAAAAAAATTCCTGACACAGTGATTCTGTTGGGCGAATTTTGAAGCTTGCTGTTAACAGGGTCAGATCTGCAGGGGCAGAAACTGATTTTTCTGTAAATCAGCGTTGACCGGATAGTAGGCCTCCGAATCGGAAGAGGGGTTCTTCAGAACAGTTGTAGAGGATCGAGATAGAAAACCAAGAATTTTTTTGTTTTTGGAATATGAGGAGATTTGGATTTTCTAGATGATTTATACTAGAGATGGGTCGGACCTGAACTGTGGAAGACAGAATTGATTTGGGAATTTGGACGAATTTTATAAAATATGTGGATGATGAACAAAAATCAATAAAATTTGTGGATGGATAATAAGGTGGACAGAACCGCAAGTTAAATTGGGGCTTCCTTGAAAAATTAGAAACGTGGTCGAAGATGGAAAACACAGTGGTGTTGAACAGTGAACTGAAACTGGACAGATCTGGGATGAAAAGAAGACCAAAAATGGAAAAATACTAAAAGAACTCAGGAAGCCTGACCAATTTTTGTGCAGTGAGGGGAAAACCTTTGGAACACACCCTAAAAATTAGGGCTCCAGAAGATGTAGGAGTTGATAACAGAAATTCGGAGAAGGAGCTACTGTCTAGAGTGGACAGAACACCGAAGATGCTGGTGGCGGTGCGACGGCGACAAGACGGCGGCGGCGGCGATCACCGGAGATGAACCAGAAGGTAGAGAGGAAGTGATAGAAGGTAGAATCACTCTAGAATTATAGAGCTGAGGGGAGGAACTCCAGGAGAGAGAGGGGGGGCACAAATGCTCTTGGCTCCAAATGGAATTTTTGTTCTTTCATTCATTCAATCAATTGGAAAATACATGCTATATATAACAAATGGAAAAAGACACTAAATGCCCATAGATCTAGGGTTTGGAAGGGTATATTAGGGAGTTCCTAAAGTGGTCAAAAAAATTAAAAACAAACTAATGCTAGTGGAGTTGGGCGCCCCTTGACCATGGGTGTATATTGTTGACATTTTTGGTCACTTGTCCCCCATGTGGACAATTGACTTGTCAAAGCTTCTAGATGCCACCTAGGAGGGTTGACCAGCCCCACATGGATGACATGGACCAATGGGAAAGGGGTGAGGGCCCCCTAGCTGGACCTACTACATATTTACACAAAACCCCACACAATCCAAGGGAATGACTCGATGGCTTATAAAGCCTTACAATTACGTACATACTTTCCCAAGGATATAAACACAAACTAAAAGGACATAAATAAAAACAAAATGTAGGCGACCAAGCGTCGATGTCCCCATCAGTTCTGGGCTTACCGCCATATGCGGGAAGGAGTCCAGCTCGTCCTGGATCGCCGGGTCAGTTTGGTAATCGACCCTGGGTCCCTGGCGACCACCCATCGCCTCGCGATCGGGATCCGCCCAGGATGTTGTAGTGTGCCTCGCCCAATCCCAGGGAGGTACACAAAGCTCCAGATCTGCATTTAGGAGTCATGTCAGTCAATTGCATTGCGTAATCATTTGCGTAATCATGGTAAGAAGCATTTAAGTCAAGTATACCTGTAAGAAAGGCGAGAAGCCGCCCAGCATCGTCTGCCGGTCCGTCGTGCTGAGCGACTCGAATAGGAAGGCCAGGACCGCTGCTCCCCATGCATACTTTCCTACTCTGCCCAAGTCCTCAAGCAGTGGTAGTAGTATGCAACTAATCACGTCCGCTCGAGTCGTGAATAGCAGCTTCCCGAATAGCAGCATGAGGAATCGCCTCAGCACGCGATCTCCCTCTGGTCCTGCCTCTGCTGCCACATGTGGGCGCACCTGCTCTGTCACTCACCCTAGATGCTCCTCAGGTAGCTCTCCCACTGCAATAGCAGCTCCTCTCAATCCCAAACTCTCCTGCAGTTTCGATCTCGAAAGCTGGGAGGAAGTATGGCCCGGTCTGATCAAATCCAAACCCAGCAGCTCCTGGGCGAACTCCCTGTAGTTCCTGTAAGTCCACCCGGTCACTGCTGCTCCGTGGACCCTCAATCCCGTAATCCTTGCTATGTCTTCCAGCGTGGGGATCATGTGGCCCCATGGGAAGATGAAGGCCTTGCTAACTGGGTCCCATCGCTCATGCAACGCGTAGAGCAATGGTGTGTCCATCCTGATCACCTCGATGCTCAGCACCTCGACAAATCCCATAGCTGCGAGTCGCTCTCTCTGGTAATCGGGCAGTGCCTGGTAGACTGCCCAGATCTGAAGCCATGAGATTCTTGTTCTTCTTTTTCCCTGCATGCATTTAGATCATAAATTAGTCAATTGCATCATAGAATCATTGCATACCAGTCATATAATAAAAATAAACAAAAAATTGAATAATGGAAAACCTAAAAAAAATAGTCCTGGTCTTTGGTGACTGTGACGGCCCTAGGGTGGGGCGTCACACGGCTCTAACGCACCAGGGGTGGTGCATTAGGCTCGTGACGGTTGCTGGAACGACCGTCACACTCTCTGCTAAAGGGCATTCTCCCATTTTGTTTCCCTTGGCTTCTCACTTTGGCCAAATGGCGTACATGTGTTCCTAATGGGTTCATAGACCCATTTTCTACCCCCCATTCGTCCATGCATGCACTTAAAAACTCATAAAATTGAAAATTGAAAATTAGGGTGAGTGGGCTTACCTCTCGGTCTTGGCCCCTCTTCCTCTTTTTCTCTTGTGCTATGGGTTCTCCTTCATCTAGGGGAGCTTCCCCTTGATCCTCCTCAGCCGTTGGAACCTCTTCTTCCACCATTGGCTCCCTCGCCGTCGTTTCTTCTTCCACGGGCGGTGGGATCACCTCTCGTTCTATCCGACAGTGGAGGCGGCGGATGGCCTTCCTCTTCATCCCCTTTTCCCTTCTCTTTGGTGGCTGTGGGGCCTCGTCGCCGGCCATCCTCATCGGTGGTCACCGGTGGTCGTCTCGGTGGTCTGGGGTTTCTTTTGGGGGTGTTTAGGGCTTGAATGGATGTGTGAATGAGGCTTGTGACCGTTCGGTTTGTTTTTTTGAACGCTCAGGAAATGTGACGGTCTATCGCCAGACCGTTAAATTCTCTAACGCGTGTGCCTTAGACCGTTAGGTCAGTTTGAATCATGCATTGAAGGATATGAACCGCCAAAGCTCTGACGGCCCAAGTCTGATCCGTCAGAATTCTCTAACGCACCCCCTGTAGACCGTCACAGTTTCCAGGTTGCTTGATGAAGAAAATGGTCTATTTGATGCCTGAATGATTGCATTTTTTTCCATGATGTATATTGTTAATGCAATTCATGTGTACAAATGATTATGCCTCGTTTCATGCTCATATGAATTATCATTGGCTAACCTTTGTTCATGGATGAAGTTATGAACATCATCATTCGCCAGTTCACTGGGTAGGTAAGTCAGGTACAGTATCCCGAATTCCTTGTCCCTTTAATGCATTACTATATGTTATCTATGATATATTATCTCGAGAACCGGCTGGTCATTCATGTGTTCTAGATCTGATGTTCCCCTTAAACAAAAATGATGATGATCTAAGTGCACATGTTTAATCGTTGGATAGGCCGTTAGCTTGGAAAAGTTTGGGGACGATGGTTCTGTCTTGCACGCCGTGCTTGCAGATGGTGTCCTGACCCTGGCTTCTCCAGTCTAGCAATATTATTCTCGAGTATCTTGTTATTTTATCTTTCTTTGCATTCATGATTTCTTTATTTTAGCCCAGCATGCATCATGCGCATTCTTTGAGCATTCATGAATCTTCATCTGTTCAAGATATCTCACTGATGGTGAACATCTGTGTTCTTGATCTCGAGTAAGGAGAGTCATTTCCACTCTGCATTAGAAGGTTTCCTTCGATCTGTTCGCTGGATTTGGTTAGCTGGAGATTCCTATCTGGAGTTTAGTTAATCGTCTTTCCTTTCCGTTGCCTCCAGCGGCCAGCCGTGTTTTCCTTTCCTTAGTTGGTAGTTCCTCCAGACATGCGTCATTTGGTTGGCTATATCCTTGTGATTAGTTCGAGGTTTTCCAGAAAATTCCTATCGCTTGTTGGTTAAGAACGGGTGTCGTTTGCCTTAACGCCTGCTTTTCGGTCCGCTCCGTTTCATTTCCGCTTCATCTTCATGTTCCATTTCGCTTTCACTTCACCTCCGCTCGCTCCCCTGCAAAGAGGACATTAAGGAGGGGCATCTGTTGACACCCGTTTTATGACCGATAAGTCGGGTCATCTCCTTGTTCATTCTATATGATGCTCCGAGTTATTCACTCTTTTTTTGAGGCTCCTTGATCAGTTTGAAGTTTATTTCATGGGTCTTAGCTCCTTGGTTGGGTCTGGTTCCTTGATTCCTTACCTTGGACGAAGCTTAGCAAGCTTTCTTTTCATTTGGATCCTTATTGTCTCTAACGGTCTATACCAGGCGCGTTACATTTCTCTGACGCATCAGCCCTGGGCCGTTACATCTTGCAGAGTCCTTGAGTGTAAGGCCTTTTTCCAGTTCTTATCCTTTTGGCTATCCGTTGTCTCTGACGGTCCATCGTGCAACCGTTAAATTCCTCTAACGCGTCTTCCCTCGACCGTTAAATTCTTCTAGAGTCCAACACTTTTGAACTTCTCCTGTTGATCTTATCTTCTTAAGGGATAAGGTTGTGTGACGGTCTCTTCCTGGGGCGTTACAATCATGTGACGGTCTGTCATGCAGCCGTTACATCAAACAGAGAGTCCTGACAGGTCTGGCCTGTTCTCTGCTACTCCGTGGTCGAATTAAGAGTTTGATCCTGCAATTTCTCTTCCAAATCTAATCCTCAGAACCTTCTGTTTATTTCTATGGACTCTTGGGAGTATTATCTTCAAGAGTTTGCTAAGAATCATCCTCCTTTTTAGCTGGATTATCCTCTGCTCGACCGGAGAGTTTGAGGGTCTATAAATAGAACCCTTGACTTCATGGCCTGGGGAGGAGAAATCTGGAGTTTGCGTCGAAGTGCTGTCGCGTTCTGGAGTCATATACAACCAAGGAGAATTGATTTTCACGTCCATCTGCTTCACAGTCAAGGGAGTATTTGGTTTTCCAAGTGTTTAGTTTCATCATTGGCATACTTGTGTTCTTCTCTTCCTTTGCATCATAGCATTGTCCCACTCCTTCTTTCACGTTCCTCCACTTGTTTCATTCATCTAAACATCCTTCCTATCTTTTAAAACGCCCAGAGTGGTTAAAAAACCAAACTTCTCCGGTATTCCCCTTTCCTTTTGAATGATATCAAGTTCATTTGAGAATTGATGCTACGTTGTGTGAAAGGCTAATTTGGGGTTGTTTTTCTTGTGTTCTAGGTTCTTTGGCAGGTTTACAGGGTTCATTAGACGAGGCCCAAGCTTTCTAGCCAGCTGGAAGGTTTGGAGTTTGAAGGATTCACATGTTTGTTCTGTAGACACTCTGACGGTCTTCCTCAGGCGCGTCAGACTCCTCTAGCGGTCTATCGGGCTACATTCACACTCTCTGTGACGCGTGGGCATTAGACCGTTACATTCAACAGAGCTGCAGTTTCCTGTTGGTTCTTCTCTCCCGTGGGCGGGTGCATCATCCTCCTATTTCAAGGTATTTCTCAGGTCTTTGGCTTGTGTTTACCTTGGTGACGATCACGTTCTTTCTTGGTATTGGGCATTAGCTTTTTCTCTCTCATATCTCTTATTTACCCTTGCTTGCTCCACCTCTACGGTGTGTTTTTCTTCATTCTTTATTCCACACCCCGGCGTGTGTTTTTCTTTATTTGTTTAGCTTAGTTTTGATGATTGAGATAGCATGCCCATGCTAGAGCTTATGCTGGTTGCCTTGGTTCATGGTTCACCTATTCATAGGTTGATTGACTTTATCACTTGGCTCATATTTCTATTTAGTCAGCATCATAAGCCCATCTTGCAAAAGAAGGGACACATTGAAACCAACATACCAAGGATGTCCCACCCATGCTTATTCTAGTGAATTATGAGCCTGACCAAGAGTTGGCCAAGGAGTACCTCGCTAATGTTTTTGGGCGAGTGAGTGAGCCAATAGAGGGACAGGGACTGTCAGTCACCCCACTCCCATCGGTCATCCCGGACCTGTCTATCTCGCCCACTTTGTCCTCGGTGGATCCCACCATCCCACTTCTACCCGTCTCTCCTATGGTAGCGCAGCCACTAGTGACTACCGTACTACTGTCGACACCTTATGTTGACACGGTATGGCTTGATTTCTGCCATGAGTATGAGAAACAATATCCGGACTTCATTTTTTTCGTGCTTTACACTAGACGTCCGGATTACATTCCCATCACCCGCCCCCTGATCCTCCCACACTTTCATACCCGAGGATGAGTCTTCTCGAACCGTAGACGGTTGACGAGGGATGGAACTCATGGCATTAAGTTGTGGCTTAGTCTCTCTTTACATGTAGTGTATGTAGATGGTGACCGTCATCCTTACCGAGTCTTCCTTCGTGTGTCCCTTGTGTTTCTGTCTCTTTGTCATCAGTCATAGTAGCACTAAGAGTGTCCAAGTTTGCCTAGGGTCATGTGTGTGAGTCTGTGTTTCGTTGTTTGTTCAGCTTGTTAGGAGTTTGCATGCGTCTTGTGCAAGCTCGTTGATGTCAGTCCCTTATGAGTGAGAGGCAAGTGGACTCGCTCGAGGAGTATGGGATCAGTTCTACATCTATGACTCAGATCAAGTCACCTACAGATACCCAGCGGTGATTCCTAGTGAGTCTTCGAGCCGCCTCCTCCCCTTGAGAGTGACCCCACCCCGGAGTGTTCCACCACTAGCCTCTTCCCATAGCAGCATGCACATATCGAGTATATACGGAATGAGCAAGTGACGATCACTTGGAGTGGAGCGTTGTTGGCACCTAAAATATGATCGCCGGCGACCAAGCCATAAGGACGAATGACCCGGCCCACCGAAGCGTGGGAGCCGATAAAGATCAACACATCGAAGATTTCTCAAGCTGCCAGAGCCTAGAGTCATTCCGTATGGACGTGGGGACTTCACCTCAGGAGAGCCGAGATGAATCTACAACCAACCGGTAGTGCGACCAAGCCTGCCCAATGAACCGGCATCGACTTTGTCGTGCTGCATCCACTACACCCGTTGTCCGATCAAGGACGATGGTCTATTCGGTGGTCCCCCACCACATGAAAAGGCTCTCCTGAAGAAAAAGGAGTTCCCCCCTGGCTTTCCAAAATGGAAGACCGAAAGCTCTGTCGGCGGAAGATCCCGATCGCCCGGCATGGGCACGGCTTCCCGCCAAGATGGGCATGTTAGTGGCCGAATGATCTCCCAGCGCAGGCGGCACTATCTCTGGTGTTATCCAACCCCCTAGAGAGCTCTGGGTACGAGCCAGGCCGGACCAACAGCATGGATCGTAGATCCGAAGGCCGTGTCGGCGGAAAGCCTGTACGATCAAATCAAAGCTATCTGGAGTCTCAGGAACGGCCGTACGTCGACCTGGGAGCTTCGACAAGACATCCCGCCAAGGTTTCGAGGGGTATTGGCGAGATAATGTTCACGGTGACTCCCGGAATCATCTCCGGACTCATCGACTTGCTTGAAGCACACGAGGAGCATTAGCCCGGCGCGCCTTAAACCGGCGCGCCCCTCATTCGATGCCCCTGATCCCGGCGCGCTAAATCCCCTTCAACGCCTGGTTATTCTGGCGCGCAAGTCACCCTATCGGATGGCTCCAACCCCGGCTTGATAGGATGATGAAGTCTCTTCCCGGCACGACAATCCCATGCCGGTTTAACATTCGAACTCATGCCCCTATATATAGATGGCTATTCGAGAAAAAGAAGAGGAGGAGAAGGAGAGAGGGAAAATCAAGAAGAAAGATCAGAAGATATAGAGAGAAAGAAAAGAAAAAGGAGGGAGAGGGCTTCTCGAGAGGGTTTTCTACTGAAGTAGAGAGTCTTGGGGTTCCTTCGGAGGAGCTTCGGCCGGTCATCTTCTTCCTCTACGATACCCTGTTTCAGGAACATGTGGGCGTGGGTGCTGATTCTTTTCCCGTTTTCTGCAGATCTCTCTTATGAGACTTCCACCCATCGAATGTAAGCGAGGGGGGGAGGAGTGACGATGATATGAGTCGATTCTCCTCCCCCCTCTACGTGATTTCTTTTCTTTATTCTTCCCCTGTTGTTGCGCTCCGAGCGTCCGCTGCCTATGATTTTGTAGAACGGCGACCGAGCAATGGTGCCGGTGCTGTACTCTCACCATGTAAATGCTAAACCATTCCCGTTTATGGGATGGTAGTATATGTGCGTGTGTGAATGCTCAAATGAATAGATCGAATGAATGATCCTCAGCCCCTCTTTTATCCATGCCAATGCGTGTGTCTGAGCTCTTCTCTGCACAGCTCTAATTCTGATTTCTCCGAGGTCTACATCGTGCCCCGAATCATCGTGGGCTACAGAGACACCCCATCCCCGGGGGCTTTTCTTTCGATCATTCTCACGTTTGATTCAAGGGTTTTCGCATCCCTTTCTCTTCTCGGATGGAGCCGTGCTTCTGCGCATGCCTCTTTCCGCCATGCATAGGGTCCATCCCCTGAACGTTGCTTTCCAACTGTTCGAGCATATGCCCCTGTAACTAGCCCGTCTCGTTTATGCATTTACTGCATCTGTGCATCAAGATCATCCAAACTGTTCCGAGGTTTTCTCATCGTCCCGACCACCCGGGGAGGGGGACATTCCCTCTTGCTTTTTTTGAAATTGCTAGGTGATCGGGGGCTTTACCTCCTGATGGTAGATGTCCTCTCGGGGCCACAGTAGACAATAATGGGGTCCTAGCTCAATCAGCTCAACCCTGACAATCTAGGACCCGATCGAGACTCGGGGACGGGTGGTCCTCGTAGGCTAGCCCTCGGAGCTCCACTCTCTTGATGGTCAGTTCCTCTGCGGGATGAGTCACAAATTGTGGGTTGTCCACCGCTCGCAGGCTAGTCCTCGGGGTGATGCTCCCATCATAATGGCTTCATCTCTCTGTCCTTTCCCTTATGGAACCTTGGTGCCCCTAGCAGGCTAGTCCTCAGGGTATCTTATCCAATGGGGTTTGCTGGCTGCCTTCGTGTAGACCGACGATTTAGGGGCTTGTTCCATAGGTGAGCATGACCCCGCTTCTCCCCTGTAACTCTTCAGGTTCAGGAGAGATGCTGTCCAATTTTGGACAGATTATCCCGGTGCTCGAGTAGGAACCTCGCACTGGCTTATCACACCATCCCTCAGGGTTCTGGACTTCAATTTAACAAACAATTGGCCTCAAATGGCTTCAAAACCCTCAACATAAACTTAACAAACTCAAATGATTCGAAATTCATCAAAAATAAGCTAAAACGGCGTGGCCTTAACCCGGCGCGCCCTAATACGGCGTGGTACCCCCCCCCCCCCCCGTGCCGGATTAACCCTACACTCAAAAAACAAAAAAACTTCCTTGCGCCTTTCTGGCGCGCCATGAACCGGCGGGCCCCAATCCTTTGCGCGCCATCTTAACCAGCTATATGGCCGCGCCGTATTAACCATTTATACCTACGCTTTATCGCGCCTTATAAGCTATCCCTCACGTGTCCGCGCCGGTTTTGAACCCCTCTTGTTGTTTTAATCATTCACTCGCCCCCCGGAGCAATTCTCGTCTCTCACGGTCAGTGTTAATAAACCACAATTGGTAATAAATTGAATAAAGGAAGGGCCGAGTGAGTCCAAGCTATACTGTTATCATATATTCGTTACCTTGTCCGTTAGCATTGTGCTTCGCTATTACACTTGTGTTGTTTTTCCGTTCCTTGATGGGGAGTAATAAACGTGGTTGATCATCATTTGCTTCCATGATTCTATTATCATGCTTAATATAGTCATGAACGCCATGTGCGCATGCATGCATAGATCCTCGGGTATATTAAATGGCGTCGACAAAAAATCGGATTACGTCTGGTCGGAAGTCTTCGCTATGCACGACAGTGGTCTTCGGACCTATGTCCTCCGCCACGTACCGAGGATCCATAATCCCATGAATTATGCATCTTCTGCACGATAAATGTATGCATCCTGCATGCTTTCCTCATGATCATCATGTAGCTCTTTTTAATTCGGCTTCGACAGCCCGCTATCTCGGCAATTAATCAAAGGTGTTCCCTCCTCGTGGGGGATGTAATTAACGCCATAGCCTTTATGGTATGGCGGATTGTTAGTCCCGACCGAACCTCACATTCGCCCGACATGGGTCAGAATGAGCGCATCACAAATTCGTCACTCATGTGACTGGCACGCATGCGTCGTCAATCGATCATTTGACTACCAGTTGGTCAGTTGGTCGATCGACCCGCGAAAGAAAGAAAAGGTCACGAACAAGTCTGGCACGCCCGGTGGGACCAGTGTCACCTTTCATCTCTTTGCCGGGATATTCGGGCTTCGAAGCCCTCTCAAGAGCTACTGAATATTACCTTGTTTGTCTGTGCAGGCGAATCAACGACGATCAACGGGATAACTGGCGTTGACTTCGATCTGTCGATAGTCGCTGGACACGCGCAAGGGTACCTAGCGGTACCCATGGAATTCGGCAGCTTCCCTGCCGCTGTGGGCTTCCCCAACTTTTTGGGGTTAGCCTTTGTAGATATGGTGGAGGTCGAAGCCCCAGAACCTGTCAAGGAAGCTGTAGAGAAAATGGAGCCTCTCAAGGTTCCCTGCTGCAAAGACTTGTTCGAAAGTCTGGCCCCGGCCGCTAGCTGTCTAGTGCACCACGTCACGTGGGACCCACCCCAATGTCATCAACAAACACCCTGGAGGATGCCAGCGTCGCCAGGCCCGCAAGAATGCTACTGTAATCACCAGAACTCTGTCTCAATCCGGGAAATCTATGCTAGTCGGGGGTGTCACGCCCCGAGCGCGGAAGGTACCCGGAGATGCGCGACGAGTTTATATCAATCATGTCAATCAGAGTAGTAGTGTATTCGACACAAAGACAGAGTGCGCAAATATAAAGATAACCCAATCCATTAAATCCTTTAATAAGAATATGTCTATTACAAACCCTTGCAAATACTAGACTCAATAAAATAAAAATACTGACTCAAGAAAAATAGAGAAAAGACAGGGCTAATTGACGCTTGAGTAGTTCTAACTCTTTCACTCTTGACCATCCCCTTCAGATTGAGTTCCCTCATCGTCGGACTTACCTGAAAAGTAGGGAAACACTTAGTGAGCGAACGCTCAGTAGGAAATTATATCTCAAGAACTAGCAATGGGTTTAAGTAATTACATCTTTCATGAATGCACTATAGCTATGCATGCTCGCACAACGACAAGATAGAGAGAGTGTATAACAATAAGATAGCGATGAACTTTCAAGAACTTATATCAAAAGATATCAAGATATTCAAGCAAGTAGACTCATCATGTTATGTTGGAATTTGGCTATCATGGTTCAAGCACGCAAGTATGCAATTACCCTTTTTCGGGTCACGCAAGTCATGTAATATCAAGTCAAGTACAAGATTTGTGGAATGTTCAATCAAGCTAGTCATGCACTTCGGTATAATGCCAATACCGTGATCAATCAACTCCCATGGGCACAAGTACTTTCGGGTGCTCCTCCCAGGACCAGATCGGGCCCTATATGCGCAGGCATTAATCATGTATTTTAACATCCACTTTTGTATATAGCCAATATGGAATTTCAAGGATAAAGCTTGTAGACACGTAGGATAGACTTTGATAGAATAGAGTCCAAAAAGATGACACTTGACATAGTTAGGTGATAATAACGGTACAATCACGATTATCGATAAAACTAGGTGGAATTGGTTCCCTAACATGGGGACCATGACAAACAAGTATGGACATTCTTTATATAGAATTGAGGTCCACAAGAACATCAAGTTTAATATAGAATTGGGGTCTACAAGAACATCATAACAATGTTGTTATAGAATTGGGGTTTACAAGAACATCATAACAATGTCACGCTTTACCCCGTTCATTAAGATAATTCTCATATCATACACATGGCATGACATGAGGGCCGGTATACCATGTTTCTATAGAGTGACATGGCAAAGATTGTGTAATGGGTTTTTATGGTACAACCAGCTCAGTCGGCCTTGAGGGAATCCAAGGCTCGAGGAGTCTTACGGAGGTCTCTATGACTAACTCGCTAGTCCAAAGGAACGGAGTGCCCAATGGAGAGCTTGTATGTCAATGAGAGTTAAGGGGGTAACGTTAAAACATCATGAAACATGGGACTATATTCACGGACTGGAATATAGTGCTGATAGATATATATATATATATATATACATATGAAACCCTCGGTTAACAGTAACAGTGTAAAATAGTGTCACAAGAAAATAGCGACTTAATCTAAGTCATTACTTATCAAATTAACACCTTCTATAAGGACGTTTATTTACAAATTTGACGACTTGTACATCAGTCGTCCCTTCAATATTTCTATTCTGCAGAAAATCAATATTCTGGAATTTTAACGAAAACGCGCCCTGGACAGGGGCATTACTTTTCAATTAGCGCCCTGGTCTGGGGCGTCAGTTCATTAGGAGACGACCTAGACAAGGTTGTGAATTCAAGAATTTACCAATTTTCAGATAATAAAATTTCAGGAAAAAGGGTACATGATCATGACAGGAAAAATAGCAGGATTTCACAGGTATACTCATGCAATATATTAGATTCATGGTTACATAGATATTAAAGTTTAAACGTAGGTATTTATTAATTACATGCAATTGACGACTTCTGGGCAGGGCGTCAAAATAATAATTAGCGCCCCAGTGTGGGCCGCTCCTTTAAATTAGCGCCCTTGTCAAGGGCGTTTCTTTTTGAAATTACATATAAAACATCTGAAACCACAATAAAACTATATGCATGCACGACCGATGATATTATTAAGATCTTAAGCTAGTTTGGGCTACGATCTTGAGAAAACCTACCTGATTAAGATATGGGTGATGATTCGTGGAGAAAGTGGAAGAACAATGTCACTCTATTATATACAGAGTATTCTGGGATTTATCTGATCAGTAGGTACCGAGATAGAGAGGTTGAGAGAATGTGATTCCTACGCGTAGCTGGCTTTGGATGAAAAATCTCGTTCTTCAGTAGGTCAAGAAGGCTTTCCTACAGAGAAATAAGATGAAGAATCATTAGTTTTTTCTTCATAATACTTAACTGAAGGCAAGGGAAGAAGAACATCACCTGTTCTTCACGTACGCAGCAGTAGAGCTTCGACCAAAGAGATTTTAGGGTTTGATGGACATGGATTATTTATAGGGTTTTGGGGAACCCTAATAGAGTTAGAGTTTGATTAAGGGTAGTATTGCCTTGATAGTGTCCTTTCTATATTCTACTAACTCGTACTAATCCATAAACTTTCCCGGGATAGAGTCGAATGAAACTTGAACTGAATTAACGTCTTAAGTGAGGGCGTTGAATTTAAATTGACGCCTTTGACAATGTCGTTTCTTGCGAAAATGCGCCTAAGCAAAAGGGTGTTACGTTTAATTGCCCTTTTATTTATTTTGGTCGTTTGAGAATTGACGCCTTGTCCAGTGGGCGTCCCTTTTTCAATTCACGCCTTAGCCAGAGGCGTTTAATTTTAATTAGCGCCTTGAATCAAGGCGTTATTCACATTTTTGGTTCTATTTATTTGTTCCTCTTGATTTTTCTTTTACTTAAATCTTTTAGCCTATTTTGACTAATTAAGAATTTGTTTATTCTAATTTGATTTATTTAAAAATCTTTATTTTTCCAGGGTTGCTACAGGGGTATGCGCGTCTTCCTCGACGGACGCACTACACGGGTGACCCCGGACCGAGTCATCCCCAACATTCCTGTCCACAATGCCTATCAGGCCCTCGCCGGAAGGAGGGCAGAAATAGAAGAAGCCGGCCACTATGGCCAGGAAAGCCCGGCACCCAGGCCGAGGAAGTTTAAACAGGTGTGAGTTCCCAAGTGGACCCGACCTGCCCACCAGCTAACTCCCATCCGCCGTCGTCTTGTGAACGACTAGGCGGAAGTGAGAAGAGAAAGGGGCCTGCCCCCGAAGGAGGAAGAAGAGGTGGTCGCGGATCCTCCGCGCCACACAAGTTTCCGGGCCATGGCCCATCAAGCCAACGTCCCTGCTGCGGGACGAAGATTCCAACAGCCTGCTGACAGAGCTCGGCTGGCCTATATCCCTCCCGTTGGAGGTCGACAATCACCCCCCGTCCTACATCAAGAACGGGGTCAAGAAGAGATGACCTGCTTGGTCAGAAATTATTTCCGAGGCTTAGGCAACCCCTCACTCGGACAGCAGCGACTGATGCAGACAGTCGCCACTGAGGAAGACTACTGCCCATCAATGGCAGATGAAGGAAATATGGGAGATAGAATGATGGTGTCATCATTCGACGATAATGGATATAATGACGGCTTCGAGGTCGAAGCCGATGAAGCCTTCCCCGAGCGGGAAGAAAGAAGAAGAGTTTCTGTGTTCGAAAGGCTGACCTTTCCGCAGCAAGCCAGAAGGAGGGTCTATCAACAAAAGAGAAGGATGCAGGTTTTCACCTGCAACATGACTGGTATATCTAATCGATATGGGGAGCTTCTTGAAGACCCCCAAGAATTGGCTCAATTGGCCGCACGGCCGGGGCCAACTACCCGCAGAACAGAAGCAGCAAGAGAGCTTCTGATGATGGTTAAAGGGAAACAGCCCCAGGTCTATCCCCACTGGGATGACAAGGCCCCCGTCTTGACCGCTAATGTGGTGACGGCGGAAGAAGAAGACGACGTCCTCCTCGACATCCTGCCTGAGGGTACGTCCGGGGAGACAACAGAGGGTATCCCCACCACTATAGACCCATCAGTTCTGATGCTACTACAAAAATATCAACGGGAGATAGACTCTCTGAAGAAGCAGCTGATGGAAAATACTGAACATTCATCGGCTTCTAAACCACCTGAAGTCCAGGGTGAGTCATCTCGGGGAGCGGCTCGTCGTGACGACTCTCCACCGCTCTATACACTGTCCCAGCCGTTAGAGCCAAGCATGGCGACGGCACAACAGCGGCCACCACAGCCTCAGCCGCTGCTACCTCCGGTGCTCCCTCATGTATAGGCTTCGAGGACTGCATGCTGTGCGATTTATAGACTCTGAAGTCTTGCGTGCTGTGCAGTGTACAGACTTTGAAGAGCCTGCAGCTGTGCAATGTGCAGACTTTGAAGTGCGACCAGACAGGATGTGTAGACTAGTACAAGTGCATGAACAGATGGAGATGTATAGACATGAGAGAAAATGCACGAGTTAATCTAGAGATAAAAAAGAGTTTGATTTATAGTGTGAGACATCATCAAAACGTAGGAATGCAACACTGTACTGTTTGTCTTTCCTTTGGACTGGACTCTAGTATAATTGTTAACTTTAACTGTTAATTAAAAAGTAATTTTATTTCCGCTACTTTAGCAAATTGATCTAATAAAATTTAATTGCTTACTGTTATATCTTTGTGGCTTCAATGTACTACACGATAATCCTTTTTCCCTTCGGAGCTCTACAACTCTTGGGAGGCTTCACGGGTTCCAAGTGGTATCGGGTCTGCTCGGTAGTTTTATTGGGTATATCCGATATCTGGGATCCGGGTCGTCACAGTCTGGTTGCCTCGTTACTGGAGTTGTATCGGGGTCACTACCACAGCCGTTGGCGGGGCTGCCCCTCCCTCCTTTGCTAGCCATTGTCTCTGCTTGGACGGTGGGTCTAGTTGGGTCCTCTATCATGGGACCCTCAGGTATGTGACTGGGAACTTAGCCATTCGTGGTGGTCTTTTGCATCACCTGCCAGTGCTAAGCTTCTTCTGGTGTTGCTCACTGGTATTTCATCCCCTTTGGAGGAGGGCGAGCTTCCTCGTGACATGGCTAGCGCTGCAAGTGGGGAGCCTACGACTACGGCTGCACCTAGGGAAGACGAGCAGGTCGTCGACATAGAGGGGATCTCTGAGGGGAGTGCCCCGACTGGTGGGCCTTGTTTAAATCCCTGAACTGGATGATTTTCTTCATGTGAGGTCAGGTTGCGTGCTGACCCCGTTATTTTACTTGTCCACAGGGGCTTATAGTTCCACCACCTCCGGCAGCTCATCGGAGACTTCGTCAGGCTCCTCAGGGAGCGGTAGTTTCATCATGGAGATGAGGGAGCGGTAGTTTCATCATGGAGACGGAGGAGAGTTCAGGCTCCTCTTCTTATGGGGCCTCCTCTGCCGATGGAGCAGAGATGGAGGCTACTTCTGGAGGAGAGTGGGGCTCTTTCGTCGCCCCCTTAGCACAAGTCTTTGGCAAAATATTGATGCTTCTATCTTGTGCGTAGTGTTGGGGTTGTTGGAACCTTGATTTTGATGACATCACACTATGAATCATGATGTGACTGAATTGCATAGAGCCATTCATGTTGATCAAGTCATTTCATATTCTAAGTGTCAGAAAAATAAGGTCGATGCACATTCTTGCTTTAATCATATAACGTCGATCTACATTCATATTTTAGTCATGTAAAGTCGATGCATATTCTTGTCTAAGTCATATTAGGTCGATGCACATTCATATACAAGTTAGAAAAGGTCGATGCACACATACACTATAGCTAATAAGGTCGATGCACGTTAATGGTTGAAATGAACAAGGTCGATGCACTTTCCTGTCTGAAGCCTATTAGGTCGATGCATCCTTGTACCATGTTGAACATAAGGTCGATGCATGTTTGTGCCTTTAGTCAATGCATATACTCGCATGCAGTCACACAGGTCGGTGCATGTTTACGCCACTAGTGTATCAGGTTGGTGCACTAGTGACTTTGCGCTCAGCAAGGTCGATGCACATTTCACTTTGTGCTCAGCAAGGTCGATGCACATTACACCTTGTGTAATGCAAGGTCGATGCTGATGTGACACAATATGCAGCGGACGACAATGATACTAATTTGATGTGATGCGACTCCCTTGGACCTAGGATAGCAAGCAACACACGAGTTCGGCACGTCACACTAGCGGACTCACTCGCGTAGGCACACTCGGGTCCGAAGGAGGACCGACGATGGCGGTGAGGGTCCGGGGGTTGGACCTCAAGGTCCCAAGGGTTTGGCTAGCTAGGAAGGGACCCCAATGGGCCAGGGATGCCCGATTTCAAGGGCGGCCGGCACGCCGAGGGCGTGGGATGCAATGGCTCTCTCTCAACTTGCTCCGCGGCGAACACAAGAATTGATTGAATTGCGGGTCGGTCGCTCGTCTCACTTCCGACGGGCAACTAAGAGCGATACTAAGCTAGCAATGGTAATAACCAGCAGCGAAGAGTGGCTAGGAGCTCACCTGATCGGCGTGAAGACGCCGATCCCGGTCGGAGACGTGGGCGAGCGGGGAAGTGTGCTCCCCGCACACTGCGCCGGTGAAGCTTCAAAACCTGTTCAAGAGTACAATTACTACACCTCACGCAGGAAGGTGATCTCGGGGGTGGGAATTGGTTAATTACAAACAAACACTACCACCACGTAGGGTGGGGCGGTAAGCCGGCCAGGCGGGGATGGGAGGACGGACCGAAATGGTAGAAAGGAAATCAATGTGGGTTCAGCTGCAAGCTGGACGGCTGGACAGGGTGTTATTGTTGGCTCTGTCCCGGGCTTGTCCGGACTCCGAATTGAGCGAAACCACCTCGCAATGCTTCCTGACTTGAAGCCGGTGTTGTCTGAATTTTGGGGCGGCCTTTGGAGTCAGGGACTGGCAGCACTGGCGACTGAACCAGGACAGTTGGTGTGGTCTCTGGCCGGACCTGTTCTGTAGAAGTAGGTTGCAGATGCTGTCACGGGCGTTCCTGAACTCCGATTGGCACGAAATAAGCGGTGTCGTCTCCATGGTCGAGGTAGCTTTCAGCTGGAGTTGGTGGGTCTGCGATCAGAGGCCGTGGACGTTCGGTGTGCCCTGATGAGTAGGCACTGGTCGCTGTAGGCTGCTGGAGGCAGATCCGCGCGACAGAGGGAGAAAATTCGGAACTCTGGCCCTGGGATGCCGAATGAAGTTCTGTTTCTTTCTCCTGGTTGGGGACAGATGGAGGAAGAACTTTGATGAAGGGCCATGGGTCTGAATCCTCCACGATTAGCCGTGGTGCAGCGACGAACCGGGTTGCAGACTCTGGCCGCAGTGGCTACCAGATGCGAGCAGTGGATTGCAGAAGTTGTCCCGGCCGCTCCCGGATGCCGAATCATGAACCGTCGGAGTCGCTGGAACTGTGGACAAAGCCTCTTCACAGAAAAACTGACGGAAACACCTTCTGAGGTCGGGGTGGACAGGGGGACACCGATGAGTGTATGCTGGTCTCAGAAGACTGGAGAAGGCAGCCTTGTGCGACTGGAGGAAAAAAAATCAGAACTTGGGGTCCCGGATGCCGAATGTAGCTCTGCTTCTTTCTCCTGGTCCAGGACAGGGGGAGGAAGAACTTTAAAGAAGGAACTTCAGCCTGATTCCTTCGCCGTTGGTCGTGAAGTAGCTTCCAATCGGGCTCAGGCTTTCTGCAGGTGGTGTCTGGCGCAGTCGGGGTAGGATAGCTCTCACGGGCGGCCACGAACTCGGAATTGCACGATTCTTCTTCGCCTGCGTAGTGGACTGGACGCCCTTTCCAGAAATGTATGGTACGCCACTGGATGTCGCCGTATGAATCCGGTACAGCTTCTGCAAGTCGTAGTTCGTTCTGCCACCTGCAGACTATCAAAGTAGAGGGAGGGGATGGTGGAAGATCTAGTGATAGGGGTGAGGATAGGCAATGGTGGAGATGGTGGTGTGGAAGGTAGATGGGGGTAGGGTGTTTTTGGGGGTGTGGAGGGGAATGGAGCAGGGGAGATGGAGGTCCAAGATGGTGGAGGGGAGGGGAGGCCGCGGCTAGGAGAGAGGGGGATGGGGGTGGTCGGCCAAGGCAATGGAGGTGGAGAGGGGTTGAGGGGTTCGACCCTAGGAGGTAGGGGAAGGGGGTGGACGACCTAGGGAGATGATGGGCTGTATTGGGGAGAGGAAGAGTCTTCTAGGGAGGTGGATGGTTGCTTGGGGAAGGGGGATGGATGCTTTGGGAAGGTGGAAGGGTGCTTGGGGAGGTGGAATGAGTAATGGAGAGAAGTAATGGGGCCTTGGGAGTTGAAGGGACTTGCCTAGGTGGCAAGTGAGGTGGCAAGGGGTGAGGAGAGAGGGGAATTTTGAACTAGAGAGAGAGGGAGGGAGGAGAGAGAGGGGGTTCGCCCCTAGGAGAGAGGGAGTGAGAGAATTAGAGAGAGAGAGAGAGATAGACTCAAAGGGGATTCAAGTGGATTTCAAGCTTTCATTCATTCATCAATTACCCTCTTCAAGTGGGGGATTGGGGTCCTTATATAGGAAACCCATAATTTACAATAAGTCCTCACATTGTGGACAACTGACAGAAGACCAAAGGTTGGGGAAGGGGGCGCCCATGGGCCAGGCCCAATGAACAGGCCCAATAACCTACTAAGCTAGTTAATGAAACTTGGACTTAGGTAAATGACTAACTAACTTAGGTAATAGACTCAATAAAGGGAAAATTACATAGATAAGACTCAAGAAAAATGAGAGAACTACATGGCTATACTCAGAAAAATGATGGCGAACAAAATGGCGAGCAGCAGGACCATGTGAAAGGGTAAGCGATGTCCCCATCATACTCCCGGGGTGCGGAGAACTCGACTCCGTCGAGTAAGGGCCCACCGGGGAAGCAACTCAGGGCGACCTGCAATCTCCAAACCCAACCTGCACCTGCGTCCAGGGGACGACTCTTCATCCTCTCAAGGCGGCCCGGACACACCCTCATGCTGGCGGTGGAACCCTGCTTGCATAGTATTGCCCCTCTGTGTACACGTCGGGCTCTCAAGGCTATTTGGTGGAAGCTCTCCGGGGTGTCCCTCTTAAAGAAAGTTATAGGCTCAAAGTACTCACTGGGATTCACCGCGGTGCCCATATGGGGTGCCGGATCAGCAACATGAGAATTGGGGTATATCCCATGGCCCATTAGTAAATCTAATCCATAAGCCAGGTTGGCCAAAGCCACTTGGAACATGAAAGGTCCAAGTCCTCGCGCCCTCGATTTGGAGGTGGCCCTAAGATAGAGTCGTTCCAATGCCACCATCGCGAGGTTACCTCCTTGGATTTCAAAGTGCCACCCGTGAGTTATAGCCCGCTCATTATGATCGTCACTACCCATATTTGGATGCTTGCTTGAATAAGTATGCTTTGAGTGATGGTGCGGTGGGGGTGGGAAGTATGTGGTATGCAAAGGGGGACCGGGGCAACCGTACATGGACCTATCATTCATGGATGTGATGAGGCATCTTGTGTACTCAGGGGGGCCTGGGAAACCATAGGTGGATCTATCGTGTATAGCTGTGAGAATTACCGGGGGACCCAGACATCCATGTGTGCTCCATTCAAGTGTAAGGGCTATGAAGAATGTGGGTGGACCAGCACAATCAAATGTAGGCCAGTTATGCATTGAGCCTAAACTGTGCGTGACATGCATGGGAGGGCTGGACTCATGACCCTTGTCGAATGATGTGACATGCCAAGATGGGTGCTTTCTTCTCCTAGAGATGATGACCATGTGTGTGGGTATGGGGTGGCCTTTAAGCTCCCATTTGTAAGGGTCGAAGGGATCATAGTAGGTATGCATCATGGGGTGGGGCACTACCTTGTTCCCTAGGTGTATACTGCCCATGGTCATGGTTCCCTTGGTGTGGGCTGGGTCTAGGACGAGGTGTGTTGGTTATAGCATGGTGGGTGAGGGTAGGAGGGAGTGGGTGGTGGGTAGGGCGGTCAGGTCCCATGGGTTCATTGTCTTCCATAGGGTGGGATCAAAGGGGTCATGGAATGTGTTACCAAGGGTGAGGTGTTCTTTCACCTCAAGGTCTCCAAATGATGGTGAGTCCTCCTCCTCAAATGTAGTAATTGAACCGAAGTTCGAGGAGAGTTGGTTGGTCATGATTGGAGGGCTTGGTATCCTACCCGAAATAAGTAACTCCAATTCGCGGATAGCATCGGGCTCTTCGGGAATGGGGAGGGATAAAAGAAGGTCGCTAGTGTAGCAACCCACAGTGTAAATGGAAGAGATGGACCCGACACATAGATGTAGGAGGTTAAGACACCTAGGTTGGTCGGCTACAGTGGTCAACATGCCAGTTAGCTTCATTTGCCAAGTTAGACCCTCAAGAAAATCCCCTAATATTTCCACCTGATAGGATGATTGGATTGTGGTGTGATAGGTGGATAAGGGTACTATAGGAAGGTTTTGCTCCATAGGTGGGTAAGCATGGACCATGAGATCTCCAAATGGGTTCTCCTTTAGCCAACGTGAAAGGGGTTCTCCTAAGATAAGCTCAGTCCCTATTAAGGAGGGTGGTGTAAGGTGAAGGCCACCATGTGCAGTTCCTTCTTCTTCCTGGACATGGGCGATCTCTATGGCGGGGGTTGGTGTGTTCACCTTTATGGGGTTGGGTATGAGAATCATGGGTTCCTCTATCAAGGAGGTGAGATGGTCCCTTGAGGGTGGGGTGGTGAGGATAGGTGTGTGGTACCCCCGGGGTGGGAGGAAAAGGGGAACTTGGTTTGGGATCGGTAAGGGGAGAAGTGGAGGCCTAGGTTGGGGTTGGATAGGGATTGGTAGTGGAAGATGGATGGGTTGAGGAGGATTGGGTTGATTGGTTTTAGGGGGTGTGTTTCTTTTAGGGTAAGATGGAGGGGTGGTTTTGGGGACCAAGGAAGTTTGTGGAGTGTGGGTTTGTGGGAGAGTTTTGGGTGGGGTGGTGGTGGCCATCATGGGCCTAGGTGGAGTGGACATGGGGTCCACACGGGTTGGAATGGTGAGGGTGGAGTGAGCCATGATGCTTCCTCCACTTGGGATGGGAACTTCTTGGCCTAACCCATGATATTGTGATTCATACTCTTCTTCCCAATCGGGGGAGGCCTCATATTCCTCAATTTCAATCTCATTCCTTTGTGGTGTGGGGGTCTTGCTCTCCAAGGGAGTGGGAAGGCCTTTTGGCGATGGGGTGGTGCAAGTTAGAATTATTTGGGATGGTGGAGTTTGGACCCTATGGGAGGTGAAGATATTCTTAATCTCAATCCTTAGTTCTTCTAATGAGTCTTGGGGTCCTTTGGGTGGTGGGGTTTTGGTCCTAGTGGAGGGTTTAGATGGACTGGGCGGGAACGGGTTTGTGGGAGGGCTTCTCGGGTGGGTAGGGGAATGTCGGGGAGCATAGATCTTTCTAAGTTCCCTATTCATGTCATCCCATGAGTAAATGGGCTGCTGCCCCCAAACCCTTCTGAATCTCTCTTTGTGTTCCCACATTTTCTTAGCTAGACCCCGAAGTCGTGCCTTGGCCCTGCGGACTCTCTCAGATCCATATACCCAAGTACTTTCAAAGTCCCTTTCCATGGTATTCTCCCACCTAAGATAGGCATGAGGATTTCCATCAAAATGAAGGTCCTCATCTACAATGTAGTCCATGTGGAGGGGGTCAATCGGACCATGTGACCAACGAGGGGTATGCATGATGATCGGGTGATGAATGCAATTGCCCTAGGACAAGACTTAGTAGAGACAAGTCTAGAACTTGCTCTGATACCAATTTGATGTGACACAATATGCAGCGGAGGACAATGATACTAATTTGATGTGACGCGACTCCCTAGGACCTAGGATAGCAAGCAACACACGAGTTCGGCAACGTCACACTAGCGGACTCACTCGCGTAGGCACACTCGGGTCCGAAGGAGGACCGACGATGGCGGTGAGGGTCCGGGGGTTGGACCTCAAGGTCCCAAGGGTTTGGCTAGCTAGGAAGGGACCCCAATGGGCCAGGGATGCCCGATTTTAAGGGCGGCCGGCACGCCGAGGGCGTGGGATGCAATGGCTCTCTCTCAACTTGCTCCGCGGCGAACACAAGAATTGATTGAATTGCGGGTCGGTCGCTCGTCTCACTTCCGACGGGCAACTAAGAGCGACACTAAGCTAGCAATGGTAATAACCAGCAGCGAAGAGTGGCCAGGAGCTCACCTGATCGGCGTGAAGACGCCGATCCCGGTCGGAGACGAGGGCGAGCGGGGAAGTGTGCTCCCCGCACACTGCGCCGATGAAGCTTCAAAACCTGTTCAAGAGTACAATTACTACACCTCGTGCAGGAGGGTGATCTCGGGGGTGAGAATTGGTTAATTACAAACAAACACTACCACCACGTAGGGTGGGGCGGTAAGCCGGCCAGGCGGGGATGGGAGGATGGACCGAAATGGTAGAAAGGAAATCAATGTGGGTTCAGCTGCAATCTGGACGGCTGGACAGGGTGTTGTTGTTGGCTCTGTCCCGGGCTTGTCCGGACTCCGAATTGAGCGAAACCACCCCGCAATGCTTCCTGACTTGAAGCCGGTGTTGTCTGAATTTTGGGCCGGCCTTTGGAGTCAGGGACTGGCAGCACTGGTGACTGAACCAGGACAGTTGGTGTGGTCTCTGGCCGGACCTGTTCTGTAGAAGTAGGTTGCAGATGCTGTCACGGGCGCTCTCGAACTCCTATTGGCACGAAATCAGCGATGTCATCTCCGTGGTCAAGGTAGCTTTTATCTGGAGTTGGTGGGGCTGCGATCTGAGGCCGTGGACGTTCGGTGTGCCTTGAAGAGTAGGCACTGGTCGCTGTAGGCTGCTGGATGCAGATCCGCGCGACAGAGGGACAAAATTCGGAACTCTGGCCCCGGGATGGAGAATGAGGTTCTGTTTCTTTCTCCTGGTTGGTGACAGATGGAGAAAGAACTTTGATGAAGGGCCGTGGGTCTGAATCCTCCACGATTAGCCGTGGTACAGCGACGAACCGGGTTGCAGACTCTGGCCGCAGTGGCTACCAGATGCGAGCAGTGGATTGCAGAAGTTGTCCCGGCCGCTCCCGGATGCCGAATCATGAACCGTTAGAGTCGCTGGAACCGTGGACAAAGCCTATTCACAGCAAAACTGATGGAAACACCTTCTGAGGTCGGGGTGGACAGGGGGACGCCGATGAGTGTATGCTGGTCGCAGAAGACTGGAGAAGGCAGCCTCGTGCGACTGGAGGAAAAAAATCAGAACTTGGGGTCCCGGATGCCGAATGTAGCTCTGCGTCTTTATCCTGTTCCGGGACAGGGGGAGGAAGAACTTTGAAGAAGGAACTTCAGCCTGATTCCTTCGCCGTTGGTCGTGAAACAGCTTCCAATCGGGCTCAGGCTTTCTGCAGGTGGTGTCTGGCGCAGTCGGGGTAGGATAGCTCTCACGGGCGGCCAGGAACTCGGAATTGCACGATTCTTCTTCGCCTGCGTAGTGGACTAGACGCCCTTTCCAGAAATGTATGGTACGCCACTGGATGTCCCGTATGAATCCGGCACAGCTTCTGCAAGTCGTAGTTCGTTCTGCCACCTGCAGACTATCAAAGTAGAGGGAGGGGATGGTGGAAGATCTAGTGATAGGGGTGAGAATAGGCAATGGTGGAGATGGTGGTGTGGAGGGGAATGGGGCAGGGGAGATGGAGGTCCAAGATGGTGGAGGGGAGGGGAGGCCGCGGCTAGGAGAGAGGGGGATGGGGGTGGTCGGCCAAGGCAATGGAGGTGGAGAGGGGTTGAGGGGTTCGACCCTAGGAGGGAGGGGAAGGGGGTGGACGACCTAGGGAGATGATGGGCTGTATTGGGGAGAGGAAGAGTCTTCTAGGGAGGTGGATGGTTGCTTGGGGAAGGGGGATGGATGCTTTGGGAAGGTGGAAGGGTGCTTGGGGAGGTGGAATGAGTAATGGAGAGAAGTAATGGGGCCTTGGGAGTTGAAGGGACTTGCCTAGGTGGCAAGTGAGGTGGCAAGGGGTGAGGAGAGAAGGGAATTTCGAACTAGAGAGAGAGGGAGGGAGGAGAGAGAGGGGGTTCGCCCCTAGGAGAGAGGGAGTGAGAGAATTAGAGAGAGAGAGAGAGAGAACTCAAAGGGGATTCAAGTGGATTTCAAGCTTTCATTCATTCATCAATTACCCTCTTCAAGTGGGGGATTGGGGTCCTTATATAGGAAACCCACAATTTACAATAAGTCCTCACATTGTGGACAACTGACAGAAGACCAAAGGTTGGGGAAGGGGGCGCCCATGGGCCAGGCCCAATGAACAGGCCCAATAACCTACTAAGCTAGTTAATGAAACTTGGACTTAGGTAAATGACTAACTAACTTAGGTAATAGACTCAATAAAGGGAAAATTACATAGATAAGACTCAAGAAAAATGAGAGAACTACATGGCTATACTCAGAAAAATGATGGCGAACAAAATGGCGAGCAGCAGGACCATGTGAAAGGGTAAGCGATGTCCCCATCAGATGCACATCCTTACATTCATTCTAAAAGTCCGACGCTCATGCAAGTATTATGCACATCAGGTCGATGCATGTATTGCAGCATGTTCTACATGGTCGATGCACATTCTACAACTTGCTTTATAAGGTTGATGCACAATCTGAGGTCGGTGCACATGCATAGAGTAAAGTATGTACACATGCAGAATTCATGGTTGATGCACATGTAGAGTCTAAGGTCGATGCACATATAGAATCCAGGTCATCAAGTCTATGCATTGGGGCATATACTTTAATGCATATGTATTATCATAGAGTCCTTTGATCTGAGTATCTGATTTCTTTAAAATTGATTAAGTGTGTAGTTTCCTAAACCAATATGATGAAAAGTTATTTGATGAAATGTCTTATATCTTATTGAGAGGAATTAAATCAATCACTTAAAAGACAAAGTGCAGCAAAGATTCAAGTTATCATTGTTGACACCCATTTTTAGCCCGCAAGTTACGTTATTTCTCTTATTCATCATTTTTGATGTCTCGAATTATCCATTATTTTAGAGTCTTCCTTGGATAGATTTTGAACCCATTTCATTATTTTCTAGCCTTTAGAATTTGGAGATCATAATTTCTTAGAGCCTTGGGGCTTATTTTATCAACTTTCGACATTCCAAGTCGACTTGCGGTCCATTTAGGTCGACTTCCATCAAGCATTCAGCCCCTTTCGCTACATAGTCCTGAACACAGCACTTTATCATCCCCTTCTATTCCTTTATTCATTATGTGCCCTTCACAAAAGTTATTCATTTTTTAATGCCCTAGATTTTCTTCTTCTTCGCCATTAGCCCGTTCTCCACCTTTTCAAGTCCCAGCATTTTTCTCTTTTCTTCCCCCATTTTCTCCCTCTTCTGCTCATTGTCTCATCTTGCTCTCTTCATGAAAGTTGTTCATTTTTCAGTTATCTACACTTTCTTCTTCTACCACTTTTGCTAGTTTGACACCATTTTTGATATATTCTCCACTTTATAAAATAGACCATTTCTTGGTTGAATTGGCTGAAGAGTCCCAAGTGTTCAGGACTCTGTTTTGTGAGTCCGGGAGCCCCTTGTGAGGCCTCTATCTTCCAGAATTCTTTACCAAATTGAGTCCTATTTATTTCTATCTCTTGTCCTTACCATTATCTCGAGTTTGAGCCATAGATACCAGATTTTGGTGGCCTATATCCTCTGGAAACGTGAACAGAAGTTCAAGGTTTATGCAATCCCAGTTCAAGTCAAACTCTACCTGATTAGGCTTCTTGCCCTTCTTGCGGCACAAATATCTTCTAGAATCCTCTTGTTGAGTGGTGATAGGCAGATCTAGAGGGGAGGGGTGAATATATCAGCCCCGTTTTGCCCTTCTTTGGGGAAATAAAAAAGGATCTAACACAAATGATGATAAGATACATATTTAGTTAATAGCTAAAAAGTTGGACATACAAATGATATCCATGAACGGTTCTACCAAGCATCTACCACTAGAACATAAAGGAAAGAAAATCACAAGACACAATTTTTAAGGTGGTTCGGTCTCAATATAGAGACCTACGTCCACCCCTCACACAACACGGTGAGGCTTCACTAGTGCAAAAGCACATCCGCTGATTCACAGCTTTTATCAGAGAGATGCACTCTCACAACTCCGCTGCCACATAGCTTGAGGGATCACAACCTAAAACACTCCGATGCCAAACAACTTGAGGGATGACAACCCAAAACACATAGACTGGTTACCACACCGTCTGTCTTCCTACTCACAGGTAGGGAACGAATGATATGAAGTGTGTTATGAAGAAAAGCAAACTAAAAAGGAAACAACCAGACAAAGTATCGTAATGAAGCACTATGAGAAAGAAGTCTCCTGTCTGGGAAAGAGCTTGAGGGCTCCTTGGCTCTCTTCTTGTTCTTCCTGGTTATTCACCACAACCCTTGTGAGAGGATGATGATCTAGCTTTCAGCTTTCAAGGGTTCCAGACGGAGCTTTATGAGACCTTCTTGCTTGCCAGGAGTCCTCTCATCGTGAGGAAGAGGATCATCTTCTTTTTATTGCACTCACGACAGCAGCATCACTAGGAAGAAGATAACTTCATCAGCAAGCTTCTTGTTGTTCTTTTCTCTGCTTGCTTCCTTGCTGTCGAACTGGAGCTCATCTCATGATATATTGGTATCCTTCAGCGACACCAACGTTGTCCGCTTTTCTAGCTAAACCTAGAATGTCACATCCACATTATTTGATTTGCTTCCTATTGCATAGTTGACCCTTTTCTGACAAGGCGGTAGATATGTGGGTAGGTAGGAGATAATATCAGTACAAGTACAGTCCTTTTAGGGGATTTCTCCACAAGATCACAGTCCTCTGAATAAGTAGCCTCTTTGACGACTTTTTCCAGTCTGGATGGATCCTCCAGGACAAGTTCTGGATCTTAAAATTGGCTTCTATCGATTTTAGATCCATTATGGTCGAATACGAATGTGTCGACACTTTCCAGACAGTGTGTCGAGACATTCCATTAAATAGCTTGAAGATAGCTTCAGAACCGATCTGGTCGAACACTGATGTGTCGACACTTTTCACACAATGTGTCGAGACATCCATTGAAACCTTGAAGATCCATGGCTGATGTGTCGAGACAACACAATGCTGTGCCGGGACATATGTGCTTGGTTCCAAGATGACACCATGACTGTGTCGAGACATCGTCAAACGGTGTCGAGACATGGGCGTCATGTGCAGAGTTGCCGCGCGAAGGTGTCGACACTTTTCACTTAGTGTGTCAGGACATCAAATAATTCATAGGCCATACAGACAACAGCTTCAGCTTGATTTCTTCTGGTGGTGTCGAGACATTGGTTAGATGTGTCGACACATTCTTTTCTGCTAGAGCTCAACCATTCGAATGTCAACATGATATCTTCTAGATGTGTCAAGACATCATTAGATGGTGTCGAGACATCACTTATAGAAATTTTCCCGCACTTGTTTAGACCTTTCATTAAACCAAAACATGTTAGATATTTCTCAATTATCTACTAATGATTTATGATTTGTTATCATCAAAACCAGGGGACACAACATTCTCCCTCTTTTTGATGATGACAACCATGAATCATTATAACCAAACATTCATATAGCATTACACTTTTTGGTTGAGAAACCATCAAACAAGTGAAATTTATCCATTCAACACAACAACTGAACGTTAGCACTTTTCAACAAAAAGCTTGTTTCATTGTTCAACCAAGGTTTCATACAGATCAAACAAGACATGTATTCAAGCATTACATTGCACTGACTAAATGTAAAAGCTAAACTCTAGATGAAAAAGGCTAACTACATGCTAGATGCTAGATGATGCTTGTCTTCTCAGAAGGTCTTCAGTACTTCTCCCCCGTTGTCATCAGCAAGGACGGGGTGAAGGAGGCAGTTGATGTGGTGGAGGCATGGTGCTAGAGCTAGCTAGGTGAAGGATCTGTGCCTCTTGGACGTCCTATTGCAGGTGAGAGATTGCTATTGCTAGAGTGTCAACCCTCTGAATTAGCTCCTCATCCCTTTGTCTGACAAACTTGTGTAAAGTCTTGACATTTTCATTGATGTCCTTGAGCCAGCCATGGATCATTTCACAAATGTATTCTGTCCCAGCCCTCTGTTGGGAGCCTTGTGGTGAAAAATGAGAAGAGGTGGCTTCTGTTTGAGGAGGAGGGCACCATTCATCACTTCCGTCCTGTAGGACTGGTTAGAGTTGAGCTTTATGCAGACGAATGAGTTCCAAGATTTCAGTACCGACCATATCCAATTTTATGTACACCACATCTATTTTGGCCTCAGCTTTGGTGGTGTTGTTGACTGCTCAAGCTGTCCTTAGGACTTTCTTGTTCTAATCAAAAAATAAGTTATTATAGAACTGCTGAACTAAAAATGGGTAGTAAACCCTGTAATCGGACAGAAAACGTCACCGTCCTTGGAATTCAAATAACGGTAGCAGTTCAGGAAAATACTCAAGCATCTCGTGGTCACTGAAATCCACATACCGAGGGAAGAGGATCCTGGTCGGATCACTGTCTTCTTCCCTAACTGAGGGAGTAGTACTGGCCTGCAGAGGGACGAATTGAGCCTTGGCCTTCCCTTTTTCTTTGGCGGACAGCCGTGGCCGCTTGGCTTTTGGTTGCGGCAGTGAACCCCTTTCACTGTTCGAGCCCTGGGCCTCGGCAACTCTTCTCTTTGTTGGTTTAGCAGCATGGCGGTCTTCAATACTCTTGGAGAGCCCTTCCTTGTGTGCTTTCGAGGCAGCGGCCTTTTTGGATGGAGCCGCGTCCTTCTTCTTCCCGTAGGTGACCGGAGGAGCCATGGAGAAGGTGGAAGGAAGGGGGGAGAGAGGACGGAGGGCGGCTAGAGCTAGCTGGGGAGATGGTGGCACAGACGAAGGAGGACGGAATGGGGCGTCAACCTCCATAGTGAGAGTGTGCAGGGTCGCTGGAGAACGGGTGTGAGAGTGAATAGGGTTAGAAATGAGGAATGGTAAAGAAGAATGAGTTTCACCGTCGAGTAACAACCCTAAAATGAGAAATGGTGTATATACCCCTATGTTAAGTTCAGAACGGTTTAAAGCTTATAAGCTCATTTTTGAGTAATGAAGGTTTGAGAAAAAACCATTTTTGCAACAAATAATAAGATTAAAATATTGGAGATAGTTAAAGAAAATAGAACCAAGCCCATTTGACTTACTTATCACGTTCAATTGGCATGATTGGAAAAAGGAAGATAAGCATGTATTGAAGATAAACAAGAACCTTTTTATTTTGAAGCAAGGTGTAGAGTCAACCCCAAACTATTTTTTTAATTAATAAAATAGTCTGATATAGCATTCACTTTTTGACTCAAGGAAACACGTTGATTAGATGCCAGAATCCCTGATTACTCAGTGAGCCTATCTTTCTGAATTTTTGAACAGAGTTGATAGCCTTCATCATGACTAGATTAACCTTCATTTCATTGATGGAGGATCTAATTTCTCTGAAGATGAGGTCATTGCTCAGAAATTATTGCACTATGATTTTTAAGAGGCGTATTCTCTAATTGGCTTCAGATTAGGTAACTTGTTTAAGGACAATACATGCCAATCAATTCATAAACCAAGAAGCCTATTTGCAGTGAATTTTCATACGCTTAAGGAATGGTCATTTTCAATGACTTGATGAATGTTTTAATCATATTATGAGTGCAAGATTGGTAGAACTCAACGTAATGATTAAAGAAAATGTGGATTATAAACAAGAAACCATTTCTTTAACCAGGAGTAAAACAAATGAACTTACCCAGGGTTGTATAAATGAATGAAAACATTCTCAACTCTCCCTCACTTAATGCTCGGTGAAAAGTGAAGGTTCTGAGGAAAAATATTTGAAATGGAAATAGAGGAGGCAGTGGGAAGAAGGAATCAGTAAAACTCTCCATTGGATCTTCAAACCCAAGAGCGGCTGAGAGACAGTCTCGACACATGACTGGAGGGTGTCGACTTGTTCAACAAACTTGTCCTTCATGTCTCGACACATAGCTATAGGGTGTCGACATGTTCAAGAGACTTGTTCTGAAAGTCCTGACACATACCGGTAGGGTGTCAACCTCTTCAAGAGATTTTATCCTGCATGACTCGACACATGTCTGTTCAATAAACTGTGCTCCGCCAGTGTCTATGAGATTCTGTATTTCTGGAAATACACCTACCAGCTTCTACTGCCAGTGCCTCTGATTTTCTTCTATCAGACAATCATTGAACCATGATTTTATCTCCTTGCTGCCACTGAGATATGCTTTATTGGATGCTAAAGCTTTAAACATGCTTATGCACTAGAAATCACTTATGCAGTTATCAACATGCATTTCTGACTCATGGTACTTGGAGGAGGCTTGTCCTCACGTATGAAGAGAGTTTCCTGACAGGCGTGACCTGTCTTTCCACTTCTCGACATTTGCTATACCATTTAGTCAAGAGATGATATTCAATGAAAAATAATCAGAAATGCACACAAGCTCCCCCTAAGTGTGACCAACATAGCAAAGGTATGGTTTATACAGCCAATAGACCAGTTCCAGATCAAAACAGACATACTTGTTCCAATCATAGCAAGGACAAGTAACTTGAGCACTAAAAAATGGAATAGATAGCTCAAACCTAATTGGATTGAGGTCTGCATAGACCGAGCTCTCTCTTTAATGTTGAAAACCTGTCATTGCTTAAGGGTTTTGTGAAGATATCTACAATCTGATTTTTTGAGTCAACAAAATGGACCTCAAAGTGATTTTTAAGGACTTCATCCCTTATAAAATGATGCCTAATTTCAATGTGTTTAGTCCTAGAGTGCATGACTGGATTCTTTGCAAGATTTATAGCACTTGTGTTATCACACAGAATGGGAACACAACCAAGATCTATTTTATAGTCTTGGAGTTGGTGTTTGATCCACAGTACTTTGGTGCCACAATTCCCTGCAGTAACATATTCTGCCTCTGCAGTTGAGAGAGCAACCGAGTGTTGTTTCTTGGAGGCCCAAGAAACCAAACACCCACTAAGAAATTGGCAATAGCCACTAGTACTCTTGCGGTCCAGTTTGCATCCAGCATAATCTGCATCTAAATAAGAAATAAGTGAAAGTTCACAGGATGCAGGATACCATAATCCCAATTCTTGAGAGCCAACAAGGTATCTAAAAATACCCTTGACAGCAGTCAAGTGGGACTCTCTAGGACTAGACTGAAATCTGGCACAAAGGCAAACACTAAACTAAATGTCTGGTCTAGATGCAGTGAGATAGAGTAATGACCTGATCATACCTCTGTACCACTTTGCATCTACTAGTGTACCTTGTTCATTTGCATCCAGTGAAGTGGCAGTCCCCATTGGAGTTCTTAATGGTTTGTAGTTTGTCAGATCAAACTTTTTCAGCAACTCCTTCACATATTTGGCTTGATTGATAAAATAGTCTTCATTGCTTTGACTAATCTGCAAGCCAAGAAAGAATTGAAGCTCACCCATTAGACTCATTTCAAATTCATTGGTCATGAGTTTTGCAAACTCCTCACACATTTGAGGTTTAGTGGATCCAAACACTATGTCATCCACATAAATCTGAACTATCAAGATATCCTTACCTTGTTTCTTGGTGAATAGTGTCTGGTCTACATTACCTCTTGAATACCCTTGTTCGGTGAGGTATGAGCTTAGTCTATATGATGCGGGACGGACCACGACTCGACTCCAATTGGATATGCAATCTTGGACTTTAAGCAAGCTCGCGATTGCCCCTAACGAGGGAAGCGTACGGACGTGCACGGTTGAGAAACCGGCAGTGAGCTAGGGTGGTCGGCTCTCTCTCGTACCCGAATCGGGTCACGGGACGGTCTCGCTCTCTCTCGCAACAGCGATGAATAACAATATATGGCGAGCTAATTACCCTATCATGCTCTCTAGCAGCGGCATATGAAGTATATACGAATAAAGTAAATTGCCGAGTAAAGGAGCGAATACGATACCTCCACGCGCTTGGCATGGGGAAGACGATCCCGGCCGATCTCGTACTCCCGGAATAATAAATTACAGCAATGACTTTACTACCCACTCCACGCAGGGAGGTAAGGGGTTACAAAGTGGGACCCAGAAGTAGCGGGTTCGGGTTGACGGACAGCGATTTGTGTAGCTTCGGCGGCACGTGAACTCAAGAACGTGGGACCCACATGCTGGTCAGTGGGCCGTGTGTCCCCAGAGCGGCACCGCTATGATGGGGACGTCCGGAGGGGTGCTCCCCGGGAAGGCGGTGCGCTGGTTCACCTCGTGGAGGGCGAGTCGGCTCCGACCTCCTCGTGTGGAACTTGCTGTCCACGGATCTAAATTCTATTTCAGACCTGTGCGTCCCGACGAAAACTGTTGCTGCGATCGGCTCCGACGTGGGATCGACGCGAAACGGGCGCTGTTGGAACGCTGACTCAAAATCCTTCGACCCTCTGTGAATCTAAGAATTTCCTCAGGGCTGTAGTTTTGATGTCCGAATTTTGAACCTTACTGATCTCTGCCTCAGATCTGGTCGGGCAGAAGTGAACTTTCTTGAGAGTTGGTGTTGACCACGATGTAGACCTCCGATTCAGCAGTTGAGCTCTTCATGAAAGTTGTAGAGGGAAAAGATAGGAAATCGGGGGTAATTGTTATGAAAGGTTTGGTGGAGATTTGAATGGGTAAAAGGATTTTGTAGTATTGGGTGATCAGATCTAGACAACAGAGACAGATCTAAGTTTTGGATCTGACAGTGATTTTTAAAAAATGGTAGAGGACTCCAGAAGTTCCACAAAAATTCGTGGATGAAGGACTATGTGGAAAGAACCTCCAATAAAAATATCAAGTCATTCAGATCAAGGAAAGATGGATTCATGAATGTTCTACTTGGTTTCTGGAAATCTAGACAGACTGCAGGCAGATCTAAGAGGAGGTGGAGGATGAAAATAAAAAAATAGAAAATAAAAGCTAGAAGCTCCACCAATTTTTCTAGGACGTGGTGATGACCCCTGGAACTCACGCTGAATGTTTGGGCTCCAGAAATCTCAGGGTTGGGAGCAAGAATTCCCGGAGTGAGCCTCTATCCAGCAGAATAGAGATCTAGGCAGCACTTCGGAAGCGGCTTCACGGCGGCTCGATGGCGGCACGAACGGCGACGGCGGCAGCAGGGATAGAATCTAGAGGAGCTAAGGAGAAGATAGAAGGGTTCTATACCCTGGAGATTGGAGGAAGAAGAGAGAAACCAGAGGGAGAGAGGGAGGGGCGCACCAAGCTCCAAGCAATTACACAAATTTTCTTCTCATTAATTCTAACAAATGAAGAATACATGGTATTTGAATGGAATTGACCAAATTGGCAAATGACCTCCCATACCCTCAGATCTAGGGTGGGTGAAGGCCATCTTGGGGATGTCAAACCCAATTTATCCCATGTGGTCAAAGCATTCACCATATTCTAATCAAACTAACCTAACTAGCCTAATAGGACAAAAGAGGGGGTGCCCCCTTCATGGGCCATTCTTGGGCCAAGTTGGTCCAAGGCCATCCAACACAAGTCCAAGAACCCATGCATAGCCTATGGGCCTTTCAAACTTATGTGGCCCATGAGAGGGAGAAGTCCACTTTGGGCCTTAAGTGACTTTAAGGTCCATTATGAGGTCTTAAGGTCCAATATGATATAACCCCCTTAATGGACCTAACAAATGAAAGCCACTAATGGATTCTACATGGAATGTGTCCCAATGGCTTATTAAAAGCCTTACAAAGGAGCCCAAATGAAAAAAAATAAATAAGAAAACACACTAATACAAGCCAATACACAAATACATTCGATACGTATGATGAAGTAGCCCTTGATGCCCCATTAATTCTCCCCGGGTGGGAGGAACTCGACCCCGTCGAGTAAGGGGTGCTGCTACTCTAGTAGGTCCGGCAAATCTGTCACCGTACCAAGTAGAGCGGGTACGCTTGTTCGTGACCTTTTCTTTCTTTCATGGGTCGATCGACCAACTGACCAACTGGTAGTCAAATGATCGATTGACGACGCAGGCGTGCCAGTCACATGAGTGACGAATTTGTGATGCGCTCATTCTGACCCATGTCGGGCGAATGTGAGGTTCGGTCGGGACCAGCAGTCCGCCATACCATAAAGGCTATGGCGTTAATTACATCCCCATGAGGAGGGAACACCTTTGATTAATTGCCGAGATAGCGGGCTGTCGAAGCCGAATTAAAAAGAGCTACATGAAGATCATGACGAAAGCATGCAGGATGCATACATTTATCGTGCAGAAGATGCATAATTCATGGGATTATGGATCCTCGGTACGTGGCGGAGGACATAGGTCCGAAGACCACTGTCGCGCATAGCGAAGACTTCCGACCAGACGTAATCCGGTTTTCTATCGACGCCATTTAATATACCCGAGGATCTATGCATGCATGCGCACATGGCGTTCATGACTATATTAAGCATGATAATAGAATCATGGAAGCAAATGATGATCAACCACGTTTATTACTCCCCATCAAGGAATGGGAAAACAACACAAGTGTAATAGCAAAGAACAATGCTAACGGACAAGGTAACGAAGATATGATAACAGTATAGCTTGGACTCGTTCGGCCCTTCCTTTATTCAATTTATTACCAATTGTGGTTTATTAACACTGACCGTGAGAGACGAGAATCGCTCCGGGGGGCGAGTGAATGATTAAAACAACAAGAGGGGTTCAAAACCGGCGCGGACACGTGAGGGATAGCTTATACGGCGTGATAAAGCGTAGGTATAAACGGTTAATACGGCGCGGCCATATAGCTGGTTAAGACGGCGCGCAAAGGATTGGGGCGCGTCGGTTCATGGCGCGCCGGAAAGGCGCAAGGAAGTTTTTTTGTTTTTTGAGTGTAGGGTTAATCCAGCGCGGGGGGGTACCACGCCGTATTAGGGCGCCCCGGGTTAAGGCCGCGCCGTTTTAGCTTATTTTTGATGAATTTTGAATCATTTGAGTTTGTTAAGTTTATGTTGAGGGTTTTGAAGCCATTTGAGGCCAATTGTTTGTTAAATTGAAGTCCAGAACCATGAGGGATGGTGTGATAAGCCAGTGCGAGGTTCCTACTCGAGCACCGGGATAATCTGTCCAAAATTGGACAGCATCTCCCCTGAACCTGAAGAGTTGCAGGGGAGAAGCGGGGTCATGCTCACCTATGGAACAAGCCCCTAAACCGCCGGTCTACACGTAGGCAGCCAGCAAACCCCATTGGATAGGATACCCCGAGGACTAGCCTGCTAGGGGCACCAAGGTTCCATAAGGGAAAGGACAGAGAGATGAAGCCATTGATGATGGGAGCATCACCCCGAGGACTAGCCTGCGAGGGGTGGACAACCCACAATTTGTGACTCATCCCGCAGAGGAACTGACCATCAGGAGAGTGGAGCTCCGAGGGCTAGCCTACGAGGAGCACCCGTCCCCGAGTCTCGATCAGGTCCTAGATTGTCGGGGCTGAGCTGATTGAGCTAGGACCCCATTGTTGTCTGCTGTGGCCCCGAGAGGATGTCTACCATCAGGAGGTAAAGCCCCCGATCGCCTAGCAATTTCAAAAAAAGCAAGAGGGAATGTCCCCCTCCCCGGGTGGTCGGGACGATGAGAAATCCTCGGAACAGTTTGGATGATCGTGATGCACAGATGCAGTGAATGCATAAACGAGACGGGCTCATTGCAGGGGCATATGCTCGAACAGTTGGAAAGCAACGTTCAGGGGATGGACCCTATGCATGGCGGAAAGAGGCACGCGCAGAAGCACGGCTCCATCCTAGAAGAGAAAGGGATGCGAAAACCCTTGAATCAAACGTGAGAATGATCGAAAGAAAAGCCCCCGGGGAGGGGGTGTCTCTGTAGCCCACGATGATTTGGGGCACGATGTAGACCTCGGAGAAACCAGAATTAGAGCTGTGCGGAGAAGAGCTCAGACACACGCATTGGCATGGATAAAAGAGGGGCTAAGGATCATTCATTCGATCTATTCATTTGAGCATTCACACGCACACATATATTACCATCCCATAAACGGGAATGGTTTAGCATTTACATGGTGAGAGTACAGCACCGGCACCATTGCTCGGTCGCCGTTCTACAATATCATAGGCAGAGGATGCTCGGAGCACAACAACAGGGGAAGAACAAAGAAAAGAAATCACGTAGAGGGGGGAGGAGAATCGACTCATATCATCGTCTCTCCTCCCCCCCTCGCTTACATTTGATGGGTGGAAGTCTCAGAAGAGATATCTGCGGAAAACGAGAAAAGAATCAGCACCCACGCCCACCTGTTCCTGAAATAGGGTATCGTAGAGGAAGAAGACGACCGGCCGATGCTCCTCGAAGGAACCCCAAGACTCTCTACTTCAGGAGAAAACCCTCTTGAGAAGCCCTCTCCCTCCTTTTTCTTTTCTTTCTCTCTATATCTTCTGATCTTTCTTCTTGATTTTGCCTCTCTCCTTCTCCTCCTCTTCTTTTTCTCGAACAACCATCTATATATAGGGGCATGAGTTCGAATGTTAAACCGGCGTGGGATTGGCGCGCCGGGAAGAGACTTCATCAGCCTATCGCGTCGGGGTTGGAGCCATCCGATAGGGTGACTTGCGCGCCGGAATAACCATGCGTCGAAGGGGATTTAGCGCGCCGGGATCAGGGGCATCGAATGAGGGGCGCACCGGGCTAATGCTCCTCGTGCGCTTCAAGCCAGTCGATGAGTCCGGGTATGATTCCGGGAGTCACCATGAACATTATCTCGCCAATGCCCCTCGAAACCTTGGTGGGATGTCTTGTCGAAGCTCCCAGGTCGACGTACGGCCGTTCCTGAGACTCCAGATAGCTTTGATTTGATCGTACGGGCTTTCCGCCGACACGGGCTTCGGCTCTACGATCCATGTTGTTGGTCCGGCCTGGCTCGTACCCAAAGCTCCCTAGGGGGTTGGATAACACCAGAGATAGTTACGCCTGCGCTGGGCGATCATTCTGCCACTAACAGGCCCATCTTGGCGGGAAGCCGTGCCCATGCTGGGCGATCGGGATCTTCCGCCGACAGAGCTTTCGGTCTTCCATTTTGGAAAGCCAGGGGGGAACTCCTTTGTCTTCAGGAGAGCCTTTTCATGTGGTGGGGGACCACCGAATAGACCATCATCCTTGATCGGACAATGGGTGTAGTGGATGCAGCACGACAAAGTCGATGCCGGTTCATTGGGTAGGCTTGGTCGCACTGCCGGTTGGTTGTGGATTCATCTCGGCTCTCCTGAGGTGAAGTCCCCACGTCCATACGGAATGACTCGAGGCTCTGGCAGCTTGAGAAATCCTCGATGTGTTGAGCTTTATTGGCTCCCGCGCTTCGGTGGGCCGGGTCATTCGTCCTTATGGCTTGGTCGCCGACGATCATATTTTAGGTGCCAACAAATGCCCCCCAGACGTGGGTGTTGTGAGTAAGGCACGAGTGCAGCAAGACCCACAGATGAACTTCATCTGGACGGATCTCTTCTTCGGTTGACAGGAGCTCTGGATGGCCCTTAATTCGGCACGGATGCTAATCCGTTGCCATTCCCATCTTAATACAGCATGGGATTAATACGGCGCGCCCTTACCCTTTGTGGTTTTAATCCGGCGCGGCCTTTTCATCGGATCGGTTAATCCGGTGCAGTGATTCCTGGCGCGCCTTTGCTTAAAAGGGAAATTAATCCGGCGCGCTAAATAGCGCGCCGGTTTAACAGAGGGGGGCCTCCTCTATATATACCCTTTTCTCTCATTTTTTCTACACTATTTTTCATTTGCGCATTTCCCTTCTCTCTCCTCCCTTTCTTCTCTCCCTGCGGTGCCGAGTGGAGTGAGGGAGAGAGCGGCGGCGGTCCTTCGGGTGAGTGAAGATGCTGTCCATTTGGGTTTCAAAACCCTTTCTTTGGGCCCCGGGAGGCTTCTAGCAGGGCTTGCCCTCGGAGCTATTCCCCCGGGTGTTCCTCTTGGCCTCGGTGCAATGCCGATGGCTTCCTTTTAGGGACCGTTCCTCAGTGGACACATTCCCACTTTTCTTTGGCAATCCCCTGTGCTGGGGAGACTCTGCCAAAATTTTATCAGAAGTTTGCCTTTGATCAGCTATTTTCTGGCTTTATTTTGTTTGATATGCCTTTTTTGCAGCTACCATGGCATCCAGCTCTTCTTCTCGTGCCGTAGTGACATGGGAGAACGTCAATTCCCTCGACTGGGGGCACGGCCAGGTGGCCATAGTTGCGGAGTCTTCGGATTCCGAGACATACACTGTGGACACCAACCGTCTCCTTATCCTCAGGGGTGACTCCTTCCATTATAATAGAGAGGGCGTGACCAGGCGGGATTATCCCAAGGACAAACACCTGATGTCCCTTCTTCAACTCTTCAACCTTCAGGGGAAGAGGGATGTGTTCGCCGTTCGGAAGGTCGAGCAGGCCTTGCTGGTGGAGAGAGACAGCCTGGCCGAATGTGTGATGCGGGGAAGACCCATCTATCTCCCCGGGGAGGTCAGGAAATGGAGCGCTATGCTGGGGCTGCAAGACCTGGCTCCGGCAGACGGATTGCTGACTAGAGCTCCCGAGTTCGTACCCGCTCGGTGGAATGACTCCGCGGGCAGAGTGGATCGTGAGAAGCCGATCTTTGGTTTATTCCTTGCCCCGTTGAGATGGGGATATAGAGATGAATCGTTCTTGCTGGACTGCTTGGCGGTTCGCTTCAAGCACCAGATATCAGTGGGGTGGTTCGCTGAGCTGAAAGCTACAGACGCTCATGCATTCAGGCCCGGAGCAGTGGAGTTCACAGACTACGTGCTGCATCATTACGCTCCTCTTCTGACCAGGGCCGGCATATATCACAGCGTGTACACTTCAAGGTACCGGTACCCAATCTCACGGGGCTTGTGTTGTGGAATGATCGAGGTATTTTGCCCCGAATATAACACTTTCTACACTTCAGAGGGGGAGACCTCTTTAGACTTGTGGAGTCTATCGCAGCTCAGCGGCCTACCCATTGACGGGGAACCGTATGAAGAAGTTTGCTGGCCTGACTGGTTGAAAGACCAGACCGACGGTGATGGTCGGTATATGGTGGGCTACGCCTATCGGTATCTGATGAAGGCGTATCGCACTCTTTTTCATTCGTCGCACGATACGAGGGAAGCTCGAAAGCCGGGCGAGAAGTGAAGAGTGCGGATGGGCGCCTGGCTTCAATATTTCTTCCAGGGGAAGAATAAGTATGAAGATTTTCCTCCAATATCACCCGTGGCCCAGAAGCGGAAGAAGAGGGTGCGACGCCAGGCCGCTTCATCATCTTCTTCGAAAGGAGGGCAGGGGGAAAACCCAAACCCTACTGGTGTTGATGCAGTCACTCACTATGCTGCATATCTGGTTTATTGGCTTTGTTCTTTCGCTCTTCCTCAAGGTGACGAGAGCGTGATTAGGGCGGAGGCCATTTTCCTGGCCTGTCTTATGGCTTGGGGCATCAAGATGTCCCTTTGCCCAGTGGCTTTGTGCCTCATTTACAAGATGTTGGGAGACTTGCACAAGACGCGTCTCCCCATAATCCTTCGGATGGTTGGTCTGTTACATTTCTTTAATGCTTGGGTCTGCACCCTGTTTCCGGAGGCGGCTCCTCGGGCATTACCAACAGTTCCTCTGGTCCCGCGTATGATAGAGTTTGCGAGTGCTAAGCCATCTTTACTAGCGGAGCAACTCTACGCCATTCGGGGTAAATTGGCCCGTATTCCCATGGATTCGCCTGGGGCTCTTCATTTCTGGAGCTTAGCTGCCCATTCGAGCCTGCTGATGAACAGGACGAGGCAGTGCAGGCTGTTTGAGACTGAGGAGTACATCCATCCGATTTCCAAGGCCAAATATACCAAGCCTATTCTGGAGCCGGAGTTGATTGATTGGGCACTGGCCATCAGGCCTAGTGTCCTTATATTTCGCAAGAGCGGCATTCTGTGGTTGAAGCCGTATTACCCGTTCCGCTTCAGTCGGAACTTTGGCTACGACCAGTAGATTCCACATTCCTCTTCACAATTTGCATTGCCCAACAGGCATAGGGCCGGACAGGTTTCAAACGACGATGCCCGAATATGGTGGGACTTTTTCCATCGTCGTGAAGACGTTTCTTTTCGGATGCCCGCCCCTGCGCGCTTCCCTCGTGTCACACCTGAATACGTCAAGTGGTGGAATGTGCGGATGGGATTTTACAGGAACTCCCGGAGAGAGTGCTGGGCCGTGGCGGAGCACATGTTTTTAGCTTCCCAGCCGGAGCCAGTTCTTGACATTGAAGCCTCTTATTTGAAGAAGTTGAAGTCTTGGACCAATATAGAAGTGAAGGCCTATATGGAGGCCCGCAAGATTGTGAAAGGCCGCAAGATGAAAGTTGAACCGAAGCTGCCCCCGATCAACAAGGATGATTATGTGAAGACCCTTCGGGGTTTATGCCGGGTAAGCAGTGAGAGGGTGATTCTCCAACAACTCCCTTTACCGGTAGAGGAGCCCATCGCGGCTGTGGCCGACTGGCGTCCCGAGGTGGATAGGTTGTATCCCTATCGGACTTTCATTCGCAAGGAAGATAGGCTGATGTGACACCGACTTAGAGAATGCAGCAACTAGACCGAGGGTCCTTGGACTTACCAAGCAAGCACAACGCACAAGAGTAGAGAATTACGCTAGTTGCCAAACCACCGTTGCGCACACGATTCCCGGGTGACTCGGCGATGCTGAGTGGAGGTAGTGGAACAAAGCCCTTGCTGGTAGAGGACCAGCAAAGCTATGGTCGCCCTCCCGAGAGTACGGTGCCCACAATCAAAGGGCTGGCTAGGTGCCGAAAGGGCACAGGGTCGCTCTCTCACAATCCCCCGATGATCACTCGTAAATTGGGAGCTTCGGGGTCGGGCGCTCTCTCACCGTCCACAGAGCAATTCCACGGATATTATATGAACAAACTACTGATATGAGAGCAAGGGATAGAGCTTACTCGGTTGGTTTGAAGAAACCAACCCCATTCGGAGACGAGGGCGAGCGGGGAAGTGTGGGTTCCCCGCACACTACGTCGATGAAGCTTGATCCCTGCTAATTATTTACATGCACTACGCCTCACGCAGGAGGGTGGATCTCGGGGTGGGGAAAAGTGGATTACACACAAACACTACCTCCACACAGGGAGGGGCGGTAATCCGGCCAGGCGGGGAGGGGCGTGAAGCTAAGAACGGAGCCGGATTGCCCTCCCGGGGTTCTGTCTGCCGGTTCTGCCCGCTGACAGGAACTCGCTGACGACTCCGCTGTGATCACTCCCGGACTCGAAAGTGAACGAGACCAGCGCCAAAATGTTGGTGACTGACCCGGGATGAAGCCTGAATTTTTTTGGCGCCATAAGTTATCGACGCTGGCCGGGATAGATGCTGGACCGGCGCTGATCTGCTCTGACTTGGACTGCATTCAGGTTGTTGCAGCAGGTTGGCGACTTCACCACGATCGCTCCTATGATCCAATTGAGACAGGATCAGTACGGTTGCGAGCATGGTCGAATCCTCTTCAATCAGCAACCAAGATGGGCACCATAGGACGTCGGAGCAGGGAGGTGGAACCTAAAGAGTGAGAGGGGCTCTGATCAGTCCCTGACAGGACTGACCTGCGCACCTGGGGAAAATAATTTGGAACGGGGAGCTCCAAACTCCAAACGAGGTCCCGCTTTCTGTTTTGGACAGAGGACTTGTGGATCTTCTCCCTGGTCAAGTGGCGCACCAAGTGGAGCTCCGGTGTGGTCGCAGTAGCTTCTGAATGGCAGCTCTGGTTTCTGGCCGGACTGGTTCTGCGCAGTCGGTGAAGAATGGCTCTCTCGGACAGCTCCAAACTCAAATTGGGGCGGGATCACCTCGCCTGCGAAGAAGACTGGAAGAGCTTTCCAGAAATGTAGGATACGCCTCCAGAAGATGTCCGGTTAAGACGTGGTTGACTCTGCAACTCGACCCTTGACTACTGCCTGCAGATTGAGATGAATAGGGTGATGATAGGTGATGGGAGACGGAGTAGATGGGGTGGGAAATGGGGTGGATGGGTGTGGGGGTGGCACATGACTATGTGGGGGTCTGTTAGGGGGTGATACAAGGTGTGGGAGGGGCAGAAAGGGGGTTGGGAGGTGGTCTAGCAAGTGGAGGAAGGGGGAGCTGCGAATTTGGGTTGGGAAGGAGAGTGGGAAGAGAGATCTCTCCTTTGGTTTGAATGGTGGGTTAGTGGAGGGGTGAATGGGGGCCTAGGGAATGGGAAGGGATGCCTTGGGGAGGGGAAGGGGTGCTTGGGAGAAGGGATTCTCCCTTAGGAAAATGAAAGGTTGTATGGGGAAGGGGAAAGGTTGCTTGGGAGGAGGGAGAGGTGCCTAGGAGAAGGGGATTCCACCTAGGGGTTGGAGGGGAATTAAATGGGAGGTATGGGGAAGGGGGAGGGGTCTTAATGAGAGGTGAATAGGGAGGAGAGAGAGTGAATTTCGAAATTGGGGGTGGGGAGGAGAGAGAATGGGGTTCGCCCCCTTTAGAGAGAGAGAGAGAAAGAGAGAGGGGAATCCACCCCTTAGAGAGAGAGAGAGAGAGAGAGACAATTCTTGTGGAAATTTTCACTTAATACTTCATTCATTCATTAGTTCTCCATGGAGGGATTGGGGTCCTATTTATAGGAAACCCTCAATTTACAAAAAGTCCTTACCTTTTGGACTATTGACAAATGACCAAGGGGGGGAAGGGGGCGCCCATGGGCCAAGCCCATTGAAGTGGGCCCGTTATCCCACTAGGCCACCTAATGATACTTAGACTTAGATAGATGACTCACTAACCTAGGTACTTGACTCAATAAAAGGAAAATTACATGGTTAAGACTCAAGGAAAGATATGAAAATTACATAGCTAGACTCAGAAAATCAAGATGAACACAATGGCGAGCATCGGGACCCTTGGAGAAATGGGAAGTGGTAAGCGATGTCCCCATCATACGGGATGCCTTGTACAACAACACTCCCTGGCTATTTGCACACCTTCGGTCGCATGGCATGTCGGTGGGCGGTCTGAGTGAAGCCATCCTGGACCATCCTTTTCAGATTTCATTCAAATATGCAGACAGGTGGGGGCTGGACCATCTGAGCCTGTATTATCTCCTATCCTCTCGTGGTCATGAGGATCTGGCACTGCTGGCCGAACCGAGCGAAAAGATTGGAGATCTATGCTGGCTTATTCGCGAGGCAGCTTCGAGGGACAAAACGCCATCGCTATTTTATTAGCCTCTCTTCCCCATCTATACAGGACCGGCAAGTATGTTTCATTTCTTCATTCAGGCCTTTTGACCAGCTTCTCCTTTCATTGTGATGTGTCATTCTCACCTTCGTGCATGTGCAGTCCGACCGACTTCGGAGGAGACCCGACACTTCAGGGAACTGATCATAAAGGCCCAAAAGCCAACATATTTTGAAGTTCTTGAGCCTGCCCCGACCACGACGCCACTGCCTCCTGGGGATTCGAGGAAGAGGACTCGGTCCCAGCTGAGAGAGGCCGTCGGAAAGGCAAAAGAGGCGATAACCCGAGTGACACGGGCACGTCGAAAGAAGGCTGCAGAGAAGGAATCGGCAACCGTCCTTCCTTCGGTTGTATCTTTTGAAGAGTTTGAAGCTTCCCGCACACAAGGGCTAGAGGCTGAAGGTAGGCTCTTTTTCTCTTCAAAGTGCATTAGCTTGTTTCGACTGCCTTGGCTAGCCCATGCTGACGGTTGCTGACACAGTTGCCGCGGTCGTCGGGCTGGAGGCAACGGTAGATGTAGCGGCTAGGGACGGGGCAGAGGAAGTCCCTACTGCTCCAGTAGAAAGGGATCTGCCCTCTCCAACACCCAGGCAGGAGACGGAAGGTAATCTATAGTTTAGTCGCGATAGCACCGCGAATCTTCATGTCTTTAGCTAGCTTGACCCCTTCTTGCCGTAAATTGCAATTGATATACAACCGTCATTGCTTCCGAGCTCGGATGGTGTAGAGGAGACGATCCCCTCGGGGCAGGGCGGACCTGCTCTTGAGGAATCATCTATTGTTGCCCCTGGTGCGGAGAGCACCGGGGAAGTTCCTGCCGAGGGTGATGCTCCTACTGGCGAGGCTCCTGCTCCGACGGCGGAGCATCCTGAGAGAGCAGAGGGGTCCTCTTCCTCTGAGCAGGTAGATTATGGTGGCGGCTCCAGTGACGAGGAGCTCTCACTGATTGATCTCGAGACCGATGATGTCGGGGCGTCCTCGGCCTATGAAAGTGATTATCTGACTTTCAGCCCGGCCCGGTTGTCGTGGGGCGGTCCCGAGCTGTCATTATCGCTTGAGAGTGAAGAGGCCGGTGCCGGGGGAGCTGCTCTTAAAGATTTGAGCTTAGTACCCGCTGAGGTAAGGACCTGCCCAGGGTCGGTGTTTGCTGTTCTTCTTTATCTTCCCTCCAGCCTCGTTTTTTAATGTATATATATTTCTGATGCAGGCTGAGGTGGCGCTGCCAACTATGATGTTGCAGATACCACTCCCGGCTCTGGGAACGGGCCATGCAACTCTCCCGTCCGTCCTGCGGCCTATCGCATTGTGATACCCAAAGGACTATGCAGCAGCCATGGTTCCAGTCGGACCCAGAGCACTCGTGGAAGTTGATAGTTCGGCGGCAGCCGGAGATTCTCCGCCAATGGAGGCTGCACAGCAGTCAACTCTGGAAAAGGATGGTCTTCCTAAAATAGAAGCCGGAGAGATCATTGAAGAGCAGATGTCTTCGGCTCTTGATGTTTCTGTTGCACCTCCATCCCAGGGGGCAGGAAAAGAGATTGCTGTTATTGAGGCTCCGGCCACCGTATCTGCCAGCGCGCTTGTTCCTCACAGCAGTGGACTGTAGCTCATGCCATCGTCATCTTCCGGGACGGCCGATGATATCTGGGCTGCTGTGGATACCATAGTGGAATTTGAACTGCCCGAGATGTCGCCACTGGGTCTTCAATCTTCAAATGACCTTGTGTGGTAGTTTTTGGGGACTCTTCAACAGACCATAACGGCTAGCAGGGATTTAACTTATGTTCAGCTGAGGGACTTGATAGAGCATCTTTCTCGATCGCTGTTGGCCTTTGGTTGCCCTATGGACGATTGGACTCCGCGGGTAGTCATGCTCCTGAAGTATGTAAACAGGAGGGAATTTCTAGGCCGGGAAGCAGCTGACCAGCTGGCGGCCATATCAGTGGAGCGGGCTGAAAGCCGAACGACCCTCATTTCTCTGCAAGAGACTGCAGCTAGGATGAGGGATGAAGGCAAGGCCTCTTTACAACATCGAAGCTTCCTGACGGCCCGGATGGCAGCATTACAGGCCGAACTTTCATGGGTAGAGGCCGAACTTGAAGAAGTAGATCGCCTGGGAGTCCAGAAGGCGGAGGATGCAGAGTTGGCCGAGGGACAAGCCGCTTCCCTAGAGGAGAAGCTATCTGAGCTGGAGGCCACCGAGTTTTGATTGCAAGAACTGACCCGCCATCCTTCCCTGGGTATTCCTGCGCTGGAGGACATCTTTCGACGCCCTCTGCCGTAGTCTTTTTTCTCTTTATTTGCCCCCTTTTTGACGCACTTCATGTACTCCGGGGGATGGCCCGTGTAACATGTACCTTTTACTTCATAGTAATGGAAAATCTCCATCGTGTCATTATTCTTTTCTCTTCCATTCGCCCGTCGTTTCTAATCCGAGTGTATGAGTTACTAGGGCAGGAGAGCGCTCACGCCTTCAGCAAAGGGGTGAGGTGTTCGCTCCACCGCGCCGTGACTTTTCTCGAGACTAACAACGGCCTATGCCAGCCGAGAGTCTGGGGGACTCAAGAGGGTATATCAAAACTGGCGGGTAAGCGGTCCTGTCGAGGATGGCAAGACCCGAGAATGGGTAGCGACCGGTCCTGTCGATGATGACGAAGGTCAAAAAAGGGTAGACGGTCTTGACGATGATGACAAGAACCGGACTAGGGTAGCGACCGATCTTGCCGATAGTGACAAGGGTCGAAAAGGGTAGACGGTCTTGCCGATGGTGACAAAAATTGGGTAGAGTAGCGACCGATCTTGCCGATGGTGACAAGGGTCGAAGAGGGAAGACGGTCTTGCCGAAGGTGACAAAAATCGGGTAGGGTAGCGACCAATCTTGCCGATGGTGACAAGGGTCGAAAAGGGTAGACGGTCTTGCCGATGGTGACAAAAACCGGATAGGGTAGCGACCGATCTTGCCGATGGTGACAAAAACTGGATAGGGTAGCGACCGATCTTGCCGATGGTGATAAAAACTGGATAGGGTAGCGACTGATCTTGCCGATGGTGACAAGGGTCGAAAAGGGTAGACGGTCTTGCCGATGGTGACAAAAACTGGATAGGGTAGCGACCGATCTTGCCGATGGTGACAAGGGTCAAAAAGGGTAGATGGTCTTGTCGATGGTGACAAAAACCGGGTAGAGTAGCGACCAATCTTGCCGATGGTGACAAGGGTCGAAAACGGTAGACGGTCTTGCCGATGGTGACAGAAACTGGATAGGGTAGCCACCGATCTTGCTGATGGTGACAAGGGTCGAAAAGGGTAGACGGTCTTGCCGATGGTGACAAAAATCGGGTAGAGTAGCGACCGATCTTGCCGATGGTGACAAGGGTCGAAGAGGGTAGACGGTCTTGCCGATGGTGACAAAAATCGGGTAGGGTAGCGACCGATCTTGTCGATGGTGACAAGAGTCGAGAAGGGTAGACGGTCTTGCTGATGGTGACAAAAATCGGACAGGGTAGCGACCGATCTCGCCGATGGTGACAAGGGTCGAAAGGGGTAGACGGTCTTACCGATGGTGACAAAAACCAGATAGGGAGTGTGACCGATCTTGCCGATGGTGACAAGGGTCGAATAGGGTAGACGGTCTTGCCGATGGTGATAAAAACCGGATAGGGTAGCGACCGATCTTGCCGATGGTGACAAGGGTTGAAAAGGGTAGACGGTCTTACCGATGGTAACAAAAACCGGATAGGGTAGCGACCAATCTTGCCGATGGTGACAAGGGTCGAAAAGGGTAGACGGTCTTGCCGATGGTGACAAAAATTGGATAGGGTAGCGACCGATCTTGCCGATGGTGACAAGGGTCGAAAAGGGTAGACGGTCTTGCCGATGGTGACAAAAACCGGATAGGGTAGCGACTGATCTTGCCGAAGGTGACAAGGGTCGAAAAGGGTAGACGGTCTTGCCGATGGTGAAAAAAACTGGATTAGGGTAGCGACCGATCTTGCCGATGGTGACAAGGGTCGAAAAGGGTAGACAATAGATGTATATAGGCGGGATATCAGATGAAAATTCCCCGTCGGCCTCGTAAGGGGTCTTCCGGACAGAGAATGAATCATCACTATTCATCATTCAATTTTTTATTCACATTACTGACCTAAGCGCCCTTTCGGGTTTTCACCGAGGCCAGCCCCCTCTTGCTTTTGCCCGCGCGCCCTTTTGGGTTTTCATGCGGCGGGGCACCCGATTTTGCCTGCGACGCCCTTTCGGGTTTTCGCCACAGTCGGGTCATAGCCATTTTTGCACTTGTCATAATATAGGAACAAGTCTGGCGGGGTATCTCTATTTTTAACCCCATTTTCTTTTCTTTCTTTCTTTTTTCTTGAATTCAGGATGCAGAAGAACTGGACCGCGAAAATATTGACTGGCCTTGTCGATGATGACAAGGATTGGACACTGCTTCGGTCTGTCGACACTGGTTAGATATTGAAGCAAAGGATACGGTCTATTAACAAGGACGTAAGATCCGAGCTAAGGGTAAAGATCGACCGGTCTCGCCGATGATGACGAGGGTCGAACGTGGGTTTATTCATCGACATGGGCCACATGCCGAGGCAAAGGTAGGGTTATTAACGGGGATGAAAAGTCCAAGTTAAGGGTAGAGATAGACCGATCTCGCCGATGATGACGAGGGTCGACCATGGGTTTATTCATCAACATGGGTCACATGCCGAAGCAAAGATGGGATTATCAACAGGGACGTAAGGTCCAAGTTAAGGGTAGAGATCGACCGATCTCGCCGATGATGACGAGGGTCGAATGTGGGTTTGTTAAAGGATTTCCGGTGGGACTTTGATGGTTGTCCCTTTCAGAGATTCATTGGGTGGAGACTAAGAGAGGAATTTGGAAATTACCACTTTACTCACTCAAGCGCCCTTTCGGGTTTTCGTCGGAGCCAGCCCCCTCTTGCTTTTGCCCGCGCGCCCTTTCGGGTTTTCACGCGGCGGGGTACCCGATTTTGCCTGCAGCGCCCCTTCGGGTTTTCGCCACAGCTGGGTGATAGCCATTTTTGCACTTGTCCTAATATAGGAGCAAGTCTGGCTGGGTATCTCTATTTTTAACCCCATTTTTTTTATTTGTATAGGGTGGCAGGTCGAAGTGTAATGTTCGACTCTTGGTCGACAGTGGATGGCCTGTAGTGGCAACAATGTGAGAATGCCAGCTAGAACACAAAGCCTTTAGTCGACTCGGGTTTATTCATTAGCGGGAAGATAATGCTAACGTAAGGAAGGGCTTTTGTGCCAATCCGAACGTAAGGCTCGTAATGGCGGTGTGGTGTATTCTTTTGGAAGCTTGATCAGGGCGGAATGCCACTAGACCAAGGAGAGGGTAGCTTGATCAGAGCGGAATGCCACTGGACCAAAGGGAAGGGTAGCTCGGTCAGGGCGGAATGCCACTAGACCAAGGAGAGGCAGCTCGGCTAGGGTGGAGTGCCACTAAACCAAGGATAAGGGTAGCTCGGTTAGGGCGGAATGCCACTGGACCAAGGAAATGGTAGCTCGATCAGGGCAGAATGCCACTGGACCAAGGAGAGGGTAGCTCGGTTACAGCAGAATGCCACTGGACCAAGGGAAGGTAGCTCAGTTAGGGCGGAATGCCACTAAACCAAGGAAAAGGTAGCTCGATCAGGGCGGAATGCCACTGGACCAAGGAGAGGGTAGCTCGGTTAGAGCGGAGTGCCACTAAACCAAGAAAAAGGTAGCTTGGTTAGAGCGGAGTGCCACTCAACCAAGGAAAAGGGTAGCTTGGTTAGGGCGGAGTGCCACTAAACCAAGAAAAAGGTAGCTTGGTTAGGGCGGAGTGCCACTAAACCAAGGTAAGGGCAGCTTGGTCAGGGCGGAATGCCACTGGGCCAAGGGAAGGGTAGCTCGATCAGGGCGGAATGCCACTGGACTAAGGAGAGGGTAGCTCGGTTAGAGCGGAATGCCACTGGACCAAGGGAAGGTAGCTCGGTTAGGGCGGAGTGCCACTAAACCAAGGAAAGATAGCTCGATCAGGGCGGAGTGCCACTAACCAAGGAAAGTAGCTTGATTAGGGCGAAACGCCACTAACCAAAGGGGAGGTAGCTTGATTAGGGTGGAGTGCCACTAACCAAGGAAAAGTTAGCTCCGACCGATCACTCGGGACATGTCGGCTACGCTGCATGATACAGCTTAATGTGTTTTTCGTTGAGGGGAGAGAACTGAATGACTCTTTTGTTGAGTCTTGTTGAATCTTTACATGTTTTGATGATGACAACACTATAAGTCTTAGTGGTCTTCAAAAATTATGTCTATGTGAAAATCTAACAAAAATATTTTTCTGTGAAAGTGAACAAAGAACATGTTTGTTGAAGAATGAACCTTCATTTCACTTCAGGTATCTTTCAGGGACTGTATTCGTGTTGGTTGGCACCTCGTCTTGTTTTGTATATAACACCTCGTGTTGCTCTGCTTGTCTTAGTGTCGTTTTAGTTCTAGTACTGTTTGTATTTCCGACACGCCGTGTCGTCTTCTCTTACCACGTGTTGTTCATGTTTACTGTCCTTCAAGTCGTGCGTCCGTGTTGTTTCCACTACATTTTGTGTCATTTGATCTTTACTTCGTGTTGTTTTCATCGTCTTCGTATCATTCTCCGTGTAGTGTGTGGTTCTGTCAAAGTTCACTTAGTGACACTTACTGTTGTTCTTCGAGTCATCTTTATCGTGGTCTCACTGTTTCGACTTCGTGTCGTTGTCAGTTCGTGTCTGTCTTATGTTGAAACCACACTTCGTGTTGGTTTCTGTTTTGATGAACTTCGAGTCGTTTCCCAGTGAACCCCGTGTTGTTTTTAACTCCTGCGTCATCCTTGTCTTCACTCCGTGTCTATTTTCTGTTCTTATCATACTTAGTGTTGTTTTTCATTTCATGTCAACTTCACTTCGTGTCGTCTCACCTCATGTCATTTTTCCTCACACTGGTCTCTCTGACTTCGTGTCATTTTCTTTGTTTTCACTTCGTGTCGTTTTACTTCTTGTCTTTTTCACTTCGTGTCAAATCACTGTTCTGTCTTCGTGTTGTTTACAACTCCGTGTCAATTCTTGTACTTCATCTTGGTGTTGTTTTTCAACCCGTGTCGATTACTGTTTCGACTTCGTGTTGTTTTCAACCCGTGTCGATTATCGTTTTGACTTCGTGTTGTTTTCAACTCGTGTCGGTTACTGTTTCGACTTCGTGTTGTTTTCAACCCGTGTCGATTACCGTTTTGACTTCATGTTGTTTTCAACCCGTGTCGATTACTGTCTCGCCTTCGTGCTATCTTCACCTCGTGTCATTTATCTTGTTGCTTCTTCGTGTCATTTTTTATTCTTCCCTGTCCTCCTGACTTTCTTATATTGAAACCATACTCAGTGTTGGTTTCTGTTCTTGTCTTTGTGTCTTCGCGTTGTTTTTCTGTCTACCTCGTAAAGGTCTCTTAGTAATGTTCATTGTGTCACCACTGTATCTCATGTCGTTCTCTATTTAGTACCTCTTGTCGTGTCCACTAACCTCATGCAGTTCTAGTTCTTATGGCACTCAATATTAATGGCTCTTATCTCGTTGCAGGTCCGAGGAAGAACATTCATCAGTGTCTGGGTGCACATGATCCGATACTGAAGGAACAAATGCACAAAGGGCACGTGGCAGGAAGGTTCTGGATCGAGCGTGGGAGGCACACGCATTTAGTGCCCTATCCATCTGCTACCGCTATAAATAGAAACCTTCGCCCACCGATGAAGTGGGATCGGAGCTAAGAAAGAAAAGGCAGTGTTACAGAGAGCTCGATCCAGCAGAAGAAGAAAAAGGAAAAGAGAGAGAGATAGTGATCGTGTGAAAGAGGAAGAGAGTTTAAGAGAAAGAAGAGAGAGAGAGAGAGAGTGAATGAGAAGAGTTTGTGGAGAAGAAGAAAGAAGCTTACCTGAAGATCTGTCCTCACTGGACCTTGGATCAGATCCAGGCCAGTCAGCTCCAGTGGGAGCCAAATTGTGCATCTCGTGTTTCAGCTTTCTGTTTTGCTGAAGTCATTTTCGTTTATTGTTTTTCCTTTGTTTTCTGGTTTGCTGTGCTTTTCGATCCTCTGGTCTGAAGTCCAGGGGTTCCCTCCGGTTAGGAGGAAGGGAGATCTGATCTCCAGTTGCAAGTAGCTGGGAGCTACTTGTGGGTTCCCTCCGGTTTGGAGGAAGGGAGACTTGTCTCCAGTTCTGGGCTTGTGGATTCAAGTCCAGAGGTTCCCTCCAGTTTGGAGGAAGAGGGGAGGTTGTTCCCCTGGTCAAGCTGTGTGGCAGCAATTGTTTGCAGACTGAGTCTGCTTGGTTCTAGCGTGTGCTAGTGAAGCCTCACTCCGGTTGGGAGTGAGGGGTGGATGTAGGTCTGAAGGACCGAACCACCTAAAAATCTATTGAGCAGTGGCTTCATTGTCTGGTTTGCTTCCGCTAGATGCTTGAATAGGTGCGCTCAATGTGATTGTATTTGAGTTGAATAGAATTGGTTCTATTCTGTTTCTTTATCTAGCATCCGGTTTTTAAATTTGGCCATTATTCGTAGAAGGATTCATTCACCCCCCCTCTGTATCCGGGCCAAGCACCCTAACATCTTTTGTGGTCTATAAGGACGTAGGCACCCCCTTCATATACTCGGCGGATGATATACGGCCTGACCCAATTTTTGACCAGCTTCCCTTTGGGGTTGGAGGCCATTACTTCTTTTCTTTTGACCATTACCAGGTCTCCTTTCTTGAATTCTCGACCCTTGACTAGCTTGTCAAAAGCACGGGCCATGCGAGCTTGGTAGAGTTGGATGTTTTACTGTGCCCGGAGGCCTTTTCCTTTGAGCTCAGTGAGCTCCTCCAATCTTCTTTCTACATTGGTCTGCTAACCACTGACTAGTCCGTGCCGGATGGCAACTCGCAATGAAGGAACTTCAAGTTCAATGGGCACTACAGCTTCCGACCCATAGACGAGGTAGAAAGGTGAACAGTCAGTTGGGGTCTTGTAGACAGTACGATAGACCCAAAGTGCTTCGTACATCCTTTCTTCCCAATCTTTTTTATTAGGCTTGACAGTCTTTGCCAGCAATGTACATAATGTCTTATTAACGGCTTCTGCGAGTCCATTGGCCTGAGGGTTGTAGGGGGACGATGTCCTCCAGTCGATTTTGTATTTGTCGGCCAGCCGATAAACCTTCTGGTTCCTAAAATGACTGCCATTATCAGAGATGATTCGGCTGGGGATCCCGAACCGAAATATTACATTCTGCCAGAAGAATCTTGCAACTAGTTCTCCCGTCGCATCTCTTAGTGCTATTGCCTCCACCCATCTGGAGAAGTAGTCTGTAGTTACTAAGATGTATCTGCACCCTGATGAAGATGCTGGTAGCGGTCCTACCACGTCCGTGCCCCACAGAGCAAACGGCCAGCTTGGTAGGGTCGAATGCAGCGGCACTGGAGGTCTTCTTGCCACATCAGCGTGTTCTTGACACTTCTGACAAGCTTTGGCAAACTTGCAGCAATCATCAAATATAGTGGGCCAATAGTAACCCAGTTTCTTTATCTCAATTTTCATCTTCGAGCCAGCCTGGTGTGCTCCAGCTGATCCTGCATGGACCTCCTGCATCACCTGTCTTGCTTCTGCTGAAGACAAGCAATGGAGTAGGACTTTCCTTCGGGCATCTGCCATAATTCGGAACAAGGTCCCGCTTCTCATCTCGTAAGAATCCTTGATCCTCAGGAGCTTCATTCTCTGTTCCTTTTCTTTTGGAAGTTGCTAGTGTTGAAACCAGCGTAGGAGATGCTCTCGCCAATCGAGCTGCTGAACCCCTTCGATGACTGCTACTTCCATCTCTTGTTCGTCGGCCAGGACCTCTGTTACGCTGGGGACTTGTCGGCGGTTGATCACTATTATATTCAGGCTTGTGTCTGGCGGGACCGCCAATGAACTGGCCAGCTTAGCGAGGGCGTCTGCCTGAGCATTCCGGCCTCGATTGATGTGCTTGATGCTGATGAAGTAAAATCTTGACATCAGGCGAGTTGCCAACTGGTGATAGGGGAGGAGCTCTTACTTTCGCACATCGAACTCTCCTTCCAGCTGTTTTATAACTAGCATGGAGTCTCCGAATGCTTCCAGCATCTAAATTCCCATGGTCAGAGCAATTTCCAACCCGATTATCAGGGCTTCATATTCCGCTTCATTGTTTGTGCATTGCTTGTTTATGGAACAGGATGTATGCACCACTTCTCCTTCTGGGGATTTCAGGACTATGCCTGCTCCTGCCCTGACTCTGGCTGATCCAGTGGCAGAGGCGTCAATTCTGGAAGCGCCAACAAAGTATAGCTGCCATAAGGCGGGTTGTACTTGAACGGCTTCTAGGGTTTCATCTTCAGGAAGCTCCGGCTCCAACGGGCAATCCCCGGGCACTGGGTGCTCAGCGAAGAAGTCTGCAATAGCTTGGCCCTTGACGGCCTTGCGCGGCACGTAGGAGATATCAAACTCCATAAGGATTACCGCCCATTTGCCCAGGCGGCCTTTGAGTGCCGGTTGAGACATGATGTACTTCAGAGGATCCTCTTTGGACACCAAGCTGATTTCATGTGACACCATATAGTGTCGGAGCTTTTTAACTGCGAAGACCAGCGCCAGACAGATCTTCTCAATATGAGTATATTTCTCCTCAGTTCTGACCAGTCTTCGACTGAGGTAATAGAGGGCTTGCTCTTTCCCTTCTTCATTATTCTGGGCCAGCATTGCCCCCAGAGAATTATGTGTAGCTGCTATATACAGTATCAATGGTCGTCCTTTCACCGGTGCGCCCAGCACTGGAGGAGTTTTCAGATAGTCTTTTAGCTTCTCAAAGGCTGTCTGGCAATCTTCATACCAATAAAAGGGAACCTCTTTCATCATCAACTTGTGAAAAGGCTGGCATCGCCCTGACAAATTGGAAATGAACCGCCGGATATAAGCTAAGCGGCCCTGTAGTGATCTCAGCTCGGAGATGTTCCTTGGCGGAGGTAACTCTTGAATTGCCTTGATCTTTGCGGGGTCTATCTCGATTCCCCGATATCGGATGATGAAACCCAGGAATTTTCCGCTCGACACTCCGAACGCACATTTCATGGGGTTCATCTTTAGCTCATGCTACCTCAGCCTCTGAAAGACAATCCGGAGGTCTTGCAGATGATCTTCTTTTCTTTTGGTCTTGACCACCAGGTCATCTATGTAGCATTCGACCTTGTGGTAGAGCAACTCGTCAAAGATTTTGGTCATTGCGCGCTGATAGGTTGTGCCAGCATTCTTCAGTCCGAACGGCATTCTCTTGTAATGATAAATGCCTTTAGGGGTTCGGAAAGTAGTATGGACTCGGTCATGCTCCGCAATCCAAATTTGATTGTAGCCGGACGATCCATCCATGAATGATAGGGCCTCATGGCCGGTTGTAGCATCAATCATGACCTCGGTTATTGGCACCGGGAAGTCATCTTTGGGGTAGGCTTTATTTAGATCTCGGAAGTCGACACATATCCGGATCTGTCCATTCTTCTTCTTCACGGGGACGATATTCGCCAGCCATGTAGTGTACTGGTTTTGTTCAACAAATCCCATGTCAATGAGCTTGTCGGCTTCAACATAAATTTGGGTGATGAGCTCTGGCCTCATGCGCCGCGGTGGCTGCTTCACTGGCTCGGCCTCAGGGCTGATTGTTAGCTCATGCTGTGAGACAGCGGGGCTTAGACCTGGCATCTCTTTGTAAGTCCAGGCGAAGCAATCCTGGTACTCTAGCAGCAGCTGGATGTACAGCTCTCGTTCTTCTGGGGACAGTTGGGCGCTGAAGAAGGTGGGACTAGGGTCCTCCTCATTTCCCAAGTTGACTTCTATTAGTTCATCGACTGTGGCCTGGCCTCCGTCTTCTATCTCCGGAGGTGTCGGTTGGAGGTCAACGAAGTCTGGAATACCATCTTGAGGGTCGAGTACTTCGACTTCCTCGTCGGATATCGCCAGAGCCTCACGAGGTTTCTTGATTTCTTGTGCTAGCGGCTGAGTGGATTGTTCTATTAGCAAATCCATTACCGTTGTAGCTCGTAAGGGCGAGAGAGCAGCTTTAGTGCTTGTAGATGAGGTTGTAGCCATGATTGGCTGGTAGCCGTTTACTGCCGGACTCGGACAGCATACTGGTTTTATAGCAGAAGCTGAGGAAGTCTCGCCTTCTGGGACAGTTGTATCTTCCGCAGAAGTGGCTTTTTTTTTCCTGGTAGCTGGCTCCCCTTGATTGGAGTTGACCAAGGCTTCCCTGATTGGCGGAAAGGGTGTTGAAGTCGCCATTAGTAGGACCCCTGTGGAGGGAGAAACTCCGGCTTCTTGAATGTCTTCGGCTTCGCTGCTGCTAGCCGTATCAAATTCAGCTTGAAGGGCCGCTTCTTCAGGATGAACTTGCTCCCAGCATCGGCAAGGGGCCGAGGTTTCTACTTCTTGATTTTCGGACCGAGCCAGTTCAAGATATTCAGCTTCCGCCGGATACTCATCAAAGGTTGCCCCAGAGGGCTATCTTCAGTAGGATAGAAGGCAGAGATAGTATCCACCTTGTACCGCCCACTGTAATAATATTCCTCCAGGGTGAAGCCCAACCCTGGATGCTGAGAGACACGTCTCATTTCCTTATCCAGATTTACGGGATACCACATCTTCTGGAAAGCTTCTTTGCGCTTTTGAGACTGATCGGGAGGAAGGTGTTGCTTCTGAAACATTCTGGCCATCCGATCAGTCGTGAATGCCAGACCTTGGACAGGAACCCGCGGGTTGGCTAGATCTTCAGGGAGGCTGCAGTCTGTGTCTTCCCGAGTGGGATGCTCCTCAGCTGTATAGAACAAGCTGCTGGGCCCATCTTCCTGTGTCACCTTCCAAGCTTTGAAAGGTTCGACAGTGGGGTCGTTGAGGCCGAGGACTGGCTTGGTGAGGCCGGTCGGGACTCCGATGCGGTCGCGCTGTCGATTGACCTGCACTTCCTTAGCTTTTGGATATAATGCTGGGGGTGTTACCCTGCCGACGTCTCCAGAAGTTGTGATGTGGAAGACCACCTTCGGCTTGACATATCCGCGTGGCAGTGGTGGATACCAACCGTCACCTGATCTATTCTTCGAGGCCCCTATGGGGGCTTTAGCTTCAGAAACCTTCCGGGGAGGCCCCGTATATAGGTTGGCATCTGCCAAGTGACATTCAAATACCTCGAATGGGTGGAGATCAGCAAATATCCTCTCCTCCTTCCCTTGGAGGCTGTATTTGATGCATTGGTGGAGCGTGGAGGGCACCACCATATTCTCACGCAGCCATGGGCAGCCGAGCAACGCCTTGTAGGAGGTGCGAGAGTTAATGACATGAAATTGTACTGTTGTAGTGAAATCTTCCAGGGTCAGCGTAAATTCTGCCACTCCCATAGATACTTGTTGACACCCAGAAAATGAACAGGGGTGGAAGCATGATTGAAAAGAAGATCTGACCAACAGCGAAAGACTGAGGCTGATGTCCGAGCTCGTCGCCATTCGAGTGACGATATTGATAAGATAGAACCCTATCTACGGACTGATAAAACCCTGTCTACGGACTGATAAATCCCTGTCTACGGACTGATAGAACCCTGTCTACGGACTGATAAAACCCTATCTACGGACTGATAAAACCCTGTCTACGGACTGATAGAACCCTATCTATGGACTGATAAATCCCTGTCTACGGACTGATAGAACCCTATCTACGGACTGATAAAACCCTATCTACGGACTGATAAATCCCTATCTACGGACTGATAAATCCCTGTCTACGGACTGATAGAACCCTATCTACGGACTGATAGAACCCTGTCTGCGGATTGATGAAAATTGCAATCGTGACGTCAATACAAGATATTTCAGAAATGATAGACCATTTGGAATGATGATACATTTGAAGAAACCCTAAGTGGGCCTATATGAAGATGGTGCCCAAAGCCCATGTCGAAGCCCAGATATGACGCCAGAGATCAAGGTTGAGCGCGCCGGGAAGCATGCCTCAGGTGCGCCGTGAAGATGCCTGCCGAGAAGGAAGAGGAAAGGGGTTATAAAAACCCCTCCCTTCGATAGAGACAAAGGGGGGGACAACATCGGAGAGAGAAAAAAATCAGAGGGCTCCGGGATCGATCGACTGGAGAGAAAAAAAGGCTGAAGGAAAAAAAAGAGAGAAAGCCAGATAGAGAAAGGGGATCGTTCTGAGAGAAAGAGCCACCCCTCCCCTTTCGATCAACAGAGAGGAAATAGAAGAGAAGAAGAAGGAGAGCTCCAGGTGGGCACCGGGGAGGGAGAGGAGTCAATGCTCCTCCCTCCCCTCCATGTTTTCTTTCTTTCTTTATCTGATGTAATATGGCGAGTTCTATCTCGATCTAGCAACTGTAGCTGGAGTTCCGGCCTTGATTTTAGATTTCTGCTAGACATTTTGCCTTTCGTGGTCGGTGTAATATCTTTTATATGCAATGCAATGAAGCATCAAGATGACCCGTCTGGGTATTGATGGATCAACATACCGATCTACGTCCGTCTGTCTCTCAATGTATACGGCCTTCGTCTGAGAAGAGCACAGATCATTTTCTTTGGGTTTAGAAGCCGATCGCCTGGGTTCATTCCTTGAAGGGGGACGAGGGTAAGACTCCTAACCCCATCCAATGGGTTACTGAGTCTTGTTCTCTCTTTCCCCCCGATCTCGATACCCGTTTTTTTTATATATATCTATGATCTGGGTTTTCTGAGGAGCCCTTCCCCTTTGGCGGTTCAGGAGCCAGAGATATCAGTTTTCTGGTTTCCTGGGCTGCCCATCTCTCATGAATAACGATCTGATCTCAGGCTCTCCATCCTAAACATTGGATGCTTAGTGCCTGAAGTTATATGGTTCACAGCCCTTCATTCTCCATGGGTTTAATGTCACTGGATTCTTCTGGAGGGGTCGGAGGGCAGTCATCTCCCGATTCCCCCAAATGGCCTGCAACAGAGGGCAAAATCCTCAACATGATCAGGTGGTAGTCTGATCTCCTCCATTTGATTCATTCAGCCAAAACCCTTGACAATCTTCTGATAGAAGTCCCCATGAAGTTCCTCCCTTGCACCTCTGGCCCGGCATTGATTTGGGTCTGAAATCCTTAGAAAATACCAGAACAGAGCATCGTTCCTGAGCTCTGGAAATCCTGAGATTCTCCTGCGTTTCACCCCCTCGGCGTGCTAGCTTCCCCGCCAAGAACCATAAGGCCGAGATGCTTTCCCCGTCTTTTAGCTAAACGACAACCCAGTTGGTTATCAAACGCTTTCCTCGTGAGGCCACGCATGCAAGGCTCCAGGCGTACAGACTCCCGGCGTGGCCAGAAGCACGCCGGGAAGCCCTCTGCCGAGAACCCTTCTGACTTCATAACCACCCTCACACCTTTTGCCCAATATTGAAGCTGCCCCTCTCGGCGCCTCCCTTCCCGGCGCGCCCATGAGCCCGCCGAGAAGCCCCAGGCCGAGAGGCCTTGTCTCCCTTTGGCCAGCCCAAATCCCAGGCCGAGAACCCCCCCTGCCGATAGCCATTCACCCCTTTTTGCCCAAGCCTTGATGCTGCCCCTCTCGGCGCCCCCCCCTTCTCGGCGCGCTCAGGTGCAGGCCTAGAGCCTCCATGCCGAGAGGGTATTTCCCCCTTCTTTTGGCCGCCGAAAGCCTCTTTGGCCAGCCCAACCGCCAGGCTGAGAGCCCCTCTCCATCCATCAAATGCCAGGCCGAGAGCCCCATTTTGTCCAAACCAAAGGCCAAGCCGAGATCCCTTCTTCAGTCAGATGAAACCCACTCAGAGGCCCACCTCTGCACCACTCTTCTATAGACTTCTTAATCTCCCCCTTTCATCTGTTTAAGGAGATATTTATAAACCATCACATGTGTCTTGATGAGATACAATAAATGGGGAAGATCTCCCCTACAGCTTCTGTCCCAAATCCGGATCTCACCGATGCCTCACGAACCTAAAGAACCATGTCATTATGTGTGTTCTGATGGGTTCCGAGGGAATATTGATCAAATAATATGACGGCAAGAGATGTCCCCGGGCCCGGTGCCCATCTTTGTTCGGTCGTCGTCCCGGCTCCCCGTGGATGATGACCTATTCTTCCTTGGCATAATCCAAGTTCAGGGGACATGCTGCCGAAATTTACATATCCCCACCAATCGAATGTGGTATTCTCCTCTAACCCCGCTGGCCCACGGAGTTATGCCCTTGCGTGATCTCTGATGGCCTCCGAAGGGGGATATTAATAAGACATCGCACTCGTACCAGGTGTGTTACATCGGGTCGGTCCCCATCCGGATTCCGGGTTATGTCTATACATATACCCGATCTTTTGCGGAGCCCACCCTGCCGCTGCATGGGTGGTTTCCTATTCCCCACTTGACATCATCCAAGATGGTGGGAATATGCCGGCAGGTTCCCCCCCCCCCCCGTAATTAATAAACCCCTGTTCTGTTCAAACACGTTTAACGTCTTGTAAACAGATGAACTTTGTCTCCTTTGAGCATACGGCTTTATCGTTGTATTCCTCTTACCTCTAGCGTTTAATCAAGGGTTGTCTTCCTTAGGGAGGACGTAATTAACGTCATAGCGTTCAGGGTATGACGGACTACTAGTCCAGACACGATCACTCACAATCGACTGACCAAGTCAGATCGAGCGCATAATAAGAATCGTCACCACGGTGACTGGCACGCCAATAAATCAATAGATAAATGAATAGGACACGTGCGAGATAAAATCCGCGTCAAACAAGTCTGGCACGCCCGGTGGGACCTAGTCTCCCTTCATCTTTGCGCTAAGGTAGGAGGCCCAGCGGGCCTCCCCCTCAATTTCTGATTCTGTGTACTTTCCTTATTTTCAGGAATCTACAATGACAGCCGGAATCATGTCCGTTTGCTTCGGCCAGCAGCCGATCGACATGCACGTGCGAGAAGGCTACCTGGCGGTACCCCTCGCGTTCGGATCAATGCCACCCGCCGTCGGGCTGCCCAACTGTCTGGGCCTTATCTTCACCGACCTGCTGCAGGTCGACAACAACAAGCAAGGCGTCGCTGCAAGTGCCCCGATAAGGGCTGCTGATGAGAAGGCTAGCTTACCAGAGAAGACGGCCTCGACAGCCGTCGCCTGCTATGTGCACCATGTTCAAAGGAGGGACGTGGTCTCCACTGCTGCCCAGAAGGGAAAAACAACCAACCGGAGGAGCCGGTATGCTGCTGCTGATCGTCGTCTTTCAAATTCTGGGAAGACAATGATGATGGGCGATGTTAGGGTGAACCTCGACGGTCGCCCCCGAGAAGTCCGGCCGGACAGGATTGTCTCGACCATCCAGATTGACAACAAGTTCCAAGTTCTGGCCACCAAGAAGGCCAACTGGGAAGCTGATGGGAGGAAGCCACTGGCGCCCAAGCCAGCAAGATATAAGCAGATATGGCAACCGAAGAAGATGCAGAGCTGGGCTCCAGCTCAAGATGGGGAGAAGGTTACCAATGATGCTGTCACCCACCCCAGGGCCGGGGGCAGAAGATGGCAGAGAAAGAACCATGATGTTGCTGCCAACTGCTGCCAGAATGGCGATGCGGGAATGTGTGAACCAGCCATGGTTGCCATCCCAAGAAGATCGAGGGCCTGCGCCAGACAGGCCGACATCTTCAGATATTCCAAGGCCGAGCATTTGAATGCTCAGATAACAAGACTGGCCTATCAGCAAAGAAGCCAGGAAAGACTAATGTTCCAACCTGAGCCGCAGAGGCACAACTCTGAAGAAATGAAACAAGTGGTTCAGGACTACTTCCACTACCTTGGGAACTCCGCCCTCGGTCAACAAAGATTATCCCGTGCCTTGGGTACCGTGGATGAGGAAGAAGAAGATATCCCTCAAGAAATGATGTACGGAGTCTCTTCCTCCGATTCAAATGATTATGAAGAAGGCCTCAGGGCCGGACATGATGAAGAAGACCCGCACGGGAAAGAAGCCAAAGAAAGAATATCGGTCTTTGACCGGCTCAGATATCCTAGCCAAATAAAAAGAAAGGTCTACAGGCAGAGAGGAAAGATGCAAATCTTCGCCTGCAATATGGCTGGACTGGCCAGGGGGCAAGATATATTACCAACTCAGCCAGATGAATTGCTCAGGCTGGCAACTAGACCTGGTCCTGTCACCAGAAGAGGCCAGGCAGCAAAAGATAAAATCAAAATTGATGATGGAGCCCGCAGGGTTACCACTATGACAGTTAATGTGGTGACAGCAGAAGATGGGGATAACCCCTTTGTTGATGATGCTGAAGGGACATCTGAAGATATACAAATTCCATCAACCATGGATCCCGTGATCCAGATGATGTTCAGAAGATACCAACATGAGATCAATGCTCTCCGAAGACAGCTCAATGAGAGACAGGAAGCTACATCAGTCTCGAAACAAGCTGAACCTGCGGGGCAGACATCCAGCTCCACAGAAACAACTATCCTGGCTAATCCTCTCTTAGCTGATAAGGGCAAAGCACCAAGCCAACCTGTTCCACAGCAAACAGTAGCTCAGCCCTCTGTGTCTCAGACGCAGCCTACCGCGCCCATCTTGCGCGCCACTGTGATGACAACCCCTCACAGCTAGCAACAAGCTCACTTCTTCCCAGAAGAGATAGATCCAGCTGTAGCCCACAAGCAGATGATTGAAAGAATTGTGGAAATGAAGCTGTCAGAGAAGACTGGAGACGATACTAGTGCCTATGATGTGTACAAGGTGCCGTATCCCCCCCAGTATGCTGCCAAAAGACTACCTCCAGGCGTCAGCAAGCCGCCAAAGTTTGAGAAGTTCAATGGCCAGGGCTCCCCCAGGGAGCATATAGCCTACTATACTACAATCATGGGCGACCTAGCAGTCGATGAAGCCTATCTGGTCAAGTTCTTTGGCTCGTCCCTCACTGGGTTAGCCTTTGAATGGTATTCAAGCTTGTCAGCAGGGTCAGTGGTTGATTGGCCCGATATGCAGAGAAAATTCTGCGACAGGTTTCATGTCACGGAAAGGGAAATCACAATAGCAGAACTGTATGCTACCAGGCAGAAACAGGATGAAACTGCGCTGGAGTACATCAAAAGATGGAGGAATCTAGCCATGAGATGCAGGAGACCTCCTCATCAGGAGGATGCAGTGCAGATATGCAAGCAGAACCTCAGGAGGGAGGTACTGGAAAAAATGATCGGTGCAGATGTCAAAACATTTGACCGACTGAACAATATAGTGGCGGAGGTCGAGACGTTCTTGACCAAACGTCCGACCGTCAATACTCCCGCCATGCCAAAAGGTAAATCCAACGATCGGCGGCCGTCACACTCTGAGGCCAACACCGTCGATTTTAGAACCTTTGAGCAACAAAAAGGGAAGAAAGGGGCAGATGAAGCTCCCCCGATGGCAGATACAGCAGAAAGAAGAGACAAGGTCTCTCTAAGGAACAGGATGAGAAGGGCTTACTCTTTTCCCAAGGATAAGACTGCTGCATTATTTAACTGGGCATATAAGTTCAATAAGGTAACATTGCCTGAACCGAAGAAGCCCGAAGATGCAGAAAAGAAAGATGATCCGATGTTCTGTCCATTTCACCGGGTGTTGGGGCACCCAATTGAAGACTGTTATGTCTTCAAAGATATCATGAAAGGAATGGTCAAGAAGGGTGAACTGCAGCTGGGAGATTACCAGGTGAAGCCGCCTCGGCCACATGAGCTTCCGCCCTGGAGGGTGGCCGCCAATATGATCTCAATCTATCAACAGCTGCCTAAGGAAGCCGCTGAAGAATGCACCAGGCACACCTATGAAGCCTGCCTCCTCACCCCATTGAGAGATCAGGAAGGATGGCAGACGGTACCCGCAAAAAATAGAAAGAAGACTCCCGCAGTCAAAACCAACGGAGCAGTTATCCGGGGTGTCACCCCAAGGCCTGAGTCGCCTCCAATAAAGCCAATATGGCCTACAGTTGAGACCGGACCAGTCATCTGGATCCATACTCGCAACCGGAGGAGACAAACTCCCCTCCCTGCACATAAAGAAGAAAGCCCTGCGACCAGGCGTCTGCAGCAATATATTAATGAGCTTGATGAGTATGAGCAGAAAAAGCCGAAACACCTGTTGGTGAAAGACTGTATACTCTGGGAGCAGCTCGAAGAATTGAAAATTGAAGAGCAGCCGGAGGCAGAACAAAGAAAAGATGAGACTGAGTCCTTCTGGGGGCAGGAACTAGCAAAGCCAACTTCCCAGAAAAAGAAGAGACGGCCTAAGGCCAAAAAGGGAAAGAAGGTCACGACAGTACAATGCAATACTCTGTCGGTACTCTTTTCTCTGCCCGGGGAGGATGATGAACAAGAAGCATCAGATGTCCAGCTAGAAGCCAATCATGCTGAGGCCTCTACCTCAGCCCATGCAACACGTTCTGGGAGAAAATGGGGGCATCCGCCACCAGCCAACCATAATATTATGTTCAGAGGGGAGCAACCCTATCAAATCCCAAAACTAGAGGTGCGCGGTGTCCAGGTTCCTCCCCCTGCCAGCCTGTACCAAGGAAAAGATAAAGCAGAAGGAGCCCCTTCATTCTTGGAGTTCCTGTCCAGCTTGGAAAATGAGCAGCCGTCTCATACTGCTCCAGCTAAAAGTGATAAATGCCAGCAGACAGCAACTGGAAAGCAGAAGCAGCATAAAGAAAATGAAGAAAATAGCCCTCTAGCAAAGATAGGGGCAGTCATTACAGAAGAAGCCCTCCGGGAGACCGATGAAGAAAATGAAACTGGGACTGGGCAGCAAAGGCCACAGGCACCACATGAACCTCCAAGACCCCGGTGGGCAGAGGAGATGAGGCTGTCTAATGTTCGGGTTGGCAGTCGAATCATGAAAATGTTGAAGAAGCTCCCCACCAGATTCTCCATCTGGGAGATACTCTCTCTGAGTGAAGAGGCCCGCCAAGCAATTGTGGATGCCCTGCAGTCGCCGGCACAATATGAAGCACTCTTAACGGAAGTGAATTCAGGGCCATCAGTCACGTTCACAGAAGATGATATGCTGATCCCAAATGCCAGTCACAACAGGCCGTTGTATATGAGGGGCTCCCTGAACTGTCAGTCGCTGAGCAGGATACTGATAGATCCCGGGGCTGCTGTAAATATTCTCCCGTATCGTATCTATCAGAAATACTACTTTGATCTGCAGCTTACCAAGGTCAGAGACATGAAGATTGCTGGGTTCAACCAGAAATGTGAAACACCTCTCGGGGTGGCTGATTTCAACCTCACATTGGGCGACCTCACTACCGTGGTACGATTCTATGTAATCGACTCCAACACCATGTATAAGGCCCTGTTGGGGAGACCGTGGCTGCATGAATATCAAATAGTGCCATCCACGCTACACCAATGCATAAAATACTGCCATGAAGGAAAGGAAGAAAGGGTGTTTGCAGACCTACACCCTTTTGAAGTGTTCGAATGCCATATGCTCGATGCCTCCTACTACACCGAGGTGTCACAAAAAGATGAAAAGAAAGAGGCTGTGATCAGCCAGAAGAAGTCGGCGACGAAGGCAAAAGCTTGGTCTCCACCGCCACCCAGGGGCTATGTTGAAAAGCATGAAGTAGCTCACATCTCTTATGCTGATGATTTTGCTCGGATCACCCCTCCTAGCATCCATCCAGATAGCACTGATCAAGAAATGAAAGAAAGGTGCATCCAGGTGAAGGTCCCACGAGGTTTAATCAAACCCGTCGCCAGCCTAGAATACCAAATAGTGCTGCCACTGAAGACTATGGAAATCCCTCGCTTCTGCGAGCCACCTACCATATTCTACACCGGGGAGGCAGTCGAAGAAGATGATCGAGACTGCATGGTCCCTGAAGAAGCCGCGAACCAGATGGTGCCGATTACAGGCCTGGAGTATACTACCCAGCAGGTTTCGTAGATGTTCTCCAAGATGCAAATGCCATCACTACAATCTGCAGCCCAGAAGAAAGCATTCAGGGAGCTATGGGATCCGCCTCGAGATAATAAGGAATTGAGGAAGATCACACAGCATCCGGGATTGGGTTATACCCTTCAAGAATATTATGAAGCCGAGGTGGATGTCATCTCTACCTTCTACCAGCATGGAGACTCCCCTGGGATAGGATATGATCAATATCCCTTTGAGGATGAAGAGATTATGTATCAAACCATAACAGACAATGAAGCCCAAGATGACCAGCCAGAAGCAGGGATGTCTGATAAAACTGAGAGGGGTCGGTGCTGGAAGGACCCGTCTTGTAAGGAGGATCTATTCCAGGCCGAAGCACAATTTGATACGGGAACCCCGGATGAAGACCAGATGGCCAAAGAACTGAGAGAATGCCTGGAATTTGAGCGCATTCTGGAAGAAGTCAGGGCTCTACAAAAAGACGACCTTTCAAGGGAACCTGCAACAGAAAGATCCTTAAGAGCGGAAGATTCCACTTTTGAATTCTCTTCTGAACCAGTCTCGTCCTCGAGGCAGACTGAACAGAATCCGATGGTATCGGCCTTATATGATAAGCCGACATCCGCTGATGAGCAGGATGACGATACAGAAGAGCATGAAACTGAAGAGAATTATATCCCGGGAGGCTTTATTGATTTGCAAGAAGCCCCACCCGAAGTTGAGGACGGAGGCCAGGCCGCCGTCGATGAGCTGATAGAAGTGAATCTGGGGTCAGCAGATGAGCCAAGGCCGACATTCCTCAGTGCACTGCTAGAGCCAGCTGCCAAAGAACAGTACATACAGTTTCTGAAAGAGTTCCGAGACTGCTTTGCATGGACATATGATGAAATGCCGGGACTGAGCTCCGATGTGGCACAGCACCGATTGGCGATAAACCCAGGGGCAAGCCCTGTAAAGCAGCCTTCAAGGAGAATGCGTCCTGAACTGATAAATCAGATCAACAAAGAAGTCGACAAGCTGATTGATGTGGGCTTTGTTGAAGAAAACCAGTATGCTACATGGCTGGCCAACATAGTGCCCGTGAAAAAGAAAAATGGGCAGATCAGAATATGTGTAGACTTCAGGGACCTGAATAAGGCTTGCCCGAAGGATGATTTCCCAGTGCCAATCACTGAAGTAATGATCGATGCAACCACCGGCCATGAAGCCCTGTCATTCATGGATGGGTCATCTGGATATAACCAGATTTGGATTGCTGAAGAGGACAGAGTGCACACCGCATTCCGCACCCCGAAAGGGATATTTCATTATAAAAGAATGCCGTTCGGCCTCAAGAATGCCGGCGCTACCTATCAAAGAGCTATGACAAAGATCTTTGATGATTTGCTCTTCAAAAAGGTAGAGTGCTATATTGATGACCTGGTGGTGAAAACCAGCAGAAAAGAAGATCATTTGTAGGATCTGAGAGTAGTATTCCAGAGGCTGCGCAAATATGAGCTCAAAATGAACCCTATGAAATGTGCCTTCGGCGTATCCAGTGGAAAATTCCTTGGGTTCATCGTCCGTCACAGGGGCATTGAGATTGACCCATCCAAGATTAAAGCCATCCAGGAGCTCCCTCCACCAAGGAATCTCCACGAGCTGAGATCTTTACAAGGGCGTTTGGCCTACATCCGACGGTTCATATCAAATCTATCGGGAAAATGCCACCCTTTTCACAGGCTCATGATGAAAGATGTGCCGTTCCTCTGGGACGATGGCTGTCAGGAAGCCTTTGAGAAATTGAAAGAATATCTCAAGACCCCTCCAGTGCTGGGGGCACCTATTAAGGGTAAACCCCTGATACTATACATTGCAGCCACACACTGTTCCCTGGGGGCAATGCTGGCACAGATAAATGAAGAGGGCAAAGAGCAGGCTCTATACTACCTGAGTAGGAGGCTGATCAGAACTGAGGAAAGTTACACCTATATAGAGAAGACATGCTTGGCACTAGTCTTTGCCGTCAAAAAGCTCCAGCACTACATGCTGTCACATGAAATCAGATTGATATCTGCGGCAGATGCACTCAAATACATACTGACTCAACCAGTACTGAAAGGCCGGTTGGGCAAATGGGCAGTAATTCTGATGGAATTTGATATCACATATATACCCCAGAGGGCAATAAAAGGACAGGCCGTGGCCGATTTCTTCGCAGAACATCCTGTGCCAGAGAATGATATGTTGGGGACTGAGTTACCCGACGATGAGACACTAGAAGCCTGTCAAGCTTAGTCAGCTATGTGGCAGCTATTCTTTGATGGAGCGTCTAGAACGGAGACGGATTCTGATGGAAAGACCAGAATACGGGCCGGAGCCGATATTGTGTTGAGATCGCCAGATGGGGGGGTTGTGCATACTTCCTGTTCTATAAACAAGCCCTGCACTAATAATGAAGCCGAGTACGAAGCTCTGATAATCGGACTACATATAAGCCTCAACATGGGTATCCAGATGCTTCAGGTATTCGGGGATTCAATGTTGATAATAAAACAAATCCAAGGGGAGTTCGAAGTGCGGAAGCCGGAGTTGAACCCCTACCACCAAAAAGATGTGCGCCTCATGGCGAAATTCTATCATATTGAGCTCAAGCATGTGGGCCGTGCACATAATGCCCAGGCTGATGCATTGGCAAAGCTAGCCAGCTCAATAGCAGTCCCACCAGATGAAACACTGAACGTTGTTGTTATAAATCGGCGGCAGGTCCCCAGCATGCTAGAAAGCTGCCCCGAAGAAAATGAAGTTGCCATGATCAGTACAGAACAGGCGTCTGATTGGAGACAACACCTGCTACAGTGGTTTTTTCATCAACAGCTGCCGCAGAAAAGAGAAGAAAAGATGAAACTTCTAAGGATCAAAGATTCTTATGAATTCAGAAATGGAACTCTGTTCCGAATAATGGCAGATGCACGCAAGAAGATTCTGCTCCGCTGCCTGTCCACTGAGGAAGCTTGGCAAGCGATGAAAGAAGTACATGCTGGGACAGCAGGTGCCCACCAGGCTGGCCCCAAGATGAAGATAGAAATCAAGAAGCTGGGCTACTATTGGCCCACTATGTTTGAAGACTGCTGCACATTTGCAAAGTCATGCCAGAAGTGTCAGGAGCATGCTGTTGTGCCTAGAAGGCCACCTACGATTCTGCACCCTACAGTCCCTAGCTGGCCGTTTGCACAATGGGGAGCTGATGTAGTCGGCCCACTACCGACTTCCTCGGCCGGGCATAAGTATATACTGGCCATAACAGATTACTTCTCCCGATGGGCAGAGGCTATAGCACTAAGAGAAGTCACTGGTGAGCTGGTCGCCAAATTCATCAAGCAAAACATCATTTTCCGGTTCGAGATCCCCAGCCGAATAATATCTGACAACGGGAGTCATTTCAGAAATCAGAAAGTCTATCGGCTTGCCGAGAAATATAAGATCGAATGGAGGACTTCCACTCCTTACAATCCACAGGCAAATGGATTGGCAGAAGCTTTCAATAAGACTTTGTGCACCCTACTGGCCAAAGTCGTCAGTGCCAGTAAGAGGGACTGGGAAGAAAAGATGTATGAAGCTCTGTGGGCGTACCGCACCGTCTTCAAAACACCTACAGGGTGCTCACCATACTCCTTGGTATACGGCTCAGAGGCAGTAGTCCCACTAGAGCTGGAAGTCCCGTCACTCAGAGTGGCAGTCCAATACGACCTAGCCCATGGCGAACAAACCAATGCAGAAAGAAGATTAGAAGAATTGGCTGAATTGGAAGGGAAACGCCTCCAAGCTCAGAAGAATATCCAAATGTATCAGGTCCGCATGGCCACTGCATTTAACAAACTCGTAAAAGGATGAGAATTTAAGAAAGGTGACCTCGTCATGGTCAAGAAAAAAGAAGTCATGGCGTCCAACCCAAAGGGAAAGCTAAATCCCAATTGGGAAGGTCCATATGTGATACAGAGGGTCTACGAAGGAGGGGCCTACATAGTTGTTAATCATCGAGGGGAGATCCAATTCTCACCACTCAACGGTAAACACCTGAAGCTGTATCATGCTGCACAGCTGATATTCCCCGAGTAATCGGGCAAGAGATACCCTTTTCTTGGCCTAGCGGCGCTCCGCCCTAGCCGAACTACCCTTCCTTGGTCTAGTGGCACTCCGCCCTAGCCGAGATATCCTTTCCTTGGTCTAGTGGCACCCCGCCCTAGTCAAGATACTTCTGCCTTGGCCTAGTGGCACTCCGCCCGAGCCGAACTACCCTTCCTTGGTCTAGTGGCACTCCGCCCTAGCCGAGATATTCTTTCCTTGGTATAGTGACACTCCGTCCTAACCAGGCTACCACTTATCGTGACCTTGTGTCGTCACGATCTGAACACCCTCTAAACAGGAAGGGGGGGGATTAAAAAAAAAAGAAGAGAGGAAATAAAAAATGGGGTTAAAAATAGAGATACCCCGCCAGCCTTGTTCAGACATTTTGAACTGGGGCAAAAAAATGGCCAAAACCCAGATGTGGTGAAAACCCGAAAGGGCACTGCAGGCAAAATCGGGTACCCCGCCGTGTGAAAACCCGAAAGGGCGCATGGGCAAAAGCAAGAGGGGGCTGGCTCTGGTGAAAACCCGAAAGGGCGCTTGGGTCGGTAATGTGGTAACCACGAAGAAACCCGCACATCTATTTACGTCCCGCCGTGATAAAACCCATCCAGTTTGGGCCTTACGTCTATCCAGGTGAAATTTATATAAAAATCCTTGCATTGGCATAAACCCAATACCAATGATGAAATCCGTTGCCGATCGATTGGCACACTGCCCGATCAGCGATGAAACCTGTCCAGTTTAGACCTTACGTCTATCCTGATCAAACCTATATAAAAATCCTTGCATTGGTATAAACCCAATACCGATGATGAAACCGGTTGCTGATTGATCGGCGCATTGCTCGATCAGCGATGAAATCTGTCCAGTTTAGACCTTACGTCTATCCTGGTGAAATTTACATAAAAATCCTTGCATTGGTATAGACCCAATACCAACGATGAAACCCATTGCGGATTGATTGGCGCTTTGCCCGATCAGCGATGGAACCCGTCCAGTTTAGACCTTACGTCTATCCTGATGAGACCTATAAAAATCCTTGCATTGATGTTAGCACCCACGTCAATGATGATATATGCACAAGCTGCGCCTATCAGTCATAGAATCAAAGTTTCAATAAAAAAAAAAGAAGAAGAGACAAAATGGGGTTAAAAATAGAGATACCCCGCCAGTCTTGTTCAGGCATTCTGAATGAGGGCAAAAATGGCCAAAACCCAGTTGTGGTGAAAACCCGAAAGGGCACTGCAGGCAAAATCGGGTACCCCGCCACGTGAAAATCCGAAAGGACACGTGGGCAAAAGCAAGAGGGGGCTGGCTCTGGTGAAAACCCGAAGGGGCACTTGGGTCAGTAATATGGTAATTCAAAAAGGTCCCGTGCCAACCGGCACGATACCTTCATCTGCCTTTGTTGGTAAAACCTTCCGTCGGTCATACGGCTCCATGCCCCACCGATGATAAAGCCTTTCTGGGACAGACCTTACGTTTGCCCTGGTGAAATCCACATACCCTCTTTCGCATGTCCCACCTGCAATAAACCCTACTCAGTTCGGACCTTTCGTCTATTCTGAGGAAACTTATAAATCCTTCTTACATCGATACAAACCCAATATCGATGATGAAATCAACTGTTGATCGATTGGCACTTCGCCCGATCAATGATAAACCCTACTCAGTTTAGACCTTTCGTCTATTCTGAGGAAACTTATAAATCCTTCTTACATCGATATAAACCCAATATCGATGATAAAATCAACTGTTGATCGATTGGCACCTCGCCCGATCAATGATAAACCCTACTCAGTTTAGACCTTTCGTCTATTCTGAGGAAACTTATAAATCCTTCTTACATCGATATAAACCCAATATCGATGATAAAATCAACTGTTGATCGATTGGCACCTCGCCCGATCAATGATAAAACCCTACTCAGTCTAGACCTTTCGTCTATTCTGAGGAAACTTATGAAAATCCTTGCATCGGTATAAATCCAATATCGATGATGAAATCAACTGTTGATCGATTGGCACCTCGCCCGATCAATGATAAAACCCTACTCAGTTTAGACCTTTCGTCTATTCTGAGGAAATTTATGAACTCTTCTTACATCGATATAAACCCAATATCGATGATAAAATCAGTTGTTGATCGACTGGCATTTTCGCCCGATCAATGATGAAACCCTATTCAGTCCAGACCTTACGTCTGTCTTGATGAAAACCACATATCCTAATCGTCACACCTGTTATAACCTCTACCCAGTCTAGACTTTCCGTCTATTCTGATAAGGCCCTCTCTTTCACATTCCTACAAATTGTCTCCCTCACAGCACATATTGCCAAGAGGGACGTTTGCCGCTACTAACAGAATCCGGTTTAAGCACCTCTTCGGATGCCATCACGTGGTGGAGCGAGTTCCCCATCCTTTCTCTGAAGGGGTGGACGCTCTCCTGCCAGATACGCGCCATTCGCATGAGGGCTGGCTAAAACCAATACCCCACTTCCCTGAAGTGATAAAACCATATGGAAAAGAAGGTGAATACACATAAGGCAAATTTTTTCCTTTCATTAAGAAGTGAGTACATAAAAGGCCCCGAGGGGACATTGTATCACAAAAGAGCAAAAAAGGAGAAGAAGAAAAGAAAAAGAAAATGATTCATGGCTGCCGGAAGATATCCTCGAATGCCAGAAGACCCACAGAAGGGGCGGCTCCTAGTTCATGAAGCCGAGCCTCCTCTTCCTGCAGTCGAACAGACTGATCTCGAAAGGATGCCACCCGCCCCTCTAATAAAGCTGCTTCTTCCTCGAGTTGCGGTCGAGAAGTTGTCAGCTGTGGCAGCTCAGCTCGGAGATCAGACAGTTCAGCTTCCAGGATAGTTATCCGGTCACGCACGAAATGCTCCCGCTCCGCCAAAGACTACATTTGACGCTGTCGCTCCTGAAAGATAGAGTTCATCTTTGCCAGCTCGGACTTACACTCCATTCTTTGCAACTTCAAAGCTGCCAATCTGTCCGACATGATATGTGTCAAGAAATCCCGGCGATGAACAAATTTTAACAGCAAAAGAACCTGCTGGGCCCATATTTCTGTGGGACATCCCATCGCCTGTAAACCAGCGGTGAAGTGCCCGGCTATCTCCTTCAACTGTAAATAAGTTAGTCCAGGTTGGGACTCCACCAGCTGACGCAGCATGCCCAGATGTTGCCAAACAAAACTTTTAGGGGAAGTGAAGCCAGGCGAAGGAAGAGGAGCTACTTCAAAAGATACTTCACTGTCTATATCCACCCATAGGGTGATGTCCGGCTGCGAAGAAGAAGACGGCAGGTCCGCCGAAGCCACCAACTGAGCTCCACCCATAGCCTCTGAGGTGGCCGGGAAATCTTCCACCTCCATCTCCTCGGAGGCGGTCGTCGAGATATTCCCGGACGCAACTTCAGGCATCTCCTCCTCAGATTCTGAAGATACGGAAGCAGATTCCGTGGTCATTATAGGCTATACTCCCAATTCTGCAGCGGATACCTCTCCTTCTTCCATTTCGGTGCCCGCCCCCTGCAATGTCAGGGCTGCGGGGGCCACGATCTGAAGAGGCAAAGGTTCGCTCTCCATGACTGATACTGTGGGAACTGTTGATTCTGGAGCGATGGTCATCACTGCAGCTGGTATAAAGGCAGAACCCCTGGCTGGGTCCATTTCAGCTCTAAAATCCAAAGCTCTGATGAGAGCCGGGCCTTCCCCTGCATTCCGCAGGTCCAATGATGCTAAGTCTGTGGAGGACTGCACCCTCACCGGCACAGGGCGAATTATCTCAAGAATGGCTGCCGAAGCAGGAACGATAGCCAAGGTGCCGGATAAAGAGGCTTCAACGGCTGCACTCGTAGCCGGGAGGGCAACAATGGATTCCTGTGAACGAATCAATGCAGCGTCAAGCAGCAGATAAAGACGGGGAAAATGAAACCAGAAAGGGAAAAGACTCACTTCTAAAGTGATGCCAATATCCTCAAAAGGTTGCAGAGAGGAAGAAAGCTCCGCTGATGAGACCACAAAAGGGGGAGTTATATCTGCCTCGGTATCTAGAGAGACAAACTCTTCTGGCAATTCTTCTCTAGAAGACGGCACCAGCAGCTTGGGGGGTGTAAATGATAAAACAATGGCGGTACATACGGATGGGGCCTCTAGTTTAGAGGCACCCTCCGTGTCACTCCCGCTGAAATCTGTTTCTTCTCCACCTGCCTCAGAAGCGGCCGCAGAGCTACCGGAGGAGATCTCTACTCTGTCCATGGGCGGGGCCATCAATGCTAACATCTGCTTGGAGGAGGACCGAGTAACTATGCGCCTTCCGGGAGCGGGGCCCCAATTCACCTGGGTCGTATAAACCTCCCACGGCTGAGTAGTATCGCCAGCCGCTCCTATAATCTCAGTCTCCTCCCCGGCCATCACTGTAAAGAAAAGCCTGTGAGAGGGACGATGAAAGATAATTGAAACAAACATAAAAGGATGAAAAGGAAATGCTTACCCTCCGCCTCACTAGTCGGCGTGGGAGAGGGCAACCTGGTCTCCACCTCGGAGGGCGCCGCAACCGGTTCTTGGGCTATGTAAAAAGGGGTGGTCAGATTTAAACACTCCTCTGAAATCCAGCAAGATAGAATGAAGAATGCAATGTCAGAATATTGATGTTACCCTGAACTGATGCCTGAGCGGCTTCCCTCCGAGTTTCAAACTCATCAAATGAGGGGATGTCAGGGAGAGGGGTCCCGGTGTCCATCACTACCGAAGCCGATTGTTGAGCCTGAGCTTTCTTGGCCTTCCTGGCCTTCCCAACTGCAGCCTTGACTGCGGAAGCCTTCCTCTTCTTGCCAGGAGGCAGGGGAGTAGTGGTCGGTGCTGCGGCAGGAATTTCAAAATAAGTGGGCTTCTCAGCCTGCGCAATAATCTTCCTGTAGAGCCCCTGCCGCTTTATGTCGGGCCGGTCTGTTAAGAACGGCAGAAATATGATGGGATCAATAGATACAAAATTCAGATGCTAAACAGAAAAACACTGCAGTCAGAAAGGAAAAGATTATACCTGCTGGTCCATCATAAAATACAGAGAGCGGCCAGTACAGATAAGCTACCTCCTTGGAGCGGGAGGCAGCCTCCTTGATGAGCCAGCACACATCACCAAATAGCTGGCACTTCTCTACCAACACTGCCAAATCATTATGGCCATGAAGGTCGAGGCAGCGAAACAAGTCGAGATGGTCCATGCCCCAGCCATCGACATAATGAAATGATATAAACAACGGCTTGTTCAACATGCCAGCTATCGGGCTCTCTGCAGATAATCCATGCAAATTCAGCAGAATGAACAGCCAGGACGTTTGCTTATAGTACGTCTGAGTTCTATCCTCCCGACGCACAAACGTCCTATATGGATGAAATTTATCAACTGGACCCCTCCAATGAGCTACTGCCGGGAGCGGCTCTTCAACGGGGAATGGATACTGCTGCTCCTCCAAGCGAGCGCCCCCTACATGGCTCAGATGTTTCAGGTTCTGCATAAAGGTGTCCTCGTTGATGGCAGCAAAGACAGGAGCGAGCGGCTCGGAATTCTTTTCCTTCAGTGCTCGGCGCTGGGACAGATAGTTCTCTGCCTCCCTCGGGTTCTGCGAATAAAGCTTTATCAGATGGGCCTCAAAAATTTCAAACACCGGCCCAGGCTGCTGTTTTAGGAAGGAGCGCTCTGCAACGTCCCAGAAGGTGCCTCTGCCGTCTCTATAAAAGCCGGTCCGGATATTCCACCATTTGATATATTCTGATGTTACCCGGGGAACATGGTTAGAAACAACGGGCACCCTGAAGATTGCGTCGTCATGACGATGATAGAAATCCCACCACAACCGGCCCTCGCCAACAATGAGGGACCCGTGCTTGGCCCGACTGTCTAGGGGAAACTGGGCAGCTGAAGTTGGAATATGCTGGTCGTAGCCGAAGTTTCGCCCAAAGCGGAACGGATAGTACGGCTCCAACAGAAGCAGGCCACCCTTCCTATAAACCAAAACACTGGGCCGAATCGCCATGGCCCATCTCACCAGCTACGGTTCCAGGATAGGCCGAGCAATGTTGACCCCGGAGATGGGGTGGATATATGTTTCTACCTCCTCCAGCTTACATTCTCTCTGAGGATCAATCAAAGGAGCCGAGCCTGCTGCCAAGCTCCAAAAATGTATGCTACCAGGAGCGTCCGTCGGTACCTTTATCAGTCGGCCCCTGATTTTGAATAGCTGATCATAAAAGGGACCAGGCTCAGTGATGCGGGACAACCTGGCTCTGATACCACTTTGATGCGGGACAACCTGGCTCTGATACCAATTTGATGCGGGACGGGACTGAAATGAGCTAAGACCTACGAATGCAACAAGTGCGGCCAGCACTCGCACGCCAAAGGCAAGCCGGGCGGCTGACCTCCGTAGCGTTCCTCCGGGTGGAGGCGTCTCTCAACAAGAAACTCAAGCCCAACGACCGTCCCTATGAGGGAAGCGCGGGGATCTCAGCGGCTAAGGAATCGCCGTGCGCCTATGGGAATCTAGTCCGAGCTCGGCGCTCGACTAGGGCCACGGAATGGGTGCTCAACTCTCAATGACGCGGTGAATAACAAGCTAGCTAGGAACCTACACACACTCACGCGGCATATCAGAAAGTATACTAGTAAAGCAAATACCAACTACGGGAGCGTCGCACGTACCTCCACGCCTAGGCGTGGGGAAGAAACCCCGGCCGAGATCAACAACCCCGATACACACGATGAACATTAGTACAATGCCAACCAAAATGCCCACTCCTCGCAGGGAGATAATAGGCTACAATAATAGAGTCGGGGCTGCCGATGCACGGGCTGACGGGCGGCACTCGGTGAGGGGTTGGCCGCGAAGAGGTTCCCGAACGGTAATCTGCCGGTTCGCAGCAACGCGTGACTCGGCAGTGAAAGCTCCCACGACCTGATCCGGCGTCCGAATGAGGCGCCGTCAGCGATGGCGCGTAGCTGGGTCACGGGAGGAAGCCTCGGCCAAAGGGGGCGCTCAGATTCGCACCGAGGTGGCCGTGAGGTCATCTGCAAGTCGTGACTGGTTTCCTGCACACAGAACAGCGCGCTCGAGCGAGAAAGTTAATAACTTAAGGCTCCGGCGTGCGAACGTGATTCCTCCTGTGGGAGGACGACGGGGACTTGTAGCAGAAACTTCTGATCAAAGGGCTTGACCAGATTGCATCGAGGTAAGCCGTGGTGGCTTCTGCAACATGTCACTGGTACTGGGGTCGGACTGCACAGGATCAGTCTGCGCGGCCCCACGAGAATGAACGCCACGCACAGCACGATCGTCGAAATGCTGCGAGACTTGCGGCGTTGGAAGGAGGACGAAAAGTTGTTCGAACCATCAGAAGATGAGCCTCATCAAGTCACCAGGCTGGGCGCAATCGCAACAGTGATAAGCTTCTGTCCTCTGGGTGAGCGGTAGGATAGAGGTACGATGGCCGTGGTGAAATTTTCTGAAACGAGGTCGGAATCTGACGAAACCACCTGGGTTGGTTCCGGGACGCCGAGGGCTATAACTTTGAAGAAGAAGACTTGGGCAGAAAACGTATGGAGAAATCGTGACAGGAACAGCACCCAACTGCACCCTCTGGACGGGTTGATTCGAATGGAGTCTGCGCAGTCATGGGAGAACGGGTGCCACGAACAGTGCCGACGTCGGAACGAGGCGAGACCACCTCTGGATCGAAGAGGACTCAGAGAGGAACAAACTCACAGAAGAACTCTCGGCCTGATTCGCACTGTGGACGTCAGGGTCGACTCTGCAATTAGGGCTTCAATTCTGCCTCGGATCTGCAGGGGTGCATATTGCTTGTTCTTCACACTTGATGATGGAGATGGCGACGAAGGATGGCGATGGAGACGTGGATGAACGCGGAGGATAGATGCTTGGCGTCGCACCAAGGGGAAGGGGAGTCACACCCGGATTGATCCCGTCGCAGGAACAAGGAGGATGGATGCCTTGGAGTCGCACCAAGGGGATGGGGAGTCGCACCCCGGGGTTGATCCCGTCGCAGGATCAAAGAGGGAGAGAGATGGGGGGCGCAGCCACCATGGATTCTTGCTCAAAATATTCTTCATTATTTTCCAAAGAAAAAATACAAGGCTTATATATGGGGAGGGGAGGTGCTAGGATTGAAACCCTAGCCAAGAGGGAGGGGAGGGGGGTGCGCACATGGCATGGGGGGAAAGGGGGGTGCGCAACATGGCAAGGGGGAGAGGGGGGGTGCGCATCAAGGCAAGGGGGGAAAGGGGGGTGCGCACCACTCCTTGAATGTAGGAGTGGATTGGGGGAAGGGGGCGGCCAAAGGAGGGAGGGGGGGTGGTCGGATGGGGAAGGGAAAGGGGGGCGCACCCCTCTTCCTATAATCTAGGAGAGGGGGGCGGCTGCCACCTTCCAAGAGGAGGGAAAGAGGTGGGGGCGCCCAAAACCCTAACCCTAGGTGGGCTAAGCATGGGAGTGGGCGGCCAGCCCAAATGGGCCAGTGATTGAACCAAAGAAGTGGCCCAATAGCCCTATCCCTCACCTAATAAGCACAAAAATCACCCAACTAAAGCCTAGTTGGCTCCAATTGGCCTACAAAGGTCCACAAGTAATAAAATTGTCCACGCAGGGACTAATCAAAGGCCCAGCATGGCCTAAAGCATAAAATAAATGAAGATAACTCCGCTAGTCCGCCAAGTGATCGCCGAGCCAAAGGGATGCAGGCGAGATCCGTGTACTCCGTCGTGAAGTGTGGCGCGTGTCCTCACCAATTCTCCCCGGGTGGGAAGAACTCGACCCTATCGAGTACGGGTCCTGGTCGCTCCAGTAGCGCTCCAGCAGGTCCGGGTCGATCCTCTCCAGCTCTCCACGTGTGATCCAGGCGTCGTCTATCGCAGGGCGCCCTCTCCAACGCACTAGGAAGCGTTGGTAGGCTCCGCTCCTGGTCGTGGTCACCTGCTCATCCAGTATACAGTCTATATGCTCGCGTTTCTGTAATGGGGTTGGAAGAGGTGGACGCTCAGAAGGTGTAATACTCTCAATAGGAGGGGAGGGCCCAAAAAGCTCACTGGGAATCACCGCGGGATCCCGATATGCCACCAGATCTGATACATTGAACGTCGAACAGATCCCATAGTCGTCTGGCAGCTCAATCTCATACGCATTCGACCCAATTCGCTTCAAGACTCGAAAGGGTCCAGCATCGCGGGCCAGGAGTTTCTTCACGGCCCCCGAAGGAAACCGTTCAGGTCTGACCCTGATCATGACGTACTCTCCCTTACGGAACTCACGGGTGGGCCGATGCGTATCAGCTAAATCCTCATAACGTGCGTTGCTGGCCTCAAGATGGTGATGATGATGTAGACTCCGAACTAGCTGTGTGGACTCATACCTATATGAATGCAGGGGTGGTCCTGGACATCCAAACACAGACCTAGCATGCCTATGACTCCTACATGATTGGACAACACGGGGAGGACCTGGACAACCAAAGTTGTATCTATCATGCATATGTGTCCTACTAAATGTGGTAGACTCATGGGGACTAGATTGCCCAAACTCACTCATGACATTACCCCTATATGATGAGGGACATGGAGAAACATGAGAGTGAGACATGTGACCCTGGCCTCCTAAACTCTGGCGTCTGGAAGTATGCAAGGTGAGGTGTTGGCTAGCAGGTTTGGATAGGGTGTGATGATAGACCTTCTCGACAAGGTGGGGAAAAGAATACGATTCGAGAGGCTCACTAGGGAGGGGATCGAATGGGTCAAAGAAATGATGACCCCTCCCAACAGGTCCCTTCACTATACTTGCCCATGTGCGACATTCGCCCAAGTGCAGATGATCACCGTCAAGCGCTCTAATGTATGGGGTAAGAGGCTCATGAGGATGGCAAGGAAGGCAAGACTCCACCCTCGGGACCGTGATACCATAAGAGGGGACAAAATCAACCTCCACGGGTATGGGAAAGAATAAAAGGACCTCGGAGGTGATATGTCCTGTAGCAACCCTAATAAATGAATAATTGAAATGAATTAAAATATATATATTACAGAAGTAATATATATAAAAGGAATAGGGTTAATTGGACGAAATAAAACAAATTAAAAATAACGCCTCTTATTAAGGCGTTAATTTATAAAGAAACGCCTCTATCCATGGCGTGAATAAAGAAAGGACGTCCACACCTACGGTCGTCAGTTCTCACGCGACCAAATGGGTAAGTAAAAGAAACGCCCCTATCTTGGGCGTGTTTTAAAACACGAAACGCCCTTTTTCAAGGCGCTTTTTAAGAAACGCCCTTATGCAAGGCGTTAATTAAAGAATACACGTCCTGACCAAAGTCGTTAATTCCATTCGGAACCGTTCGAACCCAGAACTTATCCGGGGTAAGTGATAACTATGAGGAAGAGTTCGAATGTGGTAATAACTCAATCTTGGAAATATTACTTCCAATCAAACACTACTTTTGTTAGAACTCCAAAATCCTATAAATAGTCTTGATCGACCAAACCCTAAACCTATTTGATCGTTCTGCTGCTGCAAGGTAAGTGAAGAACGTATGTTCTTCTTATTTTCTTTTGCCCTCTGTTTCGACTGCATGAAGAACTGATAATTCTTCATTGTCTTTTCTTTGTAGGAGGCTCCACAGCCACTGCCGAAGAACAAGGTAATGTTCTTCAAACCGTTTTCCTAAACTTCGGTTATATCTTCATACTCCCTCCTTTCTTCCCCTACAGGTTGATTGAAGATCATCGTCGCCATCATCTTCATCAACTGAATTTTTCTTCTTCCTGTCCGATCTGCATACGGCTGCTATTAGAAGCTTCAGTGTGTTCTTATCAAGTCATTCACGTGTTCCATCTCCAGATATCAATTAAGGTAGGATTTTCTCAAGTTATTGTAGCCCAAATAAGAATTAATGCATGATATCTATACATAAACATGGCATGCATACTGTTTATAAGGTTTTTATTACGTTCTCTGCAATATTTTGAAAGAAACGCCCTTGATCAGGGCGCTAATTTAAAATACACGACCATGCAGTGGTCGTCAATTTAATATTTGACGCCATGTACGCAGGCGTTAATTTCATAAGACTCACCTGAAAATTGATAATTGATCCTGTTTAAAATTTAATAAATTATGAAATATAGATTCTAATATCTTGCATACCCCTACCTGTGAATTCCTGTTATACTGCAACGACATGTCTCATGTCCCTTGAAATTTTATTTCCTGTAATATTGTAAAATTCTTGAAATTCACGACTTGGACAAAGTCGTTTTCCATATTTTAACGCCCCAGAACAAGGCGTGAATCTGAAAAGTAACGCCCCTTCCTAGGGCGTGTATCTGTTAAAATCTTGAAATTTACATATTCTGTAAAATAGAATTAGAAAGTAACGCCCCTTCCAAGGGCGCGTTTTTGATCTCAACTTTGAATAAACGCCCCCAGGCAAGGCGTGTTTTTGATAAATTAATGAAATAATAAAAATTCTGTAAATTGGCAATATATGTAAACGCCCTCATGTTAGGCGTTAATTATTCAATACACGACTTTACTCAAGTCGTTATTTTACTGTAACCTGATTTCGTCTTGATTCTATTACCGATGGTTTCATATTATACATACATACATATATATATATATATATATATATATATCGGCACTATTCTCCATTCCGTGAGTATAGTCCCACTTTTTACGTTGATTTATCGATCACACTCAACTCTCATTGACATACAAGCTCTCCATTGGACATTCCGTTCCTTTGGACTAGCGAGTTAGTCATAGAGACCTCCGTAAGACTCCTCGTAGCCTTGGATTCCCTCAAGGCCGACTGAGCTGGTTGTACCCTAAAAACCCATTACACGATCCTTGCCATGTCAATCTAAAGAAACATGGTATACCGACCCTTATGATTATACAAAGAGTATATCATAAGAAATTCTTAATGGGATGATGATATCATGCCATATCATGTAGTTCTTGTAAACCCCAATTCTATGATAAGAATGAGGGTATCTTGCTTGATCTTATGTTCATGTGGACCTCAGTTCTATATAAAGAATGTCCATATCGATTTATCATGGTACCTAAGTTAAGGGAACCATATTCTACCTAGTTTTATCGAACTAGTGATTATACCGTTATTATCGCCATTCTACGGCCTTTGTCATATTTTTGGACTCTATTCTATCAATGTTGTCATACGTATCTACAAGCTTGATTATTGAAATTCTATATTGGCTATATAAACAAGAGTGGATGTCAAAATACATGATAAATGCCTGCGCATATAGGGCCCGATCTGGTCCTGGGAGGAGCACCCGAAAGTACTTGTGCCCATGGGAGTTAAAATGATAAGGTATCTGGCATTATACCGAGTACTTGACTTGCTTGATTGGACATTCCACACACATCTTGTACTTGACTCGTACTTGACATGAAATGAAATGCGTGGCCCGAAAAAGGGTAATTTACTTGCTTGCTTGATACATGATAGCCAAAGTCCTTGACATGATTTGTTAAATGTACTTGTTTGAATATCTCGAATAAACTTGTTATCTTGTTGAAAGTTCATGATAAGTTCATCTTATTTCCTTGATACTACATTCTATCTATCCTGTCGTGTTATGCGAGCATGCATAGCTTTATTGCATTCATAAAAATGTAATTAATTAAACCCCTCGCTAGTACTTGAGATATAATTTCCTACTGAGCGTTCGCTCATTCCGTTTGTCCCTTTGTACTTTTCAGGTAAGTCCGACGACGATGGAAGTCAATCGGATGGGAATGGTCAAGAGTGAAAGTGATAGAGCTTCTACAAGTGTCGTCTAGTTGGTTCTATAGTTTTCTCGAGTCAACTATGTACTTTTCTTTTTGTTAAATAGAGTATTGGATTTGTAATAGTCTATCCATTATGAAATAAGGATTGGGTTATCTTGCTATTTTGCGCATCTCTATCTTCGTGTCGAATACACGACCACTCTGATTGACATGATTGATATAGACACGTCACGCATCTCTGGGAATCTTCCGCGCTCGAGGTGTGACATGTCCTATGGTGTAGACCGAGGTAATAGACCCCAAAGCAGGGAGTGTAAAGCAATGACTATAGGGTTGGTCAGACCCTAAGGTCAACATATATGTCAACTCCCATTGACAATCTAAACTCCTAAGGAAGCCCTTCACATTTTCAAGAAAGCAGAAGGACCGAAAAGTGGTGTGAAAGGAGTCAAGGGGTACAATTGGGAGGGCTGGTCCCATGGGTGTATAGCAAGGAATGGAGACATCTAGAAGTGGACCCTCCCTTAGCCAGCTAGCTAAAGACTCTCCAATGATCAGCTCACCCTCGGAGTGTAAGAATGGCTCTATATGAGGGTCTAAGGGTGAAGCATCTCTCTCAGGAATGGAAACGGAGTCCTCTATGATGTGGATGGGATCACTCCCTAACTCCTCAACCTCAGCTAAGTACTCCTCAGCCAACTCTTGTTCAGCAACGTAAGTCACTGGAACAAACCCGGGTGGGGCATCCGCCGAACGTGTGTCCTCCAAGATAGGGGAACGTGAAGGACACTGGTCAGAGAACCGGACATTCCCACTACAGGGGGCCACAGGGGCGGGCTCTGGGGGAGGTGGCAGGCGTGAGCCTAGAGGCGGAGCGGACTGTGGGCTAGGGGAAATCGGTGATCCCATAGGAGTACCCATCCTTTCTAGTTTCTCCCTAAAGAGTTGCAGGAGTTCTGCGAGGGGGAGATCTCTCAAGTTAGGGGCATTCGGGGAGACTTGCTGGTAATCATGAGATTTAGTCTCGGGCCTAGACTCACACACAGGTGGCACCTTGCTCCTCCAACTATGATGTGCTCGGTTGGGGGTAAGAGGTGATGGGCGTTGCGGAGGTTGAGCCCTTAGAGTGGCCTTAGACTGATCGAGGGAGATAGGAGGAGTGGTAGTGCTCCTCGGGCTATGGGTCTCTGAGTAGGAGGCGAAGCATTGGGGAGCGTAGATCTTCCTAAGTTCTACCTTCATCTCCTCCCATGAGTGTATGGGCTCTTGCCTCCAACCTGCCCTAAGACCTACTATGTGATCCCACACTTCCCTAGCTTGAGGTGAAAGTTGAACCCTGGCAATGTTGACTCTCTCGGAACCATATATCCAATTCTTCTCAAAGTATTTTCCCATGGTAGCCTCCCACTTTAGATAGGCTCTAGGGCTCGATCCATCAAAGCGAAGGTCCCCATCTACAATGATGTCTAGGCATAGAGGGTCGGTCGGACCCTTGTGGAGGATGTAAGGAGTAGCCATGATGAAGCACCTGAGGACTCTAACTACACATGCACGCCCTAGGACTATGGAAGGGACATGTAGGACAACTAAGGGATGGGACTAGACATGACCCAAAATGGAGAAGGAAATTGGGGAAGAATACGGACTCAAATGCAACTAAAACAAACCTAATGACTCACATGACCTAAGACCCCAATTTGTTAGAACAAACTGGTTCCCTAAGCTCTGATACCACTTTGATGCGGGACAACCTGGCTCTGATACCACTTTGATGCGGGACAACTTGGCTCTGATACCAATTTGATGCGGGACGGGACTGAAATGAGCTAAGACCTACGAATGCAACAAGTGCGGCCAGCACTCGCACGCCAAAGGCAAGCCGGGCGGCTGACCTCCGTAGCGTTCCTCCGGGTGGAGGCGTCTCTCAACAAGAAACTCAAGCCCAACGACCGTCCCTATGAGGGAAGCGCGGGGATCTCAGCGGCTAAGGAATCGCCGTGCGCCTATGGGAATCTAGTCCGAGCTCGGCGCTCGACTAGGGCCACGGAATGGGTGCTCAACTCTCAATGACGCGGTGAATAACAAGCTAGCTAGGAACCTACACACACTCACGCGGCATATCAGAAAGTATACTAGTAAAGCAAATACCAACTACGGGAGCGTCGCACGTACCTCCACGCCTAGGCGTGGGGAAGAAACCCCGGCCGAGATCAACAACCCCGATACACACGATGAACATTAGTACAATGCCAACCAAAATGCCCACTCCTCGCAGGGAGATAATAGGCTACAATAATAGAGTCGGGGCTGCCGATGCACGGGCTGACGGGCGGCACTCGGTGAGGGGTTGGCCGCGAAGAGGTTCCCGAACGGTAATCTGCCGGTTCGCAGCAACGCGTGACTCGGCAGTGAAAGCTCCCACGACCTGATCCGGCGTCCGAATGAGGCGCCGTCAGCGATGGCGCGTAGCTGGGTCACGGGAGGAAGCCTCGGCCAAAGGGGGCGCTCAGATTCGCACCGAGGTGGCCGTGAGGTCATCTGCAAGTCGTGACTGGTTTCCTGCACACAGAACAGCGCGCTCGAGCGAGAAAGTTAATAACTTAAGGCTCCGGCGTGCGAACGTGATTCCTCCTGTGGGAGGACGACGGGGACTTGTAGCAGAAACTTCTGATCAAAGGGCTTGACCAGATTGCATCGAGGTAAGCCGTGGTGGCTTCTGCAACATGTCACTGGTACTGGGGTCGGACTGCACAGGATCAGTCTGCGCGGCCCCACGAGAATGAACGCCACGCACAGCAAGATCGTCGAAATGCGGCGAGACTTGCGGCGTTGGAAGGAGGATGAAAAGTTGTTCGAACCATCAGAAGATGAGCCTCATCAAGTCAACAGGCTGGGCGCAATCGCAACAGTGATAAGCTTCTGTCCTCTGGGTGAGCAGTAGGATAGAGGTACGATGGCCGTGGTGAAATTTTCTGAAACGAGGTCGGAATCTGACGAAACCACCTGGGTTGGTTCCGGGACGCCGAGGGCTATAACTTTGAAGAAGAAGACTTGGGCAGAAAACGTATGGAGAAATCGTGACAGGAACAGCACCCAACTGCACCCTCTGGACGGGTTGATTCGAATGGAGTCTGCGCAGTCATGGGAGAACGGGTGCCACGAACAGTGCCGAAGTCGGAACGAGGCGAGACCACCTCTGGATCGAAGAGGACTCAGAGAGGAACAAACTCACAGAAGAACTCTCGGCCTGATTCGCACTGTGGACGTTGGGGTCGACTCTTGAATTAGGGCTTCAATTCTGCCTCGGATCTGCAGGGGTGCAGATTGCTTGTTCTTCACACTTGATGATGGAGATGGCGACGAAGGATGGCGATGGAGACGTGGATGAACGCGGAGGATAGATGCTTGGCGTCGCACCAAGGGGAAGGGGAGTCACACCCGGATTGATCCCGTCGCAGGAACAAGGAGGATGGATGCCTTGGAGTCGCACCAAGGGGATGGGGAGTCGCACCCCGGGGTTGATCCCGTCGCAGGATCAAAGAGGGAGAGAGATGGGGGGCGCAGCCACCATGGATTCTTGCTCAAAATATTCTTCATTATTTTCCAAAGAAAAAATACAAGGCTTATATATGGGGAGGGGAGGTGCTAGGATTGAAACCCTAGCCAAGAGGGAGGGGAGGGGGGTGCGCACATGGCATGGGGGGAAAGGGGGGTGCGCAACATGGCAAGGGGGAGAGGGGGGGTGCGCATCAAGGCAAGGGGGGAAAGGGGGGTGCGCACCACTCCTTGATGTAGGAGTGGATTGGGGGAAGGGGGCGGCCAAAGGAGGGAGGGGGGGTGGTCGGATGGGGAAGGGAAAGGGGGGCGCACCCCTCTTCCTATAATCTAGGAGAGGGGGGCGGCTGCCACCTTCCAAGAGGAGGGAAAGAGGTGGGGGCGCCCAAAACCCTAACCCTAGGTGGGCTAAGCATGGGAGTGGGTGGCCAGCCCAAATGGGCCAGTGATTGAACCAAAGAAGTGGCCCAATAGCCCTATCCCTCACCTAATAAGCACAAAAATGACCCAACTAAAGCCTAGTTGGCTCCAATTGGCCTACAAAGGTCCACAAGTAATAAAATTGTCCACGCAGGGACTAATCAAAGGCCCAGCATGGCCTAAAGCATAAAATAAATGAAGATAACTTCGCTAGTCCGCCAAGTGATCGCCGAGCCAAAGGGATGCAGGCGAGATCCGTGTACTCCGTCGTGAAGTGTGGCGCGTGTCCTCACCACTCAGCGCTGGCAAATTCAATCATCCTGGGTGACACTGTATCCGCCTGCAGGGTTCTCGGAGCTAATTCGGGGAATATGCTGCAGACCCAGGCATTGAAGAAATGAAAAGGACCCACGGTCCTCAAAGAACGGAGTCCGATGTCTGTACAGGTCCCCCAAGGATTTGTATATCAAACACAGGGCCACTGGGCAGAGCGACAGCCTCATCCCCCATGCCATCTGACAAGCTGGATATATGACCTCTGGTCGAATGACTGTCTCGTCCCCTTGTGGAAGAGCAAAAGTGCACAGCCAGAATGTGAGATAGGCTGCACAGTGTGTGATAGGATCTACCCTTGCCGGGTTGGGACCACCTTTGCCCGCATGGCGCAATGAAGATGGCAATGCCGATTTATAGCGGGGAGCTCTTATCTGCTTGCTCACGACAGGACCCATGGAGGGGAAATCTGCATATTTCAGGGGACCGGCGAAGAAATACTGAAGCCACTGCCCGATCCGGACCCTCAGTTTGCTACCTTTCTCTCGAGGATGATAGCCTTTGGAAGATCCTCTACTATATGCTAGACAGATGGAGCGATAAACCTTCATCAAATATCGGTAAGAGAAGCCGAGGGAATACTTGCCTTCTCCATCAGAGCTGTCTTTCTCGGAGTCCGCGAAACAGACTTCTTCATACGGCTCGCCATCAATGGGCAGGCCGGAAAGCTGTGATAAGCTCCAAAGATCCAGAGATGTTTCCCCCTCCGCCGTATAGAAAGTGTTGAACAAAGGGCAGAACACCTCAAACATCCCACAGCACAGCCCCCGGGATATGGGATACCGGAATCTGGAAGCAAAGACACTGTGATACACTCCTGCTCTGATTAGCAGGGGGGCATACTCTAGCAGAACAAACTCTGTAAATTCCACTGCCCCCACTCGGAATAGGTGAGCGTCAGTGATCTTGGTGTCTCCAAACCAGCCGGCCGCCAGAAGATACTTAAACTGAATGACCGAGCAATTTAGCACGAAGGGCTCTTCGCGATATCCCCACTTTATAGGTGCCAAGAACATGCCGTAGCCGGGCTTCTCCCTATGAACTCGGCCGCTGACATTATCCCACCGGGCTGGTGTGAACTCAGGTGCCCGGATCAGCATTTTCTTCTCGGGTTTCAGCTCTGATATTCCAAGGACTGCACCCCAATCCCGCTTCTCTCCGGGAAGATAGATGGCCTGGCCACGATATACTGAGTCCTTCAGACTATCCCGTTCAGCAAGAATGGCAGCTTCGACTACGCGAGCTATCCGGTAGTCTCGCATGCCGCTCACTATGAAAGTCCGTATGAACGACATCAGATGTCGGTCCTTCGAAAAGTCTGGCCGATAGTTACTATCCCGCCTGAAGCATGTCTCGGACACCGTGGAATATACCCGGGCCGTCTGCACTGTGTCAGTTTCAGAATCAGACGATTCGTCAACTGAAGCTATTTTATCATATCCATAATCCAAGCTGTGCACGTTCAACCAATTCACTCTGGCCCGAGATATGTCTGGCTGGGCCGATGAGCTAGCTCCAACAGCTCCAGAGGATGTAGCAGCAGAGGCAGAAGCCATGGCTATGTCTATGAACAAAAGAAGAAATGTGGATTAAAAGGCAGCCTTATAAGGATTGCAACATGATATTCTATGGAAATTTCGGCAGCATATCCCCTTATTCGGGATCTGCCCAAAAGAATAGGGAGTCACCAACCAAGAGGGGGTGATCCCGGAAGCAAAGGGATCGAATCCCAAAATACGTCACCCAGACGGAAGACTCGCGGCGACGGCCGAGAGGGCGAAGGCTACTCGCGCCGAAGAAGAGGAAATGAGAAAAAGAAACTGAAGAGAGAGAGAGAGGCAAGTGGAGAATGAAGGAAAAAAGGGCGATCGGCGCCCTAAATAGGGCTCAGGCGACTGAGGTCTCGGCGCGGCGAAATGCACGCCGAGAACCTCTCGGCCGAGAGTCCCCCGGTGGCCATAAGGCGCGCCGAGAAGCCCCAGGCCGAGAGGCCCAGGCCGAGAAGTCCCAGGCCAAGAAGTCCCAGGCCGAAAAGCTCCCCAAGCTGAGATCCCCCGGCGGCCAGAGGGCGCGCCGAGAAGGTCCTCAGGCCGAGAAGGTCCCCAGGCCGAGACCCTCTGCGGCCAGAGCGCGCCGAGAAGCCTCCCAGGCCGATAACATCCCAGGCCGAGACACCCGCGCCGAGAAGCTTCGCGCCGGGAGATATTGCAGGCCGAAAAGCCCCAAATGCTGAAAATGATGACAGAAATTATGAAGAGAAGAAACATCGATGTGCAGAATACTGTTACAGCAAGATGATCAGGTCTGAGGACTGAATTGAAGACAAATTGAGGAAGATACCCTCGAATAGTGAAAGACACCTGCAACCCCCGTGGCGCTTATTCTGCGCTTACGCCGCCCGCAGGTGGGGGGCATTTGTTGACACCCGGAAAATGAACAGGGGTGGAAGCATGATTGAAAAGAAGATCTGACCAACAGCGAAAGACTGAGGCTGATGTCCGAGCTCGTCGCCATTCGAGTGACAATATTGATAAGATAGAACCCTGTCTACGGACTGATAAAACCCTATCTACGGACTGATAAATCCCTGTCTACGGACTGATAGAACCCTGTCTACGGACTGATAAAACCCTATCTACGGACTGATAAAACCCTGTCTACGGACTGATAGAACCCTGTCTACGGACAGATAAATCCCTGTCTACGGACTGATAGAACCCTGTCTACGGACTGATAGAACCCTATCTACGGACTGATAAATCCCTGTCTACGGACTGATAAATCCCTGTCTACGGACTGATAGAACCCTATCTACGGACTGATAGAACCCTGTCTGCGGATTGATGAAAATTGCAATCGTGACGTCAATACAAGATATTTCAGAAATGATAGACCATTTGGGATGATGATACATTTGAAGAAACCCTAAGTGGGCCTATATGAAGATGGCGCCCAAAGCCCATGTCGAAGCCCAGATATGACGCCAGAGATCAAGGTTGAGCGCGCCGGGAAGCATGCCTCAGGCGCGCCGTGAAGATGCCTGCCGAGAAGGAAGAGGAAAGGGGTTATAAAAACCCCTCCCTTCGATAGAGACAAAGGGGGGGACAACATCGGAGAGAGAAAAAAATCAGAGGGCTCCGGGATCGATCGACTGGAGAGAAAAAAAGGCTGAAGGAAAAAAAAGAGAGAAAGCCAGATAGAGAAAGGGGATCGTTCTGAGAGAAAGAGCCACCCCTCCCCTTTCGATCAACAGAGAGGAAATAGAAGAGAAGAAGAAGGAGAGCTCCAGGTGGGCACCGGGGAGGGAGAGGAGTCAATGCTCCTCCCTCCCCTCCATGTTTTCTTTCTTTCTTTATCTGATGTAATATGGCGAGTTCTATCTCGATCTAGCAACTGTAGCCGGAATTCCGGCCTTGATTTTAGATTTCTGCTTTACATTTTGCCTTTCGTGGTCGGTGTAATATCTTTTATATGCAATGCAATGAAGCATCAAGATGACCCGTCTGGGTATTGATGGATCAACATACCGATCTACGTCCGTCTGTCTCTCAATGTATACGGCCTTCGTCTGAGAAGAGCACATATCATTTTCTTTGGGTTTAGAAGCCGATCGCCTGGGTTCATTCCTTGAAGGGGGACGAGGGTAAGACTCCTAACCCCATCCAATGGGTTACTGAGTCTTGTTCTCTCTTTCCCCCCGATCTCGATACCCGTTTTTTTTATATATATCTATGATCTGGGTTTTCTGAGGAGCCCTTCCCCTTTGGCGGTTCAGGAGCCAGAGATATCAGTTTTCTGGTTTCCTGGGCTGCCCATCTCTCATGAATAACGATCTGATCTCAGGCTCTCCATCCTAAACATTGGATGCTTAGGGCCTGAAGTTATATGGTTCACAGCCCTTCATTCTCCATGGGTTTAATGTCACTGGATTCTTCTGGAGGGGTCGGAGGGCAGTCATCTCCCGATTCCCCCAAATGGCCTGCAACAGAGGGCAAAATCCTCAACAGGATCAGGTGGTAGTCTGATCTCCTCCGTTTGATTCATTCAGCCAAAACCCTTGACACTCTTCTGATAGAAGTCCCCATGAAGTTCCTCCCTTGCGCCTCTGGCCCGGCATTGATTTGGGTCTGAAATCCTCAGAAAATACCAGAACAGAGCATCGTTCCTGAGCTCTGGAAATCCTGAGATTCTCCTGCGTTTCACCCCCTCGGCGTGCTAGCTTCCCCGCCGAGAACCATAAGGCCGAGATGCTTTCCCCGTCTTTTAGCTAAATGACAACCCAGTTGGTTATCAAACGCTTTCCTCGTGAGGCCACGCATGCAAGGCTCCAGGCGTACAGACTCCCGGCGTGGCCAGAAGCACGCCGGGAAGCCCTCTGCCGAGAACCCTTCTGACTTCATAACCACCCTCACACCTTTTGCCCAATATTGAAGCTGCCCCTCTCGGCGCCTCCCTTCCCGGCGTGCCCATGAGCCCGCCGAGAAGCCCCAGGCCGAGAGGCCTTGTCTCCCTTTGGCCAGCCCAAATCCCAGGCCGAGAACCCCCCCTGCCGATAGCCATTCACCCCTTTTTGCCCAAGCCTTGATGCTGCCCCTCTCGGCGCCCCCCCCTTCTCGGCGCGCTCAGGTGCAGGCCGAGAGCCTCCATGCCAAGAGGGTATTTCCCCCTTCTTTTGGCCGCCGAGAGCTCTTGGCCGAGTGCCTTCTCTTGGCCGCCGAAAGCCTCTTTGGCCAGCCCAACCGCCAGGCCGAGAGCCCCTCTCCATCCATCAAATGCCAGGCCGAGAGCCCCATTTTGTCCAAACCAAGGCCAAGCCGAGATCCCTTCTTCAGTCAGATGAAACCCACTCAGAGGCCCACCTCTGCACCACTCTTCTATAGACTTCTTAATCTCCCCCTTTCACCTGTTTAAGGAGATATTTATAAACCATCACATGTGTCTTGATGAGATACAATAAATGGGGAAGATCTCCCCTACAGCTTCTGTCCCAAATCCGGATCTCACCGATGCCTCACGAACCTAAAGAACCATGTCATTATGTGTGTTCTGATGGGTTCCGAGGGAATATTGATCAAATAATATGACGGCAAGAGATGTCCCCGGGCCCGGTGCCCATCTTTGTTCGGTCGTCGTCCCGGCTCCCCGTGGATGATGACCTATTCTTCCTTGGCATAATCCAAGTTCAGGGGACATGCTGCCGAAATTTACATATCCCCACCAATCGAATGTGGTATTCTCCTCTAACCCCGCTGGCCCACGGAGTTATGCCCTTGCGTGATCTCTGATGGCCCTCCAAAGGGGGATATTAATAAGACATCGCACTCGTACCGGGTGTGTTACATCGGGCCGGTCCCCATCCGGATTCCGGGTTATGTCTATACATATACCCGATCTTTTGCGGAGCCCACCCTGCCGCTGCATGGGTGGTTTCCTATTCCCCACTTGACATCATCCAAGATGGTGGGAATATGCCGGCAGGTTTCCCCCCCCCCTAATTAATAAACCCCTGTTCTGTTCAAACACGTTTAACGTCTTGTAAATAGATGAACTTTGTCTCCTTTGAGCATACGGCTTTACCGCTATATTCCTCCTATCTCTAGCGTTTAATCAAGGGTTGTCTTCCTTAGGGAGGACGTAATTAACGTCATAGCGTTCAGGGTATGACGGACTACTAGTCCAGACACGATCACTCACAATCGACTGATCAAGTCAGATCGAGCGCACAATAAGAATCGTCACCACGGTGACTGGCACGCCAATAAATCAATAGATAAATGAATAGGACACGTGCGAGATAAAATCCGCGTCAAACAATACTTTACATTTTTGGTTGAAGCCAGCGATACGTATATCCCCGACTTTCTCGAGATGCACATTAAAGTGGTGCCTCTCGTATATTCTGTATGGCAGGATGTTGACTGCTGCACCAGGATTTACTAGTATTCTTTTCAGCTCCCTTCCATTCAGGTGCCCTTTCATATACAGCGACATGTTGTGGCTGGCAGTAGGTAGTAGCATGTCTTCCGGAGAGGTCATACTGGCTTCTGGTATAGCCTCAGCTATGCAGGCTTCAAAATGAGCAGGCGTCTGCAGAGCAGTGATGATCGCATGTCGAGTTTCTTCACTCAAAGAGAGAATTTCCCAGATCGTAAATCGAGCGGGGAGCTTTTTGAGCAACTTCATTATTCGGCTCCCAGTCCGGACATTGGAGAGCTTCATCTCTTCAGCCCATCTGGGCTTGGGGAGGTTTTGATTTGTGGGTCCAGACGGACCTGCTTCATCTTCCTCGGACTCGGCATCCTCTTGGCTGGCACCGGCTGTCGGGTCTTCTTTATTAGTTGCTGTAGGGCAAGCTCCATCTGCATTTGCATCCTCAGTAGATTGCACTGGCTGCGGGTGAATGGCCCCGGGTGTAGGGTTAGCCTCTTGACAGGGCTGTTTCCCCTTTGACATTTTCATAAATTCAAGGAATGAAGGGACTGCCTTGCCCCCACTTTTGTTGTATAGGCCTGACGGAGGGGGGATTTGAACTCCCTTAACCTCCGCGGAGGTGTCTTGTAGGGTTGCTCCCCTCTGAACATGATGTTGTGGTTGGGTGGTGGCTGGCGCCCCCATCTTCGGCCCGACCGAGTGGCATGTGCAGCAGTTGCGGCCTCGGCTTTGCCTCCCCCAGTGTGGGGTGTGAAGCAAATTTCTTCTTCTTCCTCTTCTCCGGGTAGGTTGAAGAGTGCTGATAGGGTATTGCAAGAGACAACCTATGCTTTATTGGCCCCAGCGGCCTTTCTTTTCTTCTTCTTTTGCTTTCTCTTCTTGTTGGTTTCTGCGGGTGCCTGCCCCCAGAACAGGCTGCCCACTTCAGGGGGTGCTGCTTCAGCTTCCTCCACCTGTTTGAGTGAGAGTTGTTCCAGCTCTTGCCATGGGACGTGGTCCCGTACCAGCAGAGGTTTCAATTCGGGCTGCACATATTCATCTAGCCCTTCAATCAGGTGCTATAGTCGAAGGACCCCAGGATTGATTTCCTTGATTACTGGTAGCGGAGTCTGTCTCCTCCTGTTAGGTGTATGTATTCTGATGGCTGTATGATGTGGCACAGCCCAAAGACCACTAAATATGATAAGGTGACCGTAGGACTTAGACCCGCAAGCATACAAGCGCTCAATGATTCTCACAACGACGATTTCTGCTCACTCGGTTCACACGTTCACCCGGTGGGTCCGCGAGATGATGGTGAGGGTCCGAGGCGGGACCCAATTGTCCTAATGGACTTACAATGCTAAGGCTGACCTCCAATGGGCCTGGGAGTCCCAACTTTGTGGGTGGCTGGCCCGCAAGGCGGGGTGTGGGGTGGCACTCACTCACGGGCCGCGGTGGGCACGATATTGCTTAAAATGAATTCCGAGCACTCTCTTACCGTCCGACGGGCATTCAAGGCAATACTACATTTGCAGAAATGAAGCTACAAGGGTGTGATCAGAAGCTCACCTGATCGGTGTGAAGACACCGATCCCGTTCGGAGACGAGGGCGCGCCGGTAGGCGAGGGTATACACCCGATCGCCGCGGCGATGGAGCTTGACCTGAAAATGTGAAGAGGTACAGCACTACGCCCCTTGCAAGGGGGGATCTTGGAGTGGGGGTTAATGTATTACAACCAAAAATTACCTCCACGCAGGGAGGGGCCTTCAGCCAGCCAAGCGGGGAGGGGAACGAGCGAGATAGAGTCGACTTTCCGAGCTTTGCCGATTCTGCCTAGCTTCTGTAATTCTAGACAGAGGGCCGATGTCAATGCTGCCAATAATTCCACCGAGCTTGGAATCTGATGAAACTTGCGCCAAAAGCTTGCTAACCGGAGAGGGGTGCGGCTTGAATTTTTGGACGACGTTCTGACCTGGGGGCTGACTGCTCCAGCGACTAGAAGATGGATGCAGCTCTGGTCTCTGGCCAAGCTCAGTCTGAAATAGAAGGTTGCAGAAGCTGCCATGATCGCTCCTGAGCTCCAAATTTGGCACCGCTAGACTCGTTGGAATTGCGGACGAGCCTACTTTTCAGCAAAACAAACAGGGAAGTCTTCTGATGTTGGAGATGAGCTGGGTGTCTAGAGAAGTGGACGGTGGTCGGTACAGACTGTGAGGAGGCAGACCGGCGTAGGTGTGGTAGAAAATTGGTATCTCTGGTTGTCGGATGCCGAACGGGGTCCGCCTTCTGTTCCTGGACGCTGACAGGGGGAGGAAGAACTTTGTAGAAGACCTCGAAGACTGGTTCCTTCAAGGTTCGTCGTGGGAGAGTCTTCTCTGCCCCTCTAGCTCCTGGTCTGAGAGGTTCTGCGCAGTCGGGGAAGAACAGCCTTCACGGACGGCCACGAACTCGGAATGGAGTGATTCCACCTCGCCTGCGAAGAGCACAGGGAGGCCTTTCCATAAAGTTAGGCCACGCCACCAGCAGAACCAGGATACAGTCGTGGACGTCGCTGCAACAGAGTGCTAAACTGCAGGTCGGCCTGCACACAAAGCTGGAGTGGAGAAGAGAGGAGGGGGCGAACTTGGCTTGAGGGGAGAGGAGGGGTGCGACCTAGGGAGCAAGGAGGGAAGGGGAGATTCGAATTTGGGCTTTGGAATGAGTTAATTCAGCCTTGGGAAGGTGGAGATATGCTTAGGGAAGTGAAAGGGGTAGGTGGTGGTTGGAGGGTGGGGTTTTGAGTGGTGGAACTTCCTTGGGACTAGGTGAGGATTAAAGAGGGGTTGTGGGAAGTTGTGGGGAGTTAATGGAGGTAGGTGGGGGTTGGAAGTGGTTGAGAGGGGGAGGAGAGAGAGTGAATTTCGAAATTTAGAGAGAGGAGGAGAGAGAATGGAGAGATAATGAGAGAGAGAGAGATATTGAGAGAGTTTGAAAGGGTTTTCTTCAATATTCATCAAAAGTTGAATACAAGAGGAGAGATGGGGCCTATATATAGGCAACCATTCTTTACATGACCAAAATACCCTTGACAATAAGATAAAAGACCAAGCATATCCTAGACTCAATCCTATGGGCCCATAACTAAAGTAATAAGGCCCAATTAAACATAACAAGGGAAATGGACTAAAACCATATGACTCAATAAAGGAAAATACATAAGATAGGACTCAATAAAAAGAAAATACATAAAATGAAACTTGGGAAATGAAGATAACAAGTGTAGACCATGATCAATCCATATCAAGAGTGTGCAGGCGATCAAAGCTAGAGGGATGTCGAGAGATGCCCTCATCACTGTAGGTGGAGTGACCCATACGGGTGCTACCACTAGCGGAGCAGGCCGGGGTGTAACGCCACGGATATGTGCCCCCTCTTTCGGGCGAGGTGCCCACTTCTTCTTGTGCTTTACAGGGATCTGCTGCCACCCCTACTGTTCTTTCACGGGCTCCAAGAAATGGATTTCGTAGGTGCTCCATGTGCTTGCTTCAGAGATCTCCTCAGGTAATGCCTGGTAAAGGGAGACCATGTTGACTGCTGCTCTCCTGGGAGGAGCTTCATGTGGCTGAGGAGGGTCTACTTTGTACTCTCCCAGCTCTATTTCATTCTTCTTTACCATTCCTTCGATGATGTCTTTGAAAACATAACAGTCTTCGATTGGATGTCCCAACATCTGGTGGTAGGGGCAGAATCTTGGACTGTCTTTTCTTTTCAGGTCCTCCGGTCTTCTTGGCTCAGGCAGGGTGACCATGCCGTATTCTGTTACCCAGTCGAACAGGACTCGGGTCTTATCTTTTGGAAAGGAGTAGGCTTTCTTCATCTTGTCCCTCAGCGAAGGACCTTCTTTGTCATCCGGAGCTTTTGCAGGCTGCGGGGGAGCTGCCTTCTTGCCTTTCTCCTTCTGCTGTTCGAACGCCTTGATATCAAGCGCATTTGCTTCTTTAGGTGTGGGGCGCCGTTCCG